>CM057345.1:72583925-73788095 GCA_030015575.1 Agapanthus africanus
AGCACCCTTGGGGGTCAGGATTTGCGCAGCCATGGGGCCAAGGTTTTGTGCAACATCAACCGCATGAAACCGGGACAGGTTCTTCGTTACAGCTGCCCAGTTGGGAGACAGATTTAGCGTCCTACGCAAATTTGTTGGGAGAAAACACATATCCGACACCTGTCCCACATTCAGGTTCAGGATTTGCGGATCAACAGCCTGTCCAAGACGCTGCTGAAGAAGAAACTGAAGCAGAACCCGAACCCGAAGCAGAAGATCAGACGACGCCGCCGCCGCCATCTATCCAAGAAACATATGGTTCCTTCAGTCATCCCAGGAGGCATAGGCTTATGTCGAGCCTTCTCGGATTTCATAAGGGAAAAGGAAAAGGAAAAAAATAGTATTTAAATTTTACAAACATATAGGATTTTTTCACATTGGAAATTTGACGGATTCATTTTGATATTATAAATTTGACCGTCGAGATAAAAATCGGATAGGAATTTTTAGTATTGTAAATTTTGACGGATTCATTCTGTAAAAAACATTGATATAGTGAAATTTTATTATTTAATTTAAATATTTTTTTTCGTTTATTTACTTTTATTTTATTTTTAAGAATTTTAATTATAATTAAAATCAGAATTAATATTATATTTATAATTATAATTATATAATTAATAATTATAATTATAAATTAAAAAATAATTAAAAAAATAAAAAAAATGGGGCGGGTTCTGGGAACCCGCCCCTATACAAATGTATAGGGGGCGGGTTCCCAGAACCCGCCCCCTATTCTGGGGGTGGGGGTGGAGCAGGGGTGGGGTGCCAAACCATCCTACTTTCATAATTTTAATTTTTACTATTCTATTTTAATAAAATATTTTTAAAATAATATTATTTCAAAAAAAAACCCTAGAACTATTAGTATGCATTTGGATGGTGCATATATGTATGTATGTATGTATGTATGTATGTAAGCATGCATGGGTGTTAAATAGGTTGCAGATTGATTCGGCTTTAAAGATTTTAGCATAGGTAGTTGCACAACAGGGCATCAAACTCATCAATCTTCTACCAATTCATCGGTTATCACCATGACGTATAGATGACTCCACAAGCATAAAAGTAGAAGAGGAGATAGATATGATAGTTTGCAACCTTATCAGTAACTGTGAAAATGTTATCACAATTAACTATTTTCACAATTCATCGGTTTTCACTATGACGCACAAATGAGTCCACGAGAATCAAAGTATAAGAGGAAAGGTCAATTTGGCTTCCCTTTAATTGCAGGTTGAACCTGTGGCCTGTAGGGACCTGTAGGTTGGAAAAACCCCATGATGCAAACCAGCGGGCAAGCCATGTTCAGCCAAATTGTCGGTGTGCATTAGTGAAGACTTGTGACTGGTGTTTTACGAGTGCAGGTAGGGAGTCTAATCGCTCAGTGGTCATTGTTGACACCTCTAAAGTCCTGAGAAAGAGTTAGTTTGTCCATGGAGGAGATGCAGAAGTCAAATTCAATTTTTAGAATTCAATTGTGCATTAACATGAGACTGATCACAGATTTCATAGGTATTAATTATTTCTCCTGTAATTAATCGAAATGTTTTCCTTTTGAATCCCGACGTCCCTTTGTAATCCTATTAACTACTCAATGTCAACTCGTACTGCAACAACGGCTCCTTGCGTTGGGAAATTCATGTGGCTATCAACAGTAGAAAAAATTACCAAGTTTTAAATAACTCTGTATGGGCTCTATTTTCCACCTCTAAATGACTTCTACATAGTATCCCTTGCTATATGTCTTTAGCATCCTTTTTTCCTTATTGACGGCCCATAAGTAGCTATTTCCATTCAAAGCTCCGTGAAATAGCTATGATAATTTGCTAGGCAGGTTATTAGAAATTGATTTGTCTGTTTCCACTTTTCATTAAAAACAGGACGCATGTTAATCCAGAGAAACAACTAAGTTGAAAGAAGACGGTCCAATACAGGTAGCCCCCAGAGGTTCTAATTATGTCAGAATATTGTTTAAAGCTACTTTTTAGAACAAGAAAAGATGCACAAAAATATGTGAAAATTCAAAGACGGTGCAAACTTTCCATGTTCTTCAACCAATACCAACTAGCATTGTGTCTTCCAGTGAAGTCCCGATATTCTGTCCAAAGCGGAATTCTCATCACTGGGGTTTTTTCCCCTCTGAAACAATAGCAAAATGACAATCATCATCAAAATATATCTAGTAATTAACCTTATAATGGTGGCCTGGACAATACGAAAATTCTCAGATGTCCCCCCCCCCCCCCCCCTTCGTGCGTTCTAATAGCATCCCAGATGCTTAACCATATCCTAACCCCCAAAATTCCTTAATCAAGTGGTTTTAGCTTTCTGTATCAGGTCCTCTGTCTTAATCACGCATCCTTGCACATCGTTCACAGCAGCCTCCCTATCAATCCTGGTCTCTGATCTGATTTTCCACCAATGCCAAAATGCTATAGCGAGAGCTACCCTCAACTTTCTAAGAATTTGGCATGAGGAGATGCTCAGATATTCCTAAAGCATATGTGCACAAAGAATTTGGGCTTCAATTTAACAGCAGAAACATTTCTTGCAGATATGCTGGCAACGATTTTCTTGAAGAATTTGGGCTTCAATTTTTTTATGAATAAATATAATACGCAAAAGGGTAATTGATAAAAACCGAAAGGCCCAAATGAAATGTAAAGGCTATATAAAACCAACCATATGATGAAATAAAAAGAATACAACAACTACAACTGAGCTTTTTATCCCAAGCATATGGGGTAGGCTACATGAACCAACATGAGAATCACGCCGGGTCCAGCACATGAATCCTCCGCCTCCACTCACTCCTATCGAACAATATACTTTCATCGAGTCCTTTGGCAACCATATCGTTTCGTATCACCTCCATCCATGTTTTCTTCGGTCTCCCTTTTGCCTTTTTGCCATTGCCCATATCAAGAGTATCTATTCGTCGAACCGGTGCTTTCATAGGTCTGCGTCGCACATGACCAAACCATCTTAGCCGGTTTTCCCGCAGCTTCTCCTCCACAGGTGCTACACCAACTTTTGCACGAATATTCTCATTTCGCACCTTATCTTTTCTAGTGTTACAGCACATCCAACGAAGCATGCGCATCTCCGCTACGTGTATCTTCTGTGTATGATGCTTCTTAGGAGCCCAGCATTCTGTACCATATAATAAGGCATGCCGAATAGCGCTCCGATAAAACTTCCCTTTCAATTTTAACGGAAAGTTACGATCACACAAAATCCCTGTCGCACTCCTTCATTTCAACCAACCAGCTTGGATCCTTTGATTAATATCACTATCGATCTCCCCATTCTTTTGGATGATGAAACCTAGATATCTAAACTGGTCGCTCGGTGATATCTCTTGCCCTTCCAATGTTATACCAATATGGTTTTGACTTCTCCGGTTACTAAATTTGCAATGCATATATGCTGTCTTGGACCTGCTCAATCTGAATCCCCGAGATTCCAATGTTTGCCTCCATAATTCCAATTTGGTATTAACCCCTGCTTTCGTCTCATTTACTAGAACAATATCATCAGCAAATGGCATACACCAAGATACCTCATCTTGGATAGTTCTAGTAAGTTCATCCATCACGATGATAAACAGGAATGAACTTAATGCAGATCATTGATGTAAACCAATTGTAATCGGAAAATCACTCGTTAAGCCGCCGCAGGTTCTGACATTTGCCACTACTCCATCGTACATATTCTTGATTATGTCAATATACTTGACGGGGACCCCCTTCTTCATCATTGTCCCCTATAATACCTCTCTAGGTACCTTGTCATACGTTTTTTCTAAATCAATAAATATCATATGCAAATCTTTTCTCCTCTCTCGAAAACGCTCGATAAGTTGACGAAACAAATGAATAGCCTCTGTCGTCGATCGTCCAGGCATGAACCCAAACTGGTTCTCTGTTATCTTAATATCCTTTCTTAGCCTGTGTTCAATCACTCTCTCCCAAAGTTTCATGGTGTGACACATAAGTTTTATTCCACGGTAATTTGAGCAACTTTGAATCCCACCCTTGTTCTTGTAGATAGGTACAAGGATACTTTTCCTCCATTCATTTGACATCTTTTTTGTCTGCCAAATCTTATTAAATAGATCTGTCAGCCATTTAACGCCTATTTCTTCTAAGTATCTCCAAATCTCGATAGGAATCCCGTCAGGACCAACCGCTTTTCTTAAACTCATTCTGTTCAAAGCTTCTTTAAGCTCAGGTAGTCTTATTTTACGCATGAAATCACGGTTTATATCTTGAGATTGAATGACAAGTCCATCCAAATTCTTAGTAAAGCTCTTATTGAACAATTGTCAAAATAATCTCTCTATCTTTCCGTGATATTCTCATCTCGAACTAAAATATTCTGATTTTCATTTTTGACACACTTCACCACACATAAGTCTCTAGTCTTCCTTTCCCGCATCCGAGCAATCCGGTATATATCATTTTCAGCCTCTTTAGTGTCTAATTTCTCATACACCTCCTTGTAGACCTTAGATTTAGCTTCCCGAACAGCTTTCTTAACTTCCTTTTTAGACATTTTATACTTCTCAAATCTCTCCACATCTCTACTTTTCTTCAAATCTTTATAAGAATCCCTTTTAATTTTAATAGCAGCCTTTACTTCTTCATTCCACCATGATGTGTCCTTAGATGGTGGAGCACCACCTCTCGACTCACCAAGTAGATATCTACCTACCTTCTTGATACAACTAGCCATTTTGTTCCATGTTCTGTCTGAATCATCTTCCGACTGCCAATCCACTTCTTGGACTACACGATCTATAAAAGCCTTTTGGTTACCTTCTTTCAATCACCACCATTTAATTTTAGGCTCTACCTTACGTCTAATCTTCCTAAGTTCTCTTCTAAATCGAAAGTCTAGAACTAAAAGTCTATGTTGAGTGGTTACACTCTCATCTGGCACTACCTTACAGTCGATACAACAACCTCTATCTATTCTTCTCGTCAGAAAAAAGTCTATTTGACTAGCACTTGATTCGCTCCTAAAAGTGATAAGGTGGGACTCTCTTTTCCTAAACCAGGTGTTTGCTAAGATCAAGTCATAAGATAAGGCAAAATCTAGAATCGAGTCACCTACTTCATTCCTTTGTCCAAAACCAAAACCTCCATGGATAGTATCAAACCCACTACGACTAGTACCAACATGTCCATTAAGATCACCACCAATAAATAACTTCTCTCCACTAGGTATACTTTGCACCATCTCGTCTAAATCCTCCCAGAATAGACGCTTACTAGCGTCATCAAGACCTATCTGTGGTGCATAAACACTAATAACATTAAGGATCTCTCCACCTAGAATAAGCTTAACCAGTAAAATTCTATCACCTTTTCTCCTAATCTCAACTACATCCTCAAGCAACCGTCTATCTATGATTATGCCTACCCCATTACGATTTTTATCTCTACCCGTATACCAAAGCTTATAACACCAAGGCTCTATGACTCTACTCTTTTCACCTACCCACTTAGTTTCTTGCAAACACATAATACCAACTCTCCTCCTAATCATCACCTCCACTAATTCTATTAGTCTACCCGTAAGGGAACCTATGTTCCAGGAAGCTAGATGGATCCTATGAAACCCTTGCTTATTTGTCACTACACCCGGGGTCCGATGTAGCGAACCGCTTCTGGACGACGACCCTTGCTTATTTGTCACTACACCCGGGGTCCGATGTAGCGCGCCGTTTCTGGACGACGATCCTTGCTTATTTGTCACTACACCCGGGGTCCGATGTAGCGCGCCGTTTCTGGACGACGATTTAGAAGCCCTTGCATACTTAACACTACACCCGGGATCCGATGTAGCGCGTCGCTGAGTAGGGGACGCTCCAACGATATTCTTATTATGGTTCATGTCATAGAATGTGACAAAGTTTTACGTTGGCTGTTACAAGCCTACCACAACCCTCATCCTTTCTCATCCGGACTTGGGACCGGCAACGGTGGGCTTATGAAATAAAAAGAATATATTTCCTAAAAATTTCTATGGCTTTGTGCTGCTCTTTCTTAATGTCTAATTTTCCCTCCTTTTTTTAATTAAATCCAAAATGAAACCCTTCCTTCAAAAATAAAATCGATTTTGGTTATTAATCCATTGAAAGTAATACAAATCACCCCTTGAAATCACCAAAGAAGAAACCTTTTTTTATCTCTCCTCAAGATCCAACAGAGAAGAGAAGAAAGAGGAGAAAACCCATCTGCGCACATCCTGAAGCCTCGTGGAAAGGGAAAGAACTCTATTTCATTTTCTAAAAAATCAATTTTTTTGTGTTTGGGCTGTAGCTCCATTGGGTTTCGACCCTTCTTTGTACCGCGCTAGGTGCCTATTCGGCTAGATGCATATCCTATTGGGTGCACATCATGCCAGATGCGCACCGGCTCAGGTGCGCACCTCACTGGATCTTTTAGCCCCCTCACTCACGCACCTCGTTAGATGCGCACCTCCCTAAGTGCGCACCTCACTAGAACATTTGGTCCATTTGGGACCCTTTGGTCCCTAACTCTCGCATCTCGATAGATGCGGGCTTCTCTAAGTGCTCGCCCTACTAGACCTTTTGGCCCATTTGGGACCCTTTAGCCCCCATTCTCGCACCTTACTAGGTGTACACCTCCCTATGTGCGCACCTTCCTGGACTTTTTGGCTCATTCGGGACCCTTTGGCCTCTCACTCTCTCGCACCTAGCCGAGTGCTCACCGGGCTAGATGCACATCTTGCCATGTGTGCACCTTGTCAGGGTCACACCTTTTCAGGTGCGCTTCTCGACAGGTGCGCACCTAGCTAGGTTAGGGACCAAATTGGGCAACCACGAATGAATAGCCGAAATGATAGGGTAATCACGACCTTTACGAGAAGAAAAACTGAAATGATAGAGCAATCGTGGTAAAAAAACAGCCATTCAAATTCATATCCAAATTCAAATCCTTCAATGATAAATGATGATTCGCTCCTGAAATCATGCTTCAGTGTTAGCGATGCTGATGTCAACCAAAATTTCAAATCCCCAAATGTCCCAATGGCGAATGATGGGTCGCTTATGACACTATTCCAGTATAGCGATGTAGACGCCAGCCCAAATCCAAAATCCAATTTCCCTAAATTCTCTCAGCCTTACGGGTCCAACGCTTTGCACGCGCAGTATACAATCTACGGTTATAAACAAGCTAAATCATACCCAAGTCCCACCAGCGAGGCTATATCTGAAGTCCCACCAGCGATGAAGCAACACCAACGAGACAGTCGTAAAAAACGGTACGTCCACAAGAAAAGCGGGCAGGGATGAAAACCCGAAGAGAATCCATGAGTAAAAACAGCAGGACTGCCGGCGAGTTTATGAAAACCCAAAAGGGTACAAACTTATGAAAAGAGACGAAAATACACTCGCAAAGTCCTAACGACCTTGTGAGGAGAATATCCCCACGCGGGATTCTTATGAATCACAAAAGAGCAACACACTTAGAAATCCTCACGATTCCTAAGGAGAATATACACTTACAAGATCCTCTCGACTCATAAGGAGAAAATGTTTTTATGAGACCATTACGACTCATAAAATTAAAAGGTCTTAGGTGACAGGGACCTAAACCTGCCTCTTAAGATATTGCTCTCCAACGGGTAAAGGCAAATGATGATTCGCTCTTGATACCATATTCCAGTGTAGTGATTGGTAGAAAACCTAGCGATATGTTATGCATTCTACTTGTTCTACTTACCGCAATCAAGTCGGGTTCGCTTGTAGCTAGCCGGTTGAGTATGAGTCGTCCACTGGGAGATAGTTCGTTTTTTCGTTCTTATTTTAAATGAGTCAAGTAAAAATGTATAAGTTTTTCAATTCTATTCTAAATGTTTGTATTTTATGTTTAAGAGAACTTGTTTGGGTTAGAGTTGGTTGGTAGAGTTAGGAATTAGTCTTGTACTTGTCTTTTTCCATCCTTGAAATGAAGTCAGGATAATCAAAAGTAGCGTGGATTAGGAGGACATAATAATGGGATTTGCGGGTTTAAGCAAGTTTTCCAACGCTAAATCCAATCCTAGTGCTCTTGTCCGTCCGTTCTATACTCTTATTTCCAACCCTAGGCCAAACACACACAACTAAGTCTCCAATTAAGTCATAACTACATCTCACGTTGTAGTGCGTCTAAAACAATTCTCAACTTATGTCGTGACTATATGTCACTTATAGCGCACGTAAGGGAGGGGGTGGTGTTTTTTTGGTCTAACTTCAATTCAAGTTGTTTGGCGAAGAGAAGCAAAAGCGATTTTTCCATTTCTCATACCAACATTCCTTAGCCCTAACAAGTGAGTAAATTACTCACACATTAAAAGAAAATAAATCAAGAAGAAGAGAAGAAAAATGGAAGAATACGGTTATAACAAAAGATAACAAGCTAACTACTTGGGTCCTCACCTAAGTAAGGGACTCCATTGAGTATCATGGCTTGAAAATAAAGATTAGAAAAGAAGAAAACGAACAATAAAACCAACAACTATTTTAACAAATAAATAATAAAAGTTATACTAAAAATTAAAATACAATGCAAGAAAATAAAGATATAAGGTAAAAAAAACTCTAATATTCATTAATTTTCTACTCAAAAGCTCTCACTACAATTTAATGGAGAATATATGAAGAAGAAGAAGAAGAAGAAATTACACTACAGTACACTAATCCTGAGGAAAGAAAAAACCTCCTTAACTTGGCTCAAATCTGAAGTATATATAGATAGAGGAGTGAAACCCTAGGGCCATATTTTGAGCTCATAAAAAAATTACAAAACTACCCCCAAAATTTGGTCGCGAGATATGATGGTCAGACCGCGGATCCGCCGCCAATAAGGGCATAATTTTGCGGTTCCGCAGTCTTCTGGTGGAATTGGTGCGCTGTTTTTCTGTGCTTCTTCGTGTTTCTTTGTTCTTCTGTTTGACAGGTTCAAAATTGCAAAATGGTTCCAAAATATTCTCAAATTTTTAATGGTCCAAAATGGCAACAATATTGGATTTTTGTGCCTTGATCTCCCTCGAGCTTCGTGTTGCACCTTGTTTCTTATGTTGCCTTCCTCGTGCTCTGTGCTTGTCCGAGACACGAATGACCATTGTATTCATCTTGTCTCTTGAACTGGTAGACAACACTAGACGGATGTGGATGACCGAAACCCGGATTTTATTTGTTTTTGGCAGCTGTTTTGGATTTTGTCATAACTGTAGAGATTGTGCGTTATTCTGGACTGAGAACCTGTACCCTGTAATCATGTAGTAAATACGGATCAAAAACACCTACCTATATACAAATGAGTATAAAAATGAGCGGTATTAAATGTAATATTCTGGTGTGAACAAATACCCCCAAACTTATATTTTGCTCATCCCGAGCAAAACCAATTTATTTTCAAAAAGTCCTAATCTCCTTTCGTAGACATCACGGTTGCACTTAGCGTGTGCAACAAGCCGTTAAATCTCTAGGTGTCTCTACTAGGAGGAGTGTTATCTCCTGAGGGTTTTCAGCGGATACCATTCACAAAATCCTGTCAAACTAGTTTCATAAGCTAACTTTGATTCTAATCTTACGGTTTAGTATCTAAGTTAGAAACTTTATCATCCTAAGTTAGAAATATCCATCCCTTATTTTTCATACCTTCTATTCATTCAACCTAAAATTCTATACGTTTTGACAGTTTATAAAGACCTCAGTATCTCTTGAGTTTTCCGTCTAAAGCGCAGTCTCCAATCCAGAATTTTTATCATCTTTACGGAAAATATAAGACTTATTCTTTATTCCTACCACTCCTCCAAATATCAATTATATAACCCTACGTATGTGTGAATTTCACCCCTAAACTCAAGAATTCAATTCAAGCTATAATACTCTTGACCTAATATCATATACTACTTCTTTTCATTAATGGTGGATGGATTTGCTCATACTTACTACTACTTTCTGAGTCACTAATCATTCGATTACTGAATGCGCGAGCTTATTAAAGCGTAAATAGCAGTTTCCAGGTCTTATAATATATTTTTTTCTTTTTCTTTTCTTTTCAAGACCGGATATATTTTTCAATGACGCTCTTTTGGTGGTTAGTTTTAAATACCGTTTTTTCTTTCATATCATGTTTTTAGGCAAGAGTATTTCTAGGTATACTCAACTATCTCAAGTTTGAAGGTATATGTAAGTGCATTTTATAGAGTATATAATTTCTGAAATTAGACTCAAGAATATGAACTATTTTTCAGACTTATTCTTCAATAAAACTTTCAATAATTTCCTTTCATCTCAACTTAACTTAAGAACCGAACTCAAAATTACTTACTTCTAAAAAAACTGCAAGGACGTATATTTACTATGGTTAAACTCAAGAAGGGTTATTTTTTTTAAGGTTTTCAATTCCTAAGTCTAGGATTTAGTTATTTCTAACCTATCAAGCTAAATTTTCGGAATAAAAATATAAGTTACCCTACTAGCTAGCTTGATGATAAAGTTTTTATGTTTTGGACAATTTTTCAGTTTTTATGGGTTTTTAAATAAATATGCAAATGCAAAATATACACATGAATGCAAAGATAGAAAACTTACCGAGCATACCCCCAAACTTAAATGTGACAGTGTCCTCACTGTCATGCTCCACTAAGAGGGTCAAAATTATTGAGGGGTCAAAATTTGTCGGTTCTCCTTTTTTTTAAAGAAAAAGTAAACAAAATATATACACACAAAAAGCCCCCCAAAGTTAAGTAAAACAGTGTTGCCACTGTTTACGTGTTGAAGTTCAGAGTTAGGGGAGAGAACATCTTCAATCTATATAAGGCCTTACACAGACCAAAAGTTAACACCGACCATTCAATTTTTTTATCGTGATGATGCAATGGTTGGAGAAAGAACATGTAGAGAAAAGAAATGAAGAATACACGAGACCGTATATGGATGGAAGTGGTATACGGTCTCGATAAATGAGAAAACGAATGAAGGGGAGAAAGAAATGGAATACGAACTTAAGATTGAAAATGGATTGAATAAATTAGTACAGTTGGTAATGATCGAAGTATAAAAATGGATTGTACTAATCTATCAACACGTTGAGAAATGGGGTGAAACCTTTTAGATTCGCAAGAAAATATGGGTCGATAGAAATTTGGTGAACCAGACGTACGAGAGGAAGTTGATACGACGTTTTGCGAAGTGGAAACGATGGAAAGGAAGGAGAGAAGTGAACGAGAAATAGTATCGGTTAAACGTTCAGGAGAATGGTCACTGTCAATAGAAGAGACAAGATGAATTGGAAAATCCGACTCATCCAATAAAACTAGTTCATCCTCAATGATATCCTTAAAATTCTCCTCAAAATTCAGCTCATCCATGCATTCATCATCAACAACAACATCCAAACGCACATGGGGTTCGGGAAAAACAGTTAACGGTTCGGGATGATATCCATATGGATATGAAAGGACATGATGAATTGGTGAGAAAAACTCATCCAAAATTGTGGGTTCATCATCCAAATTTTCCCCAGTGTCGATATCCTCAATCAAGTGAAAGTTAAATTTTTCAGACACCTCATCAAAAGCATGGTTTTCAATCAGTTGTTGTTCTAGAGTAGAGATGTAGAGATCAAGGAGATTGACATTGGTTTCACTTAAAATGGACCCTTCACAATCGGGAAAATCAAACACTACGTAGTCGCACGACTCATCAAACACGCTATCCTCAATCAGTGAATCATTTGGTGTACTGGATAGATTTTTGAAATTGGAGCAGTGGAATTTAATTGGGAATGGGTAGGTTTGATTTGGAAGGATGTACTGCTCGCTGTCACTATTCAACTCATCAAATTTTCCTATTTCCACATCATACATGGGAAAATTTTGAGCTGGTTACGAACTAGCTGCTGGTTCATAAGTTTGTATGAGTGTAGCCATATGTGCATTCAATTCCTCCATTTGTCGGCATGAAACTATCCAAAATTCTTCCAACATTCGTTCAAGACTAGATATGGGTTGTGAAGGGGTTTCAGTAAAAGATTCGAATTCGTTTGGATACATGAAACTCCCAAATGGATGATCAAAAGAAATGTCTAGAGAAGGTGTAAAAGTCAGATAGGATTGATAGGAATTAAAAGGATGCGTAGAATGGGCATGACTAGGATCAGCACTTTGATAAGAAGGTGATTAGAATTGTTGTCATGATGAATTTGGAGTGGTGAAAGGAGTGAAAGATCGGCTACGGAATTGTTTAATGTGCTCATAAATAGACATAGGTTTCAGAGTTGCCACATGACTCTTAAAAGGGGTATCAACGTAATAAGGTGTGAGAGTTTGAAACAGTTAATATAAAGTGGATTGCGGTGTCCAAGTGTTGTTTCTAGAAGCATCTATCTGATCTTACAAAGAAATTTTGGCCATAGATGGATCGTTTGAAGTTCGACCAAAACAAGAACCGTATGATGAAATGTCTGATTGAAGGTACCAAAATTCGGTAAGAGTTGGTCGGTTAGGGGTACCATTGATAGGAATGAAAAGTAGAGAGAGTGGAAGGTGGGTGAATTGTTATAATTTTTTTGAAATTTTTTTATCGAGTTTTTGGATTTTTAAAATTTTTTGTTAGGTTTTTGAAAAATACGGAATTATGGGATCAAACTTTAAATAAGCACAATCACAATCACAATATGCACAAACAACACCTAGAGCTAGAGTCTTCAAAGTCCAACTAGACCGCTCCTAGACTTCCAAGTGACAAGTTGCAGGATAACTTTCGAATCGCCTCTTCACTGCCAATTATGGACAGGTAAGCATAAGTGAGGTAAGAAGGGTTTCACTCACGAATCACCATGAGACGGGCCTTTTTAAAATTAGCTCCTCACTTATCAGCGTAGGCACCACAAAATCAAGTTTAGATAAACGAACGATTCCCTGCAACCTTCACTTGTCCTAAATGAGCGCGACAAGTACTTATAGATTTGGTCTAGATATTTTTTTAATTAACTCAAGGTAATGCTATACTTTTATGATTTGTGGGGTCTTAGGAAGGGTGATGAAATCCCCACCCAATATGAATTGGTGTTATAGCCCTTTAATGTCCGTATTTATGTATACAAAGTGATTGATCATAAAAAAGTGTTTTGTAAATAACCGCAATCAAGACGGTGTCGCTAATAGCTACCCGTGATGAGTACGGGTCGTCCGCAGGGAAACGTGAACTTCTTTTCTTGCTTTAGACGAATTGATAAAAGAGAGGATAGTTTGTTGTCGTTTTATTTTAATATGGATATAAAATTTATAATAGAAGGGCTTGTAGGGTTTATAGGACTTAGTAGTTAATGGATAAATGTTTAGAAACGACTCTTTTTATCTTTTAATAATTTAAAACTAGAGAGATGGCAATGAATGTGGATTAGGGTTCTTGGAGGGAATTAGGGTTTCCCACTACTAACCCTTGTCCTTCCATTGATCTCTATTAATCTCAAGCCGTTAACAAAATAAGTGTTTAACTAATCTCAAATCGTGATCGTGACTATCAATAAATTGATAGCGCGCCCGATAATAAGCTTAACATTTATTTTGCTAAAGTTTATAAACATCAAAATGTCAAAAGAAGTAAAAATATATTTCATCCATTATTCTACCATATCCTATAAACCCTAGCAAGCAAGAAATTACTTGCTCATGGTTAGTAACGATTTAGAAGAAATGTTGAAGATGAATGAAACCATAATTTAGATGCAGAAAAGTAATGCGGAAAAATAATGCGTAAAGTAAATGCGGAAAAGTAAATGCAAAAAGAATTAAAACAAAAACTATATTTATTAATCAACTATTGCATTACAACTTTTCTTCTTAAAAAGTAGATTACAAGAACCCTAGTTGCTCGCTAGATCTTTTTCTAGAATTCTGCGATGGATAGATGATGAGATGTGGAATGAATATCAAATGCACAGCTCTCGGTCCTTTTTATAGTCTTTGAAACCAGAAAACCTAGATTTTATATGTGAGTAGATGCAGTTAAGATCATGCTCCCCAAATCCTACATCCAACGGCCCAGATCTGACCGCTGAACATCCGCGTAATGCCACGTATGGCCGCGGATCCGCTGCTTCCTTGTGGAATTGGGTTTTCAGATTTTTTCTGGCTTTTTGTGTTGATATTTAGGGATCTTTTCGATATATAGATTATGAAAATATTGCTCTGAGTCTCTGCAGTTGCTAAATTTCTCGATTTGCTTCTAAAATTTGGCAGATTCGATTTCGATATCCCGATTTGATTTGGATCTCTTACTTGGATTTCAGACCTAAGATAATACCTGCACAATATCTTAAATCAAAGTATTAGTAACATTTGGTATTTTTGAGATATTATTCCAACCATTTATATGATATGAAATCTTAAGAATATTTATGAGGAATATTTGATATGATATGCATATATTAATAATATTTTATTTAAATATTATATGCATATATTTTCCCTTATTATATTAATTATAAATGTAGAAATATATGATGATAAACTTTTACAAATAAACCCACATATGTTCTATATTTACAATTAACACCTTTTAGCAGTTAATAATAGTAGGGAAAATGTTCATACAAATGTGCACTATTTTTGACTAATCAAATACCCCCAAACTTATCTTTGATCGTCCTGAGCAAACTATTTATTAAAAGGAAAAAGAAAAAAAACTAGTACACTTTCGTAGGCAACACGATTGCACTTAGTACGTGCAACAAGCATTTAAATCTCTAAGTGTCCCTAGTAGGAGGAGTGTTGTCTCCCGAGAGTTTTCAGCGGATTACATCCACAAAATCCCATAATAAAAGAAAGAAAATGAAAGTTACATACAAAGATAAGAAACATATAAAAGAGAGAACTTGAAAATAAGAGTTTCCAAACTATACAAGCTTTTTAGTTGTCATGAGCCCTATCATAATGGTCTTGAAAAAATGTCAAAAATCATATCATTCCTCAATAAAATATCGTCTTTAGTCTTCTTCCCTACGTTTCTTCCAAACATCGATCATATACCCCTACGTGTGTGTAATATACATCTCTACACTTATAGAATTCAATTCAAACTATCATACTCTTGTCTACTTTCCTTAGTACTTTTTAGCTGGTGAATGTTTTTAGATGGAATTGCTTACACATTCTTCATGCGACCGTTAATATTTCTTGAGGTACTAACTAATCGATTACCAAATGTGCTCACTTATTAAGGCGTAATTAGCAATATCCTAGTCTTGCAACACCTAAGGCTTAGCAGTGACTGCCAAACCAGTTGGTCTAAGGCACTGGGTGATAAGGCACCCTCGCTATATTTTTTTATGCTGCCTTAAGTAATTACAAAACCATTGTTCATTTTTATTCACCATTTATATTTTATGTGTGCTTTATATTTTTGTTGATTTATATTTTTTCCTTCATACTAAGGTTTTTAGACAAGAGTATTTCAAGATATCCTCTACTATCCTAAGTTTCAAGATATGTGCAAGTGCGTATGGTAGGATATCAACGTTCAAATGTTTGGAATCAAGAATAGGGAATATTTTTCAGACTTATTTCTATGCGCAGATTAGTGATTCCTTTTATCTTACTAACTCTTAGGACAACAGCTCATGACTATCTATTACTAGCTTTGTTTTAAAACATCTAATTTTCATGCATTTCTCAAATCTCTTCCTATCTTTTATATGTATTTTATACTTTTCAAAAAAAATTAAGTGTTTTTATTTAGTATAATGCAAAATGAATAAGCACAAAGCTCCCCCCCCAAACATATTTGTAGCAGTGTCCTTACTGATGTCATCCTTTAAGCTCAAACCTGTAGACTTGAGAGGAAAAGTTCTCAATGATTAGTAAAGGGGACAAGAGTTAATGACAGTAAAATCCTCCCCCAAACTTATTTTTCGCTCACAATCGTACAAAAATTTCTTTTCATTCAAGAGCCAAAAAATATTTTTCTACCCCCAAAATTAATTAAAACAGTGTTTTCATTACTAAGCATTTAAAATCATAAGAGAGGGATAAATATTATTGGTCTACATAAAGCTTTACAAAGATCAAAAGTCAACACCAACCATTCGAATATTTTATCAAATTAACACCATGGTTGGTAGAAGATTATGTTATAGATAGACGTGAAGAAGTGGGGAGAGATAATAGGTGTAATCGAAAGGATTTATGTCTCGGTTGGTAGAGACGAAAAAGTGAGTATGAATGAAAATGAAAATGTGAATGATTAGGAATAGTCGCATTTTTATATGGGATAAGAATAAGGGGTGGTGGTTCTACTTTTTCGGATGGAGGTTGATTCATCACAACATCCACGTTTTGAAGGAACGTGAGTTCTTCAGCGAAAATATCTTCAAAACTTTTATCAATATTCCGAATGATAATCTCATCGGAAGGAAATGTATGATACTCCATAAGAGGTTCGTATCTAGCGTAAGAGACTGACTCGGATAGCTTGACTAAGTCATTCGACAAGTCAAAAGAATCGGACTCGGGGTGGAATTGTCGACAGAAGGTTCCTCACTCGTATAATAAATAGCAGGATCAAACAGTAATGCACTAGTGCCGTCGAGATCAGTATCGTGAAGCTTCTCAAATTCATAACTGTCGGAATCTATGTTGTCAACAGAACATATATCAACTATATGAGTATAAGGTTCGGAGGGTTGACTGCTTACCCTGTAAATATTAAGCTCAATTGTCATCTTCCCAAAGGACGTGTTCATAGAACCGTTATGACAATTGATTATCACATTTGAAGTTGCTAGAAAAGGCCGACCTAGAATCACCGAAATTTGGTTTCGTGGGTTTTCCACAGACTGTGTATCTAAAATTATAAAGTCCACATGGAATATAAATTCCCCGACTTTGTTTAACACATCCTCTAGCTCAACCCTAGGGTGGGTGATAGATCAATCGTCCATCTGGAGAGTGCAGTGCGTAGGTTTCAACTCTTCCATGCCTAATTGCTCATAAACACAATACGGAAGTAAGTTAACACCAGCACCTAAATCTAGTAGAGCGCGATTGATGTTTTTACCCCCAATAGAAATAGATATTGTAGGACAACCAGGGTCCTTACGTTTCTTGGGCAATTTTTGGGTAAAAGCAGTGCTCACATTGCTCTCTAAGAAAACCTTTTTAGGCACTTGAGTTTTTCTCTTCCTAGTGCACAAGTCCTTTATAATTTTCGCATAGGATGGAACTTATTAGATAACATCAAAGAGAGGAATATTTATGTTTACTTGCTTAAAAAATTCCATGATCTTCTCCATTTGTGGACTTGGTCTATTAGGTCTCAACCGGTTTGGGAAAGGAGCCTTATTAACAAGGGTTGGGTCCAACTCTTGTGGAGAAGTTTTTGGAGATGGAATGGATCCCAAAATTGGATTTGGGATGGTCGTAGATGATAATTCATTCAAGGACATAGGCTGAGGGTTCGGACCTAGTGAAGAACGGAGAATAGGCTCGGAAGAAGATGGTGGATTAGGCGAAGTAGGAGTAGAAGTAGTAGTCGTGGTATCATCTGAATCATCAACTTGTTCACCAACCTGATTATTCAGCTCTCTTACCGATCTCAATGTAGTTAGGGCGCTCACGTTATGATTTTGTTGGTGAAGGATGAGATTTGCGCTGTGAGTGGCCGGGATTTGGTAGAAGTTGAGATGGAAGTTTCCCTTTCTCTCTTTCACTCATTGCGGCATTCAACTGTACAATTTGTGCTTCTATCAATTTTATGCTTTCACCGTGGGAAGCCGTTTGTTGCATCAGCGTTTGGATAGAAGATGTTAAATTTGCCGTCGTTGTGTGGATTGCTTAATAAACGTTTCTAAGCTTCGTTCGAGTGCAAAAATTTTATCGGTACCGGCCGTTGGAATATTAGTCTGTGGTTGGAAAGAATTGTTATAAGGGACAAGTTATTGGCCGGATTTTGAAAAAGTTGCGGTTGAAAGGGCTGAGGAATTTGTTGTGGTGGTTGTTGTCGTTGTGGAGAAAGTCTTTGATAGTTATTTTGGCTTGAGAATTGATTTTGATTTTGAGATTGGTTTTGGTTCCAAGCAAAATTAGGATGATTCCTCTATCCCTGATTATAAGTGGAGGAAAAAGGATCATTTTTAAGTTGTTGCTGAAAAGCAGCATTGGTTTGTTCATGACCTTGAGACGGAGGATTCATAGGACATTCTTCCGTTAAATGTGATGGGTCAAAACAACAACCACACATGGTTTTGGGAAGCGTAACTTGGTTTAGGGAGGCTGAAGAAAATTTGCTTTCCATAGCTTCGAGTTTCTTTTGCATCGCAGCCATTTTGGGTTTCACTACGATGGAAACGTCGAGCTGATGGATACCTGCCCTAGATGGAGACGATGTTGTTAGTCTAATGCTTTCCAACTGTAATGTTTGTTCGGCAAGATCTTCTAGAAATTGCCATGTTTCTCCATCGTCTTTTGATATGAAATGATATTGACAAATGGTTTCCAGCATTTGTTTCATGACTGGATTAACACCCTCATAAATAAATCGGCAAAGTTGCCATTTATCGATTCTGTGATGAAAGCATTGGACAAGAAGATCTTTAAACTATTCAAAGCACTTTCAAAAGGGTTCGTTGGGAAGTTGGGCAAACTGGTTAATCTCGCTCCTAATACGGGAAGTCTTGTGATGATGATAGAATTTCTTAAGGAATGCTTTAACGAATTCATCTCATTTAGCGATAGAATGTGCGGCAGTTCTATAAAGCCACTTTTCTGCAAGATCACACAAGATAAAAGAGAGAAGACGTAATCGCATAGCATCCCTTGAAAGTTGGGTGATGCTCATCATCGCACATACGTTTTTGAATTTGGTTATAAAAACGCATGCATCTTCACATTCAGGCCTGTGAAATTTAGGCAACAAGTTGATGAGTGGGATTTAATTTCGAAATTATCCCTATTGGCTGGTGGAAGAGACAGACACGTAGGAAGGGGTCCACGTACGGGGTAGCATGTGTCTTGCAGAGTAATGCATGGTGGATCTTGCGCACCTACAGGTGGTGGCAAGGTGGTATTGTTAAAACCTGATGGAGATCCGTCCATCTCGGGAGATGTGGTAGGTGGAGGAGAAATAGAAGATGAAAATGTATCGACTTCGGAGCCGATAGCAAAAACGCGGACTAGACGGGCACTAGAATCCCGTGTCCAGCCGATCATGCACTAAGCGGATTTAGTACACATGGCAGCGTGTGATATATGTGAGAACGATTTTAAGAAGGCTTGTTTTGAAAAAAAAATGTCGGACGTGAGGCTTGACTTAACAAATCAAAAAAATGCACAATCATTCTCTAGAGCTAGGGTCACCTAGGTCAAATCACTAGACCGCTCCTAGACTTCCAAAGGACAAGTTGCAGGATCAATCCTCTACTACTTCCTTATCAATCTTGCGGCCAGTTAAGTGCCAAGTAAGTGGGAGGTATCCGATATATGAATCACCGTAATAGCGGGCCTAATTAAGTAACCACTTTTCTTAGTCACACTTACCTTAGACACCATAAGAAAAATGCAGATAAGCAATAGATTACCCATGACCTTCCTCTGTTCTAATTGAGCGCGACGGTCCTTAGGGCTTGTTCTAGATTTTTTTATTAATGTAAGGTTATGCTTATTCTCGTTTGTGATTTATGGGGCCTAGGAAGGGTGATGAAATCCCCACATAATCTGAATTTGGGTTTATTGCCCCTTAAAGTCCAGTTTAATTAAGAAAAACAAACCAAAATCAAAACACGCAAAAAGATTTTTTTTAGCGGCAATGTTTGTAGAGAATCCTGCAATAAAAATCAGTTTATTGAAGCTTTAGAGGAGAGAAAAAGGATAAAGGAAAGTACCATAGAAGATTGGGGGCCCAACTCTTCAAAATGGCCGCGATTCCGCCGCCGAATGCAATAAATAGCTGCGGTTCTGCCGCCTATTGGCAAGGTTTTCTGCTAAAATTTCTTCAGAGCACCCCGATACTTCTCTGGTCTAAGTTTAAATCTCTGAATCTCTGCTGTCTTCTTTCAGTTACTCCATATTTCCTTACAAAACTTGCACAATAATCATTAGAAACACAAGATGCAGTTTTGGTTCTCGTTTATTTGATGTTTGCTGGTTTTTTTATAAGCAATCAACCCGAATAACAAGAAAAAAATTACGATCGTTTTCCCACAACGGCGTCATTTGATTGATCGTGAAAAAGTGTTTTGTAAATAACTGCAATCAAGACGGTGTCGCTAATAGCTAGTCGTGATGAGTACGGGTCGTCCGTAGGGAAACGTGAAGTTCTTTTCTTGCTTTAGACGAGTTGATAAAAAAGAGGATGGATTGTTGTCGTTTTATTTTAATATGGATATAAAATTTATAATAGAAGCGCTTGTAGGGCTTACAGGACTTAGTAGTTAATGGATGAATGTTTAGAAATGACTCTTTTTATTTTTTAATAGTTTAAAACCGAAGAGATAGCAATGAATGTGGATTAGAGTTCTTGGAAGGAATTAGGGTTTCCCACTACTAACCCTTGTCTTTCCATTGATCTCTATTAATCTCAAGCCCTTAACAAAATAAGTGTTTAACTAATCTCAAATCGTGGTCGTGACTATCAATAAATTGATAACGCGCCCGATAAGAAGGTTAACATTTATTTTGCTAAAGTTTATAAATACCAAAATGTCAAAAGAAGTTAAAAGATATTTCATCCATTATTCTACCCAATCCTACAAACCCTAACAAGCAAGAAATTACTCGCTCATGGTTATAGCGATTTAGAAGAAATATTGAAGATGAATGAAACCATAATTAAGATGCAGAAAAGTAATGCGGAAAATTAATGCGGAAAAGTAATGCGTAAAATAAATGCGGAAAAGTAAATGCAAAAAAAATTAAAACAAAAATTACCTTTATTAATCAACTATTGCATTACAACTTTTCTTCTTAAAAAGTAGATTACAAGAAGCCTAGTTGCTTGCTAGGTCTTTTTATAGAATTCCGCGATGGATAGATGATGAGATGTGGAATGAATATCAAATGCACAGCTCTCGGTCTTTTTTATAGTCTTTGAAACCTGAAAACCTAGATTCCATATGTGAGTAGATGCAGGTAAGATCATGCTCCCAAAATCCAACATCCAACGGCCCAGATCTAACCACTAAACCGCCGCGTAATGCCACGTATGGCCACAGATCCGCCGCTTCCTTGTGGAATTGGGTTTTCAGATTTTTTTCTGGATTTTTGTGTTGATATTTAGGGATCCTTTTGATATATAGATTCTGAAAATATTTCTCCGAGTCTCTACCGTTGCTATATTCCTCGATTTGCTTCTAAAATTTGGCAAATTCGGTTACGATATCCCAATTTGACTTGGATTTCTTACTTGGATTTCAGACCTGAGCTAATACCTGCACAATATCTTAAATCAAAGTATTAGTAACATTTGGTATTTTTGAGATATTATTCCAACCATTTATATGATATGAAATCTTAAGAATATTTATGAGGAATATTTGATATGATATGCATATATTAATAATATTTTATTTAAATATTATATGCATATATTTTCCCTTATTATATTAATTATAAATGTAGAAACATATGATGATAAACTTTTACAAATAAACCCATATATGTTTTATATTTACAATTAACACCTTTTAGCAGTTAATAATAGTAGGAAAAATGTTCATACAAATGTGCACTATTTTTGACTAATCACAAAACGATAAACAAACAAAATCTAAAACAACAAAAAAATTTATTTGGCGGAGGCACAAAGAATCCTGCACAAAACAGTTATTGGAAAGAGAGAGAGAGAGAGTTTGCGTAAAGAATACTGCAAAAAAGGCAGTCTATTGAAGCTCAGAGGGGGAGTTTGGAGAAGAGAAGGACTCACAAGAAAATTTGAGCACTGAAGCCAAAGTATGGCCGCAGAACCGCGGTCAAATGCTCTTTAATGGCCGCGAAATTGCGGTCAAAGTGTTGAGTTGGGACTCCATCTTTCTTGGGTGCACTCCTTCTTCTCTGGTCCTCTATTTTGCCGCCTCTGGTTTTTGATATGATCACTATAGTTGCTCCAAATTTTGGCATGGTTTCGTCTTGATCCGCCGCGGTGTAGCCGTGAGATGTGGGTCAAAATTTCCATGTCTTTGACTCTGAACTTGCTCTTCTCCCTATCCTGCACACTCGCACAAAATAATCAAAGAATAACATGATGGATTTTTATGGTTTTTTTAGTTTTTATATACAAAAATTAACTCGAATAACAAGAAAGAAATACATTACCGTCTTCCCGGCAACGATACCATTTGATTGGTAGAAAACCTAGCGATATGTTATGCGTTCTACTTGTTCTACTTACCGCAATCAAGTCGGGTTTGCTTGTAACTAGCTGGTTGAATATGAGTCATCCAATGGGAGATAGTTCGTATTTTCATTCTTATTTTAAACGAGTTAAGTAAAAATGTATAAGTTTGTTCAATTCTATCCTAAGTGTTTGTATTTTATGTTTAAGAGAATTTTTTAGGGTTAGGGTAGTTAGTAGAGTTAGGAATTAGTCTTGTGCTTGTCTTTTTCCATCCTTGAAATGAAGTCAGGATAATTGGAAGTAGCGGGGATTAGGAGGACATAAGAATGAGATTTGCGGGTTTAAATAAGCTTTCCAATGCTAAATCCATTCTTAGTTCCCCTTGTCCGTCCGTTCTATACTCTTATTTCCAAACTTAGGCCAAACACATACAACCAAGTCTCCAATTAGGTCACAACTACATATCATGTTGTATTGCGTCTAACAGAATTCTCGACTTAGGTCGCGGCTATATGCCACTTATAGCGCGCCTAAGGGAGGGGGTGGCATTTGTTTGGTCTAATTTCAATTCAAGTTGTTTGGCGAAGAGAAGCACAAGAGATTTTTCCATCCCTCATACCAACCTTCCTTGACCCTAACAAGTGAGTAAATTACTCACACATTAAAAGAAAATAAAACTAGAAGAAGAAAAGAAAGAATAGAAGAATACAGTTATAACAAAAGATAACAAGCTAACTACTTTGGCTCTCACCTAAGCTAGGGACTCCATTGAGTATCATAACTTGAAAAAAAAAGATTAGAAAAGAAGAAAAAGAACAATCAAACCTACAACTATTTTAACAAACAAATAATAAAAGTTATACTAAAAATAAAAATACAATGCAAGAAAATAAAAATACAAGGTAACAAAAACTCTCATCTTCATTAATTTTCCACTAAAAAGCTCTTACTACAATTTAATAGAGAATAGATGAAGAAGAAGAAGAAACTACACTAAACTACACTAATCCTAAGGAAAGAAAAAACCTCCTTAACTTGGCACAAATATGTAGTATATATAGGCAGAGAAGTAAAACCCTAGGGCCATATTCTGAGCCCATATAAAGTTACAAAACTACCCCCAAAATTTGGTCGTGAGACATGATAGTCAGACCTTGGATCCGCCGCCAATAGGGGCATAATTTTGCGGTTCCGTGGTCTTCTGGTGGAATTGGCGCGACGTTTTTTCTGTGCTTCTTCATGTTGCTTTGTTCTTCTGTTTGACAGGTTCAAAATTGCAAAATGGTTCCAAAATATTCTTAGATTTTTAATGGTCCAAAATGCCAACAATATTGGATTTTTGTGCCTTGATCTTTCTCGAGTTCCGCATTGCACCTTGTTTCTTGTGTTGCCTCCCTCGTGCTCTGTGCTCTTCCGATACACAAATGACCGCTACATTCGTCTTGTCTCTTGAACTGGTAGACAGCACCAGACAGATGTGGATGACCGGAACCCGGATTTTATCTGTTTTTGGCAGTTGTTCTGAATTTTGTCATAACTGATTGTTTGTGATTTGCGTTATTCTGAACTGAGAACCTGTAACCTGTAATCATGTAGCAAACACGGATCAAAAACACCTACCTATATACAAATGAGCATAAAAATGAGCGGTATTAAATGAAATATTCTAGTGTGAACATGTAGCAAAGCTAATGCCAAACCAAAACCTAGATTCCAAATCCAGATTCACATCCAATTACAATTCGAATTTCAAATCAAGTTCAAAAGTCCCGCCAAATAAGGTAAGAATTAAACAAATCAAATCAAAGTCCTACTGACGGTGCTCCCAAGCTCGAAGGCCCTGCTAAATGGATAAGAAAATCCCAAATCAAACCAAATCAATCAGGTCAACCAACTGTCTACCCCCGCCTCGAAATCATGCTTCGCTCCAGAACCCTGTGTCGGAATTATGCTTTTCCTCAGGATATACTTGTCTGGTGTCGAAATTATGCTTCGCATCGGAACTCTGCGTCGGAATCAAGCTTCATCTCGGAACCAAACTCTGCGTCGGAATCAAGCTTCGTCTAGGAACCAACCTCCGCGTCGGAATCAAGCTTCCTCTTGGAAAATCAAATTCTACGTCCGAATCAAGCTCCGTTTGGAAATCAAACTCTGCGTCGGAATCAAGTTTTGTCTCAGAACCGCCACGTCGGAATCAAGCTTCGTCTGGGAAAATCAAACTCTGCGTCAGAATCAAGCTTCGTCTCAGAACCAACTCCGCGTCAGAATCAAGCTTCGTCTCGAGAAATCAAATTCTGCACAAAATCAAGCTCCATTTGAAAATCAAACTCTGCGTTGGAATCAAGTTTCATCTCAGAAGCTCCGCGTTGGAACCATACTTTATCTCGAAAAATCAAACTCTGTATCGAAATCAAGTTTCATCTCAGAATCTCCGCGTCGGAATCAAGCATCGTCTTGAAAATCAAATTCTACATCGGAATCAAGATCCATTTGAAAATCAAACTCAGTGTCGGAATCAAGTTTCATCTCAGAACCTCCGCATTAGAATCAAGCTTCGTCTCAGAAAATCAAACTCTGTGTCGGAATCAAGTTTCGTCTCAGAACAAACCTTTGCGTCGGAATTAAGCTTCGTCTTGGGAAATCAACTTTCGCATCGGAATTAAGCTTCGTCTCGGAAAATCAAACTCTGTATCGGAATCAAGTTTCGTCTTAGAACCAACCTCCGCATTGGAATCAAGCTTCATCTCAGGAAATCAAATTCTGTATCGGAATCAAGCCCTGTTTGAAAATCAAACTCTGTGTCAGAATCAAGCTTCGTCTCAGAACCAACCTCCATGTCGGATTCAAGCTCCATCTCGGAATCATGTTCCACCTTGGAATCAAGCTCCATTTCGGAATCATATTCCATCTCGGGATTAATCTCCGCCTCAAAGCCTCGCCCTCCAGGTCATTAAAAGGAAATCAAGTCGAGCGTCCCAAAAATCGGATCGATGAAAGAAGATCCATCAATTTCACGCACACGACCCATATACTCGGTTTGCATTTATTGATAGGGGCACTTTGTTGGGGGTCAAATTTTACACCCTTTGGCCAAAAATCCAAAGTCAGAAATTCGACAGGTCAAAAGGTCAGAGTCAACACCCAAGTGGACCCGAGCCAAGTTCAAGCCCAAGTGAAGCCGGCCCCATGCCAAGTAGAAAAATTATGCGATAAATAAATTTAATGTAGTTTCTTTTTTTTATGAATAAATGTAATAGGTAAAAGGGCAATTGATAAAAGCCCAAAAGCCCAAATGAAATGTAAAGGTTATATAAAACCAATTATATGATGAAATAAAAAAAGAATATTTTCTCCTAAAAATTTCTAGGGTTTTATGCCACTCTCTCTCAAGGTCTTCTTCTTCCTTTTTTTTTTAATTAAATTCAAGGCGAATCCCCTCCTTCTTCAAAAATAAAATTGATTTTGGCCACCAACGTATTAAGAAGAATACAGATCTCCCATTGAAATCACCAAAGGAGAATTTTTTTTATCTCTCCTCACAATCCAACAGAAGAGAGAAGGAATATGAGAAAACCCATTTGCTCACGTCCTGAAGTCTCGTGGAAGGAGAAAATAACCCCCTTTCATCTCCTGAAAAATCAAAATTTTTGTGTTTAGGGCTGTAACTCTATTGGGTTTTGACCCTTACTTGTACCGCACTAGGTGCACACCTTGTTAGGTGTCCATTTGGCTATATGCGCACTTTATTGGATGCACATCCTGCCAGGTGCCCAATAGTCCATGTGCGTACCTCCCTAAGTGCGCATCTTACTGGACCTTTAGGCCCATTTAGGACTCTTTGGCTCTCTACTTACGTACATCGCAAGGTGCGCACCTCACTGGACTTTTTGGCCCATTTATGACCCTTTGGCTCTTAACTTTCGTTGCTCGATAGATGCGCACTTCCTTAAGTGCACGCCTTATTGGACATTTTAGTCCACTTGGGACCCTTTGGCCCCTAACTCTCGCATCTCGATAGATGCGTACTTCCCTAAGTGCACATCTTACCGGACTCTTTGGCTTCCCACTCTCGCATCTTACTAAGTGCGCACTTCCCTAAGTGCGCACCTTTCTGGACTCTTTGGCCCATTCAGGACCCTTTGGCCTCCTCACTCTCTAGCACCTCACCAAGTGCTTACCTCGCCAGGTGCGCATCTGGCCAGGTGCGCACGTGGCACATGCATATTCCTCACTTCTGTCCTTCTTGTAAATATTTTACAAAATAAAAAATGAATAAAATAAACACGCCCCGCACTCAAAAACCTTCTCCCCTTAGAAAAATTTCTAACTGGGTGCTGCCCCGCATCCCGCAAGGGGGATACTAGCCCTCTTGACTCCCAGTCTTCTATCCGGATAGGGGAATCCCCGTAAACTCTGCTAGGCTCCGATATGCTTAAAACACCATCAAGACACACACATACGCATACTACATATTGAGTTTGCATGATCTATTTGACATGTTAATCGGAGGTTCTCTCGCCCCAGAAACGAGGGGTAATTAACGGCAGTTTAGTCCGTGACTGCCGGAGATTTGAGATCTCCACGATCAATAAACCTATGCATACCATAGGTAGGAAGAATCTGTATACGCCTGACAAGCGATGCGTATTCTTATCTCAATTGGGTAACAAAAAACACTCTATAATCTCACCATCCATATTCATATCCTTAAGCTTCCAGGCTGACCAGGCGCTTGATTCTTCATCCGTGCTCTGCCTTTTCTGTTTATAACTTTTCCTAATCAGAATCACATCTGGAAACCCTACATCCTTCACATCAGTTCCATTCAAATCTTACCCAAGCACACAATCTCCCTTATTCAACAAATGCCCCAAATGAGTCCTAACCATATATATATCCCGGAATCCAGAACCCTAGCAACCTTCACGCAAGCCCAGCGATAACTGAAACTAATGCAAATGTTCGCCAACTCCAAATCAAGCACGATGTACTCCACAAGCTGCTCGCTCGAAAGGCCGCAGGTGGAAGCTATTTAAATCTGAGAACTACTCTATTATAGTTCTCAAATCCATATACCATCACAATAATAGATCAATGTTCCATAAGCCGACCACTTCTAATTTTTGGAACGGTTTAGTTGCAAAGATTTTTTTTTTTTTATATCTTTTGGTCATGCAATCACTCAGGAATGTTTGATGTCAAATTTGCTTATAATACCATTAATGCCTCTAATCAAAATTTTCCTTAGTATAAAACCATCTGGAACAACTCTATACGCCCAATAAGATTAAAATCTTTGCATGGATTTTACTCAGTATAAAATTTTAACTGAGGAAAATAAGATCACACTGCTACAATCAAGGGTTGCTTCTACAGTTAGAACCGTAGAGACCAAAATTTAAACCGTAGGTCGAAACGCCGTAGGGGTAAGTATTTGCCCTAACGGATGAAGCTTTGCCCCTACGATTTACAATGTACGGGGGCAGTTATTTTTGTAAATTTATTTTAAAAAATAGCAATAACTTGCCCGGTTCGTATCGTAGGGACAAGTATATGCTCCTACGTATTAAACCGTAGGGCCCAAAGATCATTCACTACTACAATATCCATTTGTCCCTACGGATTTGCTCGTATGGGCAAACCGTAGCCCCTACGGATTAATCCGTAGGGATATAAAATAGCTCCGTAAGTCCAAAGGCCGCAGGTGAAAATATTTATCCTGAACATGTCCCTACAAAATAAATATTGCTCCTACAGCGTAATCCATAGGGGCAATTCGCCCTACGGATTATTCCGTAGGGACAAAATATGTTTTAAATTTATTTGTTTATAAAAAAAAAATTGCCCTTACAGAGTTATCCGTAGGGCCTTCTAAATGCCTTTACAGATTACACCGTAGGGACAGGTTTTGCCCATAATACCGAGTCCATAAAAATAAAATATCAGATATTATGATATTTTGTCCCTACGAATAAATGTATAGGGGAAAAACGTGCCCCTACGGATTAATTCATAGTGACAATTGTTTCCCTTACGGATTAATCCGTAGGGGCATTATATCAGGGTTTTTTTTATAAAAATGGGCTTCCTGTTTTTACCCCGCTCTGTGCACAATAATATATATATACAGAAATATTCATAAACAACATCTCATGCATAATATATAAAAGAAATAAACAGACAGAATACGAAATCAATCTAAAATCATCGTAAACATCCAAACAACCACGGATATCGTCCAAAACATACAATATGTATCAAAACAGGAAATCCATTCTCAAAAATATAAATAAACCTATCCTAACTCGGTCCAGCCACTCCATCTCTAATAATCACCGTAATCTGGCGCATCTGCTCCTCGGTGCAGTCCTGGGTCGTCAAAAACTTGACTAATGAATGAGCGATCTGTGCAGGAGTCTGAGTGGGCTGTGGAGCTATAAGAGTGGCTTGCGCAGCCGCAGCTGAGATAGTGGCTTGCGGAGCCACGACCGAAGGAGAGGTATATGGAACCACAGCCGAAATAGCCTGCCGAATCTGTAAAATTTTGTGTTTGTGTAATAAACGAGTAAGAACGGTGTATTAGATTTGAAATTTCCCAGTGCTCTCGCCGCTAACCCGCATCCAATGCGGAATCCGAAAACAAAAATTTTCAAGGCACTAAAAACGTATACCCTAGAATCTAAACCAAACATCTAAACCATCAAATGTAAAATGATAAAATTCACAACCTTTATAGCGTTTTCATTTGCTCCAACTGGGTTGAACTCTAGCATGCTCTCAAGAGCTCCGGATCGCGCTTGCAAGCCAGTCTTCTTTCACCAAAGATGATCCACCCGAGAGAACCAAGTTCAAGCTTCAACTTCATCAATGAAATAATTAAAAATCCCAGGATGCTAATTTAGGATACTTAGTGATGTGTGTGAGTGTTTTAGCATTTTTCTTTCTCTTTATGTTCATGATTCTCAACTCATGAGAGGGTTGGAGATGAAGAAGACGAAAAAGAAGGAGCCAAGGAAGAGAGAGAAGCTAAATGGTATAATGAATAAAAACCTTCACAAATTCAACCATGCTTCATCACTTTTGTAAAAAGAATTTTTTTATTTTAAAACTACAACCATACTTGAATAGTATTTGTAAATGAATTATAATTCATTTGCCTATACCCTCCACCATTTCTCTTTTCCATATTATTTCATAATTTCTTTATAAAGAAAATCCTACAAATGTGGCGTCCTTTTTCTAAAAGTATTCTTGTATGAATACAAGAATACGTCCCTGCAAAATACATGCCCGTATTCGTATGCAAATACGAATACCCAAGAGATAGAAAAATACAATGAACATAATACTAGAATATACGTATATGTGTGTGTGTGTGTATGTAAATTATTATATCAAAACTTGATTTAATAATCTGGCTTAATTCTAAGCCGGGTAGTATTATCATTCGCCCGATTGAAGTCAGTATAGCTAGCACACATACCTAATCGGAATCCTACATGTATCAATATAAGACCACTATATCATTTTGCCTGAACTGGGAAAACTCTCTGTGTGGGAATCTAAAGACTCGTCTATATACTGGCAGCGGGTTTAACCATAAGCACGTCAACGGAACTAACTGTACGTAACGGCTACTCAGGTATTGAGCAAAAGAAAAGTCGACGAGAAAACTCATCCATACCCATACTGAGCCTGTCTGTGACAATCTCCGTACAGTCCGGTCTCTTCGTCTAAAATAATCGCATACCGGGTTTAGGCGATGGATAACGTCGGACCCTTACTAACCCGATAACTTGTGCCGATCTGAAGCTCATCACCCACTAAGAAACTACTGATATCATATCAGTAAATCACATCCACCTTGGCCAAGAATTTCTGGTGATGGATGACCCAACACAATGCGACATCGACTCCTAATACCGGGAGAGACGAATCATTGACGATTGTTCACTGCCTCCATGTGGCTCGGGACTGTACCCAACTAAAATCTGTTTGCATGACTCCTTTGAGCCAAGGGTGGTAATCTAAGTACAGTGGGAACTTATACGAGACAAATGAAAATTTCAGGTCAAAGGACTAATCCGTACTCATGCCATAAGAGAATTTCCATCTGATAATAGGTATAATACCATCTAGAAGTTCTCGGCGAGTCCGTACGGTATACTCAATTCCAGTGAGCAGCTGTATACTATCTTAGGTGACTCAACACCAATGGCTTGTGAGCCCTTGCCATCTTCCCTCGTCGAGATCTCAAAAAGTATATACTAGTCTACTCCGGTATATCGATACCCAGTCTCGATACTCTCTCGACTAGGGATCTTTAAGGATGTGTTTATGGACCACCCATCTCCCACGTATATGATTGCTATCATAATGATGGTAGTCAAGCAATAATCCTACCAGCTTTATCAAAACGTATACACATAATGATAAAGATAAACCGGAGAGCATACTATCATCTCGAGTAAGACTGTTCTGCCTGTATAGGTTCTCGTTTAATTATCATAATTGCCTACCTACAATTACAATAATTGCCTTGAGGGCATTATATCCAATAATCTCCCACTTGCACTTAAGGACAATGATTGTGGTATCGCATACTCACAGCTCGTGTGCTACCGAATACCCAACTTCTCTACTAGTCAGTTTCTCAAAACTCTTTTTGAGAAACTTACGTGTTCGAGAAACAGCCTCAGTGAGTGGATCCGTTCTAATATTTCTATCTCTATCTCTCTATATCTTAACTTTATGGAAAACGACTATCTCTCGAAATGAGCGATACCTGTCTTAGAACTTGTCTGGAAATCTGATGGGACCTTGTTCATAACATGAACACCAAATCCAACAAGCTTCTTCAGACTGTATCCATTGCTGATGTATTCAGCACCCAGTGCCTTGACCACCTCAGTATCCTGCTTGGAAATCTATCCAACATACTGCACCTCAAAAGAGGGAAAAGTATTAACTCCGACAGCCATTCTGTCATCCAGTTCATCTTGGAAGCCTAAACCGGTAACCGCCTCCTGCAGGAGGTTGCCATTACCAAACACTAAGAACATCCTATTATGTTCTTAACTGCTTTTCTCCAGGATTGGATTAATATATGCTTATTGCAGCTAGTGCAAAAGCAATATCTGGTGTGGTACTTAACATCTCATGATTGACTCAATTGCCTAAGCAAGTGATATGTCAATCATGTAAATCACTCTTCTTATCAGTCTAGAAGACATCTCTTTAGAGAGGATGACTCGCTCACCTGCGGGTACACCACCATGCCAGGAGTCGTCCATTCTAAAACACTTTAGAATAGTGTCAAGATACCCGAATTGGGACATTTCCTAAATCTAGATCTAAATCCATAGATCTAGTCACTAGAATTCTTGATATTTTATCCACATTCTATGTGGAGAAACACTTTGTGATAATCACAGTATAATCGATCATAGTATAGAAACATCAATTCCTATCAGGAGCACGTCATCAAAATATCAGGACATCACTCCCTACTACTTTCTTACCAGGTCCATCTGTTGTTCTGATGAAATCAAAATCCTTGACTTTCATATCCAACCACATAACCAATTCCGCTCTCCTTACTTTAGTCTATAAATAGACGTAAGCTACTTGCCCACCACGCTTTCTCTTCTCCCACTGACTACAACAACCCTCTGGAAGAGTCATATACACGTGCACTTCTAAATTCAATTTAGAATGACGTTATAGTCATCTACCTGCCAGATCACATAGTCAAGGACAACAGTAGTGATAAGTTTGGGTTATCAAAACCTCCCTGTCACCGTCTTTGAAGAAACCGAAGTACCTCTCAGATGGCTGAGATTATCCACTAAAACTGCGAAGTGGCTAATGGATTATCGAATCCAATTGAATTTCTAGGTTTCACTAAATTTTCAGTAATCGTTTGTGGTTCTGGAATCACTTTCAGTTTTACCATACTCCCACTTGTTTCTTTTGCAAAAAGATTTCTTTTATAAAAAGGTGGCGAGTCAAGAACAAATCAACTTTTGATCTTGAAATGGTAGAAGTTAAAACCTTGCTAAAAGCCTGGAATAACCCACAAACCACCGTTACAGAAACGTGCCTTGAGTTTGTCCGGATTCAGCTTTTAAACAGAAACCGGATAACTCCATATCATAACATTCTCAAGATATGCAACCATTCTATGTCCATATAGAAACAAAGGCACTAATTTAGATGGAACCATATTCAATTGTTATGTGACTGACTCCAAGGCATATCCTATATGGAAAAAGGCCATGCAACATTACTCATCAAGGAGCGCACCCACGGATGAGTAACCTGAGAGAGAAGCAAGTTATCGAATATTACTATGATGGAATACCCAGCATAAGTTTCTATATTTTCGATCACCTCGAAGAATCCTAATACTTCCTACACATTGTTCTTTACTTTATTCTTATACCTATAACTTCTCAAAAATTTGGACCTTGTATTTCAACGAAATACATGTCTAAAACCAGAGAATTCATAAGAAAACAGAATATAGTACGAGTACCAACCCCTTGTCCTAATGGATACTAGACAACATACATTTCCATGTATAAGTCTCTAGAGTATACTGAATCAAATTCCGTGTGTAGTAAGTTGAAAACTGTAATTTTGTTAAGAATGTTTATACCGTTAATCAATGCACCCCACCTTATCCTTAACTGATAAAGGTAAATGTTTAGAACTGAATTTGTAAAATTTATATCTCACTTTATAAAATAAAGATACAGATATTGAATTGTAAAAATTGGTGCATAACAATGGTTATTCAAAACCAAATATTTGCCGTTAAGCAAAACTCAGGCGACTTCCTCACATATCACCAATTACAAAGAATTCTGATAATGAGGATCTAATTACCCAATTTCCCAATATTCTATTCCCACTCAGCATCTGTAAGAAGGTTCGGTTAACTTTGTTCATGAGTTTTAGTTTAAGGTCAAGTCATGGTCGCAAACCAGAGAGAGAAAAGAAACACCCAGCGTGCCCTCTAACCTATATTAGATTGTTTAATCACTTTATTTAATCAGGATGGCTTTCGTTGTTTCCTCGATTTCTCCTCCAAACCCTAAAAGGAGAATTAGTCGGGATAACCCGAGGAGTAAACTACTCATTAGTGGGAATCGGGACCCAACTATCATCACATGATAACCTTGACGGAAGCCGACCAAAATCACCACACTCTAGAAGGTCTGCGCATACTTGGCAAGTTTCCCCTATATTTGAAACTTCAGATATGGTTTTTTCCCTAACGACTTATGACCTTGACGAGGTCAACAGACCATAAGTCGTTAGTCAAGTTTAACCAGTCATTATCCTGAATTAATCTAAACACACCCGCACGAGCCCTTGACGAGGTCAACAAGGCCATATGACTGTCCTAGATAATCGCATTATCATACAACAGAAAAGCACTGTTTCCACCAATCAGAGCAAAGCTCTGTTCAAATTCCAAGGCGGGAAATGAAGCAACGCTTCTGTTTTCCCCAATCAGAGCAAAGCTCTGTGTTAATTTCGAAAACTCAAAAATTGAAGCAACGCTTCAGATTACTTGCGCTGCGCGCAACGCGCCACGTGTCAAAAACAGACACGCCAGCGCTGCGCCCAAGACAGCGCACCCAATCAGAGCAAGGCTCTGTTTTAAAATAAAAATAAAGGAAGCAACGCTTCAGAAGACTTGCCCTCTGCGCTGCGCGACACGTGTCAGCGTAGTTGCGCTGCGCTCTGCACTGCGCGACAAGTGTCAGCGCAGTTGTGCTGCGCGACACGTGTCAAGCGCAGGTGCGCTTGCGCCAACTGTGCCAGAATTTAAACAATAAAATTTTGGAAAGATCTTTCTAATCTTGTTAAAACAAGAAGATTATCTTCTGTAAAACAGAAGTCCTAGGATCAAAGATCCAGCGGTGGGGAAACATCCCTAAATCAATCAGAGAGAAAGATCTCTTTAACTGATTTAAAAAATCAATTGGCACTATATAAAGGCCCCTAGACTCGAAGTCTATAACATACATAGAAAGATAGAGACACAGAACTCCTCTAAAACTTTGAGAAGAACTCGAAGATAAGAAAAAGGTAAACCTTTGAAAAAAGAAGAAATTCTTCTAAAAAGATCAAAGATCTAAGAACAAGATCAAGATCTTCAATAAAAAATAATAATAAAGAAGTAATCTACTTCGTGATTAGTTCTTTTGATCTATATAAAGGCACTGCCTTTTGATGAACCACTAGTTCTTGAAATTTGAGGTAGAACCACTTTGGAACAAGAAAAAACTTGTTTCCTTGATCTAAATTTGATCAAGATGCGCTCTGCGCTACTGGAACAGTGCCTTGCACTTCTGAAATGAGCCTCTGCGCTCTTGGGTTGGCGCAAGTCACCAGAACACGCCACGTGTCAACCCCAGAATGATCTGCGCCTTGCGCTTCTAAAACAGAGCATCGCGCTCTTGGATTGGCGCACTGCACCAGAGCGCGCCACGTGTCAGCAGCGCAATAGCGCAGCGCACTGCACTTGCGCTCACCAGAGCGTGACACGTGTCACCCCCACATGCGCTGGCGCCTTGCACTCCTCAATTGGCGCAGAGCGCCTGATAGGCCACGTGGCGCGCTGTCAGACTATTAAATGCAGTGCATTATTAAAAAAGTGCAGAGCCCAATTAAAAGGTCTATTAGACCAAACAAAATGCTATGCATTATTAGAAAAGGGCAGAGCCCAATTAAAAGGTCTATCAAACCAAACAAAATGCTATGCATTATTAGAAAAGGGCAGAGCCCAATTAAAAGGTCCAACAGACCAAAACAAATGCTATGCATTATTAAAAAAGGGCAGAACCCAATCAAAGGCCTAACAGGCCAAACACAAATAAAATGTTGAATATTCTCAACTGGACTTAGCCCAATTTTGGCCATAAGTCTTCAAATTAAATTGAACTGAGCACAACTGCTCTCTCAAATCAATTTACATTCGGTTCAAGAGTACATTTCCGAACTCCTCTGATATTTGTCGTTGTAATCCTTCAACGTCGTCAGAGAGGTGACGGGTCCCGACAACCACACATTGATATGGACTGTGGGGTCCTTAAACTCATGGACTAATGCGTCCTTAAACCAATATTCGTCCCCAAAATGGGAATGTTGGACCACCATATCCCTAAACTGGTAATACGGACTGTGGGGTCCTTAAACTCATGGACTAATGCGTCCTTAAACCAATATTCGTCCCCAAAATGAGAATGTTGGACCACCATGTCCCTAAACTGGTAATACAGACCGTGGGGTCCTTAAACTCATGGACTAATGCGTCCTTAAACCAATATTCGTCCCCAAAATGGGAATGTTGGACCACCATGTCTCTAAACTGGTAATATGGACTGTGGGGTCCTTAAACTCATGGACTAATGCGTCCTTAAACCAATATTCGTCCCCAAAATGGGAATGTTGGACCACCATATCCCTAAACTGGTAATACGGACTGTGGGGTCCTTAAACTCATGGACTAATGCGTCCTTAAACCAATATTCGTCCCTAAAATGGGAATGTTGGACCACCATGTCCCAAAACTGGTAATACGGACTGTGGGGTCCTTAAACTCATGGACTAATGCGTCCTTAAACCGATATTCGTCCCCAAAATGGGAATGTTGGACCACCATGTCCCTAAACTGGTAATACGGACTGTGGGGTCCTTAAACTCATGGACTAATGCGTCCTTAAACCGATATTCGTCCCCAAAATGGGAATGTTGGACCACCATGTCCCTAAACTGGTAATACGGACTGTGGGGGTCCTTAAACTAATGGACTAATGCGTCCTTAAACCGATATTCGTCCCCAAAATGGGAATGTTGGACCACCATGTCCCTAAACGGGTAATACGGGGAATGTTGGACCACCATGTCCCTAAACTGGCAATGGACCACCATGTCCCTAAACTGGAAATGGACCACTATGTCCCTAAACTGGCAATAGACCACTATGTCCATAAACTAGAACAATAGAGGCCAAATGCTCTTTTGTCGGATCTAAACGATCCCGTTAAGTTGATCTTAGTCTCAAATTAGAATAACGTATCCTTAACAAACGTTTGAGTTGATCTTAGCCTCAAATATGGCTAACGTATCCTCAAACCAAAACCCCAAACCCAAATCTAAGAAAATACGGATTTGGACTAATCCGCGTCCTATGGGCGACGACATAAATTAGTCTCCGTATACAATCCACGGGCAACCACAAACAAAACAAACACCCACGACACGAAGTGAACATCTGGAGAAGGAGAAAGTTGTTACCGCGATGTGGTAGCGTAATTAACTGTAGGGGCTTGCGCCTGCAGGGAAGAGCGTCCCCACAATCAAAAACCCCTCAAGCGAGGGGGAATCTGACGAAGTCTGCTACATCGGCCACATCCGTATAAACCTTCGATACACGGTGCCATAAATCAACTTGGCATCTTCGGAGAGGTGGACGGATAAAACCAAATAGTATCTGCCCCGAATCTCAGGCAAGACGTCTCTACGTCGCGCCGTCATTTGGAGGGGAACAGATTCTGGCATGCCCGGTGGGACCTCTTCCTCTTTCCACTCCACATTTCGTGTGTCGTGTTCGCGAACGAATCGCGGTTTGCTGTTGTTGCCTGTGGATTCGAGGTACTTAGATTTGGTGTCTTGCTCCGTGCAGAAAACAGAAGATCAATGGCTTCAAACTGCACTACCTGCAACTACAACTCTCACTCCGTCCTTGCTGGAGGAGTGACTTACGGGCCTCGAGCAGCCTCCCTTTTTAAGATGCCAGTGGAGCAGGTGACTCAAGCCACCACTGGACTATTCTTCGGGACTATGCTCCCACCGATGAGCTTCAATACCCCAATGACGTCGCAAGAAGCTCCAAAGAAGTCGGTCTTTGATCGGCTAACAACTATCGCGGCCCCTCTCAACGGGTCGCCCAACTCCACTGCCTCGGTTTTTAACAGACTAGGCCAGAGCTCCAATGGGCCCATGAAGAAGCCTGTAATACCAGAAGGCGTTATCCCGAAGCGGATAACCAACCCTGCTCCCATTCCAGGCGAAATCACCAAGGTTGCTTCCCTTACTCGGAAGTCTGCTTTCGATCGGTTGGCCATCCTCATTCAACGGACGTCGGTCTTTAAAAGGCTGATAACAGCGAATTCTGACCAACACAGGGGCATGAGGAGGTCGCCCCTATGGCTAAACCAACTCCAATCGCGCGACATGCTCGCCGTCGTCACTGGCGCCGAGTACGGAAGGCTGGGGGCAGCTCTCCTTCTGGATTTACTCCACCAGCTCCAACGGTGGGGATTGATGCTGCTGTTCCAATCGAGAGCAGCTTTGAACTGCTCAACAAGGTGCGCAGAAACTCTCCTACTGCAATGCTGAAGAGAACTCCTTCACCTGTGGAGAATGCTCCAGAGAAGAAGCTGGAGCAGCCCCGTCAACGGCTGTCCTCTAAAATTTACAAGGTCTGGCGTCAAGTCCAAGACTCCGTAATGGATCAAGACTATCTCCGCCAACAGAAAAAGATGAAGGTTCGGCAGGAGAAGGACTACTCTGTCAAGCCAGAAAAAGCAACAGCTGGATGGGTGCCCACTGCAACAGCTCCCTCAATGTCAATCACTCAAAAGAAAAGGAGGCCGCAAAAAGCCCCTGTGAACATGGCGAACCGTAAAAGCGCTGAGCACAAACGCCCCAAGTCTAGGGGCATGGTGGTCCATACTGTTTATATGGCTTCCGGAAAGGAGGGAGGCCGTGCTTCGACGGGTCACCGACCGCTCACTCGATCCGTGACCAAAGCCCAGGAGCAACAACAGAAGCTTCAGGAAATGATGACTGCAATGGACGCACTTACCGGGCCAAAAGAAAGCCCGGAGGCATCATCAGAGTAGCGTCACGAACAAGAAACCAATGCTGACTTCTTACGCAGAGTCCTCGAAAAGAAGGACAAAGAATCCGCAGAGCAAGCGGCTAACATAAAACAAATGGCGCTTCTCTTCCGAGACATGGTAGGAATGATGTTACAGCCAGACCCTCCAGCTGAAAACCCTCCGATCATTATGGAAGACGACAGAGGGGAGACATCTAATCCTCCTCTGGCTCATTCAGCAGCCAAGGAGGAAACCATTTCCAAAGCTGCACTAGATGACTATATAGCTCAGCAGATACAAGTTCATCAGGCGAATGAAGCGGCTGGGCAAATTGTTAGAACCGGACGACCCTATCCGGGCTGGTATGACCAAATCAGTTACCCGCCGGGATATATGATCCCTAAGTTTCATGTATATAAAGGGACGGGGAATCCACATCAGCATGTCGCTCAATTCATAGCCTTATGTGGCAACACTGGAGGCGATGATAAACTGCTGCTTCGCCAATTCTTCGGCAGCTTAGCGGAAACGGCCTTCGAATGGTATTCGGAGCTACCTAACGACTCTATCAAAACATTTGCGGAGATGGAGCTACTGTTTACACAAAGATTCGCGAGTGCTAGTGGACGCACCCCGATAACAGCACTGATTAATGCCAGGGTAAGGCCAGGCGAATCGTGGGTTCAGTACGCAATCCGAGGGCGGAATCTATGGTCGAAGTGCGAGCAGCGCATTGAAGAAGCGCCTGCGGTGGGCATGTTCGTGGGTACCCTAGACCCTCATGCAACCATCTCGCAGTTCATGATGTTCTTCAAACCAACTACGTTCCAGGATTTAATTGATAAGCTAGCCCAGATGGATCAAATGGGTCACAGACCGTCTTCTCCGAAGCCGGAACCCCGAAACGACAAGGGTAAAGGGAAGGCGACCTTCGTTGCGAACACCCAACAGCAGCCCAGTGCCCCAAAGCTAGCGGATCAACTGGAAGAGAGACGGTGGTATTATAATTAGAAAATGAAGCGCCCTTACTCATTCCCGCGGGATAAAATGAAGAGGCTGTTCGGGCTGGCGATGCGCAATAGGCTTATCTATCTCCCGAATCCAAGGAGACCGCCTCAACCCAGCGAGGTGAATAATCCCAATTATTGCCCTTACCACTAAACGGTAAGTCACCCGATCGAGGATTGCTTCGTCTTTAAGGGATGGATCGAGGACCAGTACCTACAAGGCAAGTTTGCGCTGTCTGAAAAGTGGAAAGTAAACCCACCACAGCCGCACACTCCAAAGAAGACGGGCACACCGGGGGCAACTTGTTCTTTTGTTGAAGAAGCTCCATGGGAGATCGTGCTTTCCGCCAAAACCAAAAAGATGCTGAATGATCTCCAGACATGCCCGGCAATCAGATGGAAGATCCCGTTGGAACCTGAGATCATCGAAGGGATGCTAAAACCGCGCCCAACTCCAAAAATGGGTGGTGATGGTCAGAGCGCTCACACCCAGCCGTTAAAGTCTTCGAAGAAGAAGAAGAAGACCAAAAAGCCCATGCAGCCTGGTGACAAGCGCACGAACCTGCAAAAATAGATTGACGCGTTGGAAGAATATAATCAGAAGGCGTGGACCCCAGTCATACTCCAAGAATTTCTTAGCCACTTCCTTGAGGACGGGGATGATGACAATGGAGAAGACTCATCGGATGAATCTGGAGGTTATGTGGCAAGCTGCCACGTGATCTCTCACTCGTCAATAAATGACGAAGAAGCTCCTTACATAGAGAAGCTGGGGGTCCTGAGCCAGAACTTCTAGGACCATCAGACGAAATGATTGATGCATTCCTGAACGAAGCCCGTCATAAAAGCAAAGCTGATCGAGAGCGCGAGATGGCCATATTCGAGAAAACCAAACGCCGGCGGCTAGATGAAAGGGTCGAAACACCCCCACCAGATCAAAGTACATCCGACGCAAATGAAAGCAGGATCAAGACAAGGAAACGATTCACCAAAGCCATATTGATGGGGATGAAGCTGCCCTCTTTCAGAGAAAATTCTCCTGGCGGTATACATCTTGATGAAGCGGACGTACATCCTAACTTCTGCTTATATCATCAGAAGATCGCACATCCTACTGAAGACTGCAACTCCTTTAAGTGTTGGTGGCAAGGGTATGTCGCTCACAGGCAACACTTTAACAGGACAAAGTGTGAAGCTCGTAGACAGCGGAAAAATGCGACAAATGAGCGTAAAAGAATTGCCGGCAATTGTCATAGGGTTGATCCCGTGGGATCGCGAATTCTCACTTTCGGGAGCGACTCCGACGAAGAAGTAGCCCACGGTCCTCTCTTCAAGGAATCCATCTCTGAAACGAAAGAATTGAGGAGTTGCGAGAACATTCAGCCGTGCAATCGCATGCTACCCGGAAAGAATCTCGGACCCGCAAACGAGGGATCGAACAAAAAGGATAAAGGGAAGGGAAAAACGGCCTTCGTCGCCAATGCTCAACAACAATCGAGTGGCCCTAGACCGGTTGTTCGCCAAAGCAACAAGCGGCAACCCCTCTATGAGAAGTTGAAACGTCCTTACTCATTTCCTCGGGATGAAACAAGGAGGCTGTTCGAACTAGCAGTGCGCAACAACTTATCACTCTACCGGAGCCGAAACACCAGCTACAACTGAATGATGTCAACAATTCTAATCACTGCCCTTACCACCAAGTATTGGGCCATCCGATCGATAACTGCTACGTCTTCAAAAACTATGTTGAAGACCAGTACCAACAGAGCAAGTTCGCGCTGTCCGAAAAATAGAAGGTGAACCCACCACAACCACATGCTCCGAACAAGATGGACATGTCGGGGGCATCGTGCTCTTTCATAGAGAAAGCCCCATGGACCAAAAAGTCCGTAAACTAGAAACTCGCCTTAAATATGGCAACGATAGACCAAAACGTCGTTAAACTAACGATGGACCGAAACGTCTTTAAACTACTACCGCAGCATCCTCAGGCTGGCGTGATAAAAAAAAATAAAAAAAAGAAATAAAAAAAATAAAAACGGTATGTCCATAAGCAAAATGTGCATGGATGAAAACCCGAAAGGGCTCCGTGAGTAAAAACAGCAGGGCTACCGGCGAGTCTTGTGAAAACCTGAAAGGGCGCAATCTCGTTAGGAAAAAAAAAGAATAAAAAGAATAAAAAAAGAGAGAAGACAGTATGTCCATAAGCAAAATGGGCACGGATGAAAACCCAAAAGGGCTCTGTGAGTAAAAACAGCAGGGCTACCGGCGAGTGTTTGTGAAAACCCGAAAGGGCGTAACCTCGTTAAAAGACACTTACAGGATCCTCTCAACCTTGTAAGGAGAAACCACCCGCGTGAGATCCTTACGACTCACAAGGGAGCAACACACTTAGGGATCCTCACGATCCCTAAGGAGAAATTACACTTGCGAGATCCTCACGACTCGTAAGGAGAACTCTCTTATGGGACCCTCACGGCTCATAAGATTTGAAAGTCTTAAGTTACAGAGACCTGAACCTGTTCTTAAGCAATCCCCACAACTTTCGATATTGCCTTACAAGTGGCTCAGTACTGACCCTTGTATACAATCCACGGGCGCGAATAAACATTTCCCCAGCAAAGTCCCACCCGTGACTAGGGATATGCTCGTACAGCAAACAACACTTGTAAGTCCTATCGACTTATAAGGAGAAGATCCTTTTGTAAGATCCTTACGACTTACAGAGGAACATGCACTTAGGAATCCCCACGATTCCTAAGGAGAAAACACACCTACGAGATCCTCACGACTTGTAGGGAGAAATACCTTTATGAGAACCTTACGGCTCATGAAGTCAAAAGCCTTAGTCGACAGGATCTTAACCCTGTTTGCTAAGCCAGCTTTGTTCGACATCGACAGAGGAAAATGATGATTCGCTCCTGGAAATATCCCAGTTGTAGCGATGCTGATGCCAAAATCGGTGTCTAATTCCTAGCTTGCAGCGAAAAGCCAACGAGCCACACATGCATACGAAATAGCCGAAATGATGGGGCAACTTGCAACGAAATCAGCAAGTAAAAATATATGCATGCAAAATAGCCGAAATGATTGGGCAACTCGCAATAAAAAGCAGCGAGTAAAAATAAAATAAATAGCCGAAATGATTGGGCACCGCAAAAAATAGCCGAAATGATTGGGCAATCGCGACCTTCGCGATATAAAAGTTGAAATGATAGAGCATCGCGGAAAGAAATAAAATAAAAAAAAGTATAATAAATAAAATCTATGCCCTACAGGCGATATCACAGCAATCCCTGTATACAATCCAGGGGCACAAACACAGAAGGAAACACACCTTCCCTCCCCATGCTCCATCAGAAAACGGAGCCGAGTTTTGATGGTGACTCATATAAAACCTGAAAGACAATTGGAGATCATCTCGCACCAGTGCGGAGTGGTCACCACCTCGATGTTCATTTCAATACAACAGACGAGATGTCACGACAGCGTTCTTCCACCAACAGGATTCGGACGTGACAAAGAAAACGAAGCGAATGCCAAATTCCTAGCTTCAGGGTCTTAACGGCAAGTCATATAAAGCCTGAAAGACAATCGGAGATCATCTCGCACCCGAGCGGAGTAGTCACCAGCTCGACGTTCGTCTCGATACAGCAGACACAATGTCAATGATGGCATTCCCTCGCAATCCAGCACGATGCAGATGCAACGTCAACAAAAGACCCCATGGTCAGTAAAGCGGAGCCACGGCAAAGTCCCTAGTTCCAGGTCCTAACGGTTCACAGGCAACCTAGGAACCACCTCGATGTTCGTCTCGATACAGCAGACGAGATGTTACCCCAGCATTCCTTCCTCCAACAGGATTCGGACACGACAAAACAAACGAAGCAAAGGCCAAATTCCTAGCTTCAGGGTCTTGACGGTAACTTATATAAAACCGGAAAGACCATCGGAGATCATCTCACACCAGCGCGGAGTGGTCACCACCTCGACATTCATCTCAATACAGCAGACGAGATGTCACCACAGCGTTCTTCCACCAACAGGATTCAGACGTGACAAAGCAAACAAAGCAAAGGACAAATTCCTAGCTTCAGGGTCTTAACGGCAAGTCATATAAAGCCTGAAAGACAATCGGAGATCATCTCGCACCAGTGCGGAGTGGTCACCACCGCGACGTTCGTCTCGACACAGCAGACGCAACATCACCAAGAGGAGCCACGGCAAAATCCCTAGTTCCAAATCTCGACGGTTCACCAGCAACCTAGAGACAACCGCGACATTCGTCTCGATATAGAGGACGCAATTCCAGCAAACGAAGCAAAGGCCAAATTCCTAGCTTCAGGGTCTTAACGAAAAGTCATATAAAGCCTGAAAGACTATCGGAGATCATCCCACACCAGCGCGGAGTGGTTATGACTCATCGGGGCTCTCCAAAATGGGCCTAACATCAAGTAAAAAGCGGCATAGCAAAATTCCTAACGCTTGCTCTTCCGACGGTCAAACTGCCTAGGAGGATTGCTTGAAGACGTCTTGTCCAGCCCCCGAAGGGATCAGAAACACGACAATCGCAAGGCTACTCGAACAACAAGATTGATTATCGAGGAATACATCAGCCAACGCGACGGTACGACGGATAAAACCCTAAGTACCACAGACCCTAACGGACCTCTGTCGTAAAGAGCAGAGGTTAACTGTGACGTTAGGATATTCTTGCGAGAGCATCTTGATTCGCGTCGACCCGCAGAGAAATCAGTGTCTTTGCAGGAATACCTCGATTCGTTTCAACCCTAGGGAAATCAGCATCCATAGCAAATACCTCGATTCAGGGAAATCAGCGTCCTTGACGAGAACATCTTGATTCGCGTCGACCCGCAGAGAAATCAGTGTCTTTGCAGGAATACCTCGATTCGTTTCAACTCCAAGAAAATCAGCATCCTTGGCAAATACCTCGATTCAGGGAAATCAGCGTTCTTGACGAGAACATCTTGATTCGCGTCGACCCGCAGAGAAATCAGTGTCTTTGCAGGAATACCTCGATTCGTTTCAACTCCGAGGAAATCACTGTCCTTGGCAAATACTTCGATTCAGGGAAATCAGCGTCCTTGACGAGAGCATCTTGATTCGCGTCGACCCGCAGAGAAATCAGTGTCTTTGCAGGAATACCTCGATTCTTTTCAACTCCGAGGAAATCAGTGTCCTTTGCAAATACCTCGATTCAGGGAAATCAGCGTCCTTGACGAGAGCATCTTGATTCGTGTCGACCCGCAGAGAAATCCGTGTCTTTGCAGGAAAACCTCGATTCGTTTCAACTCCGAGGAAATCAGTGTCCTTAGCAAATACCTCGATTCAGGGAAATCAGCGTCCTTGACGAGAGCATCTTGATTCGCGTCGACCCGCAGAGAAATCAGTGTCTTTGCAGGAATACCTCGATTCGTTTCAACTCCGAGGAAATCAGCGTCCTTGGCAAATACCTCGATTCAGGGAAATCAGCGTCCTTGACAAGAGCATCTTGATTCGCGTCGACCCGCAGAGAAATCAGTGTCTTTGCTGGAATACCTCGATTCGTTTCAACTCCGAGGAAATCAGTGTCCTTGGCAAATACCCCGATTCAGGGAAATCAGTGTCCTTGACGAGAGCATCTTGATTCACGTCGACCCGCAGAGAAATCAGTGTCTTTGCAGGAATACCTCAATTCGTTTCAACTCCGAGGAAATCAGTGTCCTTGGCAAATACCTCGATTCAGGGAAATCAGTGTCCTTGACGAGAGCATCTTGATTCGCGTCGACCCGCAGAGAAATCAGTGTCTTTGCAGGAATACCTTGATTCGTTTCAACTCCGAGGAAATCAACGTCCTTGGCAAATACCTCGATTCAGGGAAATCAGCGTCCTTGACGAGAGCATCTTGATTCGCGTCGACCCGCAGAGAAATCAGTGTCTTTGCAGGAATACCTCGATTCGTTTCAACTCCGAGGAAATCAGTGTCCTTGGCAAATACCTCGATTCAGGGAAATCAGCGTCCTTGACGAGAGCATCTTGATTCGCGTCGACCCGCAGAGAAATCAGTGTCTTTGCAGGAATACCTCGATTCGTTTCAACTCTGAGGAAATCAGCATCCTTGGCAAATACCTCGATTCAGGGAAATCAACGTCCTTGACGAGAGCATCTTGATTCGCGTCGACCTGCAGAGAAATCAGTGTTTTTGCAGGAATACCTCGATTCGTTTCAACTCCGAGGAAATCAACATCCTTGGAAAATACCTCGATTTAGGGAAATCAGCGTCCTTGACGAGAGCATCTTGATTCGCGTCGACCCGCAGAGAAATCAGTGTCTTTGCAGGAATACCTCGATTCGTTTCAACTCCGAGGAAATCAGCGTCCTTGGCAAATACCTCGATTTAGGGAAATCAGCGTCCTTGACGAGAGCATCTTGATTCGCGTCGACCCGCAGAGAAATCAGTGTCTTTGCAGGAATACCTCGATTCGTTTCAACTCCAAGGAAATCAGCGTCCTTGGAAAATACCTCGATTCAGGGAAACCAGCGTCCTTGACGAGAGCATCTTGATTCGCGTCGACCCGCAGAGAAATCAGTGTCTTTACAGGAATACCTCGATTCGTTTCAACTCCGAGGAAATCAGTGTCCTTGGCAACCTCCTTGATTCAGGGAAATCAGCGTCCTTGACGAGAATATCTCGATTCGCGCCGACCTGCAGATAAATCAGTGTCTCTGCAGGAATATACAATGTCAGCAAAGCGGAGCCGCGACAAAGTTCCTAGTTCCATGACTCGGCGGTGCACAGACAACCCAATGTCAACCCTCGACTCCCTGTTGAAGCAATGCATTAACTCGGGAGTAGATCAACTCATCAATCACTTACAAGTCCTCTCAACTTGTAAGGAAGAAAAGTCTCTTGTGGGATCCTTACGACTCTCAAGAGAAAGTAAACTTAGGAATCCTCACGACTCCTAAGGAGAAAATACACCTACGAGATCCTTTCGATCCGTAGGGAGAAAAGTCTTTGTGAGACCCTCACGGCTCATAAAGTTGAAAAGCCTTAGGCAGCAGATCTGAACCTGCTTCCTAAGCCATCACTACTCTCCAAAGTATTTAAGACAGAATGTGCTATATCACCTACAGGCTATGCTTACTTAAGGAATATGCCAATAACAAAGCAGAAAATGAAAGGAAGGAGGCAAAAGATTTGTCATTCATACTTGGAAAATTCTTACAATTATAAAGAAATAAACAAAGACATTATCCAAATGATTACAACGGCAAAACCTCAAATCCCGGACATGGGTTGAGGAACTCGAAAGTGACCTTGTCCAAGACTTTCCAAGCCTGGCGAACCATCCTATTGTGCTTCCTTTCGCGAGCACGGGCGTCGGGATCTCTACTGATGTCCTCCACCCTCCGATAGGCAGCAAGAATGGCGGACTGTTGAAAGGCCTGGTGCAAGAGATCGACAAGATTGTCTCGCCATCTCTTCGAGATTAGGTTCATCAGGTACACCGAGTGCATCTTATCCTCGGCGACGTCCAATGCCCCAAGTGGCACACCAGTACAGAACAAGGGAAGCGCTTCCCAGATTGCTCCCACGATAAGCTTCAAGAGAGAGGAACGCCGGGGAAGCAGTTGACCATTGTATGCGTCGAAGCGACTCATGATTTCAGCACACTCGGCGTTGGTGAACTCTCGATTCTGAGAACGGCCGAGTCAGCGGATGTCCCCGTAAGAGATAATCTCGTCGAGATCGTACATGTGGGCGTCCATTGTTTCTGTAAAAGAGAATCAACAAAATTATCAGAAAGACTGATTAAGCAGTTTCTGATTCAAGACATGCACAGGAAGTTAAACTCCTCGAGAGCAATACTCTACAGACAGGAGTGACACCTGTCAAAGTCAATTATGAAGGGAAGTTAAAGAAGGCCCCCGAGAACATTGAGAGCTTTGCTCTGAAATGATGATATAATTCATCAAAAAATAAAATCCCATTTTTAATCTTCAAGATCCATGAAAAACTCTTAAGAGTTCTGCTATATGATTTAAAAGGAGCAAAGCTCCATTAATGAATCAAGAAATTATAAATAAAATCCTTTCAGAGAGTAAAAGCTCTATTATTGGAACTCTAAAATGGTTCTCTTTAGATCAAAGATCTATAAAGAGCAAAGCTCTGTTAATGGGTAAAACCCTGGTTTCTTAAAAAGTTTTAAACTATACCTAAATTTTAACAGAGTTTTACTCTTGAAAAGTTCTTAAAGCTTAAGAGCAATGCTCTGAATAAGAGAAAATTTTTAAGAAAAGAGATGAAAATCATCTAAGGGGCCAAAGGTCCTATTTATAAGCATTTGAGAGCCGTTTCAACTTCCAAAAGTTGGCGCGACGGTTGGAATTCTGCCACCGCTGCGCTCACGTTTGGGGCCACATAAGCGCAACGGTGGAGGGGCATTTGTTTCCACCAATCAGAGCAAAGCTCTGTTCAAATTCCAAGGCGGGAAATGAAGCAACACTTCTGTTTTCCCCAATCAGAGCAAAGCTCTCTGTTAATTTCGAAAACTCAAAAATTGAAGCAACGCTTCAGATTCCTTGCGCTGCGCGCAACGCGCCACGTGTCAAAAACAGACACGCCAGCGCTGCGCCCAAGACAGCGCACCCAATCAGAGCAAGTCTCTGTTTTCAAATAAAGATAAAGGAAGAAACGCTTAATATGACTTGCGCTCTGCACTGCGCGACACATGTCAGTGCAGTTGCGCTGCGCGACACGTGTCAGCACAGTTGCGCTGCGCTGCGCGACACGTGTCAAGCGCAGGTGCGCTTGTGCCAACTGTGCCAGAATTTAAACAATAAAATTTTGGAAAGATCTTTCTAATCTTGTTAAAACAAGAAGATTATTTTCTGTAAAACAGAAGCCCTAGGATCAAAGATCCAGCGGTGGGGAAACATCCCTAAATCAATCAGAGAAAGATCTCTTTAACTGATTTAACAAATCAATTGGCACTATATAAAGGCCCCTAGCCTCCAAGTCTATAACATACATAGAGAGATAGAGACACAGAACTCCTCTAAAACTTTGAGAAGAACTCGAAGAAAAGAAAAATGTAAACCTTTGAAAAAAGAAGAAATTCTTCTAAAAAGATCAAAGATCTAAGAACAAGATCAAGATCTTCAATAAAAAAATAATAATAAAGAAGTAATCTACTTCATGATTAGATCTTTTGATCTATATAAAGGCATTGCCTTTTGATGAACCACTGGTTCTTGAAATTTGAGGTAGAACCTCTTTGGAACAAGAAAAAACTTGTTTCCTTGATCTAAATTTGATCAAGATGCGCTCTGCGCTACTGGAACAGTGCCTTGCACTTCTGAAATGAGCCTCTGCGCTCTTGGGTTGGCGCAAGTCACCAGAACACGCCACGTGTCAACCCCAGAATGATCTGCGCCTTGCGCTTCTAAAACAGAGCACCGCGCTCTTGGATTGGCGCACTGCACCAGATCGCGCCACGTGTCAGCAGCGCAATAGCGCAGCGCACTGTGCTTGCGCTCACCAGAGCGCAGGACACGTGTCACCCCCACATGCGCTGGCGCCTTGCGCTCCTCAATTGGCGTAGAGCGACTGACAGGACACGTGGCGCGCTGTCAGACTATTAAATGCAGTGCATTATTAAAAAAGGGCAGAGCCCAATTAAAAGGTCTATTAGACCAAACAAAATGCTATGAATTATTAGAAAAGGGCAGAGCCCAATTAAAAGGTCTATCAGACCAAACAAAATGCTATGCATTATTAGAAAAGTGCAGAGCCCAATTAAAAGGTCTATCAGACCAAACAAAATGCTATGCATTATTAGAAAAGGGCAGAGCCCAATAAAAAGGTCCAACAGACCAAACAAATGCTATGCATTATTAAAAAAGGGCAGAGCCCAATCAAAGGCCTAACAGGCCAAACACAAATAAAATGTTGAATATTCTCAACTGGACTTAGCCCAATTTTGGCCATAAGTCTTCAAATTAAATTGAACTGAGCACAACTGCTCTCTCAAATCAATTTACATCCGGTTCAAGGGCACATATCCGAACTCCTCTGTGTAAGTCCACGTTGCTCACCCCGGTTCTTACGGGGAGGCGGAAACGGCGAAAAACAATGATTTTGGCGCAAGGCAACATGGACTCATAAGCCGGATCTTTGCTAAACTAGAAACTAGTAAACACTAAGAGGTTTTATCTACTATGCTGTAGAAAGTATACCTCACAGAACTAGTCCTTCGGGTCTTCATCCCGCTGTCCCACTCGTCCATCCAAGCTCCAAGCGTCGATCCGGACCTTGGGCACCTCCGCGGCCTTCTTGAGTCGAAGACGATCCACCCGAGAGTTGTACACTTAGCTTCGCCTCAAGCCAAGGCAACTAGGGCAAAGTGATTGCTAGTCAAGAAGCCCTAGAATGTGTAGAGGAGATGTATGGATGTATTTGTCTTTGTGGGATCTTTTTCTCTCAACACATGAGATCAAAAGATAAGATCAAGAGGAGGAAGAAGAAGGAGAAAGGTTAGCAACCATGGAGTTTTTCTTTTTCTTCTCACTTCATGAGAGAGAATGAGAAGAGGATAATGAAAAAGATTAAGATTAAAGAAATGATCCATGGTTGCAATAATACACTAAATCATCATTACTAATCCTATCATGATATAAGTTGATGGCACATTGAATTGACCATTATCATAACACATAAATTAAAATGAAAATAAAAGAAGAGTGTGGATCTCTCTTGAAGGTCAATGGTCAACATGGTCAACATGGTCAACAAGGTCAACATTGTCAAGAGAGATCTAAGTGGTCAAATGGTCAATGCAATTAGCCATCACTAATCTATCACTAAAAGGATTAGTAAACAATGCCTCCGGCTCATAACGGTTTTGACCAAACGAACTGTCAAAACCCTACTGAGTGTGCCACATTATGGTTTTGGCCGAACCAACTGCCAAAAGCCTAATGGGGCACCTTCTCCTTCATCGCTTCTCAAAACTGTGCATACACACCTGCATCCGCATTCCGTAGAATGCGAATGCACAGAAGAAAAATCAAATCCATCTGTGCAATACTAGGATCTGGATTAAACCAAAGCCCACTAGTATTGCCTGCCCGAATAGCATACGCACACAAGTGCACGTAAGTGATCGTAGCCCTGCCGTAAAACCATACGGCCTCTACACGTTTCGCTCAGTGCAGGGAAACTCTCTGTATGGGACTCTAAAGACTCGACACTACGCTGGCAGTGGGTTTAACCACAGACCGCAAGAGACACTAGCTGTACGTAACGGTCCCCAGGTAGATGTCGATAAGAAGGCCGATGAGGTAAACCCATCCGAACTCCTACTGAGCCTGTATGTGACAATCTCCGTACAGTCCGGTCTGTTCGTCTGATACATCGCATGGCGGGCCTAGGGGGGCGGTGAACGTCAGTCCCCTAATAGCGGTACAAGTCGTTTCGGAGTGTAGCCCAGAACATCCTGAGATAACACTGGAAACCTACCAGTATATCTCGCTTGCCCTGGCCAGGGACTGCTTGTGTAATGGCTCTCCTAGACACAGCGCGATGTCAACCCCCAATACCGGGAGAGACGAATCCTGTCTAACCGTCACTGCCTCCAAGTGCTTCGGGACTGCACCCAACTACTACTTGTTTGCACGACTCCTTTGAGCCGTGGTAGGGTAGTAATCTAAGTACAGTGGGAACACACTCGAGGTGAAGTGACAGTGTCAAGTCAGCGGACTAAGCTGTACTCATGTCACCTGGGAACTGATAACTGACGATAGGTATAATACCAACCAACAGTTCCCGACGAGTCCTGTCCAGTGTACTCGTAACCTAACGAGCACCCGCATACTATCTCAAGTACGACGTACTGACGACTGTGGGACAGACCGTCTCCCCCGCTGGGATGAGAAGCGCATACGCTAGTCTACTCCGGAGTATCGATGCCCTGTCTCGATAGTCCAACGACTAGGGACCTGTATAAGGATGTGCTTATGGATTACCCAGCCCCACGAGTTTGAGCGCCATCACAACGCTGGTAATCAAGCAAAGATCCTAAGGGCTCTACTAATATGTATATAAGCGATATGCTAAAAGAAACACATGCACATATTGAAGTAGAGACAAACCAAGTAGCATACTACCATTTTGAGCAAGATTGTCTATACAACTGTGAATATCCCAAGCTTCCATCAAGTAATATACAAGCTAGTATGATACAGTAATGGCCTCTAGGGCATATACACTAACACTCTGATATTTGTCGTTGTAATCCTTCAACGTCGTCAGAGAGGTGACGGGTCCTGACAACCACACATTGATATGGACTGTGGAGACCTTAAACTCATGGACTAATGCGTCCTTAAACCAATATTCGTCCCTAAAATGGGAATGTTGGACCACCATGTCCCTAAACTGGTAATACGGACTGTGGGGTCCTTAAACTCATGGACTAATGCATCCTTAAACCTATATTCATCCCCAAAATGGGAATGTTGGACCACCATGTCCCTAAACTGGTAATACGGACTGTAGGGTCCTTAAACTCATGGACTAATGCGTCCTTAAACCAATATTCGTCCCCAAAATGGGAATGTTGGACCACCATGTCCCTAAACTGGTAATACGGACTGTGGGGTCCTTAAACTCATGGACTAATGCGTCCTTAAACCAATATTCGTCCCCAAAATGGGAATGTTGGACCACCATGTCCCTAAACTGGTAATACGGACTGTGGGGTCCTTAAACTCATGGACTAATGCGTCCTTAAACCAATATTCGTCCCCAAAATGGGAATGTTGGACCACCATGTCCCTAAACTGGTAATACAGACTGTGGGGTCCTTAAACTCATGGACTAATGCATCCTTAAACCAATATTCGTCCCCAAAATGGGAATGTTGGACCACCATGTCCCTAAACTGGTAATACGGACTGTGGGGTCCTTAAACTCATGGACTAATGCGTCCTTAAACCGATATTCGTCCCCAAAATGGGAATGTTGGACCACCATGCCCCTAAACTGGTAATACGGACTGTGGGGTCCTTAAACTCATGGACTAATGCTTCCTTAAACCGATATTCGTCCATAAAATGGGAATGTTGGACCACCATGTCCCTAAACTGGTAATACGGACTGTGGGGTCCTTAAACTCATGGACTAATGCGTCCTTAAACCAATATTGGGAATGTTGGACCACCATGTCCCTAAACTGGCAATGGACCACCATGTCCCTAAACTGGAATTGGACCCTTATGTCCCTAAACTGGCAATGGACCACTATGTCCCTAAACTAGAACAATAGAGCCCAAATGCTCTTTTGTCGGATCTAAACGATCCCGTTAAGTTGATCTTAGTCTCAAATTAGACTAACGTATCCTTAACAAACGTTTGAGTTGATCTTAGCCTCAAATATGGCTAACGTATCCTCAAACCAAAACCCCGAACCCAAATCTAAGAAAATACGGATTTGGACTAATCCACGTCCTGCGGGAGACGACATAAATTAGTCTCCGTATACAATCCACAGGCAACCACAAACAAAACAAACACCCACGACACGAAGTGAACATCTGGAGAAGGAGAAAGTTGTTATCGCGATGCGGTAGCGTAATTAACTTAGGGGCTTGCGCCTGCAGGGAAGAGCGTCCCCACAATCAAAAACCCCTCAAGCGAGGGGGGAATCTGACGAAGTCTGCTACATCGGCCGCATCCGTCTAAACCTTCGATACACGGTGCTATAAATCAACTTGGCATCTTCGGAGAGGTGGACGGATAAAACCAAATAGCATCTGCCCCGAATCTCAGGCAAGACGTCTCTACGTCGCGCCGTCATTCGGAGGGGAATAAGCACTACATAGCTACCGAACATTACGCCTTGACGAGATCAACAAATACAGCATGAATACTAAGCAATACTAATCCGAAATGACGGAGGGCTATGGCTGGTTTTTGATGAAAAACCTTTAACGTAATAAACTTGATATCGTTGAAGGAACTCGAGTAACTTTGAAATAGAGTGCTTTAAGCTCCGCTTTTAAAACTAGTAATATAAACTTTTGCTTAAGAGAGAACTCCCTATGAAGGAATCAAGGCTCTTCCCTCATAGAAAAAGATGCATGATATTCCTAACCGAATACCTCTATGCAAAGCAAAGGAATATGACTATAGTTTTGAAGAAAACCGAGTAGTTTTAAAATTGGTTCCGACAACATCATTTAGGTTTATTTTTCTTGCATTAATCATAATTAATGCAATCCCACCAATTAATCATATCATGCCAGAAAAGAAACGAAAATAGGCACGCATATATATGCCATCCGCATTCGCCATAAGATCCCAGGTCTTCACCGTAATGTTACTTAACTTACGGCAGGACAGGGACAGGACTAGCGCGGATGCAAAACATATATAGCATCTACAATATATATATATATATATATATATATATATATATATATATATAATATGAATATTCTTTTCACGCATGATATCAAGTATCATCACAGAAGTATCACAACAGAAGCAAACAATATGGAAATGTGGATAATCAAGGAAAAGTACATTTCAATGAAACCAAATGTGAAATGAAATTTTTCTGGTCGTGTGGATAGCCCGTAGTATCAGATTCTAGACCCCTATGAGTGCGGCAAGCCACCCACTAATCCTAGAAGTGAAGCAACCCCAATCAACGAAGTGAGTAGGCTACCCAGCACTTCCAAAATCCAATGACTTAGGCACCTCTCCGCAGGTCAATCCTATAACCCCTACGAGTGCGGCGAATAGCTCGCCAATTTTAGAGTAAGGCACCTGATTGTTCAAGGCTTTGTACGTGCGTTTTAAAATTAAGAATACCGCAATCAAGACGGTGTCGCTTGGTAGCTAGCCGGTTGAGTACGAGTCTATCCATAGGGAAAATGTGTTCTTTTCTTTAAGTTCTAACGAGTTAAGTCTTATTTTTGGTAGGTTTTGTTTTACGATCTAAAAATGAGAATTAATTGATTTAAAAAGCTTGCTAGGGTTAGGATTAGGTTAGTTTGAAATATGGATTTTCTCACTGCTAACAATGCCCTAGTTAAGAGTATAGGTGTTAGGGTAATAGTCAACAATAGGGATTAACACGACTAGGAAGAAACGTAGTTTCTTCCCTTTGGTCCTTGTCCGTCCGTTCTTAACTCTTAGCCCTAACCTTCAGTTAATTCAACCACAATCGGTCTAACTAGGGAATCACCGCTATCATGTAGGATAGGGTGCCGTAGTGAGTGGTGTGTGGTTGAATTAAAAAGAGTCCGTATTTTAAAAATTATATGTGCAAAGAAAGGAGTGAGAGAGATTTCCTTCTCTCAAACCTTCCCTATCCTAATCCTAACAAGTGAGGAATTACTCACTCATTGGGAAAGTGACAATAGAATTCTTTTTTATATTTTATTTTAAAAGACTATCTAAGTTGCAGATAATAAAAGAACAGATAAAGAAAATTACAGGAATTAAATTCAGATAAAAAAAGAATGCAAGATAAAAATAAAAATATCTTTATTGATGACCTCTCAACAAGTGCATTACAACTGGAATTAAAATTTTAATCTAAGAATTAAAAAGAGGCATGCCTAATTAGGTTTTCGGCTTTCCTATTATAGATAGGAGAAACCCTAGGTTTTACATCTGATCCACATTTGAATTTACAGAACTACCCTAAGAAAGCCGGGTCAAAGCACCGACACCCACCGACGTGCACCGACACGTGCACTGCACGGCCGCGGAACCGCGGCAGAAAGCCTTGTTTGGCCGCGGTTCCACGGCCATATGGTGGGATCTCTGGCTCAAATTTCTAGGGTTGCTTCATGTTGCTTTTTCCTTATGTTTTCTTCACTTGGTTCTACAGAATCTCTTCTATTTTCTTCCGGATTTCCACAGTGCAGAATGTTGTAGAATTTTTCCGTGAGCTTCGCGTTGAAGTCTTGAATCTTGTGCTGCCCTTGTGCTTTGTGTATTGAACTGTCTACTGATTTTCATTTGTTCCTTGAACTGGTAAGAGGCATCATACAGATTAATCTATTGTTGGTCGTAGTCTCACATTTGTAGCGTCTTTTCATAAATTTCACTGTATCGTTCTGAGAACCTGTAACCTGCAACTATTTAGCAGACATGGATCAAAAGCACCTATTTATTTGTAATATGATTAAGAATGGGCGATATAATAATGCAAAATTCTGATATGAACAAATACCCCCAAACTCATCTTTTACTCGTCCCGAGCAAAGCCAATTTATTCTCGAAAAAACCTAACCTCACTTTCGCAGGGAATCGCGATTGCACTGAGCTCGTGAAACAAGCCGTTAAACCTCTAGGTGTCCTTAGTAGGAGGAGTGTTGTCTCCTTAGGGTTTTCAGCGGATACTGCCCACAAAATCCGATCAATTTGGCCTATTGACTTTCACTCTTCAATTCAGTATTCTAGCAAGAAATTCTTTTATCTTTAATTTAGAAATCATCAACCCGTATTTTTCACACTTCCTTTTCATTTAACTTAAGAACGTATATGTCCTGCAAAATTATTAAGCTTTCGGCATCTTTTGAATTTTCCTTCTAAGGTTCCATCTCAACTTAGGAATTTCTATCATCTCTACTGAAGGTATAAGCCATATCTTTCATTCCTATCTCTCATTCAAACCCCAATCATATACCCCTACGTGTGTGTATGTATCACCCCTACACTTGGAAATTCAATTCAAGCTATCATACTCTTGTCCATCATCCAAAGTACTTTTAGTTGGTGAATTTTAGATGAAATTGCTCGCACATCTTTCATGTGACCGTTAATACTTCTTGAGATACTAAACGACCGATTACAAAATGTGTTCGCGCATTAAGGAGTAATTCCTCATCTTGTAATACCTAAGGCTTTAGCAGTGACTCCCAAACCAGTTGGTCTAAGGCACTAGGTGATAAAGCACCCTTGCTATATATTTTATTTTATTTATGCAGCCTTAAGTAATTACAAAACCAGTGTTCATTTTTTTTATTCACACTTATACTTTTTATTTTATTTTCCTTCATACTAAGGATTTTAGACAAGAGCATTTCAAGGTATCCTCTACTATCCCAAGTTTCAAGGTGCGTGTTTGTGCGAGTTGTAGGGTATATATTTTCAGAATTTAGACTTAAGGTTTAGAATTATTTTTCATATTTACACTTCAAATAAAAATTTCAATAATCTTCCCTTATATTGACTTAGCCCAAGAACTGAACTCAAAATTTGCCTATTTCTAAATAATCTACAAGGACATATATTTTCTACAGTTAAACTTTATGAAAGGTTATTTTTAGGTTTTTTTTATTTACTAAGTTTAGGATCTAGTTTTTCCTAGCTAATCAACCGTCATGTCGAACTTAAGTCAATTATGGCCAAAATTGAATTTTTCAATTTTTATAATTTTTCAATTTTTTATTTGATTTTATATTTTTATATTTTTAAAAAATATTTTTAAAATATTTTTTATATTTTTAATTTTTATAATTTTTTTCATTATAAATATGCAATGCGGAATTAAATATACAAAGAAAGAAAAAAACAAATATGTACAAAAATAAAAATATGCAATGCAATGATAACTATTTACAAACCATCTCTACCCCTAAACTTATCAAAAGCAGTGCCCTCACTGCTCATGGCCATGCCGTCCCCTCGAACGTGAACGGGAACGTTCATCTCTCGTCAGCAGGGTGGTCATACCGTGCTCTATTTCTATCACACGGTGATCCAGTTTGGTCACCATCCCTATCAATCTATCTATCCCCCTAGTGGCTTTCCTAAGCAAACGTGCATGTGCTGCAGGGGTAAGCTCTTCCTCGCTCGCGGTTGAGCTGGAGCTGGGTGTCTTGGCGGGTACATTCTCGGCCGGCTCAGTGCGTGACCATACATCATTTAAGCGTGTGTAGGACGTGGATACGCCCTCAATAAGAGGTCTAATGGGGATAACTCCATACATATAAAGCTCAAATCCCTCCACAGGGAGGAAATAGCGACACAGTTGTGTCACCAACATAGGGCATGGCTAATTGGCAGCCTTTTTGCCCGCACCGATTGAATGAAGTAATACCGTGCACATATCATATCTTGGGTTCCTAGTCATCAAGGTGTGCACGATATGAAGGGATGGTGTGAAAAATGTAGTATTGTGCGAACTACCAAAAATGTTATTTTGTGCCCAACGGCACACAGTTAATACGTTCGCAAAGAGGGTTCTAACCTCGATGCCCTTACGTGGCTCCCTCGAACAGTCATTACCCATCAAGGGTAGGTAATCCTCAAATTGGAGGGGTTGGTCATGGGTAGGTAGTCTAGGTATTAAGGTGACTTCATGGATGAAGTCCCTATCGATTATGATTTCCCTATCCCCCCAATTTAGCCTAATGTATCCGTGTTGTGAGAGGCAACCTTCTTCCATGCACTCGTAAAATCGGGGTGACGAGATCTGGAAGATCGAAGGAGTTTGGATGGTTAAAAAGTAAGAAATTCCACCCTCGCTTTCGGATCTCTTCACCGAAATAGCTACCGTAGATCGTGTGTGCAAACATTTGTGAAAAGTCCCTCTCTAACTGCAGAGTTGGTGCTATCACAGAGAGCTAATTTAAAAAATAGAGATTTTACAGAGAAGGAAAAGGAAGTGCAAACCTCCTCTGAAGATTTCAGAGGGAGACTCGGCAATGTAGCGGCGGAAGCGCGGTCAGATGCTGCGTTTGGTGGCGGTTAGGCAGCGGGATGAAGCGATCTCCTTGCTCTGGCTGCTGCGGCGGCTAGGGTTTTGAGAGAGGAATACTTAGGGTATGGTAAAAACCGCAGAGGGGTCGGGTTTCTTTTATAGGGGGATTTTTTTGGTGATTTGCAAAAATGACCTCTTAAAAAGAGGAATTTATTTGTAAATAAAATTTTTATTTTTTTATTTTTTATTAAAAACTGAAAATTTACAAAAATACCCCAAAAAATTTGAATTTTTTTTATTTTTTATTTTTGTATTTTTATGTTATAATTACAAGTGGTACATACCCCCAAACTTATTTGAAACAGTGTTTCCACTGTTTACGACTGGATAATCGAAATTTAGGGGTAGATGGAGGAAGATCAGTCAATGTATATCGGCTCCTGCAACAGCAGGAGCTCCTCCGAAGGGGTCCGCGGTGAGGAACAGTTTAAGTCTATGTCCGTTCATTTTAAATAGTGAACCGTCCTACGAATTTTCTAAATCGACCGCACTGTGCGGATATACGGTGCGAATAAAAAATGGCCCTTTCCATCAAGATCTGAGTTTGCCGGGATGGAAATGTAGCCGGGTGTCGTAAAGTAAAACTTGTTGACCAGGTTTGAAAGTTTTGCGCATAAGGCGTTTATCGTGAAACATCTTCGTTCGGTTTTTAACGACAACCGCGTTCTCATACGTTTCATCCCGAAGCTCGCTTAATTCATTTAATTGCAGCTTTCTATGGCTGCTCGCATCTCCTAGAGATAGATTTAACTCTTTTATCGCCCAAAATGCTCTATGCTCAATTTCAACTGGAAGGTGGCAAGCATTTACATAAACAAGCCTATACGGAGACATGCCAAGATCGGTCTTTTAGGCAGTTCGAAATGCTCAAAAGGCATCAATAAGTTTTGACGACCAATTTTTACGGTTTTTGGAAACCGTTTTCTCCAATATCTGTTTAATTTGCCGATTTGAAATCTCGGCTTGCCCACAAGTTTAGGGATGATAGGGCGTTGAAAGCTTGTGATTAATGGAATATTTCCGCATTAAGGACTCAAAAGTCCTAATACAAAAATGAGTTCCATTATCGCTGATGATTGCACGGGGGTGCCCAAACCGAGAAAAAATATTTTCTTTGAGGAATCTAACGACAACCATGTTATCATTAGTCCGGCTGGACATAGCCTCGACCCACTTAGAAACATAATCAAAAGCGAGAAGAATATACACGTTCCCAAAAGAATTGGGAAACGGTCCCATAAAATCTATCCCCCAAACATCAAAAATTTGCACAACCAATATTGATTGGAGTGACATTTCGTTTCTCCTAGATATCCGGCCTAAGTGTTGGCACCGGGAGCATATCTTGCAGTAATCATGTGCGTCTTTAAAATGTTGTGGCCAGTAGAAGCCACACTGCAAGATCTTTTCGGCTGTCTTTTTAGGGCCAAAATGCCCGCCACACGCTTGATCGTGGCAGAATGACAGCACGCTTTTAAATTCATTGTCGGGGACACACCGACGAATAATTTGGTTGGGACAGTATTTGAATAGATAAGGTTCATCCCAATAAAATTGTTTTACCTGTGATAGGAATCAGAGTCTGTCCTGATTCGACCATTCATTTGGTATAAGTCCGGTGGCCAAATAAGTCACAATATTTGCGAACCAAGGTTCGCATGATACAGTCAAGAGCTGCTCATATGGAAAAACGTCTTTTATAGGAAATTGAAGCGTCGGTGAAGAAGGGATGCGTGAAAGATGGTCAGCGGCTACGTTTTTGCATCCTCTTTTTTCTCTGATGACAAGATCAAACTCTTGTAGTAGGAGGATCTAACGTATTAGCCGAGATTTAGCGTCCTTCTTTGTAAAAAGATGGCGAAGAGCTGAATGGTCAGTGTATACGATGACTAGAGAGCCGATTAAATAAGGCCTGAACTTTTCTAATGCAAACACAACAGCTAAGAATTCCTTCTCGGTTGTTGTGTAATTTAATTGGGCCTCGTTCAAGGTTCGGCTAGCGTAATAGATCACATGCGGCATCTTATCGATGTGCTGTCCAAGGACAGCACCAATGGCAAAATCAGATGCATCGTACATAATCTCAAATGGATGCGTCTAGTCAGGAGACGAAAGAATTGGAGCAGAAGTAAGTGAGTTTTTCAATGACTCGAACGCCTTCATACAGCTCGAGTCGAAATCAAATGTGGTGTCCTTGGCCAACAAAAGAGTCAAGGGTCCAGCAATCTTGCTAAAATCCTTGATGAACCGTCTATAGAAACCGGCATGGCAAAGGAAGGCTCGAATGTCTCGGACGCATTTAGGAGGAGGGAGATTGGAAATGGCTTCAATCTTCGCTTTATCTACCTCAATGCCATTTTGCGAGATGATATGTCCTAAGACAATACCTTCTCGTACCATGAAGTGGCACTTCTCCCAATTTAAAGTCAGGTTCTTATCCTTACACCGGGTAAGGACCGCGTCTAGATGTAGCAAACACTCATCAAAGGAGTCGCCGAAATTGGAGAAATCATCCATGAAGATCTCGAAGAATTTTTCCACCATGTCTGAGAAAATACCCATCATACACCGCTGGAAAGTAGCGGGTGCATTGCATAACCCAAAGGGCATGCGACGGTAAGTAAACGTACCGAAAGGACAAGTGAATGTGGTCTTGTCTTGGTCTTTTTCGGCAATGGGAATTTGATTATAGCCGGAGTAGCCATCCAAAAAGCAATAAAATTCATGCCCAGCCAATCGTTCTAGCATTTGGTCAATAAAAGTTAATGGAAAGTGGTCTTTCCGTGTCGCGGCGTTGAGTTTTCTATAATCGATGCATACTCGCCACTCAGTTTGGGTGCGAGTAGGTATTAACTCATTTGCCTCATTAGTTATGACCGTTATGCCCGATTTTTTTGGGACAACGTGAATGGGCCTAACCCACTGGCTATCAGAGATAGGGTAAATGATACCACTATTAAGACATTTTACGATCTCCTTTTTAACAGCCTCCTTCATGACTGGGTTGAGTCGTCTCTGTGGATCCCTTGCTGGCTCGGCATCATCCATCATATGAATATGATGTTCAACTATTAGGGGACTAATCCCCTTGATGTCCGCCATAGTCCAGCCAAAAGCTTGCCGATTGCTTTGTAAGACCGTTAAAAGGGCTTTCTCTTGCTCGGGGGATAGAGATACCGAGATGATAACAGGAAGGGTCTCATTCTCACCTAAGTAAGCATATTTAAGGTGAGACGGCAATAGCTTGAGTTCGAGTGTTGGAGGTGAAACAATTGAAGGTAAAATCGGTGAAATTGTTTCAAACTCGAAGGATTCCAACAGTGGTTCAAAACGAATGTAAGCAACCGAGTCGGATTGTTCAGCTAACTCATCTGAAAATTCAAAGGATTCAAACTCGGGTGTTGATCGGTCTAGATCGTTCGAGAAAATGAAACACTCGTAGTCATTATCGGGCGTGAAAGCAGTATCAGATTCAAGGAGGAACGCACTAGTGGCGTCAAAATTGTTGTGATCGAACAGAAATTTCTCGAGCTCACAGTCCTCCTGGGTGATCTCTTGGATCGAGCAAACATCAAGTATATTAGCATTAGGTTCGGAAGGCTGATTCCTCAACTTAAAAATGTTGAGTTCAATTGTCATGTTTCCAAAAGATAGGTTCATCGAACCATTTCGACAATTGATCACAACATTCGAAGTCACAAGGAATGGTTGACCGAGTATCACCGGAATTTAACTCCGGGGGTTAGCTACAGGCTGTGTGTCCATAACAATGAAATCAACGGGGAATATGAAGTCCCCTACTTTAATCAACACATCCTCTAACTCACCCCTAGGATGGGTGATGGATCTGTCGGCCATTTAGAGAGTACAATGTGTGGGTTTCAGCTCTCCAACGCCTAGTTGCTCATATACCGAATAGGGAAGCAGGTTAACACTGGCACCAAGATCTAAAAGTGCGCGGTTGATGTTCTTATCCCCAATAGTTATTGAAATTGTAGAACAGCCACGGTCCTTTCGTTTTTGAGGTAAAGGTTGGGTAAGAGCATCACTTACTGCACTAGCCAAGAAAACTTTCTTGGGTACCTGTGATTTCCTATTCTTGGTGCATAAGTCCTTCAAGATTTTAGCATAAGAAGGGACTTGTTGGATTGCATCCAAGAGGGGAATGTTAATGCTAACCTATTTAAATAACTCCACAATCTTCTCCATTTGTGGATTTTGTTTATTGGATCTCAACCGGTTTGAAAATGGAACATTTTGAAAATTGGTTGAGTCCAATGTTTGTGGAGGAGATTGCGGAGTTGGAACGGATCCCAGTGCTGGTGTTTTCATGGAGTGAGATGCGGGTCCATTCGGAGCAGTAGAAGAAATAGAGCCTTGTGAAGAATGGAGAACAGGCTTTGAAGACGAAGAAGATGAAGATGATGAAGAAGAAGAAGAAGCGGCGGTCGGGGTGTCATCATTAGTGCCAACATTGTTGTGCAACATCCTTCCAGATCTCAATGTAGTCACGACACTCACATTATGGTTTTGTTGTTCATGAGAAACATATGAATTTTGTGAGTGACCAGGATTTGGCAGTGGTTGAGATGGAAGCTTCCCCTTCTCTCGCTCGCTTAAAGCAGCATTCAGTTGTGCAATTTGGGATTCAATGGTTTTGATACTTTGCCCATGTGATGCAGCGTGTTGCACCAAAGACTGAATGGAAGACTGGATGTTGGCTGAGGATTGAGTTGGTTGTTTTAAAAACGCCTCCAAACTTCGTTCTAGCGAGCAAACCTTATCATTATTTGGCTGAACAAAATTGTTTTGAGGAAAAGAGTTGTTTGGTGCAAAATTGTTCATTTGATTTTGGTAAGGTTGGGGTTGGAAAGGTTGATGATATTGAGTTTGTTGAGGAGCTTTTTGTTGAGGAGGAGGCCTCTGGAAATTATTGTTGCCTTGGAATTGTTGTTGATTTTGATTCCAAGCAAAATTGGGGTAGTTCCTCCAACCAGGATTGTAAGTTGAAGAGTATGGATCATTTCTTTGTCTCTGCTGAAAGGCAGCATTGACTTGATCCTGTCCTTGAGCAGGTGGGTTGTAAGGACACTCTTCAGTCAAATGGGACGGATCCGAACAACAAGCGCATATAGTGCGAGGGGGTAAAGCAGGGGCAGGAGAAGGCGATGAGAATTTGCTCTCAATTGCTTCTAGTTTTCGTGTAATTGCTGCCATTTCAGTTTTCATTGCAATTGACATATCAAGTTGATGGACGCCTGCCCTAGACGGACCGGATGAAGTTGTCACAACCCAAAGTTCGGCCCGTGACCGGCACTTAACCGCGTAATGTCTACAGGCGTAATGCGACTAAGTAAGCCGAAAACCCAGAAATCAAAACCATTAAAGGAATGAGTGTTAAAACATTTAAGGGAGACATTTGTTAAAACATTTAGAAAACCTTAAGTAATTTAGTAAAATTCTTTAAAGTTCAAGTTATTGTCTTAAAAATTTTGGCAGCATTTCCTTTGTAAAAACTAGCCCCGAAATCGGGTACAAGACAATATATAAGTAAAATGATATACGATAGAAATAAAGCATCCCAAACGGGAGCAATCACGCCCAATGGCGGAAACAATCACCACGATAATATACGACGCCGTAGCGATGAACGAGCCAAAAATAAGTGAAGACAACATGGAATATAAAACTGCATAAATAAAGTCGGCTCACAACGAGCTCGACACCAGGGTACAAAATAATATACATCGTCCTCACAACTGGTCTCTAAGTCAATACATAAATAGTAGATAGAGAGTACTAGATACAATGGTGTATACAAGTGGAAAAATAAACAGATACCGCATAAAAACCCACCCATCAGCAAAAAGGCTCACACGCCAACTGCAATGGTATCTGTATGAAAAGATGCAAGAAGGCAGCCTGCCGCGACTACTCTGAGGGGCAACCTGCAAACACTGTGGCACAACGGGGGTGAGTTTCCAACTCGTGAATAGTAGATAACATATAAAGGTAATCGCGAGTATGCACGTGCTGCGATACTCTAACCTATACCAACAGATAACATCTATATGATGAGCTAGATGAGCAATAATCATGCAACAAGTGCGATCTAATAACATCTTTATATGATGAGCAGGGTATGCGATAGTCGTGCATAGCATGTGTATTCTAATAACATCTATATAAGATGAGCAGGGTATGCAATAATCGTGCATAGCAAGTGTACTCTATCAGCTACTACAGATACAGGATGAGATGTATAACACTGAATACTGAGCATGGGAATAAATAACATCTACACGGAAAGTCAACGTGGAAAATAACCGGTGTCCATCAGTACACCCAAATCTCAGTAACAACTCAGGTGCCGTCACTCTAATCGGCCCTCAAATCCTGTACAGCTCATAGAATCGTGATTGCCCAACATCGGCACTCGAAAATATCATAAAAATAATCGTGTCCAGCATCGACACGCAAATCCTTATGTATCGGGCTCCGTCAGTCCGGATCGGCCCACGGGCTCTGTCTGCGGAATCGGCCCTCGGCCCCGGCAGTACGGGTCGGCCCGTATCCATCTCTCAGCTCTTGTCAGTATCCTCCGGATGACCGCCAGGTCCAACCAATCACCGGTAGGTAGTAGTCCCTCCGCCGGGCTCACCGTCTAACAATACGAGTCTTCTTGCCCCGGGTACCATACCGGGTCCACCATGTACCCGCAATCGGTGCCTACCACTCCTCGAATCGGGTATACTCACACAAGCTCTCTGGAACCGAGAAAACTCATGGTGGACGCACTGAAATATCACATCAAGAGAAACCAGGTTTTTTAAAACAGTGCGTATTTTCTTAAAATAATACCATGGTTCTCAAATTCAGAAATCCCATAAATCCAAACTCAATGCGTAAATCCATGCAATATGTCGTATGACACTAAGAGTAAAAAGGGAAAACCGCACCTTTAAAAAGAATCCAGTTTTGAAAATATCTCATGCGGTCCCTTATTTTCTTGAAATCAAGTCAATATCATCTATGTATGTAACATATATATGTATGTAGGTATGGATGTGCAAATGGATATATACGCGAATATGAGTGTAGCACTACTATGAAAATACAGTGTGCATGTGCGCAAGTATGAAGATATCAAGAAATGTGTGCACTGGTATGAATATACAGTGTGCATGTGCGCAAATATGAAGATATCAATATATGTGTGCACTGGTATGAATATACAGTGTCCATGTGCGCAGGTATGAAGATATCAATATATTTGTGCACTGGTATGAATATATAGTGTGCATGTGCGCAAGTATGAAGATATCAATATATGTTTGCACTGATATGAATATACAGTGTGCATGTGCGCAAGTATGATGATATCAATATATGTGTGCACTGGTATGAATGTACAGTGTGCATGTGCGCAAGTATGAAGATATCACTATATATGTGCACTTGTATGAATATACAGTGTGTATGTGCGCAAGTATGAAGATATCAATAAATGTGTGCACTGGTATGAATATACAGTGTGCATGTGCGCAAGTATGAAGATATCAATATATGTGTGCACTGGTATGAATATACAGTGTGCATGTGCGCAAGTATGATGATATCAATATATGTGTGCACTGGTATGAATATACAGTGTGCATGTGCGCAATTATGAAGATATCAATATATGTGTGCACTGGTATGAATATACATAAACATCTACGACTAGACATCCTATCACGCCCTAACGCTTAACGCCATACGGGCGATTTCCCCGTAGATGTTAAATCTACTCACCTGGTCTCGTGCTAAGCGTAACCGACCACTTGCTTCCCTTTCTTTGTGGCGTCCGACGTACCCGCCTGCGAACCTAGAATTTAGACAAGGAACACACATAAGCAAAATCCTGCAAAAACGCGATATCGAAATCAAACGAGAAACTCGCGTCGCGAACTAAACGCGCGTGTATACGTAACGTGTGTGCATACGCCAAAACCCAACGCGACACGCTGTGGCACACAACGACACGCTGTGATACACAGCAAACCAACTCAACACGCATCGTACGTGTCGCGCAAGTCCCGCTACGCTAAAAATAGGTAAACGGTCCCAGATTTAGTCTGGAGCAAAAACAAGAAAATCAAATAAGGCCAAATCTATCACAAAGCCTACAGACAGCTACCTGCAAAAATCCAACACAATCCCTCAAAATTGGGCCGGCGGCTAGGGGTGTCATACCGGCCAAAAACCGGTGGAAGGGGGTCCAGGTTTCTACCCTATGATCCTAGCACAATTAATAGCCTAGTGTATATGTTTGCTTACCAAAATTACTACCCTAGTAACTGCAGATTCCATGTATCATAAGGTTTGGATTTTAAACCGTTTCAAAACACTAAGTTTGCAACAATAGGGTATTTTGTGGAATTAGGTGTGTTTACAGGAACCCAGTGATACCAACATCACAAATTAGAGCTAATCTAACTATAAACACCCTGAATCATCCTATTTCACAGTCAAACCATAAGTTTTAGCAATAACACTCACCACAAACACTAAACTTAGCTAAACAAACCCAGATTTCAACTTGCAGACAATTAGAGAAAATAAATAACACCAAACCCAGACAAAAGCCCACAAACACCACTAGCCCAAGCACCAACACCTAACTCAGCACGGGGGCCGGCGACGCCGGAATTTGGGGGTAGGTCGCCGGATTTTTGGTAAGGGTAAGGGCTCGGATTTCAAGACACTAGCTTAAAAAGCCTGCATATAATTTTGAAGTTGTTTGCTAAGCTAGAAAATGACTACAGGTATAGCAGATCTCAATATCCTACAGTTTGCATCAAAACCGTATTTTAAATTTCAAGTTTTAGACTTTAAGGCGATTTAGCTAAATTTAGTGATACTACTAGGTTTAAACAGCAATATTAACACTTAATTAGGTTTAATAAGCTATAAAAACTCTAACTTAGCTAAATCTTCACTTAAAACACAAATCTAGCACTTAAGACCACATAAAACACTAATCGATGCTAAATAACACATTCAAGCAAGGAAAGGAGTTGAGTTCAGAGATTATACCCCCACTAGATCCTAAGTGAACGAAGAAGGAGAAGAAGAATAGGAGGAGGAGGGGTTGTGGCTGCTGCTGCCTTGCTGCCGTTGTTGTTGCAGGCTGCTGTTGCTACTGCTAATGTTGTTGTTGCTGGTGTTGATGTTGCTGCTGCTGTTCCAGGTGCTGCTGCTGCTGCAAGTGCTACTGTTGATGCTGAAGATGGTGTTGTTGTTGTGCTGTTGCTGTTGGTGTTGCTACTGCTGTTGTTGGTGTTGCTACTGCTGGCCCAGATGTTGTTGTTGTTGTTGTTGTTGTTGTTATTGCTTCAGCTGCTGCTGATGCTGAAGCTGTGTGTGTGTGTAAGTGAGAGAGAGAAGTGAGAAATGAGTGTTGCAAAAGAGTAGGAAATGAGTGATATGAGAGACTCAAACCCCCCCTCTCTCACCTCATTTAATGCAAGCATGGCTCAAGCCATGATGCCCATCATGCACTCTCTCTCTCTCTCCAAGTCAACCACAAAACAATAATTAATTTTCCTTTTTTAAAAAAAAACACCCTTAATTAAAATCAATTTAGCTTAATAAGAAAGGGTTAGTCTACCATGGTTGCTAAACATGGTTTAACCCTAATTTAATCCTAGTTTACATGCGCAAGTGTGTGCAAGCCTAATTAAATTCTAATAAAATATTCATTAATTTTGATAAAATATTTGAAAATCGTTTTGGTAAACTTTTTATTAAAAACCATATATTAAAGTATAATTAGCCACTAATACCAATCTAAGGTGTTACAATTTCCCCCCTTAAAGAAATTCATCCCCGAATTTAAAATATATAGCTACGCGTACCTTCAAAGAGATGAGGGAATTTCTTCCGCATCTCGCCCTCGGCCTCCCAAGTGATCTCTTCACCATTCGGGCTGCGCCAAAGCACCTTCACAAATGGCAAGACCTTCGATCGAAGTTTCTTCACCTGCCGGTCCAATATCACGACTGGCTGCTCGGTGAACGAAAGATCACGCTCGAGCTGAACGGCCTGATGCTGAATCATGTGAGAAGTGTCATGTAGGTATCTGCGAAGCATCGACACGTGGAATACGGGGTGAACATCTGGGAAGTCGGGTGGAAGAGCCAAACGATATGCTACTGCGCCCACACGCTCGAGGATCTCGAAGGGACCTATGAATCTGGGGCTAAGCTTCCCCTTCCGTCCAAACCTCATCACTCCTTTCATCGGAGAGACCCTCAGAAACACGTGATCACCAACTGCGAACTCTAATCTGCGGCGGCGTCTGTCAGCATACGATCTCTGCCTTCTCTGAGCTGTCCTCATCCTATCTCGAATCAGCGGTATCTTCTTGGTCGTCTCCTGTACGATCTGTGGCACCAAAATACTGCTCTCGCTGAGCTATGTCCAACAGACGGGCGATCTACATCTCCTCCCATACAAGGCCTCGAAAGGTGCCATTTGAATAGTATCCTAGAAACTATTGTTGTAGGAGAACTCCACCAAGGGTAAATGATGATCCCATATACCACCAAAGTCTAAAACGCATGCTCAGAGCATGTCCTCGAGAGTCTGAATAGTCCGCTCTGACTGGCCGTCGGTCTGCGGATGAAATGCTGTGCTGAAACTCAAGCAGGTGCCCAAGGCCCCCTGAAGCCTCTGCCATAGTCGGCTGGTAAACTGGGTGCCTCGGTCGGACACGATACATGTCGGGGCTCCCTGCAGTCGTACAATCTCGTCGATGTAAATCTGGGCATACTGAGCAAATCTGAAAGTCGTCTTCACCTGAAGGAAGTGAGCCGCTTTTGTCAAACGATCCATGATCACCCAAATGGAGTCATACCCTCGCCTAGTCCTGGGTAGACCCACAATGAAGTCCATAGAAATCTGCTCCCATTTCCACTCCGGAATGGGTAACGGCTGTAGCTCTCCCGCTGGCCTCTGGTGCTCGGCCTTGACTTGCTGACAAGTCAGGCATCTCGACACGAAGTCTGCGATGTCCCTCTTCATTCTGTCCCACCAGTAAACATCTCTCATATCATGGTACATCTTGGTGGAACCCTGATGAACACTATACATCGATCGATGTGCCTCCTCAAGAATCTCACGCCGCAATCCCTCAGCATCTGGTACGCACAGTCTAGTCCCAAATCGCAGTATCCCCTAATCATCAATCATGAACTCGGAAAATTTGCCCTGTCCAATCTGTGCCATGATCTCAGAAAAACGGTCATCACTGTACCGTGCCTCATGTATACGGTCAAGCAACTGTGGGCGTGCACGAACATGCGCAAGCTGTCCCCCGATCGGCGTGAACTCAAACTGCACTCGGCTGTCGCATAAAATCTGCCAATCTGCCGATGAATCCCTCTGCACTGTGCTCAAATAGGATAGACTACCCCCAGGCCTCCTACTCAAAGCGTCCGCAACTACATTCGCCTTGCCCGGGTGATACAAGATCTCGCAATCGTAGTCCTTTACTAGTTCCATCCAACGACGCTGTCTGAGATTCAGGTCTCGCTGCTGAAATATATACTTTAAGCTCTTGTGATCAGTGAATATCTGGCACGACTCGCCGTATAGGTAATGTCGCCAGATCTTGAGTGCAAAGACCACTGCAGCCATCTCTAAGTCGTGAATGGGGTAGTTCTGTTCATGTTTCTTCAACTGCCGTGAAGCATACGCGATCACCCCTTCATGCTGCATCAATACGCACCCTAGACCCACTCGGGAAGTGTCACAATAGACCACAAATCTGCCCGATCCTGAAGGCAATGATAGCACCGGCGCCGTAGTCAAACGAGTCCGCAACTGCTGAACTCACACTCCTCCGTCCAATCGAAAGGAACTCCCTTCCGGGTCAACCCGGTCAAAGGTGCAGGAATACGGGAGAAGTCCTGTACAAATCACCTGTAGTAGCCAGCCAGTCCTAGAAAGCTGCGGATCTCCGTAACTGATGCGGGTCTGGGCCAACTCTGAACGGCCTCGATCTTCTTCGGGTCCACACATATACCGTCTCGTGTAATCACGTGACCCAAGAAGTCTACGCTGTCAAGCCAGAATGCGCACTTGGAGAATTTTGCGAATAGCCGGTGCTCCCTCAAAGTCTGCAGTGTGATCCGCAGGTGCTGCTCGTGCTCCTCTCGGCTCCGGGAATACACCAAAATATCGTCAATGAATACGATGATGAACAAGTCAAGATATGGCCTGAAAATACGATTCATCAAGTCCATGAAGGCAGCTGGGGCATTGGTGAGTCCGAACGACATCACCAAAAACTCATAATGGTCGTAACGCGTGCGGAAAGATGTCCTCGATATATCCTCCTGTCGAACCCGCAGCTGATAGTATCCTGATCGCAAGTCGATCCTCGAAAAATACCCTGCGCCCTGAAGCTGGTCGAACAAATCGTCGATGCGTGGCAAAGGATATCTGTTTCGCACGGTAACCCTGTTCAGCTGGCGGTAGTCGATACACAGACGTAAACTGCCATCCTTCTTCTTGACAAATAGGACCGAAGCACCCCAAGGAGACAAACTGGGTCGAATAAGTCCCTTATCCAGCAAATCTTGCAACTGACCTTTCAACTCTCTAAGCTCCGCCGGGGCCATCCGATAAGGCGGTATAGAAATAGGCCCCGTGCCGGGAATCAAGTCAATGCAGAAAACAATATCGCGCTCAGGTGGTAGCCCGGGAAGCTCGTCGGGGAAAACATCAGGGAACTCACAAACAGTCGGAACCTGGTCCAACGGAACATCCCTAGCTCTAGTATCGCAAACATAGGCTAGGAATCCCTGACATCCCTTCCTCAAAAGCTGTCCAGCGCGAAGAGAAGAAATCAAACTGTGAGGGGCGGCACAACAGTCCCCCTGCACAACAAAAGCCGACTCGCCGGGAAAACAAAATCTAACTGTCTTCTCGCGGCAGTCCACAGACGTATAGCACATGGCTAACCAATCCATGCCCAAAAGAACGTCGAAGTACAACATCTCAAGAAGGATCAAGTCGACAGGTAACTCTCTCTCGCCAATACGGACAATACAGGATCGAAACACGTGCCTAGCAACAAATGACTCTCCCACAGGAGTGGTCACAACAAGCGGCTGATCAAGCAAACCGGACTCTCTACCCAAACTCGGCACGAAGTGTATGGAAACGTACGAGTGCGTGGATCCGGGATCAAACAACACGTGCGCGTCAACAGAACATACTGATAGGGTACCTGAGACCACTGCATTAGACGCCTGCGCGTCCTGATGCGTCAACGCGAAAACCCATGCCTGTCCTCCACCCGCAACTGGCGGTCCCCTACTAGCAACTGGCTGTACTCTACCGGCAGCTGGCTGTCCTCTGCATCGGCTACCTCGTCCTCTATGAGCAAACCCTCCGCGACCACGGCCGCTCTGTGCATGAGCCTGACGCGGAGCAACAGTAGGTACAATAGGCAACGCCCTCTGGGGTGGGGAAGGTGGAAGTGTGACATGTGGTACTGCTGCCTTCCTCCGGCGTATCTCGGTACAATCTCTGACGCGGTGATGGGGACTACCACACCCAAAGCATCCACGCGACGACTGCTGACCCTCCTGGGGATAAGAGCTGAACAACCGGCCTCGCCCCAAGTCTCTGCCACCTGTATGACGTCTATCACGGCGTTCGAATGTGAGTCTCCGTGCTACTGTATCAGTACAAACTCTCTTCGGCCGTGGAACTACCGAAGTCTCTGCAAGGCGCTCCTCGACTAATAGGGTTGCGTCTACAGCTGCTGCATAAGTCTCGCAATGCTGTGCGCTGATCGCAAGGAACAGTAGGGTAAGCAAGCCTCGAACAAACCTCTTGACTCGCATCTCCTCAGTAGCCGCTAGGTATGGGGTATAAACAGATAGCTCGGTAAATAGTATATCGTACTCTGCCACTGTCATCTCTGGCGTCTGGCGTAAAGACTCGAATCTGTGCGCTCGGGCATCCCTGACACTCTGGAGAAGGAAGCGGGCTAGAAATACCATCACAAACTCGGTCCAGGTCATAGGAGGAAGACCTGCCGCTCTGCCCTTCTCGACCGATTCACACCATTTCTGCGCAAGACCTTCCAGGAGAAAGCTCGCGAACTCTACCCATCTCGCATCTGAGCACCTAAGTGAACGACATATCCGGGCCATCCTATCAATGAAAGACTGTGGGTCCTCGGCTGCATTGGTTCCTATGAAGATCGGAGGCTTTAGCCTCATAAATTCTGATAGCGATACTGCAATAACCTCCGTGGCTGCAAGGGCAACTGCCGGTACTGTAGGTACCATCGCGGTCCCCATAACGGGTGGAACTACCTCTGGTCGCTGCGCTCGAAGAGTCTCAACTAACAACCCTATCATCTGGCGCATCTCCTGCATACCGGCCCCTAGCATAGCGATCTGATCTGTCGTAGGAGGAACAGTCTGCTCTGGTACAACGGGTGTACTACCCGGGTCAGTCCTCGTCTCAGATGAGTCAACTCGAATCTCGGCTCTCGCGGCCGCTCTCTGCGCCCTCGTAGTCTTTGGCGGCATAATGGCTGAAAAGAAAGTAGGATTCGATAAGGATACGGAAATCGAATCACAAGAATGTATACAATTAGGAAGGAACTTCAATCAATAAGTCCTAAGGTCGCTTAGGCGGAGTACCGTGTCGTGAGTATGCCGCGGAACATACACAGGCTACGCCACTCTTCTTCAGCTACCTACTCCATCATACCAGGGTCATCCTACACTCCGAAGGTAAAACCTACTCTCTGATACCAACTTTGTCACGACCCAAAGTTCGGCTCGTGACCGGCACTTAACCATGTAACGTCTACAGGCGTAACGCGACTAAGTAAGCCGAAAACCCAGAAATCGAAACCATTAAAGGAATGAGTGTTAAAACATTTAAGGGAGACATTTAGAAAATCTTAAGTAATTTAGTAAAATTCTTTAAAGTTCAAGTTATTGTCTTAAAAATTTTGGCAGCATTTCCTTTGTAAAAACTAGCCCCGAAATCGGGTACAAGACAATATATGAGTAAAATGATATACAATAGAAATAAAGCATCCCAAACGGGAGCAATCACGCCCAACGGAGGAAACAATCACCACGATAATATACGACGCCGTAGCGAAGAATGAGCCAAAAATAAGTGAAGACAACATGGAATATAAAACTGCATAAATAAAGTCGGCTTACAACGAGCTTGATACCATAGTACAAAATAATATACATCGTCCTCACAACTGGTCTCTAAGTCAATGCATAAATAGTAGATGGAGAGTACTAGATACAATGGTGTATACAACTGGAAAAATAAACAGATACCGCACAAAAACCCACCTATCAGCAAAAGGGCTCACAAGCCAACTGCAATGGTATCTGTATCAAAAGATGCAAGAAGGCAGCCTGCCGCGACTACTCTGAGGGGCAACCTGCAAACACTGTGGCACAACGGGGGTGAGTTGTCAACTCGTGAATACTAGATAACATATAAAGGTAATCGCGAGTATGCACGTGCTGCGATACTCTAACCTATGCCAACAGATAACATCTATATGATGAGCTAGATGAGCAATAATCATGCAACAAGTGCGATCTAATAACATCTCTATATGATGAGCAGGGTATGCGATAGTCGTGCATAGCAAGTGTACTCTAATAACATCTATATAGGATGAGCAGGGTATGCAATAATCGTGCATAGCAAGTATACTCTATCAGGTACTACAGATACAAGAAGAAATGTATAACACTGAATGCTGAGCATGGGAATAAATAACATCTACACGGAAAGTCAACGTGGAAAATAACCGGTGTCCATCAATACACCCAAATCCCAGTAACAACTCAGGTGCCGTCACTCTAATCGGCCCTCAAATCCTGTACAGCTCATAGAATCGTGATTGCCCAACATCGGCACTCGAAAATATCATAAAAATAATCGTGTCCTGCATCGACACGCAAATCCTCATGTATCGGGCTCCGTCAGTCCGGATCGGCCCACGGGCTCCGTCTACGGAATCGGCCCTCGGCCCCGGCAGTACGGGTCGGCCCGTATCCATCTCTCAGCTCTTGTCAGTATCTTCCGGATGACCGCCAGGTCCAACCAATCACCGGTAGGTAGTAGTCCCTCCGCCGGGCTCACCGTCTAACAATACGAGTCTTCTTGCCCCGGGTACCATACCGGGTCCACCATGTACCCGCAATCGGTGCCTACCACTCCTCGAATCGGGTATACTCACACAAGCTCTCTGGAACCGAGAAAACTCATGGTGGACGCACTGAAATATAACATTAGGAGAAACCGGGTTTTTTAAAACAGTGCGTATTTTCTTAAAATAATACCACGGTTCTCAAATCCAGAAATCCCATAAATCCAAACTCAATGCGTAAATCCATGCAATGTGTCGTATGACACTAAGAGTAAAAAGGGAAAACCGCTCTTTTAAAAAGAATCCAGTTTTGAAAATATCTCATGCGGTCCCTTATTTTCTTGAAATCAAGTCAATATCATCCATGTATGTAACATATATATGTATGTAGGTATGGATGTGCAAATGGATATATACGCGAATATGAGTGTAGCACTACTATGAAAATACAGTGTGCATGTGCGCAAGCATGAAGATATAAATATATGTGTGCACTGATATGAATATACAGTGTGCATGTGCGGAAGTATGAAGATATCAATAAATGTGTGCACTGGTATGAATATACAATGTGCATGTGCGCAAGTAGGAAGATATCAATATATGTGTGCACTGGTATGAATATACAGTGTGCATGTGCGCAAGTATGAAGATATCAATATATGTGTGCACTGGTATGAATATACAGTGTGCATGTGCGCAAGTATGAAGATATCAATATATGTGTGCACTGGTATGAATATACAGTGTGCATGTGCGCAAGTATGATGATATCAATATATGTGTGCACTGGTATGAATATACAGTGCACATGTACGCAAGTATGAAGATATCAATATATGTGTGCACTGGTATGAATATACATAAACATCTACGACTAGACATCCTATCACGCCCTGACGCTTAACGCCATACGGGAGATTTCCCCATAGATGTTAAATCTACTCACCTGGTCTCGTGCTAAGCGTAGCCGACCACTTGCTTCCCTTTCATTGCGGCGTCCGACGTACCCTCCTGCGAACCTAGAATTTACACAAGGAACACACATAAGCAAAATCCTGCAAAAACACAATATCGAAATCAAACGAGAAACTCGCGTCGCGAACTAAACGCGCGTGTATACGTAACGTGTGTTAGTGTTTATGCCCTAGAAGGCCATTACTGTATCATACTAGCTTGTATATTACTTAATGGAAGCTTGGGATATTCACATGTATATAACAGTCTTGCTAAACATGGTAGTATGCTTCTTGGTTTTTCTATCTTAATATGTGAGTGTACGTATTGATAGAGCTCTTAGGATCTTGCTTGTCTACCAGCGTTGTGATGGCAGTCACACTAGTGGGGGCTGGGTAGTCTACAAGCACATCCTCATTCAGGTCCCTGGTCGTTGGATTATCGAGACAGAGCATCGATACTCCGGAGTAGACTGGTGTGTACGCTTCTCATCCCAGTTGGGGAGATGGTCTGTCCCACAGCCGTCAGTACGTCGTACTGGAGATAGTATACAGGTGCTCGTTAGGTTACGGGTACACCGGACAGGACTCACAGGGAACTGTTGGTTGGTTTGATACCAGTCGTCAGTGAACAGTTCCCAGGTGACATGAGTACAGCGTAGTCCGCAGACTTGACACTGCTACTTCGCCTCGAGTGTGTCCCACTGTTCTTAGATTGCTACCCTACCACGGCTCAAAGGAGTCGTGCAAACAGGTAGCAGTTGGGTGCAGTCCCGAGCACTTGGAGGCAGTGGCGGTTAGACAGGATTCGTCCCTCCCGGTATTGGGAGTAGATATCGTGCTGTGTCAGAGAGCCATTACGCAAAGTCCCTGGCCAGGGCAAGCGAGATTTGCTGGTAGGTTCCAGTAGTTTCTCAGGGTGTAATGGGCTTCCCTCCGACACGACTTATACCGCTATTAGGGGACTGACGCTTGCCGCCCCCCTAGGCCCGATATGCGATAGTCTTGGACGAACGGACCGGACTGTATGGAGATTGTCACATCAGACTCAGTAGGAGTTCGGATGGGTTTTCTCATCGGCCTTCTTATCGACAACTACCTGGGGACCGTTACGTACAGCTAGTGCCGCTTGCGGTCTGTGGTTAAACCCACTGCCAGCGTAGTAGTCGAGTCTCTAGAGTCCCACACAGAGAGTTTCCTACTCCAGGCGAAACGATATAGAGGTTGCATGGTTTTGCGACAAAGGGTTCGGACGCATACGTGCGTTTACGCACGTACGACTTTCGGACAGTTTTTACCAGTCGGCTTTGGTTTAAGCCAGTTACTGGTATCCGGTTATTGGATTTTTACAGTCTAAAGTTTTTCCGTATTTTTGCGGATTGGAGGGGCGTTCTCGTAATTGTACGAGAAGCTTCTAGAAGATGTGACTAAGGAGGTTGCTTTGGATGAGATTGTGAGTCATGAGGTGATTCATCATTATCATTAATTGCACCATAAATGATAATGACACATGCTTAATGAATCACCATTAGATATTTGTGAAGCATGCTTATTCATCACTCATTTTCTTTTGTTGATAAATGAGAATGCTTCATAATATATTATGATACACTCTCTCTCTTCTCATAATCTTATCTCATATTCTCTCTCCTCAAGCTCTCATCTTCAAGATACTAATCCTTAATCCTCATGTGTTGAGATCAAAGGTTTAGTTAGACTTAAGCATCCATTACCTTCACTCTATATCATCCTTTCACCTTTGATTAGCAATCAAAGTTGATTAGTTACCTCAAGTTAGAGGTGTAGCTTGGTGTCTTGCTCTCGGGTGGATCGTCTACTACCTAGAGAAGGTCGAGGAGAACAAAGGAGGACACAAAGACGAAGGACCGTTTTCATTAGGTATAATCCCTTAACACTATAGTTTAGTATAGCTATGTGTTCGGTTATTATTTGTTTAGCTTCGATTCAAGCGGTTAGTCGATGTTCGTTCTTTAAACTTGATCGTTTTTGAAAATTCCGCCTCCCCATAAGTACTGGGGTGTACTACATCGACTTACAACGTGTGTGCATACGCCAAAACCCAACACGACACGCTGTAGCACACAACGACACGCTGTGATACACAGCAAACCAACTCAACACGCATCGTACGTGTCGCGCAAGTCCCGCTACGCTGAAAATAGGTAAACGGTCCCAGATTTAGTCTGGAGCAAAAACAAGAAAATCAAATAAGGCCAAATCTATCATAAAGCTTACAGACAGCTACCTGCAAAAATCCAACACAATCCCTCAAAATTAGGCCGGCGGCTAGGGGTGTCATACCGGCCAAAAACCGGTGGCAGGGGGTCCAGGTTTCTACCCTATGATCCTAGCACAATTTATAGCCTAGTGTATATGTTTGCTTACCAAAATTACTACCCTAGTAACAACAGATTCCATGTATCATAAGGTTTGGATTTTAAACCGTTTCAAAACACTAAGTTTGCAACAATAGGGTATTTTTTGGAATTAGGTGAGTTTACAGGAACCCAGTGATACCAAAAGCACAAATTAGAGCTAATCTAACTATAAACACCCTGAATCATCCTATTTCACAGTCAAACCATAAGTTTTAGCAATAACATTCACTACAAACACTAAACTTAGCTAAACAAACCCAGATTTAAACTTGCAGACAATTAGAGAAAATAAATAACACCAAACCCAGACAAAAGCCCACAGACACCACTAGCCCAAGCACCAACACCTAACTCATCACGGGGGCCGGCGACGCCGGAATTTGGGGGTAGGTCGCCGGATTTTTGGTAAGGGTAAGTGCTCGGATTTCAAGACACTAGCCTAAAAAGCCTGCATACAATTCTGAAGTTGTTTGCTAAGCTAGAAAATGACTATAGGTATAGCAGATCTTAATATCCTACAGTTTGCATCAAAACCGTATTTTAAATTTCAAGTTTTAGACTTTAAGGTGATTTAGCTAAATCTAGTGATACTACTAGGTTTAAACAGCAATACTAACACTTAATTAGGTTTAATAAGCTATAAAAACTCTAACTTAGCTAAATCTTCACTTAAAACACAAATCTAGCACTTAAGACAATATAAAACACTAATCGAAGCTAAATAACACATGCAAGCAAGGAAAGGAGTTGAGTTCAGATATTATACCCCCACTAGATCCTACGTGCACGAAGAAGGAGAAGAAGAAGAGGAGGAGGAGGGGTTATGGCTGCTGCTGCCTTGCTGCCGTTGTTGTTGCAGGCTGCTGTTGCTACTGCTAATGTTGTTGCTGCTGGTGTTGATGTTGCTGCTGCTGCTCCAGGTGTTGCTGCTGCTGCAAGTGCTACTGCTGATGCTGAAGATGGTGTTGTTGTTGTGCTGTTACTGTTGGTGTTGCTACTGCTGTTGTTGGTGTTGCTGCTGCTGCCCCAGATGATGCTGCTGCTGTTGTTATTGCTTCAGCTGCTGCTGATGCTGAAGCTGTGTGTGTGTGTGTAAGTGTGAGAGAGAGAAGTGAGAAATGAGTGTTGCAAAAGAGTAGGAAATGAGTGATATGAGAGAGTCAAACCCCCCTCTCTCTCACCTTATTTAATGCAAGCATGGCTCAAGCCATGATGCCCATCATGCACTCTCTCTCTCTCTCTCTCTCTCTCTCCAAGTCAACCACAAAACAATAATTCATTTTCCCTTTTTTAAAAAAAAAACACCCTTAATTAAAATCAATTTAGCTTAATAAGAAAGGGTCAGTCTACCATGGTTGCTAAACATGGTTTAACCCTAGTTTACATGCACAAGTGTGTGCAAGCCTAATTAAATACTAATAAAATATTCATTAATTTTGATAAAATATTTGAAAATCGTTTTGGTAAACTTTTTTATTAAAAACCATATATTAAAGTATAATTAGCCACTAATCCCAATCTAAGGTGTTACAGAAGTAGATGAGATGGACGAAGTGGTCTGTCTAGTGCTTTCCCACTGAAGCTTTTGTTCAGCAAGATCGTTGAGAAATTGCCAAGCTTCCTCGTCAGATTTGGTTAAGAAGTGACATTGACAAATGGTTTCCAGCAACTGCTTAGTTGCTGGGTTCAGTCCTTCGTATAAAGTTTGGCAAAGTTCCCATTTCTCAATACCGTGATGAGGGCACTGAACAAGAAGGTCTTTAAATCGTTTGAAACACTTCCAAAGAGGTTCGTAAGGAAGCTGGGAAAATTGGTTAATTTCATTGCGAATTCTCGCGGTCTTGTGATGTGGGTAAAACTTTTTAAGAAATGCCTTAACAAACTCCTCCCAACTTTTTATGGAATGCGATGCTGTACTATATAGCCACTTTTCAGCTAGGTCACATAATGTGAAGGGAATGACTCGTAGCCTTATAGCATTATCGAATAGTTGGGTGGTCTTCATCATTGCACAAACATTCTGGAATTTGTTAATGAAGATATAAGTATCTTCGGATTCCAGTCCGTGAAATTTAGGTAACATATTGATGAAGTGGGGCTTAATTTCGAAATTATCCCCATTTGCCGGCGGAAGTGAAAGATACGTAGGAAGTGCAGAGCGGATAGGATAGAAAAGATCCTGGAGCGCGATTCACTGGGGCGCTTCAACAGGAGGGTGTTGTGGGTTATTCGCACCCAGTTGAGGTGGAATCAGTCCCGAGGTAGGTAAGGGGTTGTTAGGATTGAATCCCGACATCTCCTTAGAAGATGATGAATGTGAAGATGAAGGTAAAGATGAAAAAGAAGTGGAGGGAGTTTCGACTTCGGAGTCGAACGCGTCATCAGTAGCAACTAACAAGCCACGGACTAATCGGGCGCTAGTGTCCCTAGTCCAACCGGACATATACTAAACTAGTTGTATTGTAGTCAAAAAGCAGAATGTGAGGGTAAGAAAACGTCAATGGGGAAATGTGGGTGAAGGTTGGGTACAATAGAATTCTAGCGACAAATGGCAAGTTTTTGTAAAAATTTTGTTTTGTGTTTTTTTTTATATATTTTTATAAAGAGTTTTGCAAAATATTTTGTACGGAACTACGACACACTTTCAAACAGTCACAATTTAAGTATGCACAATCAAGCCTAAAGCTAGGGTCTCCTAAGTCAGCTAGACAGCTCCTAACTGGTCCAAAGCGACAAGTTGTGAGATATCCCTCAAATCGCCTCTTCACCGCCAATTGTGGCCAGGTAAGCAAAAGTGAAGAAAGGAGGGATCCGCTCATGAATTAACGTGAGACGAGCCTTTTAAAGTTACCTTTCTCACTTGTCTAGCCTAGACACCACAAAGTCAGGTTTAGATAAACGACTGAATGCCCACAACCTTCTTCTGTCCTAATGAGCGCAACAATCCTTAATTGGCCGAGTCTAGATTTTTTTAATTAACTCGAAGGTGATGCATATGCTTTTTATGATTTCTGAGGTCTTAGAAAGGGTAATGAAATCCTCACCCAATCTGGATTGGTGTTATAGCCCCTTAAATTCCGTTTTAAATATGTAAAGCAATTAACACACAAAATCTAAAACACTTGCCAAATTTTTTTTTTCTTTTTATTTGTGGCGCAAAGAATCCTGCACAAAAATGATTTATTGGAGAGGGAGAAGAAGTTTTGCGCCAAGAACCCTGCAGGAAAATTTTTCAGTGGAGTTCAGGGGGTAGAAAAGAAGATAAAAAATACTTACAGAGAAATCTGAGTGCTGACGTCAGCAATTTGACCGCGGTTCCGCGGTCAAACCCCTGATTTAGCCGCGGTTCTGCAGTGGTTCAGTTGGATCAGGCCATCAAAACTTTTCTGTTTTCTGTTGTTGTTCTCCTCTGCTTGTTCAGATCCTCTGTTTCTTGATTTTTTCATTGGGCTTTTTCCAGATCTGAATCTGTCCATCTTCTGTTCCTGTACAATTCGCACAAAAACCGATAAAAAAGAACAAGATGAATTTTTTATGTATTTTTTTTTATTTTTTCAATTTTTTTATTTTATTTCAATTTCAATTAACCCGAAATTACAAAAAGAAAATAACTACCATTTCCCCGGCAACGGCGCCATTTGATTGTTTGATGTTTTGTACATGCGTTTTAAAATTAAGAATACCGCAATCAAGACGGTGTCGCTTGGTAGCTAGCCGGTTGAGTACGAGTCGATCCACAGGGAAAATGTGTTCTTTTCTTTAAGTTCTAACGAGTTAAGTCCTATTTTTGGTAGGTTTTGTTTTACGATATAAAAATGAGAATTAATCGATTTAAAAAGCTTGCTAGGGTTAGGATTAGGTTAGTTTGAAATATGGATTCTTCTCACTGCTAAAAAAGCCCTAGTTAAGAGTATAGGTGTTAGGGTAATAGTCAACAATAGGGATTAGCACGACTAGGAAGAAACGTAGTTTCTTCCTTTTGGTCCTTGTCCGTCCATTCTTAACTCTTAGCCCTAACCTCCAGTTAAGTCAACCACAATCAGTCTAACTAGGGAATCACCGCTATCATGTAGGATAGGGTGCCGTAGTGAGCGGTGTGTGGTTGAATTAAAAAGAGTCCGTATTTTAAATTTATTTATGAGAAAAGAAAGGAGTGAGAGAGATTTCCTTCTCTCAAACCTTCCCTATCCTAACACTAACAAGTGAGGAATTACTCACTCATTAGGAAAGTGACAATAGAATTCATTTTTATATTTTATTTTAAAAGACTATCTAAGTTGCAGATAATAAAAGAACAGATAAAGAAAATTGCAGGAATTAAATTCGGATAAAAAAAGAATGCAAGATAAAAATAAAAATACCTTTATTGATGACCTCTCAACAAGTGAATTACAACTGGAATTAAAATTTTAATCTAAGAATTAAAAAGAGGCATGCCTAATTAGGCTTCGGCTTTCCTATTTATAGATAGGAGAAACCCTATGTTTTACATCTAATCTACATTTGAATTTACAGAACTATCCTAAGAAAGCCGGGTCAAAGCACTGACACCCACTGACACGTGCACCGACACGTGCACTGCACGGCCGCGGAACCGCGGCAGAAAGCCATATTTGGCCGCGGTTCCGCGGCCATATGGTGGGATCTCTGGCTCAAATTTCTAGGGTTGCTTCATGTTGCTTTTTCCTTCTGTTTTCTTCACCTGGTTCCACAGAATCTCTTCTATTTTCTTCCGGATTTCCACAGTACAGAATGTTGTGGACTTTTGCCGTGAGCTTCGCGTTGAAGTCTTGAATCTTGTGCTGCCCTTTTTCTTTGTGCATTGAACTGTCTGCTGATTTTCATTTGTTCCTTGAACTGGTAGGCGGCATCATACGGATTCATCTATTGTTGGTCGTAGTCTCACATTTGTAGCTTCTTTTCATGAATTTCACTGTATCGTTCTGAGAACCTATAACCTGCCACTATTTAGCAGACATGGATCAAAAGCACCTATTTATTTGTAATATGATTAAGAATGTGCGATATAATAATGCAAAATTCTGATATGAACAGCACCCCGGTCTCAATGCCATAAGATGGAGGACCATTTTCCTATAGAACCCGGCTACTCGAGCACTCCGCCGCAGGGTAATCCTAGTGTATTTAAAGAAAACCTGAATATACAATGGCGACTACGTCCGCAACCTTGACACGCCCCCAAGAATAATACAAGCCGCAGTGATAGCAATCCACATGTCAGATGCTCTCCACGTAATATGAATATACATTACATCACAGAGAATTACCCCTAATACTAGACACTCCGGGCTATCCATCGTGACAAATCCAACACAACCATAACCACTAAGCAAAATCCATCACAGAACACGCAAACTTGCGAGTATCAATTCCGTAACCCCGTCTAATTAATACATATAGCAATTAGATAACGTTTTACAAAACATTATGATACACGCAATCAACATAAAGCCTACAACAATAGAATACCGCACACATATAGCCAACACTTCAATTTTCCAAAATACCGAAAATCAAGTGTGCTAAAAACCGACATAAATTCCATGGTAAAAACCACTCCGGGAGTCCGAAATGACCTCGGATCGAGCCGAAACGTCACGGAGGACCCCAGAATGAAATTAATGTCGATCCAAAGACACTTCGGGGGTACCCACCTCCTAGGCCACCCTAAGGTAGCCCAAGGGGTAGGCAGACCCGAAACTGCCTTCTGAGGCAGTTTCGGGTCCCTAGCCCCAAGGCCACTATTGGGGTGGTCTCAGGGGTGTGGTCCCTCCCTAGCACCCCCGGGACATCTCCGAGGTCCCCATGCTCCTCCCCACGGTTTCTCAGTCTAAACCGAGAGCCCACGGGGAGTCAAAATATCAATATAGTATGGAATTCCTCACTGTTTTTTAGCAGTTTTTGCGGAGAAAAAATCGACGGGATTCGAAAGTTGTATCTATCTAATTTAGGGTGTTTGGATGGCTTTGATACCATTGAAATTTCCTAGTGCTCTCTCCGCTAACCCGCGGCCAATACGGAATCCGAAAAAAAAATTTCAAGGCACTAAAAACTTATACCCTAGAATCTAAACCAAACACTTAAACTGGCAAATATAAAATGATAGAAATCACAACCTTTGTAGCATCTTCATTTGATCCAATTGGGTTGGACTCTAGAATGCTCTCAAAAGGTCTGGATCGCTCTTGCAATCCAGTCTTCCTTCGCCGAAGATGATTCACCCGAGAGAACCAAGTTCAAGATTCAACTTCATTAATGAAGTAACTAAGGATCCTAGGATGCTAATTTAGGATACTTAGTGATGTGTGTGAGTGTTCTAGCATTTTTCTTTCTCTCTATCTTCATGATTCTCAACTCATGAGAGGGTTAAAGATGAAGAAGAAGGAGCCATGGAAGAGAGAGAAACTAAATGGTAGAATGAATAAAAACCTTCACAAATTCAAGCATGCTTCATCACTTTTGTAAAAAGAATTTTTCCATTTTAAAACTACAACCATGCTTGAATAGTATTTGCGCCCATACCCTCCACTATTTCTCTTTTCCATCTCATTTCATAATTTCTTTATAAAGAAAATCCTACAAATGAGGTGTCTTTCTTCTAGAAGTATTCTTGTATAAATACAAGAATACATTCCAGCAAATACATGCCTGTATTCGTATGAAAATACGAATACCCAAGAGATAGAAAAATATAATGAACATAATACTAGAATATACACATCGAAATATATATATGTAAATTATTAAATCAAAATTTGATCTAATAATACGGCTTAATCCTAAGCCGTCTAGTATTATCATTTGCCCGATTGAAGTCCGTGTGGCTAGCACACATACCTAATCGGAACCCTGCATGTATCAATATAAGACCACTATATAATTTTGTCTGAACCGGGAAAACCTTCTGTGTGGGACTCTAAAGACTCATCAATACGCTGGCAGCGGGTTTAACCATAAACACGTCAGCGGCACTAGCTCTACCCAGGTATTGAGCGAAAGAAAGGCCGACGAGTAAACTCATCCGTACCCATACTGAGCCTGTCTATGACAATTTCCGTACAGTCCGGTCTCTTCATCTGAAATAATCGCATACCGGGTCTAGGGGGTAGATAACGTCAAACCCCTACTAACCCGATAATTTGTGCCGGTCTGAAGCTTATCACCCACTGAGAAACTACTGATATCACATCAGTAAATCTCATCCACCTTGGCCAAGAATTTCTGGTGATGGATGACCCAACACAACACAATGCGACATCGACTCCTAATACCGGGAGAGACGAATTCTTGACGATTGTTTACTGCTCCCATGTGGCTCGAGACTGTACTCAACTAAAATATGTTTGCACGAATCCTTAGAGCCGTGGTAGGGTGGTAATCTAAGTACAGTGGGAACTCACATGAGACAAATGAAAATCTCACGTCAAAGGACTAACCTGTACTCATACCACAAGAGAACTTCCATCTGACGATATGTATAATACCATTTAGAAGTTCTTGGCGAGTCCGTCCGGTTTACTCACCTCCAGTGAGCACCTGTATTGTAACACCCTAGTTTATTTATACCAGTTCTAGTTCAAGTATTTCTTTATTTATGGTATTTTCCTGATTCATAGTGTTTTGGGTGCGAATAGTGAGTTTGACATCTGTATTTGCATCCGACCCGACCCACTTGCTTGAAACCTGTCTTGATTTATGTTTATGATCTACCCTGACTTGTTACGTAGACTCGTGCACTTTCATTTTTATTTATACATTGCATACTCACATTTTATCTGGCATCTGCATTTTTAAATATAACATTTAAAGTTATATAAAATAGTTTAAAAATATATTGCATGACCTGCATGATACCCCTGACCCTGTTGTAGCATCCGCACATCTTGTTCTCGTCCCGTTCAGTGAAACAGACTTGTTTGGATGGCTACGCGCACGTACGTGCATCCGTTCTTGTGGGTATGCATTTTCGTTACCCGGATATCCAACTTTAATTTTGGTCGACATGTATATTTTTCGTATTTTAAAACTGAATTTTAGACCCGACCCGGGCATGTTTTGGACTATATTTGTATTTACCGGAATATCAAATTTTATTTATATAATATTAATTTTATAAACTAATAAAAATTAAAATCTAGTTAACTAATAAAAGATTTTTTAAATTTAAATTTAAACTAATTTCCTAACAAACTAACAACCCCTTTCTCTCTCTCTATCTCTCTCTCTCGTGACTCTCTCTCTCTTCTGCATATATATATTTATATATATTTTATTTATTTATTTTTCTTTCCTTATTTAATACACAGCCTCTTCTTCTTACTTCTTCTTCTTCTTTCTTCTTTTTTTTCCTCTTGATCTTGTTTCTTGATTCCGGTGATCACCGCCGGAGCCGCGCTCGTCGCTGATGATCCGAGTGATTCAGTGAACGTACCTTGCCTGTGTAATCACCCTCTTACCTTTTCTGGACCCGTCCCGCATGCCGCGTGTGCATTGCAACGATTTACCGACGTCGGACGTGCCGTGCGTATCCGTCGCGTGATTCGATCGAGGCAAGTTTACAACTTGCTACATGCTATGCTTTATGTAATTTATTTATATGTTTCCGTATCATCATCATCATCATCATATAGCTATATCTATATAATTTATACACCGTATTTATTTAACATGAATCGGTTTTATAATATAAAATGTATGAAAGTTTACAACTTGCGACATTCTATAATTATATCTATAAATATATATATATCATCGTAATATTTCTTATTATTATCTTTAATTAGTTTATAATCTGCATTTTATAATGTTATACAAAATATAGTTTGAAAATATTATAGTTTACACATGAAACGTCGTTGCAAAGCGGATACGACAAATTTGAAATTTACCGTACACCTTACCTTATAAAATTCATTATAAATCATAGAAAAATCATTAGTATAAGTTCTTTAGTTCGTTACAAAGCTAACTCAGAATAATATAATTTTATGAAATATTTACTTGCAAAATAAATTTTTTAAATAACGTAAAATGCAAATGAAAATATCTCTAAACTGCTGTCCAGGAAAATTCCAGCAGCAAACTTTCAACTTCGAATATTCATACCTTTTTATAGGAACAACTTGAGATACTTAAACTTATAAAAATGAAAACCTTATTGAATTATCTTTGTTTTGGTATAAGAAATGTCCCTTTTGGAGAACGTTTGTTATTTTTAAGCTATTTTACAAATCAGGGTGACGCTGAATTTCTGAATGGAACTTTCTTGTGCATGGTTAATCAATACCACTTTTATAGTTATTAATCGGTTTGAATATGTTATCCATATTAATATTATTATATCAATATCTATTTAATAAATAATAGTGCTTGTGTTTTAATATTCAGCAAATTTTACCGATTTACAGTTTTATAGTGTCCGTCTGCATCCATATCATTATTTACATATCTAGTCGCATGCTAATTCATCTTGTTACATGCTAGGTATAGTATTATGCATCCATATGAGTAAAATGTTACCCGTTTATCACATTATACATCCATACTAAAGTTTTACCATTTTCGGATACCTATTTGCATCCATATCACTTAATATACATATAGCTGCATTTACAGATCACATTATTACATTTTATTGTTATATTGACACCCCATGCTTGATAATGTGTATCCTACATAGTATTGGAACTGTAAATGTAACCCTAATCGATATTGTGCATCCATACCATTAATTCTATATCTATTCGCATACCATGTCACATTATTTCATTTTATAGTTACATTAGTACTCCATACTTGATCATGTGCATCCTACATAGTCATGATGAGACCCCTGATAAATAATTGTGCATCCATGCTTTTATTTGTGCACCCGTACTTGTTACAGTTTGATTATGAGCACCCGCTTGATACCTGTGCACTAATTGACGTGACCTGATACACCACTACTTGACATGACTTGATACATGTACACTACCTGACATGACCTGATATATCACTACTTGACATGTTACCTGATCCTGTTTCTAATGCCGACAATCCTGACACAAATGAATGGACTAGAATAGAATCTCATCATGATGCTAGTCTCATCATAAAGACACAAATGCAAGAAAGTCCCTCACAAGTAAGTTAATTGCAAACTTGCAATTAACCCCCTCCATCAGAAAGTCCGGCCGTGAAGGAATAAAAGAAAACCGGCCGGAACGGAATGCAAACTGGCAACTTCAGAAAACTGATCCCGTAATAAATTACAGGAAAACCCCACTACTGCATATACATGCCCGCATTTGTATTCCCACTGAACACAAATGCAAAGAGACAAAACTACACTATCTAATACTAGGATCCGGCTTAAGCCAAAGCCGGCTAGTAAAACCCGTCCGATCACGATCCGTGCAATACCGCACGTATCTGATCGAACCCTGCCATATCTCCATACGGCCTCTACAGCGTTTCGCCCAAAACCTGAGTAACTGAGTGTGGTGGACTCTAAAGACTCGTCAATACTATGGCTGTGGATTTAACCACTAGCACGTCAGAGGTATTAGCCATACGTGACGGGCCACCAGCTATTGACTAAAAGGGACATCGATGAGCGAACTCATCCTGACACCCTACTGAGCCTGTCAGTGACAATATCCGTACAGTCCGGTCCGTTCGTCTATGAGCATCGCATGGCGGGCCTAGGGGGTTGGTGAAAGTCAGACCCCCAAAAGCGGTACAAGTCGTGTCGGAGTGTAGCCCAGAATACCCTGAGATACTACTGGAATACCTACCAGCAAATCTCCTGCCTTGGCCAAGGACTTTTCATGTTCTGGCTCTCCTCGACACAGCGCGACCTCACCCCCAATACCGGGAGAGACGAACCCCTGCAGATCCGCTCACTGCCTCCATGTGGCTCGGGACTGTACCCAACTAAAACCTGTTTGCACGACTCCTTTGAGCCGTGGTAGGGTAGTAATCAAAGCACAGTGGGAACTCACACGAGACAAATGACGATCTCAGGTCGATGAACTAACCTGTACACATGTCACCAGGGAACTGCTATCTGACGTCTGGTATAATCCCAACTAGCAGGTTCCCGGCGAGTCCTGTCCGGTGTACTCATAACCCAATGAGCACCTGTATACATCTTAGGTGAACCAACTGACACCAGTGGCTTGTGAGACCGGCCACCGCCCCTCGTCGGGGTCTCGACTGTATACACTAGTCTACTCTGGAGAATCGATGCCCTGCCTCGAAACTCCCATGACTAGGGACCATTTAAGGATGTGCTTATAGACTACCAGCTCTCACGTATATGATCGCCCTCATACTGCTGGTAGTCAAGCAAGAATCCTAGGGGCTCTATCAACGTGTAATAGCGACTCGTAAGGTCACCTAAAGCAGTACACGATGATAGAGATAAACCAGATAGCATACTATCATCTCGAGTAAGACTGTCCTACTGGGACAGGTCCTCCCCTCAATCATTGCAATCACGTGCCTGTGATCCAATAATTGACTCTGAGGGCACTATCTCCAACAATCTCCCACTTGCACTCAAGGCTAATTATTGCGTTGTCGCATACTCACAGCCCGTGTGATACCGAACACCCAACTCCTCTACTAGTCAGTCTCACAAAGCTCGTTTGCGAAACTATTGCGTTCGAGGAATAGCCTCAATGAGTGGATCCGCTCTGGTGTTTCTTTCTATGTCTCTCTATATCTCAAGTTCGCGGAGAAAGCCATCTCCCGAAATGAGCAATACCTGTCTTAGAATGTCTGGATGTCTGATGGGACCTAGCTCATAAATGAACTCCAAATCCAAACTTCTTAGACTGTATCGTCAACTGAACTTAATCAGTATCCTGCGCCATGCCTTCCCTCAGTATCTACTTGGACCATCTGTCCAAAATACTGCCCCTCGTCAGAAGGAAAACTATAACTCTGACAGCCACTCTGCCATCCAGGTCACCTTGGAAGCCTGGAATGATAACGGTCTCCCAAAGGAGAATACTGTTATCATATCCCTAGAACATCAACTTATGTTCTAAAACTGCTTCCGACTGTTTTTCCAGGATTGGATCAATATTTATTGCATCTACTGCAAGAACAACATCTGGTGTGGTACTTGACATCTCATGATTGACTCAATTTCCTAAGCAAGTGATCTACCAATCATGAACATCCCTCTCCCCTTTAGTCTGTAAGACACCTTTAGAGAGGGTGACTCCATCACCTGCAGGTACACTACCGTGCCAGGAGTCGTCCATTCTAAATACTCATAGAATGCTGTCAAGGTACCCAGATTAGGAAACCATCCAAATCTAGATCTAAAACCATAGATCTAGTAACCAGAATGTCTGATGTAAGATCCAAGTCCTATGAGGAGAAACTACTGTGTGACGACCATAGTATAACCGATCGTAGTATAGGAATATCACTTCCCACTCTGTGTATGTCATCAAATAACAGGACATCACACCCTACTACCTTCTTAACAGATCCATCCCCTATTCTGATGAAGTCAAACCTATGACTGTCACATCAGAAATAGATGATCTATCTCGTTATATCTGCTTTAGTCTATAAATAGACATAAGCCTGATGTCCACCAATGCTTCTGCTGCTCCCACTGACTACGACAACCCTCTGGCAGAGTCATATAGACGTGCACTTCTAAAGCTAGTTTAGAACGACGCTATACTCATTCTCCTGCCGGGTCTCACAGTCTGGAGCAACAGCAATGGAAAGTCTGGGTAAACAAGAACCTCTCTGCCACCGTCCTTGAGGCTACCGAAGTACCTCTCGGGTACCTGAGGTTACCCACTTTATCTGCGGAGTGTCCAATGGAATTTCAAACCAGATTGAATCTTTTGGTTCTTATCAAATCTTCAGTAATCGTTTGCGGTTCTGGAATCACTTCCAGTTCTACCATACCCCCACTACTGTTTTCTGAAAAAATCCATTTTTAATAAAACTGTGGCGAGTCAAGAACAATATCACTATTGATCTTCCAGATGGTAGAATATCAACCCTCGTCATTGCCCGGGTTAACCCACAAACAGCCATTACAGAAACGTGCCTTGAGTAGTCTAGTGTCTGGTTTTAAGCATAAGCCGGACAACTCCTCGTACCTTAACAATGTCAAGATATGAACTGTTCTATATCCAATATAGAAACAGAGGCACTGATTTAATTGAACCAGATTCAAATCATGCAGCTGTCTCCAGTGCATGTCAACTAAATGGAAGGAGGCCGATCAACGTTACTCAACTTAGGAGTACTTCCAATTATGAGTAACCTGAAAGAGAAGCTAGTTCTCTTAACCTTTACTATCAACTGAATACCATATACAAGTATCTACATCTTCGATCACTTTGAAGAATCCCGATACTTGCAATACCTGGTTCTCTACTTTACTCTTATACCTATAACTCCTCAAAACTTCGACCTTGTGTTTGTACTAAACACCTGTCTAAGAACTAGAGAAGTTATAAGTAAACCGAATATAGTATAAGGACCAACCCCTCTGTCCTAATGGATACTGGACAATATACAATACTCTGTATAAGTCCCCTGAGTCTAGTGACTCATTCACTGTGTGTCGTAGGTTGAAAACTGTACTATGGTTATGAAGAATTACACCGCTGTTCAATGCTCCTTACCTAACCATCCACTGGTATAGGTAAATGTCATAGACATAATTTCAAAAAGGTATGTCTCACTCTATAAAAATAGACGTACAGATATATCAATTTGAAATTGGTGCACAACAACGGATATTCAAAACCAAATATTTGCCGATCGGCAAACAACCCAGGTGACTTCCTCAAATATCACTAATTACAACGAATCGCGATATAATGAGGATGATCACCTAATTCCCAATAACTTACTCCCACTCATCATCTGTAAAACCATACAGATGTAAGAATCATACCCGGTAAATACATACCCTGGAGCAAGTGTCTAATCGGGAAATCAGTTTTCATTTAACAGTACACAGTGAAACTGAAACATTGAAATGTTTCGATGGGGTATCCTGGTATTCCTAGTAATGCCTCTTCCATTATCCAGATTCACAACTGTAACCGTATAATTCTTTGCCACCTCTCCAAATCCCTTCATATGTCTTTAGTCATTACCTTCTGTATACCCCTTTAGGCCAAATGGTTTTCTTCCTTCCCTACCGTTCGGCACCAGCCTATGGTTTGGAAGAAGACTATCCAATAAGCATAATGGGTGTACTGTCCTAATCCTAGGAGCACTCGCAACGCGAGAGAAGGTGAAGATAAATGACACCTGAATGAACTTTATTCCTATTTCTCCTGAACCAGGATCCATCCCCGAACTGGAACAAGTTCCTTTCGAGTTCGTATATAACCATACGATGGATTATCCAATAAACTTGGGTTCTTCGTAGTGATACGGAGTGTCCTGGAGAAATACAAAGGTGATTTAGGATTGGCGAAGAATTACTTGGTTTGGTCGTGAATACTAGGCGCAATTTACTTTGCCCTCTTACTAATCCCTTTCTTTGTCTTAACTTAATACTTCATGTACACCGTTTAGGCTAATTGGCTTTCTTCATTCCCTACCGGTCGGCACCTGCCTATGGTTTGGAAGAAGACTATCCAATTTGCGTAATAGGTGTACTATCTCCTAAACCAAAGAGTACTCGCAACCTGAGAGAAGGTAAAAATGAAAAGACAACTGAATAGTCCTATTCGTTTTCTCCAGAACCAGAAACCATCCTCGAATTCCTTCGAGTTCGTATATAACCATACGATGGTTTTGTCCAATGGAAGTGGACGTTCGTAGTAATACGGGGTGTCCTGGAGAAAAGGGTAAAAATAGGAGTGGCAATGAGGTTTGCAACTCTGACAATCCAAAAGCCAGTGTTAAGTAGGTTCGGTCAACTTGGTCATTGAGTCATAGTCTAGGGTCGGGTCAATGGTCGCTGCCAAAGAGAGAGAGAAAAGAAACACTCAGCGTGTACTCTAACCTAGATCAGAATGGTTATCACTTTATCTAATCTGGAAACCTCCCACTGTAACGTCAAATTCTTCCCCAAACCTGAAAGAAGAATTAGCCGGGATCACCCGAGGAGTAAACCAACTCATCAGTGGGAATCGGGATTCAACTATCATCGCATGATAACATGACGGAATCCGCTCACATCATCACACTCCAGAAGGTATGCGCATATCTGGCAAGTTTCAGTTCTTTTGAAACTCCCGATGTGGATTTCTACCCCATGCTCTTATGACCTTGACTTTGGCCAACATATCATAAGTCACATGTCAAGTTCTACCCGTCATTTTCCTGGTTAATTTGAACCCACCCGTACCTACCCTTGACTTTGGCCAAAATGGCAGTACGACTGTCCCAAACCAACGCATCTATCTATGCTGCATATGAATACCCAACAGCTACCAAACACTGTGCCTTGACTTTGGCCAACATACACAGCTTGAATACTATTAACTATCCATATGAAACGACGGAGGGCTACGAATGGTTTCTTGCGAAAACCTTTAACATAATGAACTTGATATCGTTGAAGGAACTGATAGCTTTTTAAAAATATAGTGACGAAAACCTTTGCTAAAGAGGTCACTCCCGGTGAAGGGATCTCGGCTCTTTCCCCGTAGAATGAGGTGCAGGATATTCCAACTGAATACCACGATGCAAAGCAAAAGTAATCGGCTATAGTGAAGTTATTGCCCTGACGCAAACTTCTGTCCAAGGGGTCACTCCCGGTGAAGGGATCTCGGCCCTTGCCTCGTCGACTGAGGAGCAGGATATTCCAACTGAATATCACTATGCAAAACAAAAGTGAACGTCCTAGCAATAACAGCTTTTTGAAAAGTGTTCCAACAACATCAGAATAGGTTTGTTTATCTTGCATTGATCCGAATCAACGCAGACCCATCAATTGATCACACCACAAAGAACGAAAATATACTGACGTACGTATAAGCCATCCGCATTCGCCACTGGGTCCCGTCATCACCCGTTAGGTTAGCTAACTAACGACAGAGCGGGGACTAGACTAGCGCGGATGAAAAACATATACAACATCTACTAGTATATATAATATGTAATTTTCGCTCAAGGCGTGATAAAATGCAACAACACAGAAATGTATAGCAACACAGATCAATACAGATATCTGGGATCCCCGGGTTTCACAGAGCCGCTACTGAAACCCGACGTTCCCCTGGTCGTGTGGATAGCCTGTGCAATGAAAACCTAGATCCCTACGGGCGCGTCAAGTTACCCGCCAAAACCTGAAGCGAGGCAGCCCCCTTCACCAACGTGAATGGACCACCCAGCACTCCACGGAATCCGGTAACTTGGGCACCCCTCCTGGGTCAACCTATACCCCCTACGAGTGCGGCGAACAGCCCGCCAATTCTAGAGTAAAGCCCCCTCCGTCTCAAAGCCATGAGATGCGGGCTCGTTGCCCTCTAGAACCCGGCTATCCGTGCACCCCTCCTTGGGGCAATCCTAGTACAGAAAGTAAAATATACATACAACGGGTACATCGACCGCAACCTGGTCGTGCCCCAAAATAATAATACAAACAGGCAGTGACGGCAGTCCACATGTCGGACGCTCGCCCCGCAATATCAAATGTACATAATACAACAAAACTGTACTACCACTTCAACCAGGCTATCCCCCACGACCGATCCGCAACAACACAGCATAACACAGAACATCAACGTGAATGTCACGTTCGCAAATCCGTCTAACCGGGCTATAGCAGTTAGACAGGATTTACCTATCGAGTGACATTCACGGTCGCAGATATAATGTAAATACTGTGAACTGGCATGTTTAGAATATCCGATAGAACAAATTTTATCAAGTGGGCCCCAAGCAGTACTGTAGCACTTACAGAAAATCTGGGTCCAAAAAGAATATCCCAAAACCCCTATTTACAAGTCTAAAGCCTACTGGGAAATTTTGGTGCAATGAGCACACCTTCCTGCCGCGGAACCGCGGCCAACCCAGGGGTTTGGCCGCGTTTCCGCGGCCGTACTAAGTGATCACTGTATCAAATTTTACCAGAATTCTTAGAATTTCCTGCTTGTGTTTCTGTAATGACCTGAAAAATTTTTTGGAGCAGAAAAAATTTCGACAGAAAACACAATACATTGAAAATACGGTTTTTGGGGATTTTTGTTCGATCGAGTTCTAAACATACTAGAGCAAGCTAGGCATGGTTAATGGCGTGGCTCTGATACCAATGTAAGCCCGTGGCGGCGCCCCGGCCGTCGATCCGACGCCGGAAACGCGGAAACAAAAACTTTGCAAAACCTGCAACCGGCACCACCGCGCACTTTTCACCCGGATCGGGCCATTAACCTAGCAACTAGCAAAGTAAAAGATGAGTAGAGAAGTATACCAAGCGATCCGTGTCCTTCGGTCTTCGTCTCCACTCCGATCTCCTGCGGAATGTTCGTCATCTCCTCGCTCGTCGGAAAGGCACCACGTAGCCGGAATCTTTTACGGGCTCCCACCTCTTGACCGAGGCAACTCGGGCGCAAAGTTGGCTAGCCGACGCGTCCAAGACTTGCTATAGAATAGTGTAGTAGCCATGTCTCTTTAGGGTTTATGAAGGTGCCTTGATGGAGGGATGTGAGGAGGAGAATGAACCTTTTAGAAAGAAAATGGAACTCTTAAATTTTCTAGGAATGAGATGAGAAAATTTTCCACTCATATGAACCTCTCTCTCTCTCTCTCTCTCACAAGATATGGCCGGCCCCCTCTCAAAATGGGTGGTGGAAAAAGAATAATTAAAACCAAGAGAAGAAAGGGAATGAATGTATGAGAAAATAGTCACACCAATTTCCATTTCAATCCACTCACAAACCATCATAAGAAAAGCAAATGAATGGACTAGAATAGAATCTCATCATGATGCTAGTCTCATCATAAAGCCACAAATGCAAGAAAGTCCCTCACAAGTAAGTTAATTGCAAACTTGCAATTAACCCCCTCCATCAGAAAGTCCGTCCGTGAAGGAATAAAAGAAAACCGGCTGGAACGGAATGCAAACTGGCAACTTCAGAAAACTGATCCCGTAATAAATTACAGGAAAACCCCACTACTGCATATACATGCCCGCATTTGTATTCCCACTGAACACAAATGCAAAGAGACAAAACTACACTATCTAATACTAGGATCCGGCTTAAGCCAAAGCCGGCTAGTAAAACCCGTCCGATCACGATCCGTGCAATATCGCACGTATCTGATCGAACCCTGCCATATCTCCATACGGCCTCAACAGCGTTTCGCCCGAAACCTGAGTAACTGAGTGTGGTGGACTCTAAAGACTCGTCAATACTATGGCTGTGGATTTAACCACTAGCACGTCAGAGGTATTAGCCATACGTGACGGGCCACCAGCTATTGACTAAAAGGGACATCGATGAGCGAACTCATCCTGACACCCTACTGAGCCTGTCAGTGACAATATCCGTACAGTCCGGTCCGTTCGTCTATGAGCATCGCATGGAGGGCCTAGGGGGTTGGTGAAAGTCAGACCCCCAAAAGCGGTACAAGTCGTGTCGGAGTGTAGCCCAGAACACCCTGAGATACTACTGGAATACCTACCAGCAAATCTCCTGCCTTGGCCAAGGACTTTTCATGTTCTGGCTCTCCTCGACACAGCGCGAACTCACCCCCAATACCGGGAGAGACGAACCCCTGCAGATCCGCTCACTGCCTCCATGTGGCTCGGGACTGAACCCAACTAAAACCTGTTTGCACGACTCCTTTGAGCCGTGGTAGGGTAGTAATCAAAGCACAGTGGGAACTCATATGAGACAAATGACGATCTCAGGTCGATGAACTAACCTGTACACATGTCACCAGGGAACTGCTATCTGACGTCTGGTATAATCCCAACTAGCAGGTTCCCGGCGAGTCCTGTCCGGTGTACTCATAACCCAATGAGCACCTGTATACATCTTAGGTGAACCAACTGACACCAGTGGCTTGTGAGACCGGCCACCGCCCCCGTCGGGGTCTCGACTGTATACACTAGTCTACTCTGGAGAATCGATGCCCTGTCTCGAAACTCCCACGACTAGGGACCATTTAAGGATGTGCTTATAGACTACCAGCTCTCATGTATATGATCGCCCTCATACTGCTGGTAGTCAAGCAAGAATCCTAGGGGCTCTATCAACGTGTAATAGCGACTCGTAAGGTCACCTAAAGCAGTACACGATGATAGAGATAAACCAGATAGCATACTATCATCTCGAGTAAGACTGTCCTACTGGGACAGGTCCTCTCCTCAATCATTGCAATCACGTGCCTGTGATCCAAAAATTGACTCTGAGGGCACTATCTCCAACAATTATGACGCACCGACGTCTGGGTTTTGCATGGCCCAGATCCTCTACCCTTGTCGCAGGCTGATCAGAAGTATTTCCGCCGTCAGGCCAAGCAGTGAGGATCCTGTTAGTATCCAGTTAGTATCCAGTTTAGTTATTTTTACCTTCGAGATGTTATTGCTCATTGGATTTATTGCTTCTGCATATTATTTCTTAACTCGTTTATTCTGGCTCGTGGACATGTACTAGATAGTTTATTTTATTTCTACTGTTCTTGATATCTCTAGACAGCCGTAATGTGACTGTGGAGGGATGTTTCCTATCCATAGGTAGCATGGTTGGTTCTGTCACGTGCCGATCTTAGCGCACTCTGGGAAGTAGGGCGTGATAGGGTTTGTTTGGTATCAGAGCCATAGGATTTAGGTTAACCGGGTTTGATTCTTTTGTAGTTGGGCATTGGACCCAATACAGGAATCAGAATACTCGTGATTAGGAACATGTCCTGCCACATTGTTATTGTGATTCTTGAATCATATCTTTCTCTTGACCCTTTTCTCGACGATATGCAAACAATTTTGCATCTCGGCTTGAAACCTTTTGGTTTCCTATTGTTTCTCCCTGTTCCTTTAATTCTAATACTAGGATTTGGGCGACTTGAGTGGAGTTATGTGATTGTAACTATGTACCGCGGCATGGTTACAATGCGGTACTCTATTTAAGTAACTTGGAGTCCTAGTATTGATTCCTTTCCTTGATTTATGGTCGTGATATTACCTTGCTTCTCTCGGTTTCATTGCTTACCAGTTCATATTTTATTGTCAGCTTGAATCATGTTTACCGTGCTTATCTTATTCAGTGTTTGGCTTCAGGAGAAGTTGTTTCCGGTATCCTACTTGTTCATGATTTTCCCGCATTAGCATTATTCGATTCTGGTGCATCCCATTGTTTTATGTCGTCCAAGTTTATTGCTGCACACTCGATTTCTTGCACGACCCTGTCTAGTTGTTGGGGCATACACTCTGGGAATGGGAAAATCATATCTAGTAGCAAATGCAAGGATTGTTCTGTTGTTATTTGCGGACGAGAGTTATTTGCAGATTTCTTGGTGATCGATACCGGCAGTTATGATGTTGTCTTGGGAATGGACTTTCTCGGCACTTTCCACGCTCGCATTGATTGTAGGGCAAAGAAAGTGATTTTCCAGATTCCCGGACATCCGGAGTTTTTTTTGCTGGAGGTAGCAGTTCCGTAGGGCCAGTCGAGTTTAGGGCTAGGCCGACAAACAATGTTCTTTCGTCGATGGAAGTTGATAAGGAGGAAGAGCCTGCTATAATTCGAGAGTTCATGGACGTGTTCGAGGACATCTCGGGTTTACCGCCAAAACGAGATGTGGAGTTCGCGATTGATCTTGTTCCTGGTGTAGCGCCAATCTCAAAAGCGTACTATCTAATGACACCAGTGAAGTTGGAAGAGGTCAAGAAGCAGGTTACCGAATTGCTTGAGAAGGGTTGGATTCGTAGAAGCAATTCACCTTAGGGAGCTCCAGTTCTTCTAGTCAAAAAGAAAGATGGCACAAGGAGGATGTGCATCGATTATCGAGAATTGAACCGGGTGACTATTAAGGACAAGTACCCGATCCCTCGCATTGGCGAATTATTCGAGCAACTCAGTGGCGCGAGGGTATTCTCGAAGCTGGATTTGCGATCCGGATATCATCAGGTCCGAATTAAATCAGAGGATATTTGCAAGACTGCGTTCCAAACTCGATATGGACATTACGAGTATTTAGTGATGCCATTCGGAGTCACGAATGCACCGGCAATATTTATAGACTTGATGAACCGAATCTTTTCACCGTTCTTAGACCAGTTTATAGTGGTGTTCATTGATGATATTCTGGTCTACTCGAGGAGCCTAGAAGAGCATGCAGAACACTTGAGGATCGCACTGCAGACATTGATGTAAGAAAGATTATATGCAAAGATGAGCAAGTGAAAGTTTTGACTTGAAGAAGTGAAGTTTTTGGGGCATGTCGTATTCGGAGATGGAATCGCCGTTAACCCCGAGAACATTGCAGCAGTTCAAGATTGGTCGATTCCGAAGAACGTAGCAGAGATCAGAAGTTTTCTTGGACTTGCCTGATATTACAGAAGGTTCGTGGAGAATTTTGCCCGTTTGGCTGAGCCTTTGACCAAGCTTACACGAAAGGAAGTACCGTTCGTATGGACGGAAAAGTGTGCGTCAGCTTTTGAGGCGTTGAAGCAAAGGTTGATAACCGCTCCTATTTTGACCGTACCAGACGGTTCCGGAGGATTGATGATTCACAGTGACACATCTGGGAAATGTTTGGGATGTGTTTTGATGCAGCATGGGAAGGTTATAGCTTACGCATCAAGACAATTGAAGATCCATGAGAAGAATTACCCAACTCATGATTTGGAGCTAGCAGCTGTAATTTTCTCTTTGAATATTTGGAGACACTACTTATTGGGCGAAAGGGTCGAAGTATTCACCGATCACAAAATCCTAAAGTATGTGTTCACACAGAAAGAGCTTAACATGAGGCATCTTAGATGGTTGGAGCTGATAGCTGACTAGATCTTGATCTTAAGTACCATCCGGGGAAAGTTAATATGGTGCTGGATGTGCTTAGTTGGTTACCAGCAATTCAGATGTTGACTGCACAAAAGAAAGTTATCGAAGATTTTCGGAGATTCGAGTTGGAGATCGTGCTACCGCATTCTTCGGGATAGTTGGTGCAGCTACAAGTGCAGTCGTCGTTGATCGATAATATTAAAGCAGCGCAGCCATAGGACCCAAGATTGCAAAAGTTTTGAGAACAAGTTGAAGCTGGACTTCGAACGGACTTGTTGATTCATGAAGATAGTTCGTTGCGATATGGTAGTCGTTTGTGTGTGCTGAAAAGAGACATTCGAGAAGAAGTTATGAAGGAGGCGCACAGTTCTGCTTATTCCGTACATCCAGGAGGCATGAAGATGTACCGTGATCTACGACGGCATTTCTGGTGGGAAGGTATGAAAAGGGAGATTGCTCGCTTTATATTGAAGTGCTTGGTGTGTCAGCAAGTCAATGCTGAACATCAAAGGGTAGCTGGTTTATTGCAACCACTTTCGATTCCTCAATGGAAGTGGGAACATATAACCATGGATTTCGTGACAGCTTTACCACGGAGTCCAAAGGGTAACAATGCAGTTTGGGTGATTGTTGATCGATTGACCAAGGCAGCTCACTTCATACCGTTTCGAGTTGGTCAGTCAACGGAAGCGTTAGCAGAACGGTACATGCAGGAGATTGTGAGATTGCATGGAGTACCTGTGAGCATCGTTTCCGATCGTGATACCCGATTCTTATCGCACTTCTGGAGGAGTTTACAGGAAAAGTTTAGGGACACGATTGAAGTTTAGCACTTCTTATCATCCTCAGACAGATGGCCAATCAGAGAAAATGATCCAAACTCTTGAAGACATGTTGAGAGCTTGCATGTTAGACTTCAAGGGTTCGTGGGAGGATCATCTACACTTGGTGGAGTTCTCGTACAACAACAGTTTTCAGGCGACTATTTAGATGGCTCCATTCGAAACGTTGTATGGTCGCAAGTGTCGTTCACCTGTTTGTTGGGACGATGTTGGAGAACGAAGATTGTTGGGACCGGATTTGATCGTGCAAATAGTTGAGAAGGTTAATACTATCCGGAATCATATGAAGGAAGCACAAGATCGGCAGAAGAGTTGGGCCGATACATCGAGAAGACCTCTAGAGTTCGCTGCTGGTGATCTGGTATTCTTAAAGATATCACCGACTAGATGAGTGATTCATTTTGGGAGTTGAGGCAAGCTTAGTCCTCGATTCGTGGGGCCTTTCGAGATTATGGAGCGTGTTGGAGAAATGGCTTATCGATTGGCTTTACCACAATCTTTGGCGAATGTTCATGACGTGTTTCATGTATCTCAACTCCGTAAGTATGTTCGAGATGAAACACACATACTGGATCATTCGGAGCTGACTCTAAGAGAGGATTTGACCTTTTGAGGAACGACCGATGTCGATTGTTGATCGAAGAGAAAAGGTCCTCAAGAACAAGGTTATCCCTCCCGTACTTGTTTCTTGGGGGAATCGCTCGCACGGAGAATCGACTTGGGAACGAGAAGACGAGATTCGACAGAAGTTTCCAGATCTCTTCTTGTAGATTCTTGATTGTTTATCTTTTCTTGTTTTGGGGAATTTCAAGGACGAAATTCTTTCTATAGTTGGGTATAATGTAACACCATAGTTCATTTATACCAGTTCTAGTTCAAGTATTTCTTTATTTATGGTATTTTCCTGATTCATAGTGTTTTGGGTGCGAAAGTGGGTTTGACATCTGTATTTGCATCCAACCCGACCCGCTTGCTTGAAACCTGTCTTGATTCATGTTTATGATCTACCCTGACTTGTTACGTAGACTCGTGCACTTTCATTTTTATTTATACATTGCATACTCGCATTTTATCTGGCATCTGCATTCTTAAATATAATATTTAAAGTCATATAAAATAGTTTAAAAATATATTGCATGGCCTGCATGATACCCCTGACCCTGTTGTAGCATCCGCGCATCTTGTTCTCATCCCGTTCAGTGAAACAGACTTGTTTGGATGGCTACACGCACGTACGTGCATCCGTTCTTGGGGGTATGCATTTTCGTTACCCGGATATCCAACTTTAATTTTGGTCGACATGTATATTTTTCGTATTTTAAAACTGAATTTTAGACCCGACCCGGGCATCTTTTGGACTATGTTTTTATTTACCAGAATATCAAATTTTATTTATATAATATTAATTTTATAAACTGATACAAATTAAAATTTAGTTAACGAATAAAAGATTTTTTAAATTTAAATCAAAACTAATTTCCTAACAAACTAACAACCCATTTCTCTCTCTCTCTCCTCTCCATATATATATTTATATTTTTTTTATTTATTTATTTTTCTTTCCTTATTTAATACACAGCCTCTTCTTCTTCTTTCTTTTTCTTGATCTTGTTTCTTGATTCCGGTGATCACCGCCGGAGCCGTGCTCGTCGCTGACGATCCGAGTGATCCAGTGAACGTACCTTGCCTGTGTGATCACTCTCTTGCCTTGCCTGGACTCGTCCTGCGTGTGCGTTGCGACGATTTACCGACGTCCGACGTGCCGTGCGTATCCGTCGCGTGATTCGATCGAGGCAAGTTTACAACTTGCTACATGCTATGCTTTATGTAATTTATTTATATGTTTCCGTATCATCATCATCATCATCATACAGCTATATCTATATAATTTATACGCCGTAGTTATTTAACGTGAATCGGTTTTATAATATAAAATGTATGAAAGTTTACAACTTGCGACATTCTATAATTATATCTATAAATTTATATATCGTCGTAATATTTCTTATTATTATCTTTAATTAGTTTATAATCTGCATTTTATAATGTTATACAAAATATAGTTTGAAAATATTATATTTTACACATGAAACGTCGTTGCAAAGCGGATACGACAAATCTGAAATTTACCATACACCTTACCTTATAAAATTCATTTTAAATCATAGAAAAATCATTAGTATACGTTATTTAGTTCGTTACGAAGCTAACTCAGATTACTATAACTCTATGAAATATTTACTTGCAAAATAAATAGTTTAAATAATGTAAAATGCAAATGAAAATATCTCTAAAATGCTGTCCAGGGAAATTCCAGCAACAAACTTTCAACTTCGAATATTCATACCTTTTTATAGGAACAACCTGAGATACTTAAACTTATAAAAATGAAAACTTTATTTAATTATCTTTGTTTTGGTATAAGACACGTCCCTTTTGGAGAATGTTTGTTATTTTTAAGCTATTTTACAAATCAGGGTGACTCTGAATTTCTGAACGGAACTTTCTTGTGCATGGTTAATCAATACCACTTTTATAGTTATTAATCGGTTTGAATATGTTATCCATGTTAATATTATTATATCAGTATCTATTTAATAAATAATAGTGCTTGTGTTTTAATATTCAGCAAATTTTACCGATTTACAGTTTTATAGTGTCCGTCTGCATCCATATCATTATTTACATATCTAGTCGCATGCTAATTCATCTTGTTACATGCTAGGTATAGTATTGTTCATACCAGAATATTGCATTTTATACCGCCCATTCTTACGCTCGTTTGTTTATAGGCAGGTGCTTTTAATCAGTGTTTGCTACATAATTGCAGGATACTGGTCTCAGCTCTAAACAGTGAATATCATAGAAAAGTACGACAAATTCCGGATTACTGCCAACAACAAATAAAACACGGGTCTCCGCTCTCTATCCGTATGTTGCCACACACCAGTTTAAGGGACAAAATGGAAAATTGATGTCATTTTCATGCACAAAGCTCAATGTCAACACAAGATCCAAGAAATCTACGCGGAGCTCGAGGAAATCATGGCAAAAGATCCACATCACATCACCTTTTGATCTACTGAAATTCTGGAAGAATTGTGAAGAGCTTCTGAGAAAAGTACTATACCACACTAAAGAGGACCACAAACCAGGAAAACCCACCAAATATCAAGGCCCAACTCCCTAATACGGCCGCGGTTCTGCGGCAAAAGCGAGCTTAGGCCGCGGAACCGTGGCCATGTGGGCTCCGCACTCTGTCGTTTTCTGGGGGCAGATTGGTACATTCATTTTGATTCAGAATATTGCCCTAGGTTTTCAGTTTACTACCTATAAATATCCCAAAACTTGCCAAGCCAAGGGTGTTCATTCTTATGCTCACTTTTTGTTAGTTTTTAGTTTACTTCTTCTTCTTCTTCATTCTTTCTCCATGAAATTGTTGTGAGAGCTTTTGAGTGGATGTTAAATGAAGATGAGGGTTATTTTGTATCATTCTTTTGCTTAGCTTCCCCCTTGAGCTCTCTACCTTAACTTGATCTTGCAACCTCTTAAGTGAGCTTGCAAGTTTAAGCTTTGGTCATTGATCTCAAGGGGTTGTATCATTTTTGTTCTCTCTCTTGTGCTTCATTCTCCATGAGTTCTTTGCATTTTCTTGATCTTGCAACCTCTTAATTGAGCTTGCAAGTTTAAGATTTTGTTATTAAACCCATGTCTTGTTTTGGGTTCTATGGTTCCTAGTTTCAATTTTTGCTCATTTACTATCATGCACTTAAATTCCATGCACTTTTAATTACTTGCTTGTAATCTTTTCTTTTCTTTGTTTATCTTTTCTTTTGCTCTTTTTGGTTCGTTTTGTGAATGGTTGTAATTGTTGTTGTTAAGAATAAATACAATATTGTAAGTTATTGTTTCTTTCATCATTTCCTTTTCCCGTTATTTTCCTTTGAACTCCGCCCAAATGTTACGCAAGCGCTCCGTTAGGCACCCTACCCTACCAAGGTAACGGTGATTCCTAACCGTGACCGGTTGCGTTCGGTTTGGCCGGAGGGGAAAGCAAGAGACAAGAACGGATGGACAAGGGTCAATAAACCGGATTCCACAAATACCCTGCTTAAGTACCCTAATCCACGTTGTTGCCGATTGCTCTAGCTTCAATTGGTCAAAACTCGGCTCAAAGGTTTTGAGTGCGGATTTCTTTAGCTTACACTTTCGTATCTTTTTCATAACAACTTTATACTTGCATATAAAAACATAGGTTAGATTTAAACAAACATATACACATTCTTTATTGACTCGTCTAAAACTCGAACGGACATACAACCATCTCCCTGTGGATCGACCCGTGCTCAACCGGCTAGCTACAAAGCGACACCGTCCTGATCGCGGTTATAACTTTAGAACTTTGAACATCCGACACGCCAAAAGCGTGCGATCAAATGGCGCCGTTGCCGGGGAAACGGTAACGTATTTTCTTTCTTGTTATTCGGGTTAATATTCTTTTTGTATATATATAAAATTATAAAAAAAAAATCTTTTTGTTATTTTTGATAATTTTTGTGTGCAAGTGTGCAGGCTAATCTGGAGCAAGTACAGTATTCAAAAAAGAATACAGAGCATTTTATTTTGGAGTAGAGATCAAGGGGAGTGCGGGGAACCAAAGTCTAGGCTCCAATTCTACCGTTTGACCGCGGAACCGCGGTCAAAGAGGGGCTGTGGCCGCGGTTCCGCGGCCGTATTGAGGCCTTAGTGCCCCAATTTTTTCCTGCCCTGTCTCTGTTCTTTTATCGTCTCTGTAAATTCCACTATACTGTATTTTCTACAGATTTTTGCGCATTTGCAAACGGCGATTGTGGGGAGCAAAGTGTACGTTCAAGGCTAAGGTAATTGCAAAGTACAGTGCCAAAGATCCGGGTAGTTTGACCCGTGCAAGCGAACTTTTCAAGCTTATCGGATTTGATTCAACGGGGGTTTCCTAACCCAAAAACTTAACGGTACGTACTTTACTAACACCTTCTTCTCAAATCCGATGCATCCAATATACTATTCTTTGCAGGATTCTTTGCAAGTTCGCTAGCAAACGCTAAAAATTGACTAACCCGTATTTGTTGCAGTGCCGTGCTTAAATTAAAAAACAATTGTTTGATTCTTTATAGAATTTTTATTGAATTGCGCATTGCATACATTAATACGGACTTAAGGGCAAGCGAACCCTACAACATACGGTAAAGGATTTCATCACCTTTTCCGTGGCCCACAAATCACGAACTTGAGCATAACGTTTACCCGCACAAACTTTAAAAGAAATTAGACTTTAAGCCTTAAGGACTTCGCGCTCACTAGGAGAAGTTAACTGTGTTTAGAACCTCGCTTAACGGTATATTGTTTACGAGGTGTCTAGGAAAGTGTTAACGGCGAAACCGCCAAAAGAGAAAGGGTTATTTAATTAAGGACCTTCGCGAAAGCGTCGGAAAACCTCCCCTTATCTCTGCACTTACCTGGCATCGTGATCAGTGTATCTTGAGCCCGTTTCTCGACATAGTTTTACTTCGAAAATCAAGTTCTGGAGCAGGTCTAGTTGACCTAGGTGAACCCTAGAACGATTAGGTGTGTGGTATTTTTGTGTCATGATTTTTTTTGGTCGTATATTTCATTCTTTTGTTAATATCTAACTAAAAAAAATAAAAATCACATTTTTTTCCCCTCCTTTTCTCTTCCTGTCTTTCTTTCTCTCTTCATATCATGGGTATCCCACCTCGCAAAACTCTTGCCGAACTTTGGTACCCACAACCAGACATTACTTCTTACGGTTCTTGCTTTGGCCGAACGTCGAACGATCCCTCCATGCCCAAAATCTCTTTGAAAGATCGGATATACGCGTCTAGGACAAACACTTGCCCTCCACAATCCACTTTGTATCAACCTTTTCAACCTCACCCACCCTCTTATGTTGATACCCCTTTTGCAAGTCGTCCTTTATCCGTCGCTGAACATATTGAACAATCCTGTAGCCGATCTTTCTCTTCTACAGATTCTTGGGATCAACAATTTCATTCACCTTCTTATCCAAATGTTGATCCTACTCCTGTCCAACCATTCAATTCCTACCAGTCCTACCCAACTTTTACACCTTCCCTAGACATTGCTTCTGAACCACCATTTGGGAGTTTGCAGTATCCAAACAATTTTGAATCTTTTACTGAAACCCCGTCACAACCCATGTCTAGTCTGGAACAGTCTTTGGAAGACTTTAGGGTAGCGTCGTACCAACAGATGATGGATTTGAATGCGTCCATGGCCGCCCTCATACAACCTAGTGACCCGGTAGCTAGTTTTCAACTAGCTCCAAATTTTACAATGTATGAAGAGGCGGTAGGACAGGTTGAGAATTTAAGCGGAGAGAGTGAGCTGTACACCCTTCCAAATCAGACCTACCCGTTTCAACTTGATTCCCACAACTCCGATTTTGAATGCCTATCTAGTGATCCCAACGATTCATTGATTCAAGATAAAACAGATAATGAGTTGTGCGGCTTTGTAGTGTTTGATTTACCTGATTGTGAAGGGTCCCTTCCAAGTGAATCCGATCCTAAACATTTTGACCTCCACACCTCCACTTTAGAACCTGAATTGATTGATATCCATGCTTTTGTTGAGGTGTCTGAGAATATAAATTTTCACTTGATTGAGGATATTGACGCTGGGAATATTTTGGATGATGAACCCGTATATTTGGCTGAGTTTTTCTCTCCAATTCATCATCCCGAGTCATTAAATGTTTTTCCCGAACCCCATATGCGTCTGGATTTTGAAGATAAATGCATGGATGTGCTGAATTTTGAGGAAAATTTTGAGGATAGTTTTGAGGATGAACCAGTTTTAATTGATGAGTCGGATTTTCCAATTCATCCTGTTCCTTTCATTGACTGTGTACACCCTCTTGAACCTTTAACCGATAACCTTCCTCAATCACCTACCTCCATCCTTTCCATCGTTCTAGCATCATTCATGAACTTTTCATACTTATCCGCACGCGGTCCTTGACCGAAAGGAATGTCTTCATCGGTAGGATTACTATCACCGAGGGCAGCCTCTACCATATCCTCCATTTCTTCTCCTGAAAAGAAGTTATTATTTTTTTCTTCTTCCGCCGCATTACCGTCTTATCCTTCTTCTTCCGACACATTACCATCGTTTTCTTGTCTTTTTCCGTGATATAGCCAAGTTGTATAAAATCTAGTAAAACTATGTTTAACGATGTGAAGCTCTACGATTTCTACCTTTTGCAAGAACTTATTCCCACATCTATCACATGGACAGAGAATCTTTTCTAACATGATCTTATTATGTGCGACTGCAAATTCAATGAAAGCAGCAACTTCTATAATAAATTTAGATTACATGCGTTGTTTCCAATCCATATGCATCCAGTCCTTAACTCTGATGTACTCATGGTCCATGTTAGACTGTATAACATATATATTGTAAGTTATGGATTTTAGTTTTTTATGGTGATTATATTGAGAAATCTAAGAACGCGATGGTTATTGATAAAGAAGAAAATCCGTAGGGGCAAGTTTGTCGTTGAAAAGGAAAAATTATCGATTAACAAATTTAGGTTTGAAGATACCTAAGTATGAGTTGTATTATTTGTATGTGTGTTTCAATTTATGATTTCTCTTAGGTGTATGGTTGTTAGTGTGTATGTGCTTTGTGTGTGCGTGTGTTGTGTATTTGTGTTGTATGTGTGTGTTTCATCTATCGGAGGTAAGGCTTCTATCCTATTAAAAATGTATAGAGCAGACACTCATTCGCTTGTGCTTTCATCCGTTTCGAGTAAATTTCGGTAACACCTTCCTACTGTTCTCTGAGTAACTGTAATATAATAAATAATCATTTTAATGCTGTGAAACAACATTGAAATGAACATCTAAGATATCTTTGTACACGGAGAACCAGCGGAAAAGTACCGACGAAATAACTCGAAACACAATTGAAAAGTACTGACGAAATTTATATATTCCTAACTTGTCCAAACTGGAAAAATCTATCAGTTATCATATGATTGAATATTCTCATCACATAGACTACACGACGGTTGTTAGCACCGAACGATACCGTCCGATATTTAACAAACTTCGTATAGTTTTATGTCACGACGAATATCGAACGTATGCTAACCGATAGACGGGGACTAAGGCGCGCTTTAATTTTCACATATGACGATCGATGAGCATATGAAAATTTCATATTATCATCGATTATCATATATACACTTATTATGAGATTTAACTTGAATTGGTTTTACGTTTACGTTTCAATTTCAAGGGATTTAAGTTTTTAGTTTAGGATAAAGTTTTTTAAAGTTAAGGGTTTTCTTAATCAAATTTAAGATTTTGGATTTGGTTCTGGTGTTAAGTTTAAAATTTTGGATTTAGTTCTGGTATTAAGTTTAAAATTAGGGTTTGGCCTTGTTTAATATGAGAGATCAACAATATCATTTTCACACACACACACACACATCATCATCATCAACAACATTATCTCTCTCTCTCACACACACATACACTAACACTAAAATACCATAACCATAACCCTCACTCTTAACTCTAACCTTAATTATCTTAACCCAAACTCTAGACCTACTAACCCTAATTACCTTAACCCTATACCTAATTAACCCTAACCTTAGACCTAATTACAGCGCAGCCGCCACCACCCATAGCTACTACCATCCACCACCATAGCCACCACCACCACCCACAACCCCAAGCCACAGCCGCCGCCAGCAACCACCGACCACCACAGCCGCCACTACCCACAGCCGCCGCTACCCACCATAACCACCACCACAATTAAAAATCCCCAAATTGAAGCCCTACCTACCAAATTCAATTTACGAAAATAAAATTTATCAATAAATTAGCTATCCGGTTGATGATTTCGACGATGACGAGGAAGCCCGGGAGGAGCTCGACGTTGATGAATAGGGCAGAGCTGGAGGTGATGGAGGCGGCGCTGGAGATCGTAAGAGGTCGAAGAAGACGACGAGGGAGGAGGCATCACAGTCGGAGGAGGCGACGAGGGAGGAGGCGAACAAGAGGTCGGAGGCGATGAGGAAGTCGGAGGCGACTAGCGTGTGGGGAAATTTTGGGGGGAATTGGGGAATTAGGGTATGTGGTGACAGGGACGATAACCTTTGGTTTCTATTTAATTTTTTAATCTTGAAATTCGGATATATCCGTAGGTCTTATATTGCAGCACTGTAGGGACAACTGCATAAGTTAAAATTTAACAAATTTTTATTTATATATGCCCCTACGGTGTTATCCATAGGGGCATTAGTTGTCCCTATGGATTAATCTGTAGGGGCATTCATTAATTGTCCCTACGGATTTTATTATCTGTAGGGGCAAGCCATCTTTGTACTAGTGATTCTTTCATATTTTAAAAAAAAATTATATTTTGTGCCTCTACGGTTGTCATCATATGGGCACGTATATGCTCATATGGATTCCATCGTAGGAGCACAATATCTGGTTTTTCAGACATTATGCCTCTACGGGTTGACCCGTAGGGGCATACCGTAACAACCGTAGGGGGAAAAAATTTAAAATACTTTTCCCGTTTTTTTCCCGCCGTGTACACAATTACATATATATCATATACCTGAATAAAGAAATATTAATCAAAAACATTCCACGAAATAAACAATATAATACAAAATTAGTCTAAAATCAGTATCATAATCAACATATACAACAACAGATATTCAAAATATACAATATGTATCAAATAAAGTAGTCATCCTATAAAAACAAAAAATATAAATAAATCACTACTGGCTTGATCTAGGTGCTCCACCTCAAAGTATCTAGGAAATCTGGCGCATCTGCTCCTCGGTGCTACCCGAGGATGACAAAAGCTCGAGTACTGAAGCTACAGGAGTATGAGTGGCATGCGGAGCCGAAGCCGAAGGAGTGACCTACGCAGATGAAATTGGATGAGTGTCCTGTGGATCCGGAGCCGAAGGAATAGCCTGCGCAACCGCAGGCGAAGGAGTAGCATGTGTAGCCACAGCCAATGAATTGGCCTACCAAATCTATAAAGTTTTTAAGTTCGTGTAATAAAAGAATAAGGAATGGTGTACTAGATTCAGTCTATATTTCTTGTTATGAAATTCTAGGTCTAGAAATTAAGTCTTGCGAATTGAAATTATGTGTTATTGATTTATAGGATTCATGTCGGATTCATATCGATATCGGATTCTTACGAATCCATGAATCCACTTGTATTCGTATTTGAATCCGTGCAATGTAGATTAGAACTATAAGATATAAGTATACACGAACATAAGTAACAACTCCTCGACTTGGGAGCTCAGTGCGGTCATCTACTTCTCCAGACATCGCTTACAGGGGGTAACAGAAGTAACCGCCGGAGAGGAGGAAAACATCATATGGGCATTGTTGGGACCAAGTCTCCGGCCTTTCTCCCAACCACCGTGGTGCCCTTCATGTACGGCGTTTAGGACAGGGGTCAGCACGGTTTGACCAGTCTCTACGCTGAAATTAATCCCTGATACATCTGCCTGTTGCACCACCCGTGCTTACACCATGTAAAGTATTCAAACGTAAATAAATCATTTAAATTTAAACCTATCAAAACAAAATTTCATTCGAGTTAGAACAATCATTAACGCTTACGCAATACTCCTCGGTAGCAGAATCGGGATATCAAAGCTCGCCCGTGGCAGGATCTGTCGATGTGGCATGGAAGGCTAAATAATCCTTCAAAATGCTCGGTGTACCACCCTTCGCCACGGTCTGATCTCTCTGCAATTCACCAAAAACACACATATATAACATAACTTTTCATATTGCATTATATCAAAAAAGATATTGTAATTTACATTTGCTTCCATGGCACGAGTATTGTTTCTCGACCCATCCGTATAAGTAGGTCGACCCCTCTTCACGGATTTCCGATTCTTCTTATTCTGGGCGGCATATTTCTTCTTGCGTTTAGACGCCCAAAACTAGCACAAGAGACGCCATGTCTCTAAATCGACCCTGGCAAAGGCCGGAGACTGTAGGAGAGCCGCTCTCTCCGCCTCGGGGGTCGCCAGCCAAAAATCATAGCAATCACTCTTCAGCTGATTGCTATTATACCGGACCTTATTCTGCATGTTGATCATGAGGACCCAATAAATAGCATGATGATCGAGCCCTCTATCAGGGTCATCGGGATCGACTATGGCCTAAAAGTTGTAATCGAGCTGAAAATACAAGAAATTAATGTCTTTAAATTATAAATGCTGAATGATAGTAAATTTATTTGATAAATCAAATAAAAATATTTAATAATACCCGAGACTTCTCAAAAAAGAGCTTGTTCCCTCAAAAAAATAAGGCAACGTCTTATGTTCTGGGCACGTGAGCGTTGGTATGCAAAGCATATGAACGTCTGTCTCTGAAAGGATTAAATCCTAAGGCAGCGCCTTACATTCTGGACATGTGAGCATTGGCATGCAAAACACGTGGAAACCTGTCTCTGATAGGATTAAATCTAGGGCAGCGCCTCACGTGTTAGGCACATGAGCGCTAGCGTTCAAAGCACATGGATACATAATTCAGTAAGAATTAAATTCTTTGGCTATGCCACATACATAGCACGTGAGCGTCGGCACCCAAGTTGAAGCAGTTTTGCTTCGGGTAGAATTATATTCTATATGGAAAAATATTTCCCTAAATAAGAAAGATATTCTCTGTTAAACAGAGAGCCGTTGGATCAAAGATCCAATGATAGAATTAAATTCTATATGGGAAAATATCTTCCTGATCATTCTAAATAAGAAAAATATTCTCTGTTAAACAGAGAACCCTTGGATTATAAATCCAATGGTGATTAAAAATCACCGTTTTAATCAAGAGATAGAATTAAATCCTATATGGGACATATTTCCCTAATCTTGTTTAAAAAAATAAGAAAAATATATTCTATTAAACAGGGAGGATTGGATTTATGATCCAACGGTGATTAAAAATCACTAATTGATTATGAAATCAAGTCAAGATCTCTTAAATAAAGGATCCTCTCAACTAATCAACAGCTTTTCCTCACCTATATAAAGGACCCGCGACTTTAAGTCTCACACAAAGAAAACCCTCTATAAGCTTCTGCAAAAATAAGATAGAAGCCACGACCGAGAATTTAATTCTCTTTCTGAAGAAGATCTTCTCGTTCCTCTCAAATCCCAGGTAAAGAAAAAAGCAGAGATCAAAGAATCTCCTGTGTCTCTCATATATAGGGATATAAGGGTTTAACCCTTTATAAAGAATTTAGTTTTTTCTCTGGATCTAAGATTCACAAGGCAAATCTTCCATAAGTTGAGAATTTAATTCTCATCGGGAATATCTTATTCTTCAGACTCAAGATCTAGGAGAAAACTAAATATAAGAAAAAAAAGAAACATAAAAAAAGATGGAAGTTACATTCCAAGAATTTAATTCCTCTAAAAACAGGGTTTAACCCTTCAAAGAACTTAGTTCTCATAAAAAAGAAACAGAAGAACTTAGTTCTCATAAAAAAGAAACAGAAGAACTTAGTTCTCAAAAATCCGATCCCAGATCTTCAAAATAGAGATCTTGGTGATCATCAATGGCCAAAATACCATTAACAGAAATTTAACTTCTTTCAAAAAATAAACAGAGATTAAATCTCTAAGGACTCAGCACCTCACGTGATATTCACGTGAGCGCCCAAAAGATTCCATGAAATTAGTGCCTCACATGACACTCACGTGAGCGTGCAGAAGGCCCATGAAGACAGCCCCTCACGTGCCACACATGTGTGCGCCCACAAGCAAATATTTAGCTGATAGCCACGCGAGCGTTTAAAAAATGTTAAGCTGGAGCGCCTCACGTGATACCCACGTGAGCACTGTATAAAGTGCTTAACACTGATATATCAATGTCAAAAACTCAGCGCCTCACGTGATATCCACGTGAACTCCAACATATGATAAATACCCACAGAGACCAAGTGCTTAGCACTGATAGGACAACGCCCAAACCTAAGCGCTTCACATGACACCCACATGAGAGCCAGAAAGCAAAACAGAATAAGTTCTTAGCACTGCAAGATGATGAAAAAAGCCCAGGACTGACCCCAAAATAGGCTGAGCCCCCACTGAAATTTCATACTCCTTGAGCCTATATTTCTCATTATAACCGAGCCCATATATTCCCCTCTGTTCTAAGCTGATCTTAGTCTTATATAAGACTAACGTATCCTTAGTTAAAATAAATTGAGCCCATATGCTCGGATATTTAAGTAAATCTTAATTTAAAACCACATTAACGGTCCTTAAATAAAAATAAAATATCTCCTGAACTAATGGAATATATGATCTAGGTTCAAACCCAAATTTAATATATGGATTTGGACTAATCTGCGCCCTACGGGCGACGACATAAATTAGTCTCGGTATATAATCCACGGGCAACCATAAGAAATAATAAATATAACACGATACGAAGTGACTTACCGGAGCAAGTGGAAGTTGTTATCGTAACGCGATAACGTAATTAACTACAGGAGTTTGCGCCTGGAAGGAAGAACGTCTCCACAATAAAAAAAACCCTCACAAATGAAGGAGAATCTGATAAAGTCACGCTATATCGGTCTCATTTATCCAAACCTCCGATATATGTTGCCATAAATCAACTTGGTATCTTCGGAGAGGTGGACGGATAAGTTCTAAATAGCATATGCCCCTAAATTCAGGCAAGAAGTTCAATCCCAGTTCGTCTCTATTTTCAGCGGTAAACAGATTCTGGCATGCCCGGTGGGACAGCTTCCTCTTTCCACTCCACACTTCGTATGTCGTGTTTCGCGAACAAAATCGTGATTCACTATGTTCATGATTTCCCTTGGATTCGAAATACTAAAATTTGGTGTTTTGCCTTTATGCAGAATCAATGGCTTCTCACTACACTTCCGGCAACAACAACTCCTTCTCCACACCAGTCAGAGGAGTGATGTATGGGCCCAACATGGCCTCCATATTTTCGATGCCGGTGGGACATGTCACTCAGGCCACTACTGGGCTATTCTTTGGGACCATGCTCCCACTGATGAGTTTTGGCACCTCAACGCCCCAAGAAGAAGCTTCCTAAAAGTCGGTCTTTGATCCGCTAGCTATTGTGACGGCTACTATCAGCAAGCCGTCCAACTCCGGAGCTTCAGTCTTCAACAGGCTGAAAGAAAGCTCAAAAGGGGCCATAAAAAAGCCCATAATTCCAGAGGGGGTTGCCCCAAAACGGTCGGCCCTTCTTTCTCCTGCCACGCGTGAAGCCAGCAAAATTGCTTCACCTCCAAGATGGTCAGTCTTCGACAGGTTGACCAACTCTGCTCCAGCTCTGCCAAGAACGTCCGTCTTCTATAGGCTGACACCAAGCGAAACTCCCTAGCAATGCCGGGGGCATGATGAAGACGCCTCTAATGCTGAGGCGGTTCCTACTGCCAGGCATACTTGACATCGCCACTGGCGTTGATTGAGACAGGCTGGGGGAAACTCTCCCTCTGGGCTTACCCTGCTAGCTCCTATGGTGGATATTGATGTTGTTGTTCCAACTGGGAACGGCTTCGACCCGCTTAGGAGGGTGTGCAAAAACTCCCTGACGGAGGTACTGAAAAGATCACCTCTGCTTGCAGAAGCTGCAGTGCAGACGAACCCGGAGTAACATTATCAGTAGGTCTCCTCACAAATCCACAGAGTCTGGCGTAAAGTCCAAGACTCAGTTCTCGAAAAAAGCTATTCTCGTCGACCGAAAAAATCCAAGGTCCGACAAGAAAATGATTGCTCCTCCGCCCATACAACGGAGGACTTCTTGTAAAGTGGTACCTATCATAGTGGCTCCTCTTGCTCTAACCTTTCATAAAAGAGTGAGGCCAGGGAAAATTTTATCGCCAGCGGCAAAATCCAAAGGCGAAAGCTCCAAACGCCCCAAGTCTAAGGGCATAACCATACATACGGTATATATGACAACGGTAAAGAGGAGAGCCGTGCTTCTATGATTCACAGACCGCATATCCGATCGTTGACAAAATCTCAGGAGTAACAGCAGAAGCTCCAAGATATGCTTGCCAAGATGGCAGCACTTACCGGACCTAAAGAAAGTCCGGACAAAGAAACTGAATAGCGCCTGGAGCAAGAAATCGATACAAAGTTCTTGTGGTGGATACTGGAAAAGAAAGATAAGGAAGTAGCAGGGCAGGCTGCCAACATAAAGCAGATGGTTCTTCTATTCCAAAATATGGTTGGATGATGATCCAACCAGAATCACCGGCTGAAGATCCTATGGTGATTTTCGAAGATGATAAAGGAGAAACATCAAACCCTCCCCAGGCCCTATCAACGGCCAATGAGGAAACGATTTCTAAGGCAGTATTGGATGATTACATTGCTCAACAAATCAAAGCTCATCAGGCCAATGAAGCCGCAAACCAGCCGGTCAAAACCGGGCGACCCTATCCGGCCTGGTATGACCAGTTAAAATACCAACCGGGATATACGATCCTGGAGTTCCACATATATAAAGGAACAGGTAATCCCCATCAGCATGTTGCACAGTTCAGAGCTCTGTGTGGAAATACTGGAGGTGACGATAAACTGTTTCTTCGCCAATTCGTCGGAAGCTTATCAGAGACAGCTTTCGAATGGTACTCGGAGCTCCCAAATGAATCTGTGAAAACCTTCTCTTAGATGGAGCTGCAATTCAAGCAACGATTCGCCAGTGCAAGTGAACACACTCGAATTATGGTGCTGATCAATGCCAGGGTCAAGCCAGGAAAAATGTGGGTCCAATATGCGATCCGATGGCAGAACCTGTAGTCCAAATGCGAACAGCGCATTGAGGAGTCTCCAGCTATGGGGATTTTCATTGGGACTATTGATCCCCAGTCGAACGTGTCCTAGTTTATGACCTTCTTCATGCCCACCACGTTCCGGGCGCTGATTGATAAGTTAGCACAGATAGATTAGATGGGTCATGATCCTTCCTCCTCAAGCAAAGACCCCCAGAATAATAATGTCAAAGGAAAAGCAACCTTTGTCGCCAATGCACAGTGACAACCGGACGGTCCGAAAGCACCTGTCCGCCAAAACAACACTCGTATGTGCCCGTCCTTGGAAGAAAGGTTGGGACTTGCTTATTCATTCCCTCGTGATAAGATGAGGAGGTTGTTTGAGCCGGCGATGCGAAATAATCCGATCATATTGCTAGACCCGCGGCGATCCGCACAAGCCAGTGACGTCAATAACCACAACTACTGTTCCTATCACCGAGTAGTGAGCCATCCAATTGAGGACTGGTAGTCTTCAAAAACTGGGTCGAGGACCAGTACCAGCAGGGAAAATTTGCACTGTTCGATAGTTGGAGGATAGACCCGCCTAAAAAGTACGCTCCAAAAAAGGTGGATACGCAGGGGCACCCTGCTCTCTCATGGAAGAAGTTACATGTGAAGTATTTCTTTCAGCAAAAACTAAAAAGAATGCTGAAGGATCTACAAGCTTGTCCGGCGATCAACTGGAAAAACCCACTTGAGCCTGAAATTATAGAAGGGATGTTGAAACCGCGTCGCGTGCCGAAAACCGCCGACATGGGGAAAATCCCCCAAGTCTAGCCTTCGAAAAAAAAAGAAGAATAAGAAGCCTGTGCAGCCTGCTGAATATATCGACAAGCGCACAGATATCCAGAAATTTATAGATCCATTAGAAGAAAAAAATCAGAAAGTACGAACGCCTGTCACACTCTAAGAATTCCTCAAGCATATTCTTGAGGATGAGGACGGTGACGATGATAAGGAAAATGACTCATCAGAAGAAACAGAAGAGCGTGTAGTAAGCTGCCACATGATTTCCCATTCATTACTATATGATGACGAAACTCCGCCAGCGTTAGAAAGCGACGTGGATGAACTGGGGGCAGAATCGACGCTAAAACCCTCGAAACTGCCAGAAAAAGACTCGATTGAAAGGCCACTGAAAGAAGCCTTCCAAAAGAGCAAAGTTGACCAAGAGCGCGAGACGGCCGTATATGAAAGGGCTAAATGTCAGCGTTTGAATAAAGAAGCTGAGGTAAGGACGAGTCATAAAGCTATCTAACCAAACCAAAGCGTGCCTGCAGCAAATAAGAGCAGGATCAAAACTGAGAAGCGGTTTCCTAAAGCCCTATCATTAGGGATGAAGCTACCACCTCTCATGATGTATACTCCTGGGATCCCATATTTCGACGGTAGAGAGGGACATCCAAAATACTGCACTTACTATCGAAGGATCGTCCATCCCATCGAGGAATGAAACACCTTCAAGAAGTGGTGGCAAGGATATGTTGCCCACAGAAAACACTTCAAGAAGGAGAAGCATGAAGCTCGCGCTCATCGAGATGAGAACGGTGAAACAACAGTGCACAAGGAAGCAACTGGCAGCTGTCATATGGCTGGTACTGGTTCAGAAGGGGAAAAAGCTCAGGTTCTCATGTTTGGGAGCAATTCTGAGGATGAAATGCCCCTCAACCCTCTCTTTGAAAGTTCTGCCTTGGAGAAAGAAGAAGAGTAAAAGGATTGTGAGAACATTCAATTGAGAAATTGCACACTGCCTGAAAAGAAACTCTGACGTGCAAATAAGGGTTTGAATAAAAAGGATAAAGGGAAGGAGAAAATGCCCAACAAGATAGCCCTTGATGAAAAGGTGGCCAAAGAACTCGCCGCGAAAGACCTGCCTAAGAAAACTAAGGCAGATTATAATTTTCTTGTGCAGCTGAGGAAAATACCCTCACAACTGAGTATATTGGATGTTTTGCTCTTGTCCAAAGAGGCACGGGACTCCTTGATCAAAACCCTGCAAGAGCCTGATCAATTTCAATCCTTCCTCGCAGAAGAGAAGATAAAAAATGAACTGGCAGAGGTCTATATAGTTGATATCATATTAAGCGATTAAGATCTACTTCTCGGTACATGCGAACATAATCATCCACTATATGTCACTGGGTACCGCCACGATGTCAAGATAGGGAAAATCCTTATCAACAACGGATTCTCCGTCAATCTTCTCAACGTGATAGTGCTGATGGAAATATGTATGAATGTTCAGCATCATGCACGAGACAAAATAACTATCTCGGGGTTCAACTCGCAGTCTTCACGGACGCTTAGGTCCATAATATTAATGCTCCGCTTCGGGTTTTTCGTCACTGACATCAAATTCCATGTCATTGATGCCAAGACCTGTTATAACGCTCTACTCGGCAAACCTTGGCTACATGAGTACAATGTCATCCCTTCTACATAATATCAGTATATGAAGTATTTCAAAGATGACTCGGAATACACCGTCATGAGAGAGTTCAATCCTTTCTCGGTGAACGAGGTGCAAAAGTATAAAGATGCAAAATACTTTCAACCGGACTTTGAGAATACTAAAAGGTGCCACAGACCGAAAAATAAGAAAAAATCCATTGCCACCATCTCGGTTTTCGGAAGTGATACCGAGGAAGACGAACAAATAGTCTATTCGGGAAAACTTTAGAGGGAAAACAATAAGCTCGGACCATCGACCATTATCCTGGTCTTTGGTACTCCGAAGATGAGATGAACGTGGTGTTCTCCATTCGCCCATCAACAAAATTCCTTCCAAAGCGGATCAGAGTCTACATATTATGATGACTCCGTCTCGACATTACAGGGAACTTGACGCGCTCAATACATATAACGTGCAGGAGATGGAAACTTTCTACGTGCCTCCAAGACGAAGAGATGAAAAGGCGATTCTCTTATACAAATCTATGGAGACTAAGGTGGAAAAAGAAGTCCGGTATGGTGCCAACCCCACTCTTGATAGGTTCCAGCCCATCCGTATGCCAAGATATTATGCGGAGGGATTAAAGAAGCTGTTAAAGAGCCAAGGCATACCTCTCGAAGAAATGGTTCAGCAAGCCCAATTCTACAAAAAGATTTAGGATATTCCCGAGACTCGACGAAAGAAGTCCAACGGGAAGATGGAAATAACTGGACTGAGATATATTCAGTCCAAGAAGCGGGAGCGAATCTACGGCTGCTACACCATAAACAACTTGAATGGAGAGAAAATGTCTTCTCCAAGCAGCCATGTTGCCGAACAAGAGAAAAGTTTCTTAAGCCCATCGCTCGAAGAGCAAATTGACAAGATAATAAAAGAAACTTGTCAAGTCAGCCGAGAAAACCGCAGTCGCGAAATGACCATATATAAAAAGGCCAAGACACAGCGTCTCAGTCAGCAAACAGTGGAAGAAGTAGATCATGATACTCTCCATCTATAGCCCGCTATGTACTCCCGTGAAGAAGGAAAATCCTAAAATGGAGACGGGAATGAGGCAGCAATCACGAGCAACGTTCAAGGGAAACAAAGCAAGTTCAGGATGCCTTCTAAGCAAGGAAAGTTCCCACCTAGCCTGTCCCTCATAAAGAAGATGGGTCGAAAATACTCATTCTCTCGAGACAAGACAGAAAAGATCTTCAGCCTTGTCATGAAGCCCCAAATGATGATGCTTCCAGATTCTCGGCATCCCGAACAGATAAATGAAGTCCATCATCCGGATTATTGCTCTTATCACCGAGCAGTAGATCACCCCCTTGAAGACTCCTTCACGTTCAAGAACTGGGTCGAGGACCAATATCAATAAGGCAGGTTTATGTTATCCGAAAGATGGAGGATAAGCCCACCGCAAAAGCACAAGCCAAAGAAGACCTATACTGTCAGGATGGGATCGGCTCGACCGCTAAAATGGAAGCGGGCGCGTACCTGTCATATGATAACACTCTCAAAAGAGGGAGGGGACGAGAATATGATTGACCTATTCGGATTCTTCATAAATGAAGACGATGACAAGGAGATCTCAGAATTTCCATCGGCACTAAAGGAGCTGGAGGATAGGATACATACCATGGAAGACAACCTAAGTAAAATCAACTTGGCAACGGAGGATGATTCGAGGCCGGCGTTTGTCAGTGAGCTGCTGTTCGAAAAACAGGTAGCCACATTAAAAGATGTGCTTATACAGTACAAAGGCTGCTTCATTTGGAACTACTCCGAAATACCGGGTTTAGATTTAGAGGTAGCGGTACACAAGCATGCCATATCACCAAGCATAAAGCTAGTGAAACTGGCGCCAAGAAGGATGTGGCTCGAACTGGAGATGAGTATCAACGCCGAAGTCAAGAAATTAATCGAGTTTGGCTTCATCCAAGAAGTTCAATATCCCGACTGGATCGCCAATATCATTCCGGTAATGAAGAAAAATAGAACGGTTCGCATTTGCGTGGACTTTCAGGACCTCAACAAAGTATTCCCGAAAGATGACTTCCCAGTGCCCGTTACTGAGCTGATGATCAATAACATATCCACCCCACGAGGTATTCTCCTTCATGGATGGATCTTCAGGATACAACCAAATAAAAATGGAACCTGAAGACCAGAAGTATATCGCCTTTCGGACTCCGTTGGACGTATTCTGCTATAAGGTGATGCCCTTCGGTTTGAAAAACGTTGGAGCTACGTACTATAGGGCCATGACAAAGATATTCGATGACCTCATACAATGATCGTAAAATGCTATATCGATGACCTTATGGTCAAGAACAAATCTTATGAGGAACACTGGGAACATCTAAAAAACGTTTTCGAGCGTCTTCGAAAATATAATTTGAAAATGAACCTCTAAAGTGCGTGTTTGGAGTCTCCTCAGGAAAATTCTTAGGCTTCATCATCCGTCACCAAGGTATCAAAATTGATCCTTAAAAAATCAAGGCGATTATGGAAATGCCCTCGCTAAGAACCCTCAAACAACTGCAATCTCTCCAAGGAAAGCTCGCGTATATCCAGCGGTTCATAGCCAACCTCTCCGGAAAATGTCATCCCTATATCTATCTAATGAAAAGGAACCCCGTTCATCTGGGATCAAAAATGCCAAAATGTATTGGACGAAATTAAACAATACTTGCAAAATCTGCCGGTATTGGCCGCTCCGGTTAAGGGAAAGCCCCTTATCCTATATACAACAGCCCTTGAAAGTTCTCTAGGTGCACTACGGGAATAAGAGAACGATTAAGAAAAGGAAATAGATCTGTACTATTTAAGTCGAGTTCTTATGGGGACAGAAAGTAACTCCTCCTCCATTGAAAAGCACTGCTTGGCACAGATCTTCGTAATAACGAAGCTTAGACACTATGCTTTGGCACATGAGGTCCATCTCATATCAAATGTGGATCCTCTTAAGTATCTGATGTCAAAGGTCATACTGACAGGAAGGCTTACCAAATGGGCCCTACTGTTGATGGAATTCTGGTAACATATCGGCCCCTCAAAGCGGTGAAAGGACAAGCCATTGTCGACTTTCTTGCGGAACATCCGATACCAGCCGATTCTCCCCTAAACTGCGAGCTGCCGGATGAACACGTGTTCGATGTAGTTGAAGAGGAGAAAGGAGAAAATAAGTCTCGGTGGAAACTCTATTTCGATGGAGCATCTTCCATGAAGCGGCGGAAGAGAAACACTCACATAATCAATACCGGGATGGGTCATATCTTCGTGACCCTGCAAGGAGGAATATTGCGTTACGCCCTCCCCATGACAGAACCCAGGACCGATAATGAAGCGGAATATGAAGTTTTGATAGCCGGTCTTGAGATCGCTATCGATATGGGAATCAAGGACCTCCTCATATATGGAGATCCTTAGCTGATTATCAGTGAAGTAAATGGTGACTAAGAGACATGCAAGCCAGAACTAATAATGTATGGCGAAAGAGTGCAGCAGTTGTTGACCTAAATCCCTTCCTGTAACTTGGAAAGTGTACCGCGAGTGGAAAAGAGCAAGGAGGATGCGTTAGCTAAGTTGGCTAAAGAATTGGCCGACGAAGACCTCGAGTACGTAAAGATCATTGTTCAAACCCGCAGGATCATAGTGCTGGCAGATATACCATCGGATGCCCTGATAAAACTATCCGAAGAAAAAGAAACGACCGAACGTGAAGTTCTCCAAATAGAGAATGAGCAAGAGGTCGACGACTAAAGAGAAGCCTTCATAATCTACTTCAAGTCCCAAAACATACTTAAAGATGCGTCATCTAGACATCAGCTCATGAAACGAGCTCTGTCATTCGCCTTCGTCAATGATACTCTATACAAGAGATTCTTAGACTTCGTATGATTGAGATGTCTAGGGCCGAAAGAAGCAAAGAAAGTCGTCTATAAATTCCATAACGGAATTTGCGGCTCTCATCAAGCAAGACCGAAAATGAAGTTGAAGATAAAAAGGATGGGCTATTACTGGCCCACGATGATTCAGGACTGCCTCGAATATGCGAAGTAATGCCACTCATGTTAAATACACAGGGACTTCATACATCAACATCCAAATCCGCTACATCCAACTGTAAGGAATATGTATGCCCTAGAGGCCATTATTGTATGATATAGTGGATGTTTGGACATATATATAGAGGACTTTCTTTCTCGACATGATAGTATTCTATCTGGTTGCTCTTTATCTTAACATGTACACTTATATTATTATACTGTCTCTCTGATACATGTTGATAAATCCCTTAGGATGTTTGCTTGAGTACCAGGATTATGATGCAGATCAAACTACTGGGGCTTGCGTAGTCCACAAGCACATCTATTAATTGTTCGTAGTCGAGGGGATAACGAGACAGGGCATTGATATTCCAGACTAGACTAGTGTGTATGTTTCTTGACCCTGTATGGGGCGATGGTTGATCCCATAACTATTGGTGTTTGACATCAAAGATTGTACACATGTGCTCATTAGAGAATGGGTACACCGAACAGGACTCGCCGAGAACTCCTAGATGGTATCATACCTATCATCAGATAGCAGTTCTCTGCTGATACTGGTACATGTTAGTCTGCAGACCCGATATCATCATAGAGTCTTGTGTGGTTCCCACCGTGCTTTGATTTCCTCCCTACCACCACTCAAAGGAGTCATGCAAACAGGTGGATTTTGGGTACAGTCCCGAGTCACATGGAGTTAATGAGCGATATGTAAGTCTACAGTAGCGCCCCGGCCGTCTATCCGAGGCCAAATTGCGGAAACGAAAACTTTTTCTAAACTTGAAACCGGCGCTATCGCAGACTTTAATCCCGGATCGAACCATTAACCTATAACTAGCAAACTAGAGAAGGGTTAGAAAAGCTATACCGATCGATCCGTGTCCTTCAGTCTTTGGCCACCAACCCAAGCTCCTCGCGGCATCTCCGATCTATGGTCTTCTCTTCGGAAAGGGCACCACATCTTCGAATCCTTTTACGGGCTCCCGCTTCGTCCGAAGCAACTCGAACACGAAGTTTGCTAACCGACGTGTCCAAGGTGAAGTAGAGAATGTGTGTGATCACTTTATCTCTTGCATCCATTGATTCTCAACACATGAGAGTATATGGATGGAGGTTGAAGATGAAGCCATTTATGGAAATGGTGAGCTAGAGGAAGAAGAAGAAGAAGCCTTTTTCTTTCTTGTGTTGTCTATGATAAAATGAGAGAGAGAGTAAAAAATACAAGAGCAAACCCCACCCTATGGCTGCCCTCTCTCTCTCTTCTTATCATATTGATTGTTGTGAAAAATTGTGTTTGTAGTTAACCGCAATCAATAACGGTGTCGCGTGTAGCTAGACCGAGATGAGTACGGGTCGTCCTCTGGGAAACGTGGAACCTTTTACTTTTACTTTAGATGTGTTGAGAAAGAGAGGAGGGATAAAGAATTTTATAGAAAGATTTCTAGATCTACGTTAAACAAGAATGTAAAATATAGATCTAGATTATTTTAAAGATGTAATTAATATAATAAGAGGGCTTGTAGGGTTCGTTAAGATTTAGTAGTTATGGACGATTAATTAAAAGTTACCCTTTCTATCCATTAATAGATTTAGAACTAGAACGACGGTGATGCGTGTAGATTAGGGTTTCTGGAGGGAAAAAGAATCCCACTCTTAACCCTTATCTCGACACGGAACTCCGTTCATATCTAGCCTTTACCAAAACAATCATTAATCTAATCTCTAATCGCGGTCGGAACTAGCAAAGAATTGCTAGCGCGCCCGATTAGGATGTTAATGATTCTTTTGATAAAGTTCCTAAACTTTATAGGACTTAAAAAGGGTTTAGTTATTTTCGTCGTCCATTAGCCTACCCTAATCCTACGAACCCTAACAAGCGGAGAATTACTCGCGCATGTTGGGAGAAGAAGATGAAAAGAAAGAGAGGGAAAACAAATGTAAAATGCAAAAGAATTAAATAAAACAACTATCTTTATTAATCAACTTGAACAATCTACACTTTGATTCCTTAGAAAATGATTACAAACACTAGATTGCTTCTCGAACTCTTCCAAGGAGGTAGATGATTAGTTGATGATCAGCCTGGATACGTGAGCGTCTGGGGCTTCGTGATCGCTTCGGCTTAATAACTTTTCCAAGAGGCTCTCGGTGCCCTTTTATAGTGCAAAGCCAGAATCTTTTAGTTGGAAACTTGGTAAAATTCAGCAAATATTGATACCGGAAAATCTAGGCTCCCAACTCCATATAAGTGCGGCGGATCCGCGGCCCAAGGGGGGGTTTGGCCGCGGATCCGCGCATGAAGGTGAGGATCTCTCGATCAAATTTCTTGGGCTTTCTTCTAGTGACATGTGGCAATCCTAGGTATCTTTAGAATTCAGAAATCTTCTCTCGGTTGCTTCCAGACTTGGTCTCCAAGTTTTTCTTCTTTATTTGGCAAGTTTTCTTCAACAAATTGATTTGTTTGATAAATTCTGCATAACAACTTGGAAAATTCTGCACCATAATCTCAAATAATATTTAGTAGACTTAGTTCTACTAGGATTTGGTCAATAGATTTATTTGCATACATTTTCCTACCAAATGATAATTAAAATATATTAACACATGGAAAATGGTGATTTTACACATAAACCCTCATATGTATAATACATTATAATAAAGTCCTTTTTTGATATAAAAATGGTAGGAAAAATGTAATACAAATGTGCTGTTTTATCAACTGAACAAATACCCCCAAACTTATCTTTGATCGTCCCGAGCAAACTAGTTTATTCAAGAGGAGAAAAAGAAGGGAGAAAACTAAGCACACTTTCGTAGGCAGACACGATTGCACTGAGCTCGTGCAACAAGCCGTTAAACCTCTAGGTGTCCCTAGTAGGAGGAGTGTTGTCTCCTGAGGGTTTTCAGCGGATTACACCCACAAAATCCAATAACAAAAGAAAGATGGTGAAATTTATATATAAAGATAAGAACCATAAAAGAAAGGCCTTGAAAAGAAGAGTTTCCAACTATACTAGCTTTTCAGTTGTCATGAGCCCTATCTTAATAGTCATGAAAAAATGTTAGAAATCACATCATCTCTCAATAAAACATCGTCTTTATTCTTCATTCCTACCTTTCATCCAAACATTGATCATATAACCCCACGTGTGTGTAAAGAACATCCCTACACTCGGAGAATCCAATTCAAGCTATCATACTCTTGTCCATCTACCTTAGTACTTTTTAATTTGATGAATATTAAGATTTGCTCACACATTTTCATGCGACCGTTAATACTTCTTAAGGTACTAACAGACCGATTACTTATGTGCTTGCTGATTAGGTGATAATATTTTCCTCGTCTTGCACCACCTAAGGCTTAGCAGTGACTCCCAAACCAGTTGGCCTTAGGGCACTAGGTGAAGAGGCACCCTCGCTATATTTTTTTATTGCTTCCTTGGCGATAACAAAACCAGTGTTCATTTTTTTTTCTTTTCACCATTTTTATATTTTCTTCATTTTTTTTTCATTTCCTTCATACTTTGGCTTTTAGACAAGAGCATTTCAAGGTATCCTCTACTATCCTGAGTTTCAAGACGTGTGTAAGTGCATATAGTAGGGTATCAACATTCAAATGTCCGGCTTCCAGAATAGAAACTATTTTTCAGACTTATTTTTATCCTCAGATTAGTGACTTCCTTCATCTTACTAACCCTTGGGACAACAGCTCATAACTACTTATTACTAGTTTGTTTAAGAAAACTTCTAATTTTCTTGGTTTTCTTAAACTATTCCTATCTTTTGGATGTAATTTTTTTCTTTCTACTCTTTTGTTATAATTTTTTTTTAAATGTTTGAAAATATTGTGCTTATGCAAAATATGATGCAAATTGATGTGTAAATAAGCACAAACCTCCCCCAAACCTGTTTACAGCAGTGTCCTCACTGATGTCATCCGTTAAGCTCAAAAACTTGTAGACTTGGGAGGAAATTATTAATGGGGGCAAAAATATATGAAAGTGAAAATCCTCCCCCAAACTTATTTTTGGTTCACAAATTTGAGGACAAAAGTTATGATCAAGAGCCAAAAATATACCCCCCCTCAAACATGAGTTAGACAATACGAAGCATTTTAAGAGGGGGTGAGTCATTTGGTCAAAGTAAGACTTTACAAAGACCAAAAGTCAACACCAACCATTCAAAGATTTTATCAGTATATCGTATAGCTTGGTGGAAGAATGTGTTGTATCGAGTCAAGAAAAAGTGGGGAAGAGATAAGAGGTGGTCAGGAAAGGGGTTGAATTTAGAGAAAAGAAAGAATGAGGAGGAATGTGAATGATTAGGAAGAAGGAATGGTGACGGTTCAACCTCTATAGGTGGAGATTGATCAATCACAAAATCCGTATTGTTTAAAAATTCAAGTTCGTCAGCAAAAAGTTCTTCAAAACTTTTATCAATGGTGTGATTGAACATTTTGCTGTCAAAGAGTTTTATGCCAGAATTTATTCTACTTGATTCATAAAAAATCACTGAGGTAGAGGACTCGAAAAACTCATCTACCTCTTTTTCAAAAATATCCAAATCAAGTTGAATTTCTGGTAATACTGAACTTGAATTAACGGATTGTGATTTATCAAAACTCACTGAAACTATAGGAACAGAAGAAGAACCGGAGAAAGTAGAAGGCGAAATGGGTAAACAAATTGGTGTGTCGAGTGTTGCTGAACCAGATGTGGAAGATGGAGGCTGTATTTCGATCTGATCTTCGGGTATACCTTTATCATCAATTTCAAGACATATTTGGGATTCGGGAAGAATTAAAGGCTCAAGATGATAACCACAAGGAAGTGAAAAGAATCGATGAATTGGTGGGATAAAATCATCCAAAATTTCGGGTTCATCAATCAAAATATCCCCAACGTCAATCACCTCATTCAAGTGAAGGTTAAAATTCTCAAACTCCTCATCAAAAGTATGGTTTTCAATCGGTTTTGGTTCAAGAGTGGAGGTGTAGAGATCACAAGGGTTGGGTATGGTTTCACTTGAAAGGGACCCTTCACAGTTGGGTAAATCAAACACTACAAAGTCACACAACTTATCAGACATTGTACTTGATGAATCTATGAAACTGGAGTTGTGGAGTTCAGTTTGGAATGGGGAGGTTTGATTAGGAAGGGTGTACAGTTCTGTCTTACTACGCAAATCCTTCATAATTTGATTCGTTAGTTCCATAAATTTTTCTAATGTCTGCTCCAGACTAGTCTTGGGTTGATAAGGGGTTTTAGTATAAGATTTAAATTCATGTGGATAATTAAAACTCTCAAATGACTGATTAGAAGAACTGTCTAGAGTAGGCGGAAAAGTCGGATTGGATTGATAGGAACAGAATGGTTGCTGAACTTGGGTAGGAGTAGGATCAATATTATGATAAGAAGAATATTGATATGGGTTGGTTGGTTGGCTATATACAAACCGCATATCAAACTCTTCTCCGGACAGTGGTGGTGATGGTTGATATTGGTCCGGGTTGAAACTTTGGCCTCTGGACCTAGCTATGTGCTCAGCAATGGACATTCGTCTAGGGGCTTCCTCACTTTGGGTATGAACTGAAACAGGTGTAGGATTAGGATACAGTTGATAAGACCTAGACTGAGGTGGCCAACTGTTTCTTCCTGCTTGTTCTATATGATCTCTTAAGGACATGGAAGAGCCGGACGGTATACCGAAGGGATTTCGAAAATAAGAGATATCTGGTTATGGACAGCAAAGCTCGGCAAGTGTTCTTCTGTTTAGGTCACCCATTATAAGAAGAGAAGAAGGGGAAGGGGTAAAAAGGAGAGAAAGTAATTGGTTTGTTTTAAAAAAAGGACGGATTTAGACAAATCACAAAAATGCACAACCCTAGAACTATGGTTACCTAGGTCCAGTCTCTAGACCGCTCCTAGACTTCCAAAAGACAAGCCGCAGGATAAATCCTCTACCGCCTCCGTACTACCCTTGTAGCCAGGTAAGTGCCAGGTAAGTGGGAAGGAACCACGTCGTGGGCCTAATTAAAAACCACTAGCCTTCGACACACTTGCCTAGGCACTACAAAAATAATGCGGATAAACGATAGATTACCCACGACCTTCCTCTGTCCTTATTGAGCGCGACAGTCCTTAGAGTCTGGTCTAGATATTTTTTTAAATTAATGAAGGGTTGATCTATATGCTTGGTTTGTGATTTGTGGGGCTTAGGAAGGGTGATGAAATCCCCACCTAATCTTGATTTGGTCCTTGCCCCTTAAAGATCCGTATTAAAATATGCAAAAACAAACCGAAAAACAAAACTTTGCAAAAAGATTTTTGAGCGGTGATATTTTGCAAAGAATCCTGCAGAAAATAGATTTTATTGGATTTTAGAGGGGAGAGAAGGGAGTTAGAATCTTACCAGAGAAGTGTGAACCGTATATCTCCTATTTCCTCAAGTCCGTGACTCCAGATTTCCTCGCAAAAATTCACACAATAATCGTTAAATATACAATTTGCAGTTTTGTTTTAATAATGATATGACTCGTCTAAGAATTCAACACAAATAGTAAAAATAAAAAATTACGCACGTTTCCCCGGCAACGGCGCCATTTGATTGTTGTGAAAAATTGTGTTTGTAGTTAACCGCAATCAATAACGGTGTCGCGTGTATCTAGACCGAGATGAGTACGGGTCGTCCTCTGGGAAACGTGGAACCTTTTACTTTTACTTTAGATGTGTTGAGAAAGAGAGGAGGGATAAAGAATTTTATAGAAAGATTTCTAGATCTACGTTAAACAAGAATGTAAAATATAGATCTAGATTATTTTAAAGATGTAATTAATATAATAAGAGGGCTTATAGGGTTCGTTAGGATTTAGTAGTTATGGACGATTAATTAAAAGTTACCCTTTCTATCCATTAATAGATTTAGAACTAGAACGACGGTGATGCGTGTAGATTAGGGTTTCTGGAGGGAAAAAGAATCCCACTCTTAACCCTTATCTCGACACGGAACTCCGTTCATATCTAGCCTTTACCAAAACAATCATTAATTTAATCTCTAATCGCGGTTGGAACTAGCAAAGAATTGCTAGCGCGCCCGATTAGGATGTTAATGATTCTTTTGATAAAGTTCCTAAACTTTATAGGACTTAAAAAGGGTTTAGTTATTTTAATCGTCCATTAGCCTACCCTAATCCTATGAACCCTAACAAGCGGAGAATTAATCACGTATGTTGGGAGAAGAAGATGAAAAGAAAGAGAGGGAAAACATAATGTAAAATGCAAAAGAATTAAATAAAACAAGTACCTTTATTAATCAACTTGAACAATCTACACTTTGATTCCTTAGAAAATGATTACAAACACTAGTTTGCTTCTCGAACTCTTCCAAGGAGGTAGATGAACAGTTGATGATCAGCCTGGATACGTGAGCGTCTGGGGCTTCGTGATCGCTTCGGCTTGATAACTTTTCCAAGAGGCTCTCGGTGCCCTTTTATAGTGCAAAGCCAGAATCTTTTAGTTGGAAACTTGGTAAAATTCAGCAAATATTGATACTGGAAAATCAAGGCTCCCAACTCCATATAAGTGCGGCGGATCCGCGGCCCAAGGGGGGTTTGGCCGTGGATCCACGCATGAAGGTGAGGATCTCTCGATCAAATTTCTTGGGCTTTCTTCTAGTGACATGTGGCAATCCTAGGCACCTTTAAAATTCAGAAATCTTCTCTCGGTTGCTTCCAGACTTGGTCTCCAAGTTTTGCTTCTTTATTCGGCAAGTTTTCTTCAATAAATTGATTTGTTTGATAAATTCTGCATAACAACTTGGAAAATTCTGCACCATAATCTCAAATAATATTTAGTAGACTTAGTTCTACTAGGATTTGGTCAATAGATTTATCTGCATACATTTTCCTACCAAATGATAATTAAAATATATTAACACATGGAAAATGGTGATTTTACACATAAACCCTCATATGTATAATACATTATAATAAAGTCCTTTTTTAATATAAAAATGGTAGGAAAAATGTAATACAAATGTGCAGTTTTATCAACTGAACACATATCAACACTCAAATCCATCAATAATGTGACACATGCACAAAGAAAGAGACCATGAGTTATCACTTGTGCATGTGTCACAATTAATGCTCCCAATCTTGACTTTTAGCTCATTATTTCCATTTGTAAACATTAACCCAAATGTTTACAACAATAAAAAGATACGGCAACATCTAAAGTAAACTCGTGACGGATCACAAGGATACCCCTCACCTGTATATACATACCTGCATTCGCATTCTGACTGAATGCGAATGCGATGAGACTAAAGTAATCCAAAAAATCTAATAGTAGGATCCGGCTTAAACCAAAGCCACTAGTATGATCCGCCCGATCATGATCCGTGCACTACTGCACGTATATGATCGAACCCTGCTATATATCATACGGCCTCTACAACGTTTCGCCCGAAACCTGAGAAACTGTCTGTGGGGGACTCTAAAGACTCGTCAATACTTTGGCTGTGGATTTAACTACTAGCACGTCACTGGTACTAGCCGTACGTAACGGGCTACCAGGTATTGACAAAAAGGGAGGTCGATGAGCGAACTCATCCTGACACCCTACTGAGCCTGTCAGTGACAATATCCGTACAGTCTGGTCCGTTCGTCTATGACCATTGCATGTCGGGCCTAGGAGGTTGGTAAAAGTCAGACCCCCAAAAGCGGTACAAGTCGTGTTGGAGTGTAGCCCAGAACACCCTGAGATACTACTGGAATACCTACCAGTAAATCTCCTGCCTTGGCCAAGGACTTCGTGTAATGGCTTTCCTAGACACAGCGTGATCTCACCCCCAATACCGGGAGAGACGAAACGCCTGCTGATCCGCTCACTGCCACCATGTGGCTCGGGACTGTACCCAACTAAAACCTGTTTGCACGACTCCTTTGAGCCGTGGTAGGGTAGTAATCAAAGCACAGTGGGAACTCACACGAGACAAATAACGATTTCAGGTTGATGAACTAACCTATACACATGTCACCAGGGAACTGCTATCTGACGTCAGGTATAATACCAACTAGCATGTTCCCGGCGAGTCCTGTTCGGTGTACTCATAACCCAATGAGCACCTATATACATCTTAGGTGAACCAACTGACACCAATGGCTTGTGAGACCGGCCACCGTCCCTCGTCGGGGTCTCAACTGTATACACTAGTCTACTAATGGAGTATCGATGCCCAGTCTCGAAACTCCCACGACTAGGGACCACTTTAAGGATGTGCTTATAGACTACCCAACTCTCACATATATGATCGCCATCATACTGCTGGTAGTCAAGCAATAATCCTAAGGGCTCTATCAATGTGTAATAGTGATCTGTAAGGTCACCTAAAGCTGTACACGATGATAAAGATAAACCAGATAGCATACTATCATCTTGAGTAAGACTGTCCTACCGGTATAGGTCCTCCCTCAATCATTGCAATCACGTTCCTGCGATCCAATAATTGACTTTGAGGGCACTATATCCAACAATATCCCACTTGCACTCAAGGGTAATTATTGCGATGTCGCATACTCACAACCCGTGTGATACCGAACACCCAACTCCTCTACTAATCAGTTTCACAAAGCCTGTTTGCGAAACTATTGCATTCGAGGAATAGCCTCAGTGAGTGGATCCGCCCTAATGTTTCTTTCTATGTCTCTCTTAATCTCAAGTTCGCGGAGAAAGCCATCTCCCAAAATGAGCAATACCTGTCTTAGAATATGTCTGGATATCTGATAGGACCTAGTTCATAAATGAACTCCAAATCCAAACTTCTTAGACTGTATCGTCAACTGAACTTAATCAGTATCCTGCGCCACACCTCCCTCAGTATCCGCTTGGACCGCCTTTCCAAAATACTGCCCCTCGTCAGAGGGAAAACTATAACTCTGACAGCCACTCTGTCATCCAGGTCACCTTGGAAGCCTGGAATGATAACTGTCTCCCGAAGTAGGCTGATGTTATCATATCCATAGAACATCCACTTATGTTCTAAAACTGCTTCCGAACGTTTCTCCAGGATAGGATTAATATCAATTTATTGCATCTAGTGCAAAAAACAACGTCTGGTGTGGTACTTGATGTAAGACTACGGTAGCGCCCCGGCCGTCTTTACGAGGCCAAAATGCGGAAACAAAAACTTTTCTTTAACTAGAAGCTGGCACTACCGCGGACTATAAACCCGGATCGAACCATTAACCTACTACTAGCTAACTAGAGAAAGGGTAGAGAGCTCTATACCGAGCAATCCGTGTCCTTCGGTCTTCGGCCACCATCCCGATCTCCTCGCGGCATCTCCGGTCTCGATCTCCTCGTCGTAAAGGGCACCACATCACCGAGTCTTTTTACGGGCTCCCACCTCTGGACCGAGGCAACTCGGACACGAAGTTGGCAAGCCGACGTGTCCAAGATTGCTGTAGACTGAGTGTAGAACGCTATGTCTCGAGGGGTTGATGAAGTTGCCATTTTTGGAGTGGAGGTGAACTATGGAGATGAACTAGAATTTTTGTTGCAAGCAAAAGAAAAAATGATATCAACAATTTCCCCACCCAAAATATGGACAGCCCCCATCTCTTTGTGGCCGGCCATGATCAAAGGAAGAGGGGGGGGGTCAGCACAAGGAGAGAATAATGCAAAAGAGAAAATGAGTGATCATGATGAAAAGGGTCACACCAATATCCTTTTCAATCCCATCTCCAGAAACCAAGTAATGATTAACCAATGAAAGTCAAAGTCAATCTAGAACCATCATGAAGCAACCACTTACATAAAACACCCTCCACTTTGTTAATTTGCACATTTGCAAAAAGAACCCTCTCCATGGAAAATTCAGCCAAGGAAAGAAAGAAAGGAAAATGGCCGAAAAGGAAAAGCAAGCAGGAGTTCAGTTGATACAACTGCACATTTGTTATTACATTTTTCCTACCATTTTCATATTAAAAAAGGTCTTTATTATAATATATCATACATATGAGGGTTTATATGTAAAAATAATATTTTCCATGTGTTGATATATTATAATTAGCATTTGGTAGGAAAATGAATATAATATTATTGACCTAATCCTAGTAGAACTAAGTCTACTAAATAAGTTGTTGTGCAGAATTTTTCCAAGAATAAAATCAAGGAAATCAAGTTGTTGAAGAAAACTTGTCTAATTAAGAAAGCAAAACTTGGAAACCAAGTCTGGCAGCAACCACGAGAAGATTTTCATGTTACAAAGGTTCCAAGGATCGCCAAATGTCATAACGAGCCAAACCCAGAAATTTGATGAAAGGATCTCAACCCTCGGCCGCGGATCCACCGCAGGAAAGAAGGTTTAGAAGTTGAGATTTTTCAGGGTGAATCTTTACTACTTGATTCCAAATTTAGAAGCTAACTTTCTGGTTTTGGGACTATAAATAAAGACCGAGAGGCTCTTGGAAAAATCATCAAGTCGACGCGATCACGAAGTCCAAGATGGCTCACGCATCCAGACTGATCATCAACTGTTCGTTTACCTCCTTGGAAGAGATCGAGAAGCAAACTAGTCTTTGTAATCATTTTCTAAGCAATCAAAGTGTAATGAATATTGTTGATTAATAAAGGTAGCTTTCTTTTTCTTATTCTATTTCTTCGTAGTTTAATTATGCAATTTCTCTCCATCTCTTTTTCTCCCAACATGCGCGAGTAATTCTCCGCTTGTTAGGGTTCGTAGGATTAGGGTAGGCTAATGGATGATGAAGATCCTTAAACCCCTTTTAAGTCCTATAAAGTTTATGAACTTTACCAAAAGAATCATTAACATCATAATCGGGCGCGCTAACAATTCTTTGTTAGTTCCGACCGCGATTAGAGATTAGATTAATGATTGTTTTGGTAAAGGCTAGATATGAACGGAGTTCCGTGTCGAGATAAGGGTTAAGAGTGGGATTCCTTTTCCTTCCAGAAACCCTAATCTACACGCATCACCGTCGTTCTAGTTTTAAATCTATTAAAGGATAAAAAGGGTAACTTTTAATTAATCGTCCATAACTACTAAATCCTAACGAACCCTACAAGCCCTCTTATTATATTAACTACATTCCAAAAATAATCTAGATCTATATATTTTGCATTCTTGCTTAACGTAGATCTAGAAACCTTTCTACAAAATTCTTTATTCCTCCTCTCTTTTTTCAACACATCTAAAGTAAGAGTAAAAGATTCAACGTTTCCCAGAGGACGACCCGTACTCACCTCGGTCTAGCTACACGCGACACCGTTCTGATTGCGGTTAACAACTACAAACACACTCTTTTCGTACCAATCAAATGGCGTCGTTGCCGGGGATACGTGCGTAATTTTTTATTCTTACTATTTGTGTTGAATTCTTAGACGATTCATATCATTATTAAAACAAAACTGCAAATTGCATATTTAACGATTTGTGCGTGAATTTTTGCAAGGACATCTGGAGTCACAGACTTGAGGAAACAGGAGATCTAGGGTTCACACTTCTCTGGTATCTTTTTCAACTCTTTCTCTCACCTCTAAAATCCAATAAAATCTATTTTCTGCAGGATTCTTTGCAAAATAGCGCCGCTCAAAAATCTTTTTTGCAAAAGTTTTGTGATTGGTTTTGTTTTGCATATTTTAATACGGACTTTAAGGGGCAAAGACCAAATCAAGATTAGGTGGGGATTTCATCACCCTTCCTAAGCCACACAAATCACAAACCGAGCATCTGCATCAACCCTACAATAATTTAAAAAATATCTAGACCAGGCTTTAAGGACTGTCGCGCTCATTAAGGACAGAGGAAGGTCGTGGATAATCTATCGCTTATCCGCATTACTTTTGTGGTGCCTAGGCAAGTGTGACTAAGGCAAGTGGTTTACTTAATTAGGCCCGCTATTTTCGGTGATTCGTATAGCGGATATCTCCCACTTACCTGGCACTTACCTGGACACAAGAGTAGTAAAGAGGTGGTAGAGGATTGATCCTACGGCTTGTCCTTTAGAAGTCTAGGAGCGGTCTAGAGACTGGACCTAGGTGACCTTAGTTCTAGGGTTGCTTGTGCATTTTAGAGTGATTTGTCTTGAGTCCCACTTTTTCAAAACAAGCCAATTTTAAATCACACACACGCTGCCACTTGCACTAAACCCGCTTAGTGCATGCTCGGCTGGACACGGGATCCTAGTGCCCGTCTTGTCCGCGTTCATGCTATCGACGCCGAAGTCGGTACTTCTTCATCTTCTTTTCCCTCACCACACACCACGACCGAGATGGACGGAACTCCATCAGATTATAACACCACGCTGCCACTGCCCATAGGTGCGCAGAATCCACCGCGCATCTCTCTCCAAGAGAGATGCTATCCTATCCGTGGTTCTCTTCCCACTTGTCTATCTCTTCCACCACCTAACGGGGATAATTTCGAAATTAAACCCCACTACATCAATCTGCTGCCCAAATTTCACGGGCTTGAGTCGGAAGACGCGTACGTTTTCATCACCAAATTTGAGAACGTATGCGCAATGATGGGTACTTCACAGTTGACTGTCGATGCTATGCATTTGCGTCTTCTCCCATTCACACTGTGCGACTTGGCAGAAAAATGGATTTACAATACTGCCGCACACTCTATCACTAATTCGGATGAATTCATTATAGCATTTCTTAAGAAGTTTTACCCAAACCATAAGACTGCCCGTGTTAGGAGCGAGATCAACCAGTTCACCCAGCTTCCCAATGAACAATTTTGGAAGTGCTTTGAACGTTTCAAAGATCTGCTTGTCCAATGTCCTCATCATGGAATCAATAGATGGGATTTATGTCGGATTATATATGAGGGCATTAATCCAGCGACAAAGCAGATGCTTGAAACAATGTGTCAATGCAATTTCGTGTCTAAAGATGACGGTAGCATGGAAATATCTGGAAGATCTCGCAGAAAACAATTTGCAATGGGAAAGCGTAAGACCACCTTCATCTAGGGGAGGTATTCACTAGCTCGATGTTTCCATCGCAGTGAAAGCCGAAATGGCAGCGATGCAGAAGAAACTCGACGCTATTGAGAACAGATTCTCATCAGTCTCCCTAAATCAGGTTACGCTTCCCAAGACCGTCTGTGGTTGCTGTTCAGATCCTTCACACTTAACGGAAGAATGTCCTGTGAATGCATCGTTTCAAGGTCACGAGCAAACTAATGCTGCGTTTCAGCAGCGACCTAGAAACGGACCTTATTCTTCCACGTACAATCAAGGATGGAGGAATCATCCTAACTTTGCTTGGAATCAAAACCAACAAAGCAATTATCAAAGACCTCCTCCACAGCAACCACAACCACAAAGTCAGCTCCCCTTTCAGTCCCAAAATTTTCAAAATCCGGCCAACATTTCTACACCACAAGTGGCCGGTACTGACAACTCTTCACTTGCACAAACTTTGGATTTGTTCATGAAACATTCCATACAATTGTCAGCTGAGATGAAGTCTTCTATTGATACCATACAGAAAAACTCTGCCTCCCACGGTGAGAGTATTAAATCAATAGAAAACCAAAATTGCATAGTTGAACGCCGCAATGAGTGCGGGAGAAAAAGGGAAACTCCCATCTCAACCCCTACCGAATGCTGGCCATTCACAAAATCATAATGTGAATGCCATTACTACGTTGAGATCGGGGAGAGTGCTGAATAACCGAGTGGGTGAGCAATTTGATGTTAGTGACACCATTGATACCCCAGCTTCTTCTTCTTCCCCTAATTCTTCTAGTCTCCCACCTTCATCCAAGCCAATTCTCCGTTTTCTCCAAGGCTTGAACATTTCACCAAATCTATCTAAGTCGATTCCCACTCCAATTTTGGGATCGAATCCGTCCCCACAGCCTTCTCCACAAACGTTGGACCCAAAACTTATTGATCGTGCTCCATTTCCAAACAGATTAAGGGCCAATAGACCTAACCCGCAAATGGAGAAGATTGTGGAAATGTTTAAGCAAGTTAGCGTGAATATTCCTCTCCTAGATGCTATTCAACAAGTCCCGTCTTATGCAAGAATCCTTAAAGACTTGTGCACTAGGAAGAGAAAAACTCAAGTGCCTAAGAAGGTTTTCATGACGAGTAATGTTAGCACCGCTTTTACCCAACAAATACCAAAGAAATGTAAGGACCCCGGCTGTCCTACAATCTCTATTTCTATTGGGGGTAAAAATATTAATCGTGCTTTACTCGATCTAGGCGCTAGCGTTAACTTGCTTCCTTATTCACTATACGAGCAGTTAGGAATTGGAGAGTTAAAACCCGCCCATTGTACTCTCCAGATGGCAGACCGATCTATCACCAAACCTCGGGGAGAACTAGAGGATGTGTTAATTAAAGTCGGGGAATTCATATTTCCCGTAGACTTTATTGTTTTAGATACACAACCTGTGGCAAACCCACGCAATCAAATCCCAGTGATACTTGGTCGACCCTTCCTAGCAACTTCTAACGCTGTAATTAATCGTCGTAACGGTTTTATGAACTTATGCTTCGGGAAAATGACAATTGAGCTTAATATTTACAAGCTAGGAAGTCAGCCATCAGAACCTTCTGCTCATTTGCTGGATGTTTGTTCCATCCACGAGATAGCTTCCGAAAGCTGCATGGATGAGGAACTTTGCTTTGATGTTCTCGACAATACTAATAAGACATCGTTTGATCTTGCACCACTTCACAGTGAGGATATGTTCAATGAGTCCGTCCTTGAGATTGAACCCGTTGACTCGTTGCAAAAGTCAGCAGCACTTTCCGAGTCAATATCTTATGCAAGTTTTGAACCTCTTGGGGAGTCCGAATATCATTCCCTTACCCCACCTTCTATTGTCTCTCCGCCAATTCTTGATCTCAAACCGCTACCTTCTCATCTTAAATATGCATATTTAGGAGAGAATGAAACTTTGCCAGTGATTATATCCGCTTCTCTAGCCTTAGAGCAAGAGAATGCACTTTTGGCAGTGTTGAGATCGAATCGGCAAGCATTTGGTTGGACAATGGCCGACATCAAAGGGATTAGTCCCTTAATTGTTGAACATAACATACATCTGATAGATGAAGCCAAACCAACCCGAGACCCACAAAGTCGGTTAAATCCCGTTATGAAGGAGGCGGTAAAGAAAGAAATCGTCAAGTGCCTTGATAGTGGAATAATTTACCCTATATCTGATAGCCAATGGGTAAGTCCAATTCATGTGGTCCCTAAAAAGTCTGGCATCACGGTCATCACTAATGAGGCTAATGAGTTAATCCAAACACGCACCCAAACTGGGTGGCCCGTATGTATTGATTACAGGAAACTCAATGCCGCAACGAGGAAAGATCACTTCCCTCTACCTTTCATTGACCAGATGTTAGAACGATTAGCTGGACACGAATACTACTGTTTCTTGGACGGATACTCTGGCTATAACCAGGTCCCCATCGCCGAAAAGGATCAAGATAAAACCACTTTTACTTGTCCTTTCAGAACTTTTGCTTATAGACGCATGCCCTTTGGGTTATGTAACGCTCCCGCTACATTTCAGCGATGCATGATGGAGATATTTTCAGATATGGTGGAAAATTTTCTAGAAATTTTTATGGACGATTTCTCCATTTTTGGGGACTCCTTTGAGGACTGCCTTCGTAATCTTGACGCGGTTCTTACCCGCTGTAAGGATATGAACTTGACTTTGAATTGGAAAAAATGCCATTTTATGGTCCAAGAAGGTATTGTACTTGGACATATAATTTCACGAAAAGGCATTGAGGTTGACAGAGCTAAAATAGATGTCATTCATAACCTCCCTCATCCTAACTGCGTCAAAGATATACGATCCTTCCTTGGCCATGCATGATTTTATAGGAGATTTATTAAGGACTTTAGCAAAATTGCTAGACCCTTAACCCTTCTATTGGCCAAGGACACTACATTTCACTTCGAATCGGATTGTGAGGCTGCTTTTGAATCGCTAAAAAGATCGCTCACTACAGCCCCCGTTCTATCATCTCTGGATTGGAACCACCCGTTCGAGCTTATGCGTGACGCATCAGATTTTGCTATTGGTGATGTCTTAGGACAGCATATTGATAAGATGCCACATGTAATTTACTATGCAAGTAGGACCTTGAATGATGCACAAATAAATTACATAACTACCGAGAAAGAACTCTTGGCAGTTGTATTTGCATTAGAGAAATTCAGGCCCTACTTGATTGGCTCGCCTATTGTGGTTTACACAGATCACTCCGCCCTACGACATCTTTTATCGAAGAAGGATGCGAAGGCCAGGCTAATACGTTGGATCCTATTGTTACAAGAATTTGATCTTGTCATCCGAGACAAGAGTGAATGTGAAAACGTTGTAGCCGACCATCTTTCACGCATCACTTCTTCACCAACTTTGACCGTGCCAATAAATGGCTCATTTCCTGACGAACAGCTCTTGACGGTATCCTACGAACCTTGGTTCGTGGATATCGTGAACTATCTTGCGACGAGACTTATTCCTAGCGATTGGTCGAAACAAGACAAACTTCGATTTCTATCCCAAGTAAAATATTTTTACTGGGATGAACCTTATCTATTCAAGTATTGTTCCGATCAAATCATTCGCAGGTGTGTCCCTAACGATGAATTCAAGAGCGTGTTATCATTTTGTCATGATCAGGCATGCGGCGGTCATTGTTCCCCTCCGAACGGCGGCCGGGACGTTAGGGCGTCCGTGCCTGAGGTTCGGGGCAGATGCTATTTGGTTTTATCCGTCTATCTCTCCGAAGATGCCAAGTTGATTTATGGCACCGTGTATCGGAGGTTTAGACGGATGCGGCCGATGTAGCAGACTTCGTCAGATTCCCCCTCAGGGTGAGGGGTTTTTTTTTTATTGTGGGGACGCTCTTCCCTGCAGGCGCAAGCCCCTGCAGTTAATTACGCTACCGCATCGCGGTAACAACTTTCTCCTTCTCCAGAATTTCACTTCGTGTCGTGTGTGTTTGTTTTGTTTGTGGTTGCCCGTGGATTGTATACGGAGACTGAGTAATGCCGTCGCCCGTAGGACGTGGATTAGTCCAAATCCGTATTTACTTAGATTTGGGTTTAGTGTTTTTAGTTTAAGGATGCATTAGTCGCGTTGCGATTAAGATCGACTTAAACGTTCGTTAAGGATACGTTAGTCTTATTTTAGACTAAGATCAACTTAACATCATGATTGATTTAATTATCCGGCCGTCGGGACTCGTCACCTCTCTGACGTCATTGAGGGATTACAACGACAGGCGTCTGAGAAGTTCAGAGATGTACCCTTGAACCAAAGTTAATTTGGAGTTTTATCATTTATTTAAATGTCTAAGGACACGTTAACCGTATTTGGGGTTAAGATCAACTTAGACGGGACCGTTTAGATCCGACAAAAGAGCGTTTGGGCCCTATTGTGCCAGTTTAGGGACATGGAGGTCCATCGCCAGTTTTAGGGACGTGGGGGTCCATTATTAGTTTAGGGACGTTTCGGTCCGTCGCCAGTTTAAGGACGTAGTGGTCCATTATTAGTTTAGGGACATTCCGGTCCAATATTAGTTTAAGGACGTTTCGGTCCGATGTTAGTTTATGGACGTTTCGGTCCGATGTTAGTTTATGGACATTTCGGTCCATTATTAGTTTAGGGACGTTTCGGTCCGTCGCCAGTTTAAGGACGTAGTGGTCTATTATTAGTTTAGGGACATTCCGGTCCAATATTAGTTTAAGGACGTTTCGGTCCGATGTTAGTTTATGGACGTTTCGGTCCGCTGTTAGTTTATGGACATTTCGGTCCGCTGTTAGTTTATGGACATTTCGGTCCAATGTTAGATGAGTGGTCGTTGGGACTCGTCACCTCTTTGACGTCGTTGAGGAATTACAACGACGGATGTCAAAGGAGTTCGGAGATGTACCCTCGAACCGGATGTAAGTTGATTTAGGAGAGCCATTTTGCTCAGTCAATTTAATTTAAGGACTTATGGCCACGATTGGGCTAAGTCCAGTTCAACATCTTTATTAAGTAATGCATTGCATTTAGGCTCTGCAGAGCATCAATTTATTCTGAGCTCTGCTCATTTATGAATGATGCAATGCATTTGTTTGATTTGGGTTCTGCCCCTGGCAAAATGCACAGCATTCTGGAGATTCTGTTTAGGCTCTGCCCATTTATAAATGATGCAAAGCATCTGTTTTGATTTGGGCTCTGCCCCTTAAAATAATGCATTTGCGCTTTATTGAGCCTGTTAGGCCTTCTCTTAATTGGGCTTGGCCCTTTTTAATGCATCTGCGCTTTGCGCTAAGTAATGAGCGCAAGTCCATATGGTGATGACACGTGTCGTGCTCTGATGAGTGCAAGCGCACTAGTGCAGCGCGTTGCGCTGTTGCGCTGCGCTATTGCGCTGCTGACACGTGGCGCGCTCTCAGCGAGTTGCGCTAATTCCAGAGAGCAAAGCTCTATCTTAAAGGCGCTTAGCGCAAGTGGTTTTATGGCCGACACGTGGCGCTCTCTTAAGAGCGCAACGGCGCAACTTGGAAGTGCAAAGCACTAAGAATCTTTTAGATTCAAGAAGGGAAGTGCAAAGCACTGTTTAATTTCTTCGTCTAAATTAGATCAAAGAAAAATAAGTTTTTCTTTATTTGAAGAACCAGAGGTTCTTAAAAGTGCAAAGCACTATTCTTTTGTTATTTTATTATTTTTATTGTTTTTACAGAACCGAAGGTTCACAAGAAGTGCAAAGCACTGTTTTCTTCTGTTTTCTCTTTTTTTTTTTATATAAAGATCATTGATCTTATTTTTAGATCAATGATCTATTAGAAGGCCTTTTTTTCTACCTCATGAGGGTTCTTTACCTTTTTTTTCTTTTTCTTCTCGGAGTTTTCTCTGTTTAGGGTTCTTGATTTTTCGAGAAAATTCTTGATGCCTTAGAATTGAGGCTTAGGGTCCTATTTATAGTGACCACAAATCTGTTGAATTTGTTAACGGGATCTTTCCCGAATGATTTTTGGGAGTTTTCCCACCGTTGGATCTTTGATCCAAAGGCCGAAGAAAGTCTTCTAGTTCTGGAAAGAACAGAAAAGATTTCATAAAAATTTTAATTCAGTTTGGCGCAGATGCCCCAGCGCATGACACGTGTCGCGCAGCGCAGAGCGTAGCGCAGTTAGAGCGCAGCGCAACTGCGCCAGCGCATCTGCGCTGACGCGTGTCGCGCAGCGCAGAGCGCAACTGCGCCAGCGCATCTGCGCTGACGCGTGTCGCGCAGCGCAACTGCGCCAGCGCATCTGCGCTGACGCGTGTCGCGCAGCGCAGAGCGCAGCGCAACTGACACGCGCAGCGCAGAGCGCAGCGCAACTGCGCCAGCGCATCTGCGCTGACGCGTGTCGCGCAGCGTAGAGCGCAGCGCAACTGCGCCAGCGCATCTGCGCTGACGCGTGTCGCGCAGCGCAGCGTGCAGTGCAGTCGAAGCGTTGCTTCCTTCAATCAGAGCTTTGCTCTGATTGGGTGCGCTTTCTTGGGCGCTGCGCGCGGGACTTGAAGCTTTGCTTCAAAAATTTGAATTTTGAATTCAAACAGAGCTTTGCTCTGATTGGGCGAAACAAATGCCCCCCCACCGTTGCGCTCACGTGGCGCACACGTGAGTGCAACGGTGGCCACCTTCCTGACCGTTGGATCAAAGGGGAATCCGAAGAGGCGCAAGCGCCTTATAAATAGGGCGTTTGACCCTCAGAAAATTTTTACCATCTTCAGAATTTTAATTTCCAGAGCTTTGCTCTTGCTTGAGAGTTTCAGAGCTTTGCTCATTTCTAAAGTTAGAAACTTTAGGTAAAATTAATTTAAATCAAATTAACTTAAATTAACCTTAACCAAAGAGCTTTGCTCTTACAGATCTTTTTGATCTTAAAGAGATCCCCATTGGGGTTTCATAAACAGAGCTTTGCTCTCAAAAACTTATAGATCTGCAGAGATCTTGTTCATGGGGACTATAAGAGTCTCCACCTTTGGGGGTCGTGGTACAATCAAATTATTATGGGTCGGCGCAGCTTTACATGTGCGATGCCGTCAGAGCCCATAACGGCGATTCACTACGCCAGCCCACCCCCGGTGCAGTATGCCGCGGAGATGACAGATTGGACATCGAAGGGTTTTCTTCATCCGGCCATAGATGCCATCCCGGTCCAGCGTCCGATGGTTTTGGACATCCTAGGACGCCGTATCTGTCAGGGCGAGGCGAGACCTTGGGGGCAATCATATAACCTTGGTCTGATCCCCCGCCACCCGGTTGGCTATCTGCCATGGGCCCGGTATATCCTGTCGACGAGGAAGTCGCAATTGATAAGGCTAGGACTGTACACCGCAGTCTACGTCTCTCTCTTCCAGTATCCTACGCTTCCTACTTGGTGGTTCAAGGCCTTCTTGGAGCAGTGGAACATTCCTACTCATACTTTCCTTGCCATGGATCGGGAAGTGTCCATTTCGCTGGAAGAGTTTACGGAGGTGTCTGGCCTACCGGCTATGGGGGAACATTATGAGGAATTGCTCCCTCCGGATGAGTACATCTATGGGGCTAAGCCGATGGTAAGGGAGCTCACGCCGGAGAACGCTGTTCAACATCAGTTTCCAAGTCTGATTAAGGTGTTGAACATCTATGAGAATCTTTTCGTTGAGCATGGGAGCCGTGGAGTTAATTTTGAGGATTTTATTGCTCGGTTCCTTCATCCAAACGTCCTTTCGGCGAAGACTGCCAAGTTTGCTTACCTTGAGAATCCTTTCGGCTTAGGTTTGGATAACCTGCCAGCGAGAGACATAGATCAGGATGACTTTTTTCTTCCCAACTCTTCAACCATGTCTTTTGCGGAAGTTGCAGCCCCCGAGATGGACGAGGAGGCCTTCTTTTTGGGATTTCTTGGGCTTTGGCTGAGTTGGTTTGCACTTCCGATGCATTCTCACCGCATGCGGCCCTCTGTTTTTTACCCGGCCCACCGAATGGTTATCGGGGTAAAGGTGGCCGTCGGGATCGCCGGCTTGGCACATTTATATCATGGCCTTAGCCGAGCGGCAGATGCTAATGAGCCTGGGGCGTTGCATGTGGTTTTCCCAATGCACTACTTCATGTCGTGGCTCGAATTACATACAGCGGGTGTTTTCGGCATGCACAAAAGGCCCTCATTCTACGAAAGGTGCATTTTTCCTCGCCTTTTACAGTTGATTGGCGCATCAATCGTAAATCCATCGCCGCGAGATGCCAGGAGTTTGCTCCTTCGTTCCCACACCGTTGGAGCCGGTGTGTCTTTTATTGACAAGGTGCTGACCATTGGAAAAACGTCCGCTACTGCAGTGCGGCCATTGCAAGACACTTTCAAGGACGGCGCTTCGATTTTAACGGCCCGGGAGACCCTTCACTTATACTCTATCAGACCGGGCTTTTTGGTGTTTAGGCAAGACGGGGGAGCGATCTTCATGAGATACAACCCGCATCGTTTCGCTCAGCAGCTGAGTTATAACCAAGGGGTACCGCTGGAGGCCTTTTTATCGGAACCTACCGCGAACGAAGAAGGGATAGAGAGGGCGCTGCATCACTTCATGCGTCTAAACACGGGCTCTTACTTCTTTATCAGTGAGCCGGCTTGTGCTCCCCGTCTCCTTAGGGTATACACCGAATGGTATAGTCATTCGACGGGAGCGGTCATAAAAGAGGAAAGGCGGTTGCTGATCGACCGTAAGGGTGCACCTCCAGGTAGCGATCGCAGCGCTCCTCTGGTGCCAAGGACTCCAATAGTCGCTCCCTTAAAAGATGCTGGGAGTAGACCGTCACGCGCGCAAAGTCCTCCACATGAATTACCGCTTCCCGATATCGCGGATGCCTCTCCTGCACCCCGCGTTCAGGTGGAAACAGTGGTTGTATCTTCGCCGGAGTCTGGCGCGGGCGCGGACATCGGGACCCGTCGTCCCAAAGCGGCTGCCAAGCGTAAGTCGCTTCCCCGTGAGCCCAGGGCTGGAGGGAAAAAGAAAAAGAAATCACTCTTCGCCGCGGACGTTGCGTTCGGCCAGGAACCCCACGCTCCTTATTCCGAGGGTCTGCTCGAATATGGGACTAACGCGGGATTGGTGATGCCGCCGCTGGACGATACAGACTTGGAAGCTGCTCTCAAAGCTTCAGCATGGCTGGTGAAGCGTGATGCGTGGCTGGCTAAGCTTGTGCAATCAGGTAACTACGAGTCGCTCTTTCTTTACTGTAACGTATTTTCTTCCTCATTTCATTATTTTTGGCTAACGCTTTTCTCTCTTTTCTTCTAACAGGCGTCACTGACGAAGAAGCCATTGCCGCTTCTCTGAAGACCTTTCAGGAGGAGGAACGTGCCAGGGCGTCTGTCGGCCTTAGTAAGTTTCGACTTCATCGAATTTTTCATTTTTCTTACGTTATGGTCGATCTAACCTTTCCATTTAATTGCAGGGACCTCAATGCCGCTTCCTCCTAGCGACGCAGATGTTCTACCAGCGGCCGATGTTCCTGTTCCCTCTGAGACACCGCAGGGGGCTCGTCTTGAAAAGCCGATGAGAGATGCCTTAAAGGCTTTGGAGGCTTCCCTGAATGAAGATGATGATGCCTTGAGGGAGGCGTCACAGAGGTCCCTCATAACCGCTCGGGAGGAGAGAAAGCGGTTGAGGCGTGGGGCGAAGGCGCGCAGGGCTGCTTTGGCCATGGGAGCGGGACCCAGCGCCGCCCCTCGCGCTGATACTCCTTCCGAAGAGGCCCCTGTCACCCTATCTACCGCCCGTAGAGAGGTGGCGCGAGCAGTTCGGAGCGCAAACGGCAAATCCGCTTCAGGTAACATTTCTCTCAGAGTTTTTGTTATAAGGATTTTAACGTCATTGGTCCTTATATCTCTCATCTTTACAGGGCCAAGTCTGATCGAGGGAGAGGCGGAAGCCGTTGACCCGAGGGGAACGGAGGAGGCGATGCCTGCCGAACTCGAGCCGACAGTAGGTAATATTGTTGAGGCCGTGGAGCCTGGAGTGGAGGTCGGGGGGCCTACCACTGAGAAGGTCATTGATGCCAAACCTGAAGCGGGGGCAGATGATATGATCATTATAGCTGAGTCCAGGGTGGTGGCGAGTGAAGCGCTCGAGGTCGGCGATCCCCTGGCGATGGCGGACGATACGACCGCCATTATTGAACCTGAGAAAGTAGTGGGTGAGGCGGCCATGATTCCCGAGGACGAACCAAACGCTCCTTCTCTGGAATCTGGCAATACTCCAGTCATTGCCCTCCCCATCTATGGTCCTCCACCGTCTCCAGGTCTCGCGAGCACGACAACGGTCCCCATCGAGTCGGGCGATGAGGCTACAGGTGGTGGTCTCATGTCGATAGAGGAGGGAGTCGCCTCCGTTTCAGCCGGGAGCTCCTCAGGTAAACCCTAAGTGGCTGCTTTTCTTTACTTTACAACCATTTCTGATAAGTCCGCCTTTTCGTGATGCAGGTGCAGCTAGTGCCGATGCCCCACCGCTCGAGGGAACGCCTTCGATGACCGCTTTGGCGGTGGTCACCTCTCAACCTTCTCTCATACCCTCGAAGATGTTGGAAGGTATATGTTTACACTTTATTAATCTTGTTTTCCAGATATTTAATTCGCGTACTAAAGTCACCCTGTTGTGTTCTCAGGAGCGCTTTTTGATCATGTACATCAGATGTTGCTCCCATATTTCTCCTTCCCATCTAAGCTTGCTTCTTCCCCTGGTGGCGTCGGTAAGTATAATTTCTGTCAACATTCTTCCTCTCTCTCTTTTCCTTTTTTTTTATTGATGGAATTGTCTCTAAACTCTTTTTCTCACCTCAACTGCAGTGCTACGGATTGAAGAAGGGGATAAAAGCCCGGCTGTACTACCAGCCCTTCCGATCTTGCCACCTGTCTTAACTGGTACAAAGACCATCATATCGGTAACTTTCCTCTCTCTATTTTCTATACTGTTATCTGATCGCATCCCGTCTCTTTCAGCTGTTGCTCTGGCTTCGGCATCCTTCGAACCTCGCGTCACAATGCCGGCGGGTCCTTACCTGAGGAGTCTGTCTTCAAAGGGCGCTGCAAATAGTCTGCGCATGTTAAGTGATTATGTCGAGGAACTCGATGTTGAAGCTCCTACATCTGCCGCGGACTTCGCTCTGGTGGTTAACCCGATGCTAGCAGTACTCGTGAACTTCCATAATGAGAGCACCATTGCATCCTGGGTTAACCATTGTAAGGAGATCGAGGGTTGCCTATTCCAATTGGAATCGTTGTGTCCCACTCCTGAGACTGTGGCTGCCAATACTCAGAGGACTGCGTGGATCGAGCAGAGCGCTTCTTACTTCCGCCATCTCGAACAAGAGGTTATTTCAAGGCGCAAAGAGCGTGATGATGTTTCGAGCAGGTCTGCTCAACTGCATGCTCGGGTGGAGGCCAACGCCGCATGGTTGAAGGTTATCTTTGAGGGCCTCCTGCAATGTCTCTCCGAAGGATTATCATTGAGGCATAACCTTCACGTTGTCGAGCGAGCTTCAGCCAGCCAGGAAGCAGCCCAGAAGGCGGTAGAGGAGCAACTTTCATCTTCCTTGCAACAACGGGCTCAGGTGGAGGCGGAGGTGGCCGCGGCTGTCACCCGAGAGGAAGTGCTGAAGGGAGTGCGAGAACAGCTTGTGAATTTACTAAAGGCACTTCCTCCTCAGTAGTTATCCATTTTTGTATCAGTCGTACTTATAGATAAAAGAATGTATATGTATATGTTTTTTTTTTTTATCCTTTGACATAATGTATCCTGTATTTGATCAAGTTTATAAATAAGAGATACACCTTTTTGTAATGTCTTGTGTCACTTCTTCGCTTTTTCTTTCTTTTTATAATCAGTACGCCACCTTAATAACCATAATTTACGGACGATTGGGACGAGCATCCCGACCTTCTTAAGAAATAGCGATGGCTTAGGCCGCAGGTTCAGATCTGCTGCCTAAGACTTTTCAACTCTATAAGCCGTGAGGGTCTCATAGAGACTTTTCTTCCTACGGATCGAGAGGATCTCGCAGGTGAATTTTCTCCTTAAGAATCGTGAGGATTCCCAAGTGTGGTTCCCTCTCATAAGTCGGAAGGATCCTATAAGAGAATTTCTCCCTCTTACGAGTCGAGAGGGCTCGTAAGCGGTTGTTTCCCTCTTTGTCGAGAATCGACTTCAGAGAGTGAGACCCGTGGATAGTATGCAAGAGACCATTTAGGATTGACTTGCAGGGTCCCATTGTTCAGGAAGCAAGTTTTGAATACTTACTGCCCAAGATGTGAGTTAAAGAAGCTCTCGTCATGGAGTGTTTGTATCCGTGAGTTGAGAAGTTTGCCGAGGTTATTTGTTTCCCGAGCGCCAAGGATTATTTGTGTCCTTGGGGTTTGAAACGAGTCGAGGGTTCCTACGGAGACACTGGCGGCTCTGCGGGTCGACGCGGATCAGAAGGCTCTCGTCAAGGAGTGTTTGTATCCGTGAGTTGAGGAATTTGCCGGGATTATTTGTTTCCCGAGCGCCAAGGATTATTTGTGTCCTTGGGGTTTGAAACGAGTCGAGGGTTCCTACGGAGGCACTGGTGGCTTTGCGGGTCGACGCGGATCATGAGGCTCTCGTCAAGGAGTGTTTGTATCCGTGAGTTGAGAAATTTGCCGGGATTATTTGTTTCCCGAGTGCCAAGGATTATTTGTGTCCTTGGGGTTTGAAACGAGTCGAGGGTTCCTACGGAGGCACTGGTGGCTCTGCGGGTCGACGCGGATCAGGAGGCTCTCGTCAAGGAGTGTTTGTATCCGTGAGTTGAGAAATTTGCCGGGATTATTTGTTTCCCGAGTGCCAAGGATTATTTGTGTCCTTGGGGTTTGAAACGAGTCGAGGGTTCCTACGGAGGCACTGGTGGCTCTGCGGGTCGACGCGGATCAGGAGGCTCTCGTCAAGGAGTGTTTGTATCCGTGAGTTGAGGAATTTGCCGGGATTATTTGTTTCCCGAGCGCCAAGGATTATTTGTGTCCTTGGGGTTTGAAACGAGTCGAGGGTTCCTACAGAGGCACTGGTGGCTCTGCGGGTCGACGCGGATCAGGAGGCTCTCGTCAAGGAGTGTTTGTATCCGTGAGTTGAGAAATTTGCCGGGATTATTTGTTTCTCGAGTGCCAAGGATTATTTGTGTCCTTGGGGTTTGAAACGAGTCGAGGGTTCCTACGGAGGCACTGGTGGCTCTGCCAGTCGACGCGAATCAAAAGGCTCTCGTCAAGGAGTGTTTGTATCCGTGAGTCGAGGAGTTTTGCTGAAGTCACTGGCTTCTTCGGTTGAAATGAACCGTTGAGGTTTGGCTTCGTCGTCTGACGGAGTCCGCTGGGAAAGTATGATTCCTTCTTTGTTTACGCCCTTGGATTGTATACAGGGATCGATGTGATCTTAACCGTAGGGCCAAAGTTTTATCATTTCTTCTTTTTATTTTATTTTATTTCCGCGATGCTCTATCATTTCAGCTTTTATATCGCGAAGGTCGCGACTGCCCAATCATTTCGGCTATTTTTTGCGGTGCCCAATCATTTCGGCTATTTATTTTATTTTTACTCGCTGCTTTTTATTGCGAGCTGCCCTATCATTTCGGCTATTTTGCATGCATACATTTTTACTTGCTGCTTTTTATTGCAAGTTGCTCTATCATTTCGGCCATTTCGTATGCATGTGCGGCCTATCGGCTTTTCGCCGTAAACCCGAAATTAGACGCTGATTTCGGCATCAGCACCGCTACAACTGGGATATCGCCAGGAGCGAATCATCATTTGCCTCTGTCATTGTCGAACAAAGGAGGCTTAGCGACCAGGGTTAGGGTCCTGTCGGCTAAGGCTTTTGACTTCATGAGCCGTAAGGGTCTCGTGAAGGTATTTCTCCCTACAAGTCATGGGGATCTTGTAAGTGTATTTTCTCCTTAGGAACCGTGAGGGTTTCTAAGTGTTTTGTTCTCCTGTAAGTCGTAAGGATCCTACAGGAAGATTTTCTCCTCATAAATCGAGAGGATTTATAAGAGTTGTTTACCATACGAACGTATTCCCAGTCATGGATGGACCTTGGTTAGGGAAATGTTTATTCGCGCCCGTGGATTGTATACAAGGGTCAGTATTGAGCCACTTGTAGGGCAATATTGGAAGTTTGTGGGGGTTTGCTTAAGCCCAGGTTTAGGTCTCTGTGACTTAAGACTTTCAAATCCTATGAGCCGTGAGGGTCCCATAAGAGAGTTCTCCTTACGAGTCGTGAGGATCTCGCAAGCGTATTTTCTCCTTAGGAATCGTGGGGATTCCTAAGTGTGTTGTTCCCTTGTAAGTCGTAAGGATCTCACGCGGGTGGTTTCTCCTTACAGGGTCGAGAGGACTCCATAAGGGTTCTTTAACGAAGTTGCGCCTTTTCGGGTTTTCACAACATTCGCCGGTAGTCCTGCTGTTTTTACTCACGGAGCCCTTTCGGGTTTTCATCCGTGCCCATTTTGCTTATGGACTTACTGCCTTTTTTTTTATTTTATTTTTATTATATTTTTTTTTATTTATTTTTATTCATCTCGTCAGCCCAAGGATGCCGCAGTATTAGTTTAAAGACTTTTCGGTCTGATATTAGTTTAAGGACATTTCGGTCCACCGTTGAGAGGGTTGGCTACTACTTATAAAGCTTGAGCTTAGGAAGATAGCGAGCGGACATAGTCATCGTCATCTACCATTGACCTAGGCTGTGGCTCATTAAGCGTAGTATTTCTTTAGGAAGCGTCCGTTTATTGGCCTGAAAGGCCTTTCACCGTGCATGTCCATGAGTAGATAGGCCCCACCTTGGTAGACCTTATCAACGATGTACGGTCCTTCATAGTTTGGCTCAAACTTTCCCCGCTTGGCGCGATTGGGGATCATGGGCCTTTTGACCACTAGCACGAGTTCGCCTTGGTGGAATGTCCTCGGGCGGCTCAATCTTTCATATGAGCGCGTCATCTTTGCTTTATAGGCTTCCAGATTTTGTTGTGCTAGAAGCCGGATTTCATCAAGGGCGTCAAGCTCTTCAAACCGAAGGTGAGCATTTTCTTCGTCCGTCAGCTCGTAGTGGACTGCCACTCGTAGAGAGGGTAATTCTATCTCGAGAGGGAGTACTTCTTCTGTCCCAAATACCAACGCGTATGGCGTTGTGTTTGTGGCCGTTTTAAATGTAGTTCGATACGCCCAAAGAGCCTCTTGCAATCTTTCGTGCCAATCTCTCTTATTTCGTGACACTGTTTTCTTTATGATCTTTGTCAAGGTCTTGTTGAAGGCTTCAGCTAGACCATTAGCTCGCGGGTTATAAACTGAGGAATATCTCCAGTCTATATTGTGCTGCTGTGCGAAACGACCAATTTTATGACTTCGATAGGCTGGCCCATTATCAGAGATGATTCTTCTCGGGGTTCCAAACCGGTAGATGACATGCGTTTTGAAGAAATGGAGGATGTTCTCCGTTTTCACTTCCCTCAACGGTACCGCCTCTGCCCATTTGGAGAAGTAATCAGTCGTCGCCAAGATGAAACGATGTCCCTTTGACGATGCTGGTTCGATGGGACCGACTATGTCAGTTCCCCACATTTCGAATGGCCAACTAGCCACTGTTGGATGCAGTGGATTGGGATGCTGATGGATGAAGTCTCCATGAATTTGGCATGAATGACATTGCCTCGCATATTCTAGGCAATCCTGCATCATCGTGGGCCAGTAGTAGCCCATTCGCTTTATCTTCAACTTCATCTTAGGGCCTGCTTGGTGGGAACCGCAGAGTCCGTCGTGAACTTCTTGGACGACCCTTCTCGCTTCGTCGGGTCCTAGGCATCTCAGCCAAAGAGAATCGAATGACCTCTTGTATAGAGTATCATTGACGAAGGCGAAAGACAGAGCTCGTTTCGTGATCTGATGTCTTGTGGACGCCTCTTCAGGTATCCGGTGGAACTTGAAGTAATCTATGAAGACTTCTCTCCAGTCCCCGGTATTTTCCCAGTCTTTTATTTGCAGGGTTGCCTCCTCTTTCGCTCCTTTTTCTTCAGACGGTTTCGGAGATATTTCTGTTGGGGCGAGCACTCGACGGCTTTGTACCACGATTCTAACGTCATCGAGGTTCTCGTCAGCCAATTCTTTAGCAAGTTTGGCCAGTGCGTCCGCTTTGCTGTTTTCCGCGCGCGGTATACTTTCCAAAGTGTAAGAGGGAATTTGGGTTAGCAGTTGCTGCACTTTTTCACCGTATTTTACCAATTCCGGTTTGCACGTTTTGTAGTCGCCGTTTACTTGACTAACGACCAGTTGGGAATCGCCGTATATGAGGAGATCTTCAATTCCCATGTCAATGGCGATCTCGAGGCCTGCTATCAGGGCTTCGTATTCGGCTTCATTGTTTGTCCTCGGCTCCGTTAGGGAGAACGCGTAGCGCATTATCCCTCCTTGTGGAGTTACAAAGATGAGTCCTACCCCTGATTTAATTATAGGGGTACTTTGTTTGCGTTTCTTCATGGAAGATGCTCCATCGAAATAAAGCTCCCATCGGATATTATCACCGTCGATCGCATCGAACGCATGTTCGTCTGGAAGATCGCAATTCAGAGGAGAATCGGCGGGTATCGGATGCTCAGCGAGGAAGTCGGCAATGGCCTGGCCTTTCACTGCCTTGAGAGGTTGATATGTTATCGAGAATTCCATCAAGAGCAGGGCCCATTTAGCGAGTCGTCCTGTCAATATGGCTTTTGACATTAAATATTTAAGAGGGTCCACTTTTGAAATCAGACGGACCTCGTGCGCCAACGCATAGTGCCTAAGCTTTGTTATTGCGAAGATCAACGCCAGGCAGTGTTTTTCAATGGGAGAGTAATTGCTTTCTGCCCCCAGCAGGACTCGACTTAAGTAGTAGAGTGCTCTTTCTTTCCCTTGATCGTTCTCTTGTGCCCATAATGCGCCTAAAGAACCTTCGAGGGCGGTTGTATAGAGAATAAGAGGTTTCCCCTTAACCGGAGCAGCCAATACCGGCGGGTTCTGCAGGTATTGCTTGATCTCGTCCAGTGCACCCTGGCATTTTTGGTCCCAAACGAATGGGCTTCCCTTCTTCATCAGGTGGCTGTAAGGACGGCACTTTCCTGAAAGGTTGGCTATAAATCGCCGTATATACGCAAGTTTCCCTTGGAGAGACCGCAGCTGTTTGAGAGTCCTCGGCGGAGGCATTTCCATGATCGCTTTGATCTTTGACGGATCTATTTCAATACCTCGGTGTCGAACGACGAATCCCAGGAATTTGCCCGAGGAAACCCCGAACGCACATTTAAGAGGATTCATCTTCAAGTTGTATTGCCGAAGGCGTTGAAATACAGTCTTCAGATGCTCGAGATGTTCCTCGTATGATTTGCTCTTGACCACGAGATCGTCGATATAGCATTCGACGATTTCGTGTATAAGGTCGTCGAAGATCTTCGTCATGGCCCTCTGATAAGTAGCACCGGCGTTCTTCAAACCGAAAGGCATCACTTTATAACAAAATATACCAAGCGGAGTCCTGAAGGCTGTGTGCTTCTGATCATCAGGGTGCATTTTTATTTGATTATACCCCGATGAGCCATCCATGAAGGAGAAAACCTCATGAGTGGATGTGTTGTCTATCATCAGTTCGGTGACTGGCACTGGAAAATCATCTTTTGGGCAGGCTTTATTGAGATCCCGGAAGTCTACGCATATGCGCACTGTCCCATTTTTCTTCATCACTGGGACAATGTTGGCGATCCATTCAGGGTATTGGACTTCTTGGATGAAGCCTGAATCTATCAACTTTTTGACTTCGGCGTTGATGCTCATCTCAAGCTCGAGTCGCATTCTTCTCGGCGCTTGTTTGACTGGCTTGATGTTCGGGGATATCGCCAATTTGTGCACAGCGATTTCTGGATCTAGTCCCGGCATTTCGGAATAGTTCCACGCGAAGCAATCTTTGTGCTGTAGAAGCACATCCTTTAACGCAGCCACCCTTTCTCCAGATAGCAGTTCGCTGATGAATGTCGGTCGCGGGTCATTTTCCGTCCCCAACTCAATTTTCTTGAGATTATCTGCAGTGGTATGGATTCCATCTTCCAGTTCTTTCGGAGCTGGGGGAAATTCTGAGATTACCTCATCGCTGCCGCTTTCAAAACACCAAGGGAGGTTGTTCATGTCCTCGGACCCTTCTTTTAGTATTGTTATCACATGGCAAGTGCAAATTTTCTGCCAATCCCAATGCGGAGTTGGTTTTATTCTTGTATTTTCGGGCTCGTGCTTTTGCGGCGGCGCTACCCTCCAACTGTCAGACAACGCGAATTTGCCAAGCTGATATTGGTCCTCAACCCAATTCTTAAAGGTGAAGCAATCTTCAAGCGGATGCCCTACTACTCGATGGTAAAAGCAATACTTCGGGTTGGAGACCTCGCCTGCTTGTTCAGGGTGTTTAGACTCTGGCAACGTAAGCATTTGATGTTTTAGAGCGAGATCGAATATTTTCCTTGTTTTGTTCCGAGGAAAAGAGTATGCTCGACCCATTTTCTTCCCGAGGGCTAAATCAATAACGCTCGATTCTCGGATGCGCGGCTTCTTAGCTCTGCTTTGTAGTTGTCGAGCGCCTCTCTTGCCTTTCGACTTGTTTTTGTTCTCGCGTCGAACCTCTTTTGTTGCAGGTTGATGAGGAGCGGCATCTTCGTTCTTTACTGCCTGTTGGAGGAGGCGCTGTGTCTTAGCTTTCTCATAAATTGCCATTTCACGATCGTGATCGTCTCGGGCTTTTTGACTCGCATCCCTTATAAGTTTGCTCATCTGGTCTTCAAATGATGGACTGGGCGGTTTTGTATTATGAACTTTTGTTGGCTCAGGATTAGCGTCCTCCCATTGAGCGTCTGCCTCTTCGTCGAAGTCATACATGGCATAACAGCTGTTTACTAGCTCCCGCTTCTTTGGCCGGATGTACCCAAGCCCTTTGGTTTCTACTTTCCCGTTAGGCAGTTTGCATTGGGTCCCGGGAATGTTCCAGACCTTGTCATAGAATTTGGCTTTTCTAACGGTCTGTGTGAAGGACATCCCTTGGCGTTTTAGCAGTTTCTTCAAACCTTCGGTATAATATCGGGGAAGACGGATAGGCTGAAGCCTGTCGAGCGTGGGATCCGCGCCATGCCAAACTTCTTTTTTTACTTTGTTTTCTTCAGAACGGTAGAATAAGATTGCCTTCTCGCCTCTTCGTCCGGGAGGGATATAGAATGTCTGCAATTCTTCTACGCTGTTGGTGTTGAATGCATCCAGTTCTTTGTAATGTTCAAGTGGCACCATGGTTATTTGCAGACTTCGCTCTTCATCAGCGGAGATCTGTATCGAAGGCCGAGCAGGGAATACAGCATGAACTTCATCCTCTGAATCACTACCGAAGATCAACGAAGGAACGGATGGTCCTGGCCTGGTAGATTGGGATGGACCTGAATAAATTATATCCTCCTCCTCGGTGTCACTGCCGAAGACAGGGATGGTGGCATTAGTTTTTTTTTCCGGTTTGTGACACCTTTCCGTGTCTTCGAAACTCGGCAAGAAGTATTTGGCATCTTCATACTTGCGAACTTCGTTCACGGAAAACGGATTCAACTCTCCGGCCACAGTGTACTCGAGGCCATCCCTGGAATACTTCATGCACTGATGCTGTGTAGAAGGGATGATGTTGTACTCGTGTAGCCATGGTCGGCCGAGCAGAGCATTATAGCACGTCTTGGCATCTATAACATGGAATTTGATGTCTGTGACGAGCAACCCGAAGCGTAGCGTCAATATCACAGATCCAAGAGTCTTTGAGGATTGAGAGTCGAAACCGGAGATAGTGATCTTGTCTCGGGCGAGGTGTTGGACACTCATGCAAATCTCCTTTAACACTCGTACGTTGAGTAAATTGGCGGACGATCCGTTATCGACCAAGATTTTACCTATCTTTATGTCATGGCAGTATCCTGAGACATAAAGAGGGCGATTGTGTTCACACGTCCCGAGAAGAAGGTCTTCATCACCAAAAGCAACGTCGGCTGTGTGCACTTCTTCCAATTCGTCTTTCATCTTTTCTTCGGTCAAGAAGGCTTGGAACTGGTCCGGATCTTGTAGTGCCTTAATCAAAGAGTCTCTCGCCTCCTTTGATAGTAACAAGGCATCGAGGATGCTGAGTTGTGAGGGTAGCTTCCTCAGATGCGCTAAGACATTGTAATCCACTTTACTCCTCTTTGGCGGATTTTTGGCGGTTAACTCTTCCGCGACTTGGTCATCCAAAGTGATGTCTTCAGAGACCTTCTCTTTCCCTTTATCTTTTCTATTCGAGGGTCCGAGATTCTTTTCAGGCAGTGTCCGATTCCTCAGCTGTATATTTTCGCAAGACTTCGGTTCTTCTTCTTTTCCCGAAGTTGATTCTTTAAAGAGAGGGGCAATCTCTAGTTCCTCATCAGAGTCGCTCCCAAATGTGGGCACTTGTGACCTGGTAGTGTTAACCATGTGACAGTTGCCGGCAGTTCTTTCAAGCACTTTGGTCGTGTTTCTTTGCTCCCGACGCACCTTGCGCTTTTCCCGTTTAAAGCGTTGTTGATTAGCGACGTATCCTTGCCACCATTTGTCGAACGCTTTGCACTCTTGGGTAGAATGTGAGACCTTCTGATGATATAAGCAATAAGAGGGGTGCATTTCTACCACGCTAGTAACTTTTTCTTCTGAGGGTGGTAGCTTCATGCCCATCGATATGGCCTTAGCGAACTTCTTTTTTATCTTAAATTGGCTTTTGTCAGCGGTGGAGGCATTTTGCTCCAGTGGGATCATCTCAGCTCCTCCCTCAAGTCGCTGGCGCTTGGCCGTTTCGAATATCGCCGTCTCGCATTCTTGATCAGCTTTACTTTTCAATCGAGCTTCACTAAGAAACGCGTCAATCATTTCTATTGATAATTCCGGAACCCTTGACTCAGTATTTTCCCCCGGCGTTTTGGTGCCAGAAGTCCCTTCATCGTTCGAGGTCGAGTGAGAGATCATATGACAGCTTGCCACATCTCCGTCGGATTCATCCGATGAAGCTTCTTCCTCATCTTCTTTTTGAAAGACGTGATCAAGGAAATCTTGGAGCGTAATGGGAGTCCGCGCCTTTTGGTTATACTCGTCCAGTGCGTCAATCTGCTTCTGTAAGTCCGTCCGCTTGTCGCTAGGCTTCACGGGCTTCTTAGATTTCTTTTTCTTCTTTTTCGAAGATTTTGACGGCTGGTTATGGACGCTTGAACTACCATCATCGGCCTTCGGAGTCGAACGTGGTTTCAACATCCCCTCAATAACCTGCGGCTCCAAGGGGTTCTTCCACTTGACCGCTGGACAGGTCTGCAGATCATTTAGCATTCTCCTCGTTTTGGCTGATAATACAACCTCCCAGGGAGCTTCTTCAATGACGGAGCATGTTGCCCCCGGCGTATTCGTTCCCTTATAGGTGTGGGGCTGCGGAGGATTCACCTTCCATTTGTCAGATAGCGCAAACTTGCCCTGACGGTACTGGTTTTCGAGCCAATTTTTGAACACGTAACAGTCTTCGATTGGATGTCCTAGCACTCGATGGTAAGGGCAATAATTAGGCTCGTTAACGTCACTTGGTTGTGACGGACGTTTTGGATCTGGCAGATTTATGAGCCTATTGCGCAATGCCAGTTCAAATAACCTCCTTGTTTTATCACGGGGGAAGGAGTAAGCACGTCCCATCCTGTCCTCAAGGGGTACGTATGGGCGCGTGTTATTTGGACGAGCAACCGGCTTCGAGTCGTTCGGTTGCTGTTGGGCATTAGCGACGATGATCGCTTTTCCCTTTCCTTTGTCGTTCCGAGAGTCGGGCTTCGGGAGAGGGGGTTTATGGCCCATCTGGTCCATCTGCGCCAATTTGTCGATCAAAGCCTGGAAAGAAGTTGGCTTGAAGAACATCATAAACTGCGAAATGGTTGCTTGTGGATCAAGGGTTCCAACAAACATTCCCACCGCAGGGGCTTCTTCTATACGCTGTTCACATTTAGACCATAAATTACACCACCGTATAGCGTACTGGACCCATGTCTCGCCGGGCTTTACCCTGGCGTTAATCAGCGCCGTCATCGGAGTACGTTCGCTGGAGCTTGCGAAGCGTTGGGTGAAGAGCAGCTCCATCTCTGCGAAGGTTTTAATGGAGTCGTTGGGGAGCTCGGAATACCACTCGAAAGCCGTGTCTGATAAACTTCCAACAAACTGGCGCAGCAAGAGCTTGTCGTCGCCTCCAGTGTTACCACAAAGCGCCCTGAATTGGGCAACATGTTGATGGGGATTGCCGGTCCCCTTGTAGACATGAAACTTTGGAATTGTGTAACCTGGCGGGTACTTGATTTGGTCATACCAGCCCGGCTATGGCCGCCCCGTTTTTACAACGTGGCCGGCTGCTTCGGCCGCGTGATGAACTTTTATCTGCTGGGCTATATATTCGTCCAGATCTGTTTTAGAGATTGTGTCTTCTTTAGCCGTCGACAGAACGGGCTGAGGGTTTGATGTTTCTCCCCTATCATCCCCAAGGACGATCGGGGGTTCTTTAGTCGGGGATTCTGGTTGTATCATCATCCCTATCATATCCTGGAAGAGAAGGCCCATGCGCTGTATATTGGCTGCTTGTTCAGCAGCCTCTTGGTCTCTCTTTTCGAGCATTCGGCGAAGGAACTCGGCGTCGGTCTCTTCTTCTTGACGTTCATCTAAGGACGTCTCAGGATTCTCTTTTGGCCCCGTGAGTGCAGCCATTGTAGTCATCATCTCCTGGAGCTTTTGTTGCTGCTCCTGAGACTTGGTCACTGACCGGGTAAGCGGTCGGTGACCCATGGAAGTACGACTTTCTTCTTTCCCCGAAGCCATATAAACCGTATGAACTGTGATGCCCCCTGACTTGGGGCGTTTAGGTTTACCGCTCTTAGACTTTGCCAGCGTCATGGGAGCTTTTTCCGGCCCCTTCCTTTTATGGGCCTTTGAGGTTGAAGGAGCCGTTAAAGTGGGCATCCTAGCATTTGTTGCCCCCTGCCGTTTAGCGGGGCGGTTTTTGTCTTCTTCCCCCCTTGCCCTGTTCTGGCGACGGAAGTGGCCTGAGTCAATCACGGAGTCTTGAACCCTCCGCCAAATTTTATAAACTTTCGCTGACAGCCGTTGAGGAGGCTATTCCTGTTTCGTCTCCGGAGCTTTTTCCATGGGTGGAGGAGACTTTTTCAACGTAGCCACTGGGGAGTTCTTTCTCACCTTCCTCAGCATTTCAAAGCTGTTCCCAGTTGGAACAGCAGCATCGACTTCCACCGTCGGAGCAGGTGGGGTTAGCCCTAAGGGGGAGTTGCCCCCTGCTTTCCTTACTCTCTGCCAATGGCGACGTCGCGCACGACGAGCCGCCGGGATTGGCTCGGAGATTGAGATGGTTTCTTGTTGCCCCCCGTTTGAGCGTGGGGTAACTGTTGATGTCAGCCTATCGAAGACTGATGCCTTCTGACCAGCTGGGGGAGGAGTAGGAACCGTCAATCTTGTGAAGACTGACTCTCTGATAGGAGAAGCCGCTTTAACAACCTCCAAAGCAGCGGCCGTTGCCCTCTTTGGGACGGCCACCTTATAGTTCTGACCCAGCCTGGTGAAAACGGAGGCTGTTGGTCCAGTAGCGGGCGACCCGCTGACAGGGGTCGCAGTAGCAGTGAGCCGGTCGAACACCGACTTCTTGTTCGCTTCCGGTGTGGGTATCGGCACCGAGAAGCTTGTAGGTGGGACCATGGTCCCGAAGAACAAGCCGGTGGTGGCCTGAGTCAACTGGCCTACCGGCAGGGTCAGGAAGGAAGCCGCCTGGGGCCCATATGCTACACCTCTAGGTGAGGTGGAGCGTCCGTTGCAGTTGCACTTCGAGCAGTTGGTGCAGTTGGTGGCCATTGAATGCTTGAGTTCTGTACCAAACAAAAGACCAAATCTTAGCAACTTGAAATCCGAAGGCAATCATTTAACAAACCGCGATTGGTTCGCGAAGACGACACACGAAGTGTGGAGTGGAAAGAGGAAGAGGTCCCACCGGGCGTGCCAGAATCTGTTCCCTTCCGAACGGCGGCCGGGACGTTAGGGCGTCCGTGCCTGAGGTTCGGGGCAGATGCTATTTGGTTTTATCCGTCTATCTCTCCGAAGATGCCAAGTTGATTTATGGCACCGTGTATCGGAGGTTTAGACGGATGTGGCCGATGTAGCAGACTTCGTCAGATTCCCCCTCAGGGTGAGGGGTTTTTTTTTTGATTGTGGGGACGCTCTTCCCTGCAGGCGCAAGCCCCTGCAGTTAATTACGCTACCGCATCGCGGTAACAACTTTCTCCTTCTCCAGAATTTCACTTCGTGTCGTGTGTGTTTGTTTTGTTTGTGGTTGCCCGTGGATTGTATACGGAGACTGAGTAATGCCGTCGCCCATAGGACGTGGATTAGTCCAAATCCGTATTTACTTAGATTTGGGTTTAGTGTTTTTAGTTTAAGGATGCATTAGTCGCGTTGCGACTAAGATCGACTTAAACGTTCGTTAAGGATACGTTAGTCTTATTTTAGACTAAGATCAACTTAACATCATGATTGATTTAATTATCCGGCCGTCGGGACTCGTCACCTCTCTGACGTCATTGAGGGATTACAACGACAGGCGTCTGAGAAGTTCAGAGATGTACCCTTGAACCAAAGTTAATTTGGAGTTTTATCGTTTATTTAAATGTCTAAGAACACGTTAACCGTATTTGGGGTTAAGATCAACTTAGACGGGACCGTTTAGATCCGACAAAAGAGCGTTTGGGCCCTATTGTGCCAGTTTAGGGACATGGAGGTCCATCGCCAGTTTTAGGGACGTGGGGGTCCATTATTAGTTTAGGGACGTTTCGGTCCGTCGCCAGTTTAAGGACGTAGTGGTCCATTATTAGTTTAGGGACATTCCGGTCCAATATTAGTTTAAGGACGTTTCGGTCCGATGTTAGTTTATGGACGTTTCGGTCCGATGTTAGTTTAGGGACGTTTCGGTCCGTCGCCAGTTTAAGGACGTAGTGGTCTATTATTAGTTTAGGGACATTCCGGTCCAATATTAGTTTAAGGACGTTTCGGTCCGATGTTAGTTTATGGACGTTTCGGTCCGCTGTTAGTTTATGGACATTTCGGTCCGCTGTTAGTTTATGGACATTTCGGTCCAATGTTAGATGAGTGGTCGTTGGGACTCGTCACCTCTTTGACGTCGTTGAGGAATTACAACGACGGATGTCAAAGGAGTTCGGAGATGTACCCTCGAACCGGATGTAAGTTGATTTAGGAGAGCCATTTTGCTCAGTCAATTTAATTTAAGGACTTATGGCCACGATTGGGCTAAGTCCAGTTCAACATCTTTATTAAGTAATGCATTGCATTTAGGCTCTGCAGAGCATCAATTTATTCTGAGCTCTGCTCATTTATGAATGATGCAATGCATTTGTTTGATTTGGGTTCTGCCCCTGGCAAAATGCACAGCATTCTGGAGATTCTGTTTAGGCTCTGCCCATTTATAAATGATGCAAAGCATCTGTTTTGATTTGGGCTCTGCCCCTTAAAATAATGCATTTGCGCTTTATTGAGCCTGTTAGGCCTTCTCTTAATTGGGCTTGGCCCTTTTTAATGCATCTGCGCTTTGCGCTAAGTAATGAGCGCAAGTCCATATGGTGATGACACGTGTCGTGCTCTGATGAGTGCAAGCGCACTAGTGCAGCGCGTTGCGCTGTTGCGCTGCGCTATTGCGCTGCTGACACGTGGCGCGCTCTCAGCGAGTTGCGCTAATTCCAGAGAGCAAAGCTCTATCTTAAGGGCGCTTAGCGCAAGTGGTTTTATGGCCGACACGTGGCGCTCTCTTAAGAGCGCAACGGCGCAACTTGGAAGTGCAAAGCACTAAGAATCTTTTAGATTCAAGAAGGGAAGTGCAAAGCACTGTTTAATTTCTTCGTCTAAATTAGATCAAAGAAAAATAAGTTTTTCTTTATTTGAAGAACCAGAGGTTCTTAAAAGTGCAAAGCACTATTCTTTTGTTATTTTATTATTTTTATTGTTTTTACAGAACCGAAGGTTCACAAGAAGTGCAAAGCACTGTTTTCTTCTGTTTTCTCTTTTTTTTTTATATAAAGATCATTGATCTTATTTTTAGATCAATGATCTATTAGAAGGCCTTTTTTTCTACCTCATGAGGGTTCTTTACCTTTTTTTTTCTTTTTCTTCTCGGAGTTTTCTCTGTTTAGGGTTCTTGATTTTTCGAGAAAATTCTTGATGCCTTTGAATTGAGGCTTAGGGTCCTATTTATAGTGACCACAAATCTGTTGAATTTGTTAACGGGATCTTTCCCGAATGATTTTTGGGAGTTTTCCCACCGTTGGATCTTTGATCCAAAGGCCGAAGAAAGTCTTCTAGTTCTGGAAAGAACAGAAAAGATTTCATAAAAATCTTAATTCAGTTTGGCGCAGATGCCCCAGCGCATGACACGTGTCGCGCAGCGCAGAGCACAGCGCAAGTGCGACAGCGCATCTGCGCTGACACGTGTCGCGCAGCGCAGAGCGTAGCGTAACTGCGCTAGCGCATCTGCGCTGACGCGTGTCGCGCAGCGCAGAGCGCAGCGCAACTGTGCTAGCGCATCTGCGCTGACGCGTGTTGCGCAGCGCAGCGTGCAGTGCAGTCGAAGCGTTGCTTCCTTCAATCAGAGCTTTGCTCTGATTGGGTGCGCTTTCTTGGGCGCTGCGCGCGGGACTTGAAGCTTTGCTTCAAAAATTTGAATTTTGAATTCAAACAGAGCTTTGCTCTGATTGGGCGAAACAGTCATTTTGGTCCTCGAAAAACGGCGGAGAAAGTTTTTCAATGTGGCTTTTATTGGCCAACATTATTTAAAGATGCATATGAACATTGCAAAACTTGTCCGCGATGTCAGCATTTGGGTCGAATTTCACGAAGGAACGAGATGCCGCTCCAACCTATATTGGTTGTGGAAATATTCGATGTGTAGGGTATTGATTTTATATGCCCTTTTCCCAACTCCTTTTGGAATCTATATATCTTGTTAGCGGTTGATTATGTTTCGAAATGGGTGGAAGCTATACCGTGTCGCACTAATGACAACAAAGTTGTCATTAAGTTCCTTAAAGAAAATATCTTTTCACGATTCGGACACCCTCGCGCTATAATTAGCGACAACGGGACACATTTCTGCAATCGGTCTTTCGAGGCCTTGATGCGGAAATATTCAATCACTCACAAGCTTTCTACGCCCTATCATCCCCAAACAAGCGGGCAGGCTGAGATCTCAAATAGGCAGATCAAACAGATATTGGAGAAGACGGTTTCGAAAAACCGTAAAGATTGGTCAACCAAATTGACGGATACTCTTTGGGCATTCCGCACCGCTTATAAGATCGATCTTGGTATGTCTCCATACCGCCTTGTATTTGGGAAGGCATGCCACCTTCCTGTCGAGATCGAACATAAAGCAATGTGGGCTATTAAAGAGCTTAATTTTGATCTTGATCATGCAGGCAGCTATCGGAAGCTGCAATTGATGAGCTAAGAGAACTCCGCGATGAAGCTTACGATAATGCGGTGATAGTAAAGAACAGGACTAAAGTGTTCCACGATAAAAATCGTTTTAGAAAAACCTTCACATCGGGACAACAAGTCCTTCTTTACGATTCCCGTCTCCATCTTCATCCGGGTAAGCTTAAATCTCGTTGGAAAGGATCTTTTGTGGTGCGGTATGTACACCCGCACGGGGCAGTTGAAGTTGAAAATTTGTAAAACGGTTCAATTTTTAAAGTGAATGGGCATAGATTAAAACCGTATTTTTCTGCTGACCCCGTGGAGGAGCTCCTGTTTTTACAGGAGCCGCTTTATCAAAACTAAATTTCCTCCGCCTCACCTCCATGTTTTTATAACATTTTGTCATTTTAAGAATGGAGGTGAGTAAAAATGGATTTGATTGAATATCTGTGCGTGTCAAAGATGAAGTTTGGGGGTAGTTTTCATTTAACTATTATTTTACCCCTTGTATCTCTCTCCTCGTATACAGGTCCTTGTTCTCAAAATGCTACATCAGTGAGGACACTGCTGAAAACAGGTTTGGGGGGGTTTGTATTCACTGAATTATCTTTGACACTGGGCATTAAATTTTTTATTTATAACAAAACAGTAGAAAGTGAAAAATTACATCCAAAAGATAGGAATAGTTTAAGAAAACCAAGAAAATTAGAAGTTTTCTTAAACGAACTAGTAATAAGTAGTTATGAGCTGTTGTCCCAAGGGTTAGTAAGATGAAGAAAGTCACTAATCTGAGAATAAAAATAAGTCTGAAAAATAATTTCTATTCTGGAAGCCAAACATTTGAATGTTGATACCCTACTATATGCACTTACACACGTCTTGAAACTCGGGATAGTAGAGGATACCTTGAAATGCTCTTGTCTAAAAGCCAAAGTATGAAGGAAATAATAAATGAAGGAAAATATAAATGGTGAAAAGAAAAATGAACACTGGTTTTGTTATCGCCAAGGCAGCAATAAAAAATATAGCGAGGGTGCTTCATCACCTAGTGCCCTAAGGCCAACTGGTCTGGGAGTCACTGCTAAGCCTTAGGTGGTGCAAGGCGAGGAAAATATTATCACCTAATCAGCAAGCACATGAGTAATCGATCGGTTAGTACCTCAAGAAGTATTAACGGTCGCATGAAAATGTGTGAGCAAATCTAAATATTCATCAAGTTAAAAAGTACCGAGGTAGATGGACAAGAGCATGATAGCTTGAATTGAATTCTCCGAGTTTAGGGATGTCCTTTTCACACACGTAGGGGTATATGATCGATGTTTGGATGAAAGGTAGGAATGAAGAATAAAGACGATGTTTTCTTGAGGGATTTTGTGATTTCTAACATCTTTTCATGACTATTAAGATATGGCTCATGACAACTGAAAAGCTAGTGTAGTTGGAAACTCTTATTTTCAAAGTCTTTCTTTTATGGTTCTTATCTTTATATGTAAATTTCACCATCTCTCTTTTATTATAGGATTTTGTGGGTGTAATCCGCTGAAAACCCTCAGGAGATAACACTCCTCCTACTAGGGACACCTAGAGGTTTAATGGCTTGTTGCACATGCTCAGTGCAATCGTGTTTGCCTACGAAAGTGTGCTTAGTTTTCTCCTTTCTTTTTTTCTCCCACTTTTGAATAAACTAGTTTGCTCGGGACGATCAAAGATAAGTTTGGGGGTATTTGTTCAGTTGATAAAACTGCACATTTGTTATTACATTTTTCCTACCATTTTCATATTAAAAATGTTCTTTATTATAATATATCATACATATGAGAGTTTATATGTAAAAATAATATTTTCCATGTGTTGATATATTATAATTAGCATTTGGTAGGAAAATGAATATAATATTATTGACCTAATCCTAGTAGAACTAAGTCTACTAAATAAGTTGTTGTGCAGAATTTTTCCAAGACTAAAATCAAGGAAATCAAGTTGTTGAAGAAAACTTGCCTGATTAAGAAAGCAAAACTTGGAAACCAAGTCTGGCAGCAACCACGAGAAGATTTTCATGTTACAAAGGTTCCAAGGATCACCAAGTGTCACAACGAGCCAAACCCAAAAATTTGATGAAAGGATCTCAACCGTTGGCCGCGGATCCGCGGCCATACCCCTCCTTAGGCCGCGGATCCGCCGCAGGAAAGAAGGTTTAGAAGTTGAGATTTTTCTGGGTGAATCTTTACTACTTGATTCCAAATTTAGAAGCTAACTTTCTGGCTTTGGGACTATAAATAAAGACCGAGAGCCTCTTGGAAAAATCATCAAGTCGACGCGATCACGAAGTCCAAGACGGCTCACGCATCCAGACTGATCATCAACTGTTCGTTTACCTCCTTGGAAGAGATCGAGAAGCAAACTAGTCTTTGTAATCATTTTCTAAGCAATCAAAGCGTAATAAATATTGTTGATTAATAAAGGTAGCTTTCTTTTTCTTATTCTATTTCTTCGTAGTTTAATTATGCAATTTCTCTCCATCTCTTTTTCTCCCAACATGCGCGAGTAATTCTCCGCTTGTTAGGGTTCGTAGGATTAGGGTAGGCTAATGGATGATGAAGATCCTTAAACCCCTTTTAAGTCCTATAAAGTTTATGAACTTTACCAAAAGAATCATTAACATCATAATCGGGCGCGCTAACAATTCTTTGTTAGTTCCGACCGCGATTAGAGATTAGATTAATGATTGTTTTGGTAAAGGCTAGATATGAACGGAGTTCCGTGTCGAGATAAGGGTTAAGAGTGGGATTCCTTTTCCCTCTAGAAACCCTAATCTACACGCATCACCGTCGTTCTAGTTTTAAATCTATTAAAGGATAAAAAGGATAAAAAGGGTAACTTTTAATTAATCGTCCATAACTACTAAATCCTAACGAACCCTACAAGCCCTCTTATTATATTAACTACATCCCTAAAATAATCTAGATCTATATATTTTGCATTCTTGCTTAACGTAGATCTAGAAACCTTTCCACAAAATTCTTTATTCCTCATCTCTTTTTTCAACACATCTAAAGTAAGAGTAAAAGATTCAACGTTTCCCAGAGGCCGGCCCATACTCACCTCGGTCTAGCTACACGCGACACCGTTCTGATTGCCGTTAACAACTACAAACACACTCTTTTCGTACCAATCAGCTGACAACTTCAAAAAGCGATCCCGTAATAAATTACAGGAAAACCCCGCGACTGTATATACATACCCGCATTTGTATTCTGACCGAATACAAATGCAATGAGAAAAAATCTACACTGTACAATACTAGGATCCGGCTTAAACCAAAGCCCGCTAGTATTATCCGTCCGAACTATAACACGTGGACAAGTGCACACGTATGTTCCAACCCTGCCATAAATCCATACGGCCTCTACAGCATTTCGCCCGAAACTTGAAAAACTGTCTATGGGGGACTCTAAAGACTCGTCAATAATTTGGCTGTGGATTTAACCACTAGCACGTCAGAGGTATTAGCCGTACAAAACGGGCTACCAGGTATTGACCAAAAGGGAGGTCGATGAGCGAACTCATCCTGACACCATACTGAGCCTGTCAGTGACAATATCCGTACAGTCCGGTCCGTTCGTCTATGAGTATCGCATGGCGGGCCTAGGGGGTTGGTAAAAGTCAGACCCCCAAAAGCGGTACAAGTCGTGTCAGAGTGTAGCCCAGAACACCCTGAGATACTACTGGAATACCTACCAGTAAATCTCCTATCTCGGCCGAGGGCTTTGTGTAATGGCTCTCCTAGACACAGCGCGATCTCACCCCCAATACCGGGAGAGACGAACCCTTGCAGATCCGCTAACTGCCTCCATGTGGCTCGGGACTGTACCCAACTAAAACCAGTTTGCACGACTCATTTGAGCCGTGGTAGGGTAGTAATCAAAGTACAGTGGGAACTCACACGAGACAAATGACGATTTCAGGTTGATGAACTAACTTGTACACATGTCACCAGGGAACTGCTATCTGACGTCAGGTATAAAACCAACTAGCATGTTCCCTGCGAGTCCTGTCCGGTGTACTCATAACCCAATGAGCACCTGTATACATTTTAGGTGAACCTACTGACACCAGTGGCTTGTGAGACCGGCCACCGCCCCTCGTCGGGGTCTCGACTGTATACACTAGTCTACTCTGGAGTATCGATGCCCTGTCTCGAAAACTCCCACGACTAGGGACCTTTTAAGGATGTGCTTATAGACCCCAGCTCCCACGTATATGATCGCCATCATACTGCTGGCCATCAAGCAAGAATCCTAAGGGCTCTATCAACGCGCAATAGTGACCTGTAAGGTGACCTAAAGCAGTACACGATGATAAAGATAAACCAGATAGCATACTATCATCTTGAGTAAGACTGTTCTACCGGCATAGGTCCTCCCTCAATCATTACAATCACGTGCCTGTGATCCAATAATTGACTCTGAGGGCACTATATCCAACAATCTCCCACTTGCACTCAAGGGTAATTATTGCGATGTCGCATACTCACAGCCCGTGTGATACCGAACACCCAACACCTTTACTAATCAGTCTCACAAAACCCGTTTGCGAAACTATTGTGTTTGAGGAATAGCCTCAGTGAGTGGATCCGCCCTAATGCTTCTTTCTATGTCTCTCTTTATCTCAAGTTCGCGGAGAAAGCCATCTCCCGAAATGAGCAATACGTGTCTTAGAATATGTCTGGATATCTGATGTGACCTAGCTCATAAATGAACTCCAAATCCAAACTTCTTAGATTGTATCGTTAACTGAACTTAATCAGTATCCTGCGTAATGCCTCCCTCAGTGTCCGCTTGGATCACCTGTCCAAAACACTGCCCCTCGTCAGAGGGAAAACTATAACTCTGACAGTCACTCTGTCATCCAGGTCACCTTGGAAGCCTGGAATGATAACTGTCTTCCGAAGGAGGATGTCGTTATAATTTCCCCAGAACATCAACTTATGTTCTAAAACTGCTTCCGAATGTTTCTCCAGGATTGGATCAATATCAACTTATTGCATCTACTGCAAAAACAATATCTGGTGTGGTACTTGACATCTCATGATTGACTCAATTGCCTAAGCAAGTGATCTGCCAATCATGCACATCCCTCTCCTCTTTAGTCTGTAAGACACCTTTAGAGAGGGTGACTCCATCACCTGCAGGTACACTACCGTGCCAGGAGTCGTCCATTCTAAAACACCTTTAGAATGCTGTCTAAGTACCCAGATTGGGAAACTACCCAAATCTAGATCTAAAACCATAGATCTAGTAACCAGAATATCTGATATAATATCCATATCTCATGTGGAGAAACCACTGTGTGGCAACCAAAGTATAACCGATCGTAGTATAGGAATTTCACTTGCTACTCTGTGTATGTCATCCAAACACCAGGACATCACACCCTACTACCTTCTTAACAGATCCATCCCCTATACGGATGAAGTCAAACCTATGACTGTCACATCAGAAATAGATGATCTATCTCCGCTATATTCTGCTTTAGTCTATAAATAGACATAAGCCACTTGTCCACTATGCTTCCGCTACTCCCACTTACTACGGCAACCCTCTGGCAGAGTCATATACACGTGCACTTCTAAAGCCAGTTCAGAACGACGCTATACTCATCCTCCTGCCGGGTTTCATAGCCTGGAACAACAGCAATGGCAAGTCTGGGTAAATAAGAACCTCCCTATCACCGTCTTTGAGCATACCGAAGTACCTCTCGAGTGCCTGAGGTTACCTACCATATCTGCGGAGTGGCTAATGGAATATCAAGTCAGATTGAATCTTTAGGTTCTTATCAAATTTTCAGTAATCGTTTGCGGTTCTGGAATCACTTCCAGTTCTACCATACTCCCATTACTGTTTTTTTGAAAAAATCCATTTTACTAAAACTTTGGCGAGTCAAGAACAATATCACTATTGATCTTCCAGACGGTCGAAAGTCAACCCTCGTCATAGCCCGGGTCAACCCAAAAACAGCCATTACGGAAACGTGCCTTGAGTTATCCAGAGTCTGGTTTTAAGCATAAGCCGGACAACTCCCCGTACCTTAACAATGTTAAGATATGAACTATTCTATATCCAATATAGAAAAAGAGGCACTGATTTAATTGGAACCGGATTCAAATCATGCAGCTGTCTCTAGTGCATGTCAACTAAATGGAGAGAGGCCGATCAACATTACTCAACTTAGGAATACATCCAGATATGAGTAACCTGAAAGAGAAGCAAGTTCTCAAAACCATTACTATCAACTGAATACCATAAACAAGTATCTACATCTTCGTTCACCTTGAAGAATCCCGATACTTGCAACACCTAGTTCTCTACTTTATTCATATACCTATAACTTCTCAAAATTTGGACCTTGCATTTCTACGAAACACATGTCTAAGAACTAGAGAAGTCACAAGTAAACCGAATATAGTACGAGGACCAACCCCTCTGTCCTCATGGACACTGGACAACATACAATACTTTGTATAAGTCCCCTGAGTCTAATAACTCATTCCCTGTGTGTCGTAGGTTGAAAACTGTACTTATGGTTAAGAAGAATTACACCGCTGTTTAATGCCCCTTACCTAACCATCAACTGATATAGGTAAATGTCATCGACATAATTTCAAAAAGTTATATCTCACTTTATAAAAATAAACGTACAGATATATCAATTTGAAATTGGTGCATAACAATGGATATTCAAAACCAAATATTTTTCGTCCGGCAAACAACCCAGGCGATTTCCTCAAATATCACCAATTACAACTAATCCCGATATAATGAGGATGATCACCCAATTCCCAATAACTTACTCCCACTCATCATCAGTAAAACCATGCAGATGTGAGAATTATACCTGGTAAATACATACCTTGGAGTGAGTACTAATTCGGAAATCAGTTTTCTTTTAACAATACACAGTGAAACTGAAACAAGTAAATGTTTCAAAAGGGTATCCGGGTATTCCTAGTAATGCCTCTTCCATTTTCAGATTCACAACTGTAACCGTATATTTCTTTGCCATCTCTCCAAATCCCTTTATATGTCTTTAGTCATTACCTTCTGTACACCTTCGTTAGGCTAAATGATTTTCTTCCTTCCCTACCGTTTGGCACCAGCCTATGGTTTGGAAGAAGACTATCCAATAAGCGTAACAGGTGTACCGTCCTAATCCTAGGAGCACTCGTAATGCGAGAGAAGGTGAAGATAAAAGACAACCGAATAAAACCTTATTCTTATTTCTCCTGAACCAGAATCCATCCTCGAACTGGAACAAGTTCCTTCGAGTTCGTATATAACCATATGATGGAGTATCCAATAAACTGTGGATCTTCGTAGTGATACAGAGTGTTCTGGAGAAATACAAAAGTGATGGAGGATTGGCGAAGAAATACTTGGTTTGGTCGTGAATAGCAGTCGCAATTTACTTTGCCCTCTTACTAATCCCTTTATTTGTCTTAACTTATTACCTTCTGTACACCATCGTTAGGCTAATTGGTTTTCTTCATTCCCCACCGTTCGGCACCTGCCTATGGTTTGGAAGAAGACTATCCAATTAGCGTAATAGGTGTACTGTCCTAATCCAAGGAGCACTCGCAACCTGAGAGAAGGTAAAAGGAAAAGACAACTGAATAGTCTTATTCGTTTTCTCCAAAACCGGAAACCATCCTCGAATCTGGAATAAGTTCCTTCGAGTTCGTATATAACCATACGATAGTTTTATCCAATGGAAGTGTGTGTTCGTAGTAATACGGGGTGTCCTTGAGAAAAGGGTAAAAGTAGGAGTGGCAATGAGGTATGCGACTCTGACAATCCAAAAGCCAGTGTTATAAGAAGGTTCGGTCAACTTAGTCACTGAGTCATAGTCTAGGGTCGGGTCATGGTCGCTGCCAAAGAGAGAGCGAAAAGAAACACTCAGCGTGCACTCTAACCTAGATCAGAATGGTTATCAATTTATCTAATCAGGAAACCTCCCACTGTAACCTTAAACTCTCCTCCAAACCTAAAAGAAGAATTAGTCGGGATCACCCGAGGAGTAAACCAACTCATCAGTGGGAATCGGGATCCAACTATCATCGTATGATAACTTGATGGAATCCACTCAAGTCACCACACTCCAGAAGGTATGCGCATGCCTGGCAAGTTTCAGTTTCTTTAGAAACTCCCGATGTGTGTTTTTACCCCCAGGACCCAAGTGACCTTGACGGAGTCAACAAATCAATGAGTCCTAGTCAAGTTCAACTCGTCATTATCTGTATTGCATTAAACCCACCCGTACGTGCCCTTGACGGAGTCAACAAGGCCGCACGACTGTCCTAACCAATCCCATATCCATGCTACAAACAAGCACCACTTAGCTACCGTACACTACACCTTGACGGAGTCAACAAATGCAACACGAATACTAAATAATACCCGTAAGAAATGACGGAGGGCTACGGCTGGTTTTTGGCGAAAAACCTTTAACGTAATGAACTTGATATTGTTGAAGGAACTGCATAGCCTTTTATATAAAAATATAGTGACGAAAACCATTGCTAAAGAGGTCACTCCCGGAGAAGGGATCTCGGCTCTTTCCCCGTAGAATGAGGTGCAGGATATTCCAACTGAATACCACGATGCAAAGCAAAAGGCAATCGGCTATAGTGAAGTTATTGCCCTGACGCAAACTTCTGTCCAAGGGGTCACTCCCGGTGAAGGGATCTCGGCCCTTGCCTCGTCGACTGAGGTGCTGGATATTCATAACCGAATACCACTGTGCAAAATAAAAGAGAACGTCCTTACAATAACAGCTTTTTGAAAAATGTTCCAACAACATGAGAATATGTTTGTTTAGCTTGTATTGATCCGAATCAATGCAGTCCTATCAATTAATCACACCAATAAAGAACGAAAATACGATGTACGTATATGCCATCCGTATTCGCCACTGGGTCCCGTCATTACCCGTTAGTTTACTTAACTAACGACAGAGCGGGGACTGGACTAGCGCGGATGCAAAACATATACAATATCTACTAGTATATATATCAATATATAATATTCGCTCAAGGCGTGATAAAATGCAACTTCACAGAAATGTAATAAGCATCAGAGAACAATACAGATATCTGGGATCCCCGGGTTTCATAGAGCCGCTACTGAAACCCGACGTTCCCCTGTTCGTGTGGATAGCCTGTGCAATGAAATCCTAGACCCCTACGAGTGCGGCAAGTTACCCGCCAAAACCTGAAGCGAGGCAGCCCTCTTCAACAACGTGAATGTGTAAGTCCAAGTTACCTCTCCCGGTACTTACGGGCTTGCAGAATTGATGAAAAACGATTTTTCAAGAGGTGGTAACATGGACTCAAAATGCGGATCTTTGTTAAACAACTTCCTAACAACCTAACTAGAGTTTTACCTACTCGGTTAGGGGGCTATACCTTTCTTTAACTCCTTCGTCTTCAACTCTTTCCGGTGTACGGATCGGCCTCACCTCGTCGTCTCCTTACGCCGAAGATGGATCCACCTGAAAGCTTCTACCTTTGGCTTCTTCTTCGAACTTGAAGAAACTAGAACACTTGGTTTGCTAAACCTTGTGAACTAGGATGAGTAGAGAAGTGATTTGGGTTTTCTTTTATCTCTAAGGAAATGTTTCTCAACTCATGAGAGGGTGTTGCCTTGTCACAACCCGAAAGTACGGAACATGACCGGCACTTAGACTACGAACGTCTCAAGGAGTACGTATGCTAAGTAAGCCGAAACCCAGAAATCCAAACCAAGAGAAGTAGTAGAGAATAGGAAGAACCATATCAAATCAACCTGTATGCAACATAATATACAACGCCTAAAGGCGAGGATCACAACAGAAATGGAACTCAACAAGCAAGAAACTCAAGAAATATAACATGCTACTCTATGGTCGAAAGAATAACATTACTGGTCTCTATCTCAAAAAATACAAGTTTGGTTGATGGAACTTCTAGATACAACTGAAATATAATATACAAGGTATAATGATGGGTAAGATACAATAAACCCACCTACTAGCAAGTCACCCGAAAAGAAACCGTGCCCGCAAAGCCGTAATGAAATCCGTACGGCAACACCTGCAAGAAACTGGGGCACAACGGGGGTGAGTTGCCAACTCGTGAGTAGAAAAAGATCTACGCACAGAAATCGCACAAATAACGCAACCTAGGTCAATGATCATAATATATCCTCAAATATATGAATAACATGTAGCCTATAACAAGGCTAGGGTAAATATCTAACCCGAGTGTAATCTCATGTGCCCGTGTCAGTACCTCAGGTAGCAATATATCATGTGAATGAGGTATGAATGCATGAAAACAGAATACATGTAAATGAAGAAACTGTTTTCATAAATTAGTGAGATTTCCTTTGTATTTTTAAAATGAGGTATCATAAATGAAATCAGCATCAACAGTGTCTAGCATCGACACAAAACATAAATCTCAATGTCTCAAAACCTCAGGCTCCGGCCATCCGGACTGGCCTGTATCATCAAATCTCAGTACCTCAATATCTCGAAATCTCAATGTCTCAATCTCAATATCTAGGGCGCCGTCAGTCCAGACCGGCCCCTACCATCAATCTCAAGACCACGACGGTATCCTCCGGATATCCGACGCGTCGGGTAAAATCACCGGTAGGTAGTCTCCCCCTGCCAGGCTCATCGTCATCACCACGAGCTTCTTGCCCCGGGGTACCTTACCGGGTCCACCATGTACCCGAAACGGTTCATCCAACTCCTCGAATCGGGTCTCCAAATCCATCAGCAAACTCATGGTGGACGACTCATACATCATGGGAAAAACCGCGCTTTTTATTTAAAAAGAGAAAGAAGAAGTTTGTATATGTTTTGCGGTTTTCCCCAAATCCAGAAAATCTCATGGAAATCCAAATCCAAAACCTCAATAGCACGTAAAAAGTGAATATATGCATGAGAATCCATGAATGCGGCATAACAATGAATAACAGTATGCATGAGGTAGCAGGTAATAACTACAATGTCTAAACTAACATATAAGGCAAGTACACTAATATCATGTCTAAACTATTAGCTAGCAGGCTATGTCAAGCAATAATATTTTCTAAGGTGTACGTGACATGGCAATTACCGATGAAGATGTGTGTGAGCCGGCAAGTAAGTGTACGTGGTACATACGCATCATCGGTAATGGTGCTGGTGTCCTAACAGCATGATATCAATAATGGAGTATGAAACATAATATAATCATGCGATGCGAAGCGAACCACAATAATAAGCGGGAGCTGAATACTAGACGCAACTGTAACTAACCAGCATTAATCTAATATAAGCCCTACAAATAGTGCCTTTTGAAATAACACAAATCATGGGGTTTTGAAAATAGGGGCTACGGTGTTTTTATGAAAAGATACGTCTTTTGAAATATCCGTAGGATCCCTTGGGCTGTCTTTTAAAATACCCACGATTCGTTAGTTTTTGAAATAGGTAAGAATCGAATCTAATCTAACAACTAAACTAAACTAAAGGTCTAAGCTAACCAGCTGGACTACAGGTAAGGAAACTGCCTAACATCTGAGCCGATCCATATACATACCTGTATATATATTAGTCGGTGATCCCGCCTCAATAATTTCATATCCGATACCATAACTACAATCAGACATCCCAAGTCAAGAGTGCGGATCAATCATTAAGATATAGCTCGGACGTAAATCCGTCGTACGACATCCCCAAATCTGGGTACGGGTCAATATCATATTCCTCACACCATTCCTCTGGTATCCTCTTTATTCAAGATCATAGTCTAGGGTACTGATCTACGTCTAGTACGATACTAATATCACCTAAGTATGCATGCACGTGTGTGAAAACTACATCAAAGGACCCGCTAAAACATCAGGTCGTATATCAAATACGAACCATGTCATATCACCGATCTCACGGCCTCAAATCGAATCTCATCGACTCATCTCAAATCCCAAGTACTATCCTCAAATCCAGTATATGAACACATAGTCCCATAGCCATGTGAACACGTAAATATATAATCCCAGATACGCACATGTAAAAGAAAGGATGTATGCAAATATGTGCGTGTGTGTGTATAGGTGCAACCCCTACTCTAGGGTTTCGCAACTACACTAAACCAATCACAGAACACCCAAAAGTCTATCTTTATCATCAATAATCTCAACAATATAATCAATATATATGTATGTATATGTATTCGTATATATCACCACGAACTGCGGGGGTGCTATACGCCATCCACCCGACTTCTCCCCGTAGATATAAATCTACTCACCTTGTCCTTGCTCGCCGGTGCCGACGTCGCCACGCGCTTGCTTATCGTCTCAAAGTCCACATGGGGTACCTACATATCATAACGCACCGTATCGAATTAAAATCCGACTCATGACCAAAACTACACATGAATCCCACATAGGTCAAAACCTATGGTTTGCTTTCATAAATCAACTCAAAAACCCTCGACATCGGCGTACAAATGTCGATTGATCAAGAAAAACACTAAACATACCAATCATGGTTTCACAAATCACTAATTATTATATGAAATAGGCTAAAATTTACAAAAACCCCAAACTCACTTTAAAAGCTATTTTTCCAAAAACCTAGCAAGCAAAATTTTACCGTTTGTACAAAACTTGATGTTTTAACAATTCTAATGGCAATAATACTTATTAACATCTTAAATAAGTCATAAAAACAATTTCCATAATTTAATCTCACTAAATTTCGTTAACCCCAAAATTCTAGTTTACAATATACAAAATTTTAACAATTTTATAGCAAAAATGCACAAAAAACAATTTAGCTTGGATTTTCATGAACTAAAGTATTAAACTACAACTTAAAATGTTAATAATGTTATGAATAACCTAATTAGATTTTTCTCTTAATTATTTTCATAGTTTAAAAAAAAACCTAGTTTGCTAAAAGGATCATAATTTGGGCAAATTAATTGTAACAATTGACCCATTAGCTACTAGATCGGGTTTTGCATGTCTTAAGAGGTTCAACTACACATTACAACCTTCAACAAGTGATTAAAACCCTAATTCTAAACTCAATCCCCTATCTTTCAATTTCAAACTTGAAATTGAAACCATAAAATTATCTAAACAAGTTGGCTTAAGGCATTAAACCAACAATTTACATATTGGGCTAAGATTTATACCTCACATTTGTAGATCTAGCTTGCAAATCTAGCCTCCCAAAATGGCCTCCATGCTCTAAGATCCAAGATAGATAGGTCAAGGAAGATGGGTTAAGCTTTAATTTGGAGTTTGTGAGGCTTGATTTTGATTTTTGATTGATTTTTTATGGATTTTTGATGTGGGAATGAATTGGGAAAATTTGGGACAGCAACTAGGGAATTTTCGGCTGCAAAAATTTGAGGGAGAGAGAAGGTGAGGTATATGTGTGTTTGTATAAGTCAAAGTTCCCCATTCTTTAATTAAAGCACCATGCCTTCTTATTCTAATCAGTCTCTTTTCATTCTTTCTTTTTTTTTTTAAAGAGGGCTGCTGGAAAGTGGTGGTGGGGCCGGCCATGTGAGTGGGTGAGAAGAGAGGGTGTGTGTGTGGAGCAATGAACACCAAACACCAATACAATATGCACCAAAACCCTTTTATTTTCACAAAATAAGCCTTTTTTCTTCAATATTTTCTAAACCGTTTTGGCAAACGATTTCGTTCCAAAAACCACATGATAAAATTTTATTTAATGTTTTATGATGCACAAAATTTGTTTCAACTCATTCCAATTTGTAATTTTCCCTAATTAAATGTATTAGTGACGGCTTAAAATAATAATAAAATAATATTTTTTTCAGAAAATTTGAAATTTCACCAGCGGCTCAATAAACACCAAATAATAGCAATTACATAGCTAGAATATGTATATTTAATTTTTATAATAAGATATTTGTATTTTGACTTTTTACAGAAAACCCCCTTATTTTACCGATTTTTCGAAATTTCACCGAAACGATTTTCAAAACGTTACATGCCTTGAGCTAGAGAGAGAGCAAGAGGAAGAGCAAGAGGGAAAGCTCAAAACAAGAGAGAGAAATGAAATGAGAGAATGAGTAACTCTTTTGCCATCCAAGCTCTCATAATCCAAAACCATGATTACTCATAATAGTAATTGAGTATTATGTGTTGGTTCAAGTCAAAATGGCCATATCATTTCATGCACTCATTTTGCAAAAACAAACAAGTAAGCAAAAGTCTTTGCCATGAAATGATAGCCATTGCAATGATGATGGTCAACTAGTCCAACCTAGTCAACCGGTCAACAAGTCAACAAAGTCAACCCCGCATCTCAACCATGACACAATAATACTTAATTAATATTATCATTAATCATATTTCTTATTCTCATTAGGGTTTAGCAAAAGTCAATGGTCAACAGTGAACAGTCAACAGTCAATAACCCCAATGAGAATCCTCTGCCTATGTCTCTCTGTCAACTGTGCATACACACCCGCATCCGTGTTCTGAGGAACACGAATACAAACGAGATAAAACCAATCCCAAAACGTACACTAGGATCTGGCTTAAACCAAAGCCCGCTAGTGTTAACTGTCCGGACACCAAACGTGCACAAGTGCACGGATGTGACCGAACCCTGTCGCAAAACCATGCGACCTCTACTCTTTTGCCTAAAGGCGAATAGCTTTCTGTGTGGGACTCTAAAGACTCGACACTACGCTGGCAGTGGGTTTAACCACAGACCGCAAGCGGCACTAGCTGTGCGTAACGGTCCCCAGATAGATGCCGACAAGAAGACGGACGAGGTGAAACCCATCTGAACTCCTACTGAGCCTGAATGTGACAATCTCCATACAGTCCGGTCTGTTCGTCTGATACATCGCATGGCGGGCCTAGGGGGCGGTAAACGTCAGTCTCCTAATAGCGGTACAAGTCGTGTCGGAGTGTAGCCCAGAACACCCTGAGATAGCACTGGAAACCTACCAATATATCTCGCTTGCCCTGGCCAGGGACTACTTGTGTAATGGCTCTCCTAAACACAGCGCGATGTCAACCCCCAATCCCGAGAGAGACGAGTCCTGTCTAACCGTCACTGCCTCCAACTGCTTCGGGACTGCACCCAACTACTACCTGTTTGCACGACTCCTTTGAGCCGTGGTAGGCTAGTAATCTAAGTACAGTGGGAACACACTCGAGGCGAAGTGACAGTGTCAAGTTAGCTGACTAAGCTGTACTCATGTCACCTGGGAACTGATAACTGACGATAGGTATAGTACCAACCAACAGTTCCCGACGAGTCCTGTCCAGTGTACTCGTAACCTAACGAGCACCCGCATACTATCTCAAGTACGACGTACTGACGGCTGTGGGACAGACCGTCTCCCACACTGGGATGAGAAGCGCATACGCTAGTCTACTCCGGAGTATCGATGCCCTGTCTCGATAGTCCTACGACTAGGGACCTGCATAAGGATGTGCTTGTAGATTACCCAGCCCCCACGAGTGTGACTGCCATCACAACGCTGTTAATCAAGCAAAGATCCTAAGGGCTCCACTAATGTATAAAAGTGATATACTAAAATAAACACATGTACACATTAAAGTAGAAACAAACCAAGTAGCATACTACTATATTGAGCAAGATTGTCTATACAAGGTGAATATCCCAAGCTTCCATTAAGTAATATACAAACTAGTATGATACAGGAATGGCCTCTAGGGCATATACACTAACAATCTCCCACTTGCACTAAGGCCATGTACTGGCGTATCGAAGACCTATCATCTCGATCAGCCACTCAAACTGAGTCTGGGGTAAGGCCTTTGTGAGTGGATCAACAGTGTTATCTTCCGTAGAAACTCTCCGAACCTCGATCTCCTAGCGACCCACGATCTCCCTGATCAGGTGATACCGCCTCAAGATGTGTCTGGATCGCTGATGGGACCTGGGTTCCTTCGCTAAAGCTATAACCCTTTGTTGTCGCAATACAGAGGTATTGGATCAACAATGGATGGAACCACCTGAAGTTCAGTTAAGAACTTCCTTATCCAGACGGCTTCTTTTGCGGCATCTGCAGTAGCGATATATTCTGCTTCCATCGTCGAGTCAGCAACGGTTTCCAGTTTGGAACTCTTCCAACACACCGCCCCTCCATTGAGGGTAAAGACATAACCCGACATGGACTTGGAATCATCCTTGTCACTCTGGAAGCTGGAGTCAGCAAAGGCCTCGATCTGGAGGTCTTTTCCGCCATACACCAAGAACATCTCCTTAGTCCTTCTCTGGTACTTGAGAATGTTCTTTACTGCTATCCGGTGTTTCTCCCCAGGGTTTGACTGATACCGGCTTACCACACTCAGTGCGTAAGCTACATCTGGTCTGGTACATAACATCGCATACATTATAGAGCCTACCGCAGAAGCGTAGAGTATAATAGACATGCGATCCCTTTCCAAATCAGTCTTGGGAAACATCTCTTTGGAAAGGGTGATCCCGTAACAAGCCGGTAGATTACCGCGCTTGGAATCTTCCATACTGAATCTTTTTAGTATGGTGTCGATGTACCTGGACTGTGAGAGTCCCAGTATCCTCTTGGATCTGTCACGATAGATCCGGATCCCCAGAATGTATGAGGCATCACCCAGGTCTTTCATGGAGAACCTGTGTGACAAGAACCCTTTGACAGATTGTAGCATAGGAATGTCATTTCCTATTAAGAGAATGTCATCCACGTATAAAACGAGGAATACTACAGTTCTCGCTACAAATCTACTATAGATGCAAGGTTCATCTGGATTTTTGATAAAGCCAAATTCTTTGACCGTCTCATCAAAACAGATGTTCCAACTCTGCGATGCCTGCTTTAGTCCGTAGATGGACTTAAGCAACTTGCACACCTTTCCGCTGCTCCCACTCTGAATGAAACCCTCTGGCCGGTCCATATAAACACACTCCTCTAAATTTTCATTTAGAAAAGCGGTCTTTACGTCTATCTGCCAAATCTCATAATCGTGGAAGGCAGCAATGACAAGAAGGATCCGAATGGATTTCAGCATAGCTACTGGAGAAAAGGTCTCGTCATAGTCCAAACCAGGTCTTTGACGAAAACCCTTTGCAACCAGTCTAGCTTTATAGGTCTCAACCTGTCCATCTACACCAATCTTCCTTTTGAAGATCCACTTACATCCTACGGGTTTTACCCCATCTGGAGCAACATCCAATGTCCATACTTTGTTGGTGTACATGGACTCCATTTCGGTCCGCATTGCATCCAGCTATTTTACCGAGTCAACGCTCTGAATGGCCTGCTGGAAGCTAGTTGGCTCATCATAATCAACGATGCAATCTTCTCTATCTCCGTCTATGAGAAAACCGTAGTATCTCTCGGGCGGATGAGACTGCCTACTACTCCTGCGGAGCGGCGTAGGAATGTCATGTTCTTTTGAACCCTCTGGTTCTACTAAGCTTTCAGTAATAGTCCGTGGTTCTGGAATTTCTTCCAGTTCTATTTCGCTCCCACTTGATTCCTTTTATAAGAACTGGTGTTCCAGAAAATGGGCATTACGAGAAACAATGATCTTTTGTTCCTCTGCGTAATAGAAGAGATACCCCCTGGAGTTCTCTGGGTATCCCACAAACTTGCACAGTACTGAGCGTGCCTCGAGTTTGTCTGCATGCTTCTTTTTGACAAAAGCCGGACATCCCCAGATCTTTAGATATTGAAGATAGGGTTTCTTCCCACTCCATATCTCATATGGTGTGGTGGGCACAGTCTTAGTTGGAACTCGGTTCAAAAGGTATGCAGCTGATTCTAGTGCATATCCCCAGAATGATCGCGGTAACTCAGTGTTACTCATCATGGAACGTACCATATCCAATAGGGTCCGATTCCGTCTCTCCGATACACCGTTATGCTGCGGAGTGTATGGAGGAGTAAGCTGAGAGAGAATTCCATTCTCTTTTAAGTAATCCAGGAACTCGGCACTCAAGTATTCACCACCTCGATCCAATCTCAGTGTCTTGATACTTTTGCTGGTTTGTTTTTCTACTTCATTCTTATATTCCTGGAATTTTCCAAAGGCTTCGGATTTATGTTTCATTAAGAAGACATAACCGTACCTTGAAAAGTCATCCGTAAAAGTAATGAAGTAAGAATAACCGCTTCGCGCATGTGTAGACATTGGACCGCACACGTTGCTGTGTACGAGTCCCAAGAGCTCGCTCGCTCTTACTCCGTGTCCAGTGAACGGAGTCTTTGTCATCTTTCCTTTGAGACAGGATTGACAAGTGGCAAACGATTGATATTCGAACGGATTCAAATATCCTTCTGTATGTAACTTCGTCAACCTTCTCTCATTGATGTGACCTACTCTACAATGCCATAAGAAAGTCTGATTTATTTCCGGAGACTTTCTTTTGTGTGTATTCTGGACATTGAAAATCAGTGGTTGGTTTAATACGTATATACCATTGCTTAATGTACCTGACCCAATCAGAACTTGATTAAGGTGAATGTTTACAACATTACTTACAAATGCAAATTCATAACCTTCTTTAGATAATAAAGATACAGAAATGATATTACAAGTTGAATTGGGTACAAAATAGCAATTACGTAAAACCAAAACGTGTCCATCTGACAACCCCAGGTGATAGTCCCCCACGGACTCAGCATCCATGCCAGCTCCATTTTCAACTCTGAGGGTCATAGCACCTGCCTTCAAAACCCTACGGTTTCTCAACGCCTGCAAAGAATTACAGATATGAGATCCTGATCCGGTATCCAATACCCAGGAAGTAGAGTTTATTGATAGACAGTTTTCAATAACATACACACCTGAAGCTGAAGCCGCAACTTGCTTCAGATCCTGTGTTCTGGCTTTCCAAGCCCTGCAATCTTTCTTCCAGTGCCCACTCTTATGACAGTAAAAGCACTCTTCCTTCCCCACAAGTTTCCCCGCTATCTTTGTTGCTTTTGTCTTTCCCTTCGTATCCACTTTACTAACACCGCCCCTTGGTTTGGCAGGGGCTTTCTTCTTCTTTCCCTTGGCTTTCGCCTTGGACCTAGAAGAGGATGATCCTCCTACAAACAAAGTGAATGTTTCCCTACCTTTCTGTAGGGTGCCCTCTGCACTCCTCAGCAAGTTGAGGAGTTCTGGAAGTTCAACTTCTTTTTCTTGCAAGTTGAAGTTCAGGATAAACTGGGCGTAAGTGGAAGGAAGGGACTGGAGAATCAAGTCCGTATAGAGCTCGTTCTCTAATGTGGTCCCAAGGTCCGCGAGCTCCTCTATGAAGCCAATCATCTTAAGCACGTGTTCCGCTACCGATGATCCGACGGCCAACCTTGCCGAAAACAGCTTTTTCGACACTTCGTATCTGGCGATACGAGATTGCTCTCCATACAGTTCTTTTGTATGGAGAAATATGGATTCGAGGTCCATATTCTCGTGCCTCCTCTGATGTTCGTTGTCCATAGAGGCAAGCACGAGGCACTTGGCCTTCGCGCAATCGATTTCCCAGGTCTTATGGATTTCCCTATCCACGACGCTGGTTTTGGGACCTGGGACAGGGGAGCTTTGGTGGTAAGGAGATACCCCAACTTGTCATAAGTGCTTGCCATTTTGACATTCCTGAGCCAATCTTTATAGTTTGGCCCTGTCAGTATGTTTTTATCTAGTAGTAACTTAAGCCCGGTCATGATGTTTGGTCGCTGCAATTAGGAGAGAGAGAAGAAATACTTTAGCATGATGCTCTTGCAAGTTTAGAGTGGTTTTTAATTTGTCTAAACAGGATGGCTCCCACTGTCTCTCGAATCCCTCCTCAAACCAAAAAGGAAGAATTAGTCAGGATCAATCTCACCGTACAATACTTGCTTAACCGTTCGGCCAGGCTGGTGTCGGTTCTTCGAGGGAGGTTTTCCAACGTTTTCGCGAAGTTCCTTAATTAAATAACCTCTTTTCCCTGGGGGCGTAGCCCCGCTAACACCTTTCTAGACACCTACTTGGTTTATAGCATTGATCGTTAAGTGAGAAATTTCCCGAGGAGTAGCATATACTCACAGTAGGATCGGGATCCAAATATCATCGCGTGACAAAACTGAAGGAATCCTACCAGAATCATCACACTCCAAATGGTATGCAGTGCTAGCAAGTTTCAATTCTTTTGAAACTCCCGATGTGGATTTTTGCCCCATCTCTTATGACCTTGACTTTGGCCAAAATATCATAAGTCACATGTCAAGTTCTACCCGTCATTCTCCAGGTTAATTTGAGCCCATCCGCACATACCCTTGACTTTGGCCAAAATGGTAGAATGACTGCCCCAAACCAACACATCTATCTATGCTGCACATGAATACCCAATAGCTACCAATCACTATGCCTTGACTTTGGCCAACATACATAGCTTGAATACTTATTGACCATTCATGTGAAACGACGGAGGGCTATGAATGGTTTTGGCGAAACCGTGAACGTAGTGAAATTGATATAATCGAAGGAACGAGATAGCTTTTAAAAGGAGTGGCTTAAGCTCCGCGTTTAAAAGTTATTTTTGAAAAGAAACCGAGTGGTTTTTGAAAGTGTTCCAACGACTTTTACTTGGTTTATTTTTCTTGCATTCATTCCATTGCGTCCCATCATTTAATCCTACCATTGCAGAAAACAACCAAAATATGACTTACGCTTATGCCATCCGCATTTGCCACGGGGCCCTGTCATTACCCGTTAGGTTACTTAACTAACGACAGAGCGGGGGCTGGACTAGCGCGGATGCAAAACATAAGCAACGCCTAAATAATATCATACATAGATATATTGCAATGATCGCCATTTCAGATCACAGATGAACACATTGGATATACTAGGAATCCGCAATTCGTACGAGCCTGTAACGAAAAGCGGATTTCACGGTCGCGATGAATAGCCAATACCCCACCCTAGACCCCTACGGGTGCGGCAAACTACCCGCCAAATATTCGAAGCGGAGCAACCTTCCTCAACGACGTGAGTAGGCCACTTGGCACTTCGAGATACCGGTAGTTTGTGCACCCCACCTTGGGTCTATCCTAGGAGGAAAAACAGTAAAAAGAAATTATACAATGACGACTACAACCCCGACCCGGTTGTGCGGCCAAAAATAATATTACATCAATTTACATATTACATGAATTGAAAGATAAAAGAAAACTCTCATCTCACAACCCCCCGGCTATTCATCCGCGACAATCCAATGAATTCATATACACATACCATCAACATTACAGATCACAGATATGTATAACCCCCACTAATCGATGTATAGCGATTAGCGGACGTTCAATACATATAACACATCACAGATATATACCCGTCAGCTTAAGTCTTTAGAAGTTCGATCAAAATACGGATTTTCAAGCCCTAAAAACTAATTTTTCTTTCTGTAAAATCTGGGCAGAAAAAACATATCCCAAAAATCCCAAAACAACCCCAGAAACACTCTGCAAGAAACCTTTTCCTCGACCGAGTCAACTCGACCGCGGAACCGCGGCGGGAGCATGCTCCCGCCGCGTTTCCACGGCGCTTTGACCGATTCGATGGACCAAATTTCTTGTGTGGGTTTTAAAAAGCCTGAGCCGATTTTTAGTGTCAGATTTATTAATTGTTGAACAGAAAACAGAATCGGCAGAAACTTGATTTTACGGGTTCGTTTCGCGACTTTTTCTTCGATCGAACTTCTAGTTACTTTGCTAACATGTTAGATAGTGTTTAACTAGGCTCTGATACCACTGTAAGTCCACGTTATCTCTCCCGGTACTTACGGGCTTGCGGAAATGATGAAAAATGATTTTTCAAGAGGTGGTAACATGGACTCAAAATACGGATCTTTGTTAAACAACTACCTAACAACCTAACTAGAGTTTTACCTACTCGATTAGGGAGCTATACCTTTCTTGAACTCCTTCGTCTTCAACTCTTTCTGGTGTACGGATCGGCCTCACCTCGTCGTCTCCTTGCGCCGAAGATGGATCCACCTGAAAGCTTCTACCTTTGGCTTCTTCTTCGAACTTGAAGAAACTAGAACACTTGGTTTGCTAAACCTTGTGAACTAGGATGAGTAGAGAAGTGATTTGGGTTTTCTTTTATCTCTAAGGCAATGTTTCTCAACTCATGAGAGGGTGTTGCCTTGATCTAGAGAGAGAGCAGGAGAAAGAGAAAGAGGGAGAGCTCAAAACAAGAGAGAAATAAAATGAGAGAATGAGTAACTCTTTTGCCATCCAAGCTCTCATAATCCAAAACCATGATTACTCATAATAGTAATTGAGTATTATGTGTTGGTTCAAGTCAAAATGGCCATATCATTTCATGCACTCATTTTTCAAAAACAAACAAGTAAGCAAAAGTCTTTGCCATGAAATGATAGCCATTGCAATGATGATGGTCAACTAGTCGAACCTAGTCAACCGGTCAACAAAGTCAACCCCTCATCTCAACCATGACACAATAATACTTAATTAATATTATCATTAATAATATTTCTTATTCTCATTAGGGTTTAGCAAAAGTCAATGATCAACAGTGAACAGTAAATAGTCAATAACCCCAATGTGAATCCTCTGCCTCTGTCTCTCTGTCAACTGTGCATACACACCCGCATCCGCGTTCCGAGGAACACGAATACAAACGAGATAAAACCAATCCCAAAACGTACACTAGGATCTGGCTTAAACCAAAGGCCGCTAGTGTTAACTGTCCGGACACCAAACGTGCACAAGTGCACGGATGTGACCGAACCCTGTCGCAAAACCATGCGACCTCTACTCTTTTGCCTAAAGACGAATAGCTTTCTGTGTGGGACTCTAAAGACTCGACACTACGCTGGCAGTGGGTTTAACCACAGACCACAAGCGGCACTAGCTGTGCGTAACGGTCCCCAGATAGATGCCGACAAGAAGACGGACGAGGTGAAACCCATCTGAACTCCTACTGAGCCTGAATGTGACAATCTCCATACAGTCCGGGGAGTAAATCTCCTTTGAGAGCAACGCTCTACAACAGATATGACATCTGTCATAATTAATGATGAAGAGAATAAAATTCCCCCCAAAAATTCTAAAGAGCAATGCTCTGTGAAGAAGATGGAATAATCCATCCAAAAACCCTAAAAGCAAAGCTTTACTGAGTTAAAAACTCTGAGATCTTTAAGATCTGCAAGATGAACTCTAAGAGTTCTTCTTTAATGGGTTAAGAGACCCTAAGAAAGTTCTCTTTAGATCTATGATTTCAAGAGAGCAAAGCTTTGTTAAGAAAACCCTAAAAATTTCTTTAGATCTATGATCTGAAAAAAACAAGGCTCTGGTAATGGGTGAAACCCTAGATTATGAAGTAATCCCTTCAAAGATTTAATCTTTACCTAAAATTTTCGACAGGGTTCTGTCTCTAAGAGAGTTCTTAAGACAAAGAGCTATGCTCTGAAAGAAAATTAATTCTCAGACAAAAGGAAAGAAGATGAACATAGGTCATCTCAAGGGCCAAAGGCCCTATTTATATGTACTGAGAGCCGTTTCAACTTCTAAGTTGATCCAATGGCGAAGATGCTGCCACCGCTGCACTCACGTGTAAGCCACGTGAGCGCAACGGTGGGGGGCATTTGTTTCCCCCAATCAGAGCAAACCTCTATTCAAATTTTAAAATTTGAAATGAAGCAGCGCTTCATAAAAGCACTCGCGCTAAATGCGCCAGCACTAAGAGTCAAAGACTCTGATGCAGTGCTCACGTGCAAAGCATGAGAGCGCTAGCGCTAGCAGCGCCGGCGCCAGCAGTGCCCGCGCTAAGAGTCGAAGACTCTGATGCAGCGCTCACGTGCAAAGCACGAGAGCTAGCGCGCTAGCACCAAGAGTCAAAGACTCTGATGCAGCACTCACGTGCAAAGCACGAGAGCGCTAGCGCTAGCAGCGCCAGCGCTAAGATTCAAAGACTCTGATGCAGCGCTCACGTGCAAAGCACGAGAGCGCTAGCGCTGGAACTAAATGTTCCCTACCCTTGGATCAAAGATTCAATAAAGATGACTAAAAATCAGCAAATTACCTCTGAAAATTAGAGTACCATTGGATCAAAGATCCAATGGTGATTAAAAATCACCAAGATACAGAATAAGTTCTGTATGGTGTTCCCGCCGAAATCTTTGGTCACGAGCTATTTGTTCCTATTTATACCGGTTTAAGTTGCGTTTACAGATATGTGTGAAATCAGGCTCATTCATATATACGCACATGCACACATCAGAGAAAGACCAGGTGTTAGAAAACGAGAATTTGGTGGTCAACGACGAAAAGAAAGCATTTAATTAATTAAGCATTTTATTCTACAGGAAATAGATCAGCAAACATGGGATCAAAAGTAAAGGGATTTACAAACCTATGGATAAAATTATCTAACTCCCTCTCTGTCTTCTCCACCATGTCAAAGCAACGATCTTCACGAGGAGTAGCTACCCATCGGTCAGCACCGCACCCATCAGCGAAGGCAGACATGATGACCCTCTGAGCCTGTATCTGGCTTAGCAGCCGAACAGAGCGATCCCTCAGAGCTGTGGTAATCAAAAGTGCCTCGTGAAAGCACTCGATCTTGTCCTCCACAGTGTCGAGCATTGCCGGAGTCAGCTCCGCCAGAGGAGGGAGAATATCATCGATCATGGACAAGAAGACCATCCGAAACCAAATGGAGCCGATCGGGAGAGGAGATCCTATACGAGACAAGAGCTCGTGTAGCACCATGTCACATTGGTCATCCGTAAGATTAGGGTTCACCAAGCGCGCGGCAAAATGAGGAACGATTTCGTCAATAGGCACCTCCCATGGTTTCCGGCGGGTATGTGGGCGATTACAAGCCATAGCTCTTCTCTGTCAAAATGATTTTCTAAAATGTGAGAAAGAAAAGAAGCATTGTTTCAGATTATGAAGCGAGACATTTAAGTCTAGGCACAAAAATGCTGTGCATGATGGAACTAGTTCCAAGATCTGGGAAAGAGAAGTTTAACTAAGGAAAAGCGGAGAAAGAAGGTGAAAAGACACCTTCAGTAATGAGGCAGCGCCTTACGTGCAAAGCACGAGAGCGCCAGCGCCAAGAGTGCCAGCGCCAAGAGTGCCAGCGCTGAAGAGTCAAAGACTCTGAGTAGCGCTGGCGCCAGGAGCGCCAGCGCTAGGAGTCAAAGACTCTGAGGAAGTGCCTCACGTGCAAAGCACGAGAGCGCTCGCGCCAGGAGCGCCAGCGCTAAGAGTCAAAGACTCTGAGGCAGCGCCTCACGTGCAAAGCACAAGAGCGCAAAGCATTAGAACTAAATGTTCTCTACCATTGGATCAAAGATCCAACTAAGATGAAAAAATCATCAAATTACCAGAATAAAATTCTGTTAAGGAAATACTCCTCAGAATCTTTCCCAAACAGGAAAGATTGTGCTCTGTAAATCATAGCACCGTTGGATCAAAGATCCAATGGTGATTAGAAATAACCAAGATACAGAGTAATCTCTGTATGAGAAAATAATTTCCCAATCTTGTTAATAACAAGAAAAATGTCTTCTGTAAAACAGAAGCCCTAGGATCAAAGATCCAATGGTGGGGAAACATCCCCAAATCAATCAGAAAAAGATTGCCTTAACTGATCAGCCTCCACAATATAAAGGACTCAAGACTTCAAGTCTTACACAGAGGAACCCCCCCCCCCCACAAACTTTGAGAAATTTCAAATAGAAGAGCAAGCTCCCGGAAGAAGAATTTCTTCAAGGTAAATAAAACAGAGAGATCAAAGCATCTCGTCAAGAAGAAGAAGAACTTAATTCTTTTTCTAGATCATAGATCTATAAGACAGAGGTCTTTCACAAAAAGAGATCATAATATCTCATCATAAAAAGGGGGGAGAATAATTCAATTCTCTTCAGATCATAGATCCATAAAGACAAAGTCTTTCACAAAAAAAACATAAGAGATTGTAATATCTCCTATAAAATAAGAACTTTGTTCTTAGAGCTACGAGACAAAGTCTCTTATAAATGAGAATTTAATTCTCAGAGCGCGGAACTGATCAAAGCTGCCTAAAAAGAGCATTACCGCTCCAATTTAAAGAAGCGCCTTAGCGCTCCAATTTAAAGAAGCGCCTTAACGCTCCAAGACTGGCGCACAGCGCTGCAGCGCTCCAATTTAAAGAAGTGCCTTAGCGCTCCAAGACTGGCGCACAGCGCCGCAGCGCTCCTACCGCTCCAATTTAAAGAAGTGCCTTAGCGCTCCAAGACTCGCGCACAGCGTCGCAGCGCTCCTAGCACTTCAATTTAAAGAAGCGCATCAGCGCTCCAAGTCTGGCGTTCAGCGCTCCAAGCGCTATTTTAAAAGAAGCGCCCAGCGCTCCCAGTGCTATTTTAAAAGAAGAACTCAGCGCTTCAAGGTAGGCGTTCAGCGCCAAGCGCACCACGTGCTCCTCACCTGGGCGCTATTTTATAAAAAGCGCTCCGCACTCATTGACTGGCGCTCAACGCCAAGCGCGCCACGTGCTCCTCATGTGCGTGTCGAAGGAACATAAAATGTTCTTTAAATAAAGCCCCAGAGCCATAATGAGGGCTCAACACTCAATAAAAGACAAAAAGGTCTTCAGAACCCAAACCAATGCTCGGCATTGTTAAATGAAAAAGGGCTGAACCTAATTAAATGTCCAATATTTTAACTAAGTGGGCCGGGCCCAAGTTGGCCACAGATCCCTAATGTAGATTAATTGAGCCCATATGCTCATAAATCTTTTTAACTGATCTTAGTTCCAAACTTGACTATAGATCTCCCAACCAACATTGGTTCAAGGGTACATCTCTTCATACCTCTGATATATGTCATTGTAATTCTTCAACGTCTTCAGAGAGATGGAGGGTCCTATTAACCAATAACTTTTGGTGCATCCCTAAACGGTTGAACCAAAACCACACAGACTATGAAGTCTTTTAACTGGACTATGATGTCCTTAAACTTTACGGACTGTGGGGTCCTTAAACTCATGGACTATGATGTCCTTCAACTTTATGGACTGTGAGGTCCTTAAACTCATAGACTATGATGTCTTTAAACTGGACTATGATGTCCTTAAACTTTACGGACTATGATGTCTTTAAACTTTTGGACCGCAACGTCCCTAAACTAAAACAATAGAGCCCAAATGCTCTTTTGTTAGATCTAAATGATCCTTTTGAGTAGATTTTAGTTTAAAATTAGACTAACGTATCCTCAACAAACGTTTGAGTTGATCTTAGTCTAAAACAAGACTAACGATCCTTAAACCCAACCAAAACCCAAATCTAAGAAAATATGGATTTAGACTAATCCACGCCCTACGGGCAACAACATAAATTAATCTCCGTATACAATCCACGGGCAACCAAAAATAAAACAAACACACACGACACGAAGTGACCATCTGGAGAAGGAGAAAGTTATTACCGCGATGCGGTAGCGTAATTAACTGCAGAGGCTTACGCCTGCAGGGAAGAGCGTCCCCACAATCAAAAACCCCTTGAACGAGGGGGAATCTGACGAAGTCTGCTACAACGGCCGCATCCATCTAAACCTCCGATATACGGTGCCATAAATCAACTTGGCATCTTCGGAGAGGTGGAAGGATAAAACCAAATAGCTTATGCCCCCAAATTCAGGCGAGACATTTGTCTTCCCGGTTTTCGGCGGAGAACAGATTCTGGCACGCCCGGTGGGACCTTTTCTTCTTTCCACTCCACACTTCGTGTGTCGTGTTCGCGAATAAATCGCGGTTTGATATGGTTGCCCTTGGATTTGAGGTACTAAGATTTGGTGTCTTGCTCCGTGCAGAAAAAGAAGATCAACGGCTTCTAACTGCTCCAGCTGCAACAATTGCAACAACACCGGCTCCGTCATCGCAGGAGGAGTGACCTACGGGCCTCAAGTGGCCTCCATTTTCGCAATGCCAGTGGAACAGGTGACTCAGGCCACCACTAGACTGCTCTTCGGGACCATGCACCCACCAATGAGCTTTAACGCTCCAGTACCATCGCAAGAAGCTCCAAAGAAGTCGGTCTTCGATCAGCTTGCAACTATCGCGGCTCCTCTCAACGGGTCGCCCAAATCCATTGCCTCATTCTTTAACAGACTGGGCCAAAGCTCCCATGGGCTCGTAAAGAAGCCCGCATTACCTGAAGGGGCTATCCCGAAACGGATAGCCATCCCTGTTCCTGTAAATGAAATCATCGGAGAGGCTTCTCCTGCTAAGGGGTCGGTCTTCACAAGACTGGCCGTGCCAACTCCCGCTCCAGGCGAAGTCACCAAAGCCGCTACCCCTGCTTGAAAGTTTGCCTTCGACGGGTTGACCATCCCTTTTCAACGGACGTCAGTCTTTGATAGGCCGGCACCAGTAGCAACCCTTCAGCAAAATAGGGGGCATGATGAAGCCACCCCCGTAACTGAACCAGTGCCATTTGCAAGACATGCTCGATGTCGCCACTGACGCCGAGTGAGGAAAGCTGGGGACAGTTCCCCTTCTGTATTGACTCCACCAGCTCCGATGGTTGAAGTCGATGCTGCTGTTACAACTGGGAACAGCTTTGAACCATTCAAGAGGGTCTGTAAGGATTCTCCGACCGCTGTATTGAAAAGATCTCCTCCACCTGTGGAGAATGTTACAAAGTCAAAGCCGGAGCAGCCCCCTCAGCGGCTGTCTTCCAAAATCCACAAGGTCTGGCGGAGAGTCAAGGATTTTGTGATCGACAAGGACTATTCCCGCCAACAGAAGAAGATGAAGACTCAACAGGAAGAGGACCATCCTTCCGCCATGCTACGCAAAGTATCATCTACTCAGGTGCCTACTGCAACAACCCCCTTAACTTCAATCATCTATAAAAAGAGGAGGGCGGGGATGATCCTTATGCCTGTGACGAATCTTAAGGGCACTGAACCCAGACGCTCCAAGTCTGGGGGCATGGTGGTGCATACTGTTTATATGGCTTCCGGGAAGGAGGAGAGCCGTGCCTCTGGGGGTCATCGACCACTCACCCGATCGGTAATAAAAGCTCAAGAGCAACAAAAGAAACTCCAGGAGATGTTAACGAAGATGGCTGCACTCACGGGACATAAAGAAAGCTCCGAAGCATCGTCGGATCAGCGCTAGGAACAGGAAACCGATGCCGAGTTCCTCTGGAGGATGCTAGAAAAGAAAGATCAAGAGGCAGCGGAACAAGCGGCTAGTATAAAACAAATGGCGTTGTTGTTCCAGGATATAGTGGGCATGATGATCCAGTCAGACCCTCCAGACGAAGATTCGCCAATAATAATCGAAGACGACAGAGGGAAGACGTCAAACCCTCTTCCGGTCTTTTCAGCAGCAAAGGAGGAAACAATATAGAATATTGTGCTCGATGATTATATAGCTCAACAGATACGAGCTCATCAAGCGAACAAAGCTGCTGGCCAAGTCGTCAGAACAGGGCGACCATATCCCATCTGGTACGATCAAATTAAGTACCCTCCAGGATACACAATCCCTAAATTTCATGTATATAAGGGGACATGCAACCCCCACCAGCATGTCACCCAATTCAGGGCTCTGTGTGGCAACACTAGAGGTGACGATAAGCTATTGCTTCGCCAATTCGTCGGCAGCTTGGCGGAGACGGCGTTCAAATGGTATTCAGAGCTTCCCAATGATTCCGTCAAAACTTTTATGGAGATGGAGTTGCTACTCACCCAGCGTTTCGCAAGCGCTAGCGAACGCACCCCAATCATGGCATTGATCAATGCCAGGGTGAAGCTTGGAGAAACATGGGTTCAGTACGCGATACGGTGGCGGAACCTATGGTCGAAGTGCGAACAATGTATAAAAGAGGCTCCTGCAGTAGGCATGTTTATGGGAACCCTGGATCCACAGGTGACCATATCCCAATTTATGATGTTCTTCAAGCTGACCACTTTCCAGGCCTTGATCGACAAGCTGGCCCAAATGGACCAGATGGGCCATATGCCTTCCTCTTCAAAAACAAAGCCTCGGAATGAAAAGGGGAAAGGAAAAGCGACCTTTGTCGCCAATGCTCAGCAACAGTTGAGTGGTCCAAAACTAGCTGATCGCCAAAACGACAGACAACGATTTAGCAACGAAAATTTAAAGCGTCCTTACTCATTCCCTCGGGATAAAATAAGGAGACTGTTCGAACTGGCAGTGCGCAACAGGCTCATCACTTTACCAGATCCGAGACGCCCACTGCAGCCAGGTGACGTTAACAATCCTAATTACTGCTCCTACCACCGAGTAGTAGGCCATCCAATCGAAGATTGCTTCATCTTTAAAGGCTGGATTGAGGACCAATACAAACAGGGCAAATTCGCATTGTCCGAGAATTGGAAAGTAAGCCCGCCCCAGCCGTACGCTCCTAAAAAGGTAGATATGCCGGGAGCATCATGCTCATTTATAGAAGAAGCTCCATGGGAGGTCGCTCTTTCAGCCAAAACGAAAAGAATGCTGAAGGATATCCAAACATGCCCGGCGATCAGGTGGAAAAGTCTGCTGGAGCTCGAAGTCATTGAGGGAATGCTGAAGCCGCGCACGACGCCAAGAATTGGTAGGGATGATCAAAACGTCCATGCCCGGCCGTCAAAATCTTCAAAGAAGAATAAGAAGACCAAAAAGCCCGTGAAGCCTGATGACAAGCGCACGTACATGCAAAAACACATTAACGCGCTGGAGGAATACAACCAGAAGGCGCGAACCCCGGTCACACTCCAAGAGTTTCTCAACCACATCCTTGAAAACAGAGATGGCAACAAAGATGAGGGAGAAGACTCGTCAGATGAACCTGAGGATTATGTAGCGAGCTGCCACGTGGTCTCTCACTCGTCAATAGATGGTGAAGAAGCTCCTGATGTAGAGAAATTGGGGGCAGATCCCGAACTGAAACCCTTGGAACCGTATGACGAGATGATCGATCTGCTGCTGAACGCAGCCCGTCAGAAAAGCAAAGCCGATCGGGAGCGCGAAATGGCCATATTCGAAAAAGCCAAACTCCGGCGGCTGGACGAAAAGGTTAAAACACTCCCACCATATCAAAGCACATCCACCGCAAACAAAAGCAAACTTAAGACGAGGAAACGGTTCGCCAAAGCCATGTCAATGGGAATTAAGCTGCCACCCTCCGAAGGAAACACTCCTGGTGGGATACACCTTGATGAAAAGGATGTACATCCAAATTACTTCTTATACCATCAGAGGATCGCGCACCCTACTGAAGAGTGCAACGCCTTTAAAAACTGGTGGCAGTGATATGTCACCCACCGACAACATTTCAAAAGGATGAAGCGTGAAGCTCGTCGATAGCGAAAAAATGCGACAGATGAGAACAAAAGAACTGCCGGTAACTGTTACATGGTCGATTTCGGGATATCGCAAGTTCTCACCTTCAGAAGCGATTCTGACGAGGAAATAGCCCTCGGCCCTCTCTTCAAAGAACCCACCTCCGAAGCAGAAGAGACGAAAACCTGCGAGAATATTCAGCTGCAGAATCGTATGCTACCCGAAAAGAATCTCGGACCCACAAGTAAGGGAAAGAACAAAAAAGATAAGGGGAAGGAAAAAGTCCCTAAGGATATCACCCTCGATGATCGAGTCGTCGAGGAGTTGGCAGCCAGGCACCCGCCAAAGAAAAACAAGGTGGATTACAACATTCTGGCACACCTGAGGAAGATACACCCGCAACTGAGCATTCTCGATGCCCTTCTGCTATCTAAAGAGGCGAAAGATTCTTTGATCAAGGTACTATAAGAGCCCGAGCAGTTCCAAGCTTTCTTTGCCGAAGAAAAGATGAAGGACAATCTAGAAGAAGTGCACACTGTTGACGTCACTTTCGGCGATGAAGATCTTCTCCTCGGGACGTGTGAGCACAACCATCCCCTGTATGTCACCGGGTACTGCCATGACATCAAGATAGGGAAGATCTTAGTTGATAACGGGTTCTCTGTCAACCTTCTCAACGTGAGAGTGCTAAAAGAAATCTGCATGAGCGTTCAACACCTCGCTCGGGATAAAATCACTATCTCCGGGTTTGACTCTCAGTCATCACGGACACTCGGGTCTATGATAATAACATTACGCTTTGGGCTGCTCGTCACTGACATCAAATTTCATGTCATTGACGCCAAGACTTGCTATAACGCTTTGCTAGGCAGGCCTTGGTTACACGAATACAATATCATCTCTTCTACACAACATCAGTGTATGAAGTATTTCAAGAATGGTCTTGAATACACCGTAACGGGGGAGCTAAACCCATTCTCCGTGAATGAAGTTCGCAAATACGAGAATGCAAAGTACTTTCTGCCAGACTTTGAAGACACGGAAAGATGCCATAAACCAGAGAATAAGCAAAATGCTATCACCACTATTCTGGTCTTCGGTAGTGATACCGAGGAGGAAGAAGAGATAGTCTATTCAGGGCCGCCCCAATGCAACAAGCCGGGACAGTCTATCCCTATTTTGGTCTTTAGCAGTGACTCTGAAGACGAGGTCAACGCAGTGTTCTCGGTCCGCCCATCAATGCAGGCCTTCACCGGAGATGATTAGAGTTTTCAAATCACCGTGGTCCCGAGAAAGCATTATAAAGAACTCGACACACTCGATACTTATAGTGTATAAGAGTTGCATACGTTCTACGTCCTTCCCAGGCGGAAAGATGAAAAGGCGATCCTCTTTTATCGATCCACGGAGAATAGAGTGGAGAAAGAAATCTGGTATGGTGCCGATTCTACGCTTGACAGGCTCCAGCCCATCGGTCTGCCCAGATACTACACAGAAGGATTAAAAAGGCTGTTGAAGCGCCAAGGCGTACCCTTCAAACAGACTGCTCGACAAGCTCAGTTCTATAACAGGATCTGGAACGTCCCCGGAACTCCGCGAAAATTGCCCAACGGGAGAATGGAAACGATCGGGCTTGGATATGTTCAATCGAAGAAACGGGAATGATTCCATGGCTGCTACGTTATACATGACTTTGATGAAGAAGGAGATGCCATGTTAGAAGTCGCTAACCCTGAACCAAAATAAGGTCCCTCCATGAAAGTGTCAAGTCCGTCGTTCGAAGAACAGATGGACAAGCTAATAAGGGAAGCGGGTCAAAAAGCCCGGGATGACCATAGCCGCGAAATGGCCATCTACGAGAAAGCCAGGACGCAACGCCTCCTTCAGCAAGCTGCGGAGAATGACGATGCTCTTCGTCGCCAACCCGTCGTACAAAAGACCCGACGTGGAGGCAAAAACAAACTAAAGAATGGAAAAAATGTCCGACAGCGGCAAAGCGGGCCGAAGAAGCCACGCGATCGAGAATTGAGCAGCCGGGATTCATCTCTTATAAAGAAGATGGGTCGAGCATATTCTTTTCCCCAGGACAAGACAAGGAAGATATTCGATCTTGTCATGAAATATCAAATGATTACGCTCCCAGAGTCCAAATACCCGGAACAAACAAATGAAGTTCATCACCCGGATTATTGCCCCTATCACCGAGCGATAGGACATCCTGTCGAAGACTGCTTCACATTCAAAAACTGGGTCGAAGACCAATATCAACTCGGCAGGTTCACTCTATCCAACAGTTGGAGGGTAGCCCCACCGCAAAGGCATGTGCCAAAAGTGACGTATATCGCGAGAGTAGAACCAGGTCAATATCGGTCTTAGAAACAATCTCGTACCTGCTACGTGATAACGCAGTCAGAAGAAGGAGAGCACGAGAAAATGGATGACCTCTCCCGTTTCTTCGCAAATGAAGATGAGTTGATCTCAGAACTTCCACTGGCGCCAAAAGAGCTGGAAGATGGGATACATACTACTACAGACAACCTAAGGAAGATCGACTTGGGGACGGAAAACTTCCTGAGGCCTACGTTTGTCAGTGAGCTGTTGTTCGAAGAACAGGTAGATACGCTAAGAGACGTGCTCATGCAGTATAAAGACTGCTTCGCATGGAACTATTCCGAGATGCCGGGGATAGACCCAGAGATAGCTGTGCATAAATTGGCGATATCTCCGGACGTCAAGCCAGTCAAGCAAGCACCAAGAAGAATGCGGCTCGAACTTGAAATGAGCATCAATGCCGAAGTCAAGAAGTTAATCGACTCCGGCTTCATCCAAGAAGTTCGGTACCCTGACTGGATCGCCAATATCGTCCCAGTGATGAAGAAGAATGGGACGGTGCTCATCTGCGTAGACTTTCGGGACCTCAACAAAGCTTGTCCGAAGGATGACTTTCCCGTACCGGTCACCAAGCTGATGATAGACAACATGTCCACTCACGAAGTCTTCTCCTTCATGGACGGCTCATCGGGGTACAATCAAATAAAGATGCATCCCGAAGATCAGAAGCATACCGCTTTCTGGACTCCTCTGGGCATATTCTGCTACAAAGTGATGCCTTTCGGTCTGAAGAACGCCGGTGCTACTTATTAGAGGGCCATGACGAAGATTTTCGATGACCTCATACATGAAATCATCGAATGTTATATCGATGACCTCGTGGTGAAAAGAAAATCATATGAGGAACACTGGGAGCATTTGAAAATAGTATTCCAGCGTCTTCGGAAATACAATATGAAGATGAACCTTCTCAAGTGCGCATTTGGAGTTTCCTCGGGCAAATTCCTGGGGTTCATCATCTGATATCGGGGCATCGAAATAGATCCATCAAAGATCAAGGCGGTTATGGAAATACCTTCTCCAAGAACTCTCAAGCAATTGCGGTCTCTCCAAGGAAAGCTCACGTATATCCGGCGGTTCATAGTCAATCTTTCTGGCAAATGCCGCCCCTACAGCCATTTAATGAAGAAGGGAACCCCGTTCATTTGGGATCGCAAATGCCAAAGTGCACTGGACGAAATCAAGCAATACCTGCAGAATCCGCTAGTACTGACCGCTCCGGTCAAGGGAAAGCCTCTCATCCTGTACACAACAGCCCTTGAAGGTTCTTTAGGCGTGCTATGGGCACAAGAGAATGACCAAGGGAAGGAGAGAGCCCTCTACTATTTGAGTCGAGTTCTCCTGGGGGCAGAAAACAACTACTCCCCCATTTAAAAACACTTCCTGGCATTAATCTTCGTGATGACGAAGCTCCGGCATTATGCTTTGGCGCATGGGGTCCACATAATATCAAAAGTGGATCCTCTCAAATATTTGATGTCAAGAGCCATACTAACAGGACGGCTCGCTAAATGGGCCCTCCTCTTGATGGACTTCTCGATAACATACCGAACTCTCAAGGCAGTGAGGGGCCAGGCCATTGCCGACTTCCTCACTGAGCATCCGATACCTGCCGATTCACCCCTAAATTGCGAATTGCCAAACGAGCACGCGTTTGACACGATCGACAGGGAGAAAAGAGAGAGTGACACCCGATGGGAACTTTACTTCGATAGGGCATCTTCCATTAAGAAGCGACAACACAACACCCTTATAATCAAATCTGGGGCAGGCCTTATCTTCGTGACTCCACAAGGAGGGATAATGCGCTTTGCCTTTTCCTTAACAGAGCTGAGAACAAACAATGAAACCGAATATGAAGCTTTGATAGCAGGTCTAGAGATCGCCGTCGACATGGGAATCAAAAACCTCCTCATATACGGAGACTCCCAGTTGGTCGTTAGTCAAGTAAACGGCGACTATCAAACGTGCAAACCGGAGTTGGTAAAGTACGGTGAGAGAGTGCAGCAACTGCTGACCCAAATCCCCTCCTACATGCTAGAGAGCATACCGCGCACGGAAAATAGAAAAGCTGATGCACTAGCCAAGCTCGCTAAAGAATTGGCTGATGAAAATCTCGATGACGTAAGGATCGTTGTGCAAAGCCGTCGGGTTCTTGCACCAGCAGAAATATCTCCGGAGTCGTCCAAAGAAAAAAGAGAGACCAAGCAAACGGCCCTACAAATAAAAGACCAGGAAAAGGCTAAGGATTGTAGAGAAGTCTTTATAGACTACTTCAAATCCCGTCGAACACCTGAAGATGCGTCCTCTAGACATCAGCTCATGAAAAGAGCTTTGTCTTTCGGCTTCGTCAATGATATTCTGTATAAGAGATCGTTCGACTCCCTGTAGCTAAGATGCCTGGGACCGGATGAAGCAAGGAGAGTCATCCAAGAAACTCATGACGGACTCTGCGGTTCTCATCAAGCCGGGCCAAAGATGAAGTTGAAGATCAAAAGAATGGGCTACTATTGGCCCACGATGATTCATGACTGCCTTGAATACGCGAAGTGATGCCATTCTTGCCAGATTCATGGAGACTTCATCCACCAGCATCCAAACCCACTACACCCAACGTGGTGAGCTGGCCGTTCGAAATGTGGGGAACCGACATAATTGGGCTCATCGAACCAGCATCATCTAGAGGACATCGGTTCATATTGGCGACAACCGATTACTTCTCTAAGTGGGCAGAAGCAGTTTCGCTAAGATAAGTGAAGAAAGAGAATATCCTCTATTTCTTCAAGACACGCATCTTCTATCGGTTCGGCACTCCACGACGGATTATCTCCGATAACGGGCCAGCCTACAGAAGTCATAAAATCAGCCGCTTCGCACAGCAGCATGATATAGACTGGAGATACTCTTCGGTCTATAATCCCCGAGCTAATGGTCTAGCTGAGGTTTTCAATAAGAGCTTGACGAAGATCATAAAGAAGATGGTGTCTCGAAATAAGAAAGACTGGCACGAGAGACTGCATGAAGCTCTCTGGGCGTATCGGACCATGTTCAAAACGGTCATGAATACAACGCCGTATGCATTGGTATTCGGCACAGAAGCTGTACTCCCTTTGGAGATAGAGCTACCCTCTTTACGAGTGGCGGTTCATTACGAGCAAACAGACGAAGAGAACGCTCATCTTCAGCTAGAGGAGCTCGGCGCCCTTGACGAAACTCGTCTCATGGCGTAACAAAACTTGGAGGCTTACAGAACAAAGGTGACGCGCTCATACGAGAGATTGACTAGACCGAGAACATTCCGCCAAGGCGAGCTCATGCTAGTGGTCAAGAGACCTATGATCCCTAATCGTGCCAAACGGGGGAAGTTCGAGCCGAATTATGAGGGCCTGTACATCATAGACGGGGTCTATCAAGGCGGGGCTTACTTGCTCATGAATATGCATGGAGAAAGACCTTTCAGGCCAATAAACGGCCGGTTCCTGAAAAAATACTACGCCTGATAGATAACGACACCCATGTCCACTCGCTATCTTCCCAAACCAAAGCTCTGTAAGCACTATCCAGTGAAGCCGTTGTCTCCACAAAGGACCGAAACGTCCCTAAACTAATAGAGGACCGAAACGTCCATAAACTAATATAGGACTGGAACGTCTGATTTGTCCAAAAATTTGTATTTACCGCAATCAGAAACGGCGTCGCTTTGCAGCTAGCCGGTGAGTACGGGTCGATCCACAGAAATGGGTAATTTCCTTTTTGTATTATCACGAGTTGATTCCAAATGTTGTTTGGATTGATTAAATCTAAAAACTAGATCTATCACTAAACTAACTTAATCTAAATTAAAGTCTTGCTAGGGTTAGGTTTAGGGGAAGTTTGGAGATTAAAGGTTTCCTCACCGCTTTCATTGCCCTATTTTTGATCTATTAGATGTTGGTGTAATTATTAATAAAGTGGATTAGAATCTTTTGGGAAGATATTTCTTCCTCTAGATTCTTATCCTTCCTTTATCGATAATTACCCTAACCCCCATGGAAAACACGCGCAACCGGCCCTTTATACTACGGTTCATCGTTACCTCGAGGGGTACGATGCCGTAGGGAGCGGCTGTGCATGCATGCATGGAGTTCTAACTTTTAGGTGTGGATTGGCATGAAAGGGGTGAGAGATCTCATCTCTCAAACCTTTCCCTAAGGCTAACCCTAACAAGCGAGGAGATTATTCGCTCATTAGGGGATGAAAAGACATACTAATTAAAAGAATTAAAACAAAGAAATAAAATTAACTTACTAGATTGATGGCTCCCTCCAAGCAATATAGAACAGATCTGAATAAACTCCCAGCAATTCTGAATTTTATTGATTGAAAAGAGGCATAGGGTTTTACAATTTTCGATTACAATTTATAAGTAAAACAGGAAAACTAGGGTTACAGACTCTCGCACATATGAATTTACAGATTTGCCCACGGAAAATCCAAACTCCCGCACCGACGCACCGACACGAGAAAAATCCACCGACGTGTGCACTTAATTGCCGCGGAACCGCGGCAATGATGGGCCTTGGGCCGCGGTTCCGCGGTCCTTTGGTGAGCTCACCTCACCAAATTTCTTGGTATGAATCTTGGTGTCTTTTCCTCTCTGTTTCTCCAGTACTTTTCTCTATTTGGGTTCTGGATCTTCTCTAGATCTTCAGTGACAACTTGTAAGGATCTTTCGACCGTTCACTTTGACATTTCGGACTGCATTGCCTTATACAATTATGAATTGTTCTTCGTCTAGGCATGACTAGGATCGTCTACTTGTTGGTCAAAAGTCCCTTTTCTGTATCAACTTTCGTCTTTTTCACTGTATTCGCTCCAAGAGCCTGTATCCTGTAATATGAAACAAACGTGCGTCAAGAGTACCTGTTTATTTATAAAACGGATAAGAATAGAGGAATGAAAAATGCAATATTATGGTCTGAACAAATACCCCCAAACTTATCTTTTGCTCGTCCTCGAGCAAACTTATTTTTTTATTCGCTAAACTTCTAACCACACTTTCGCAGGGAAACGCGATTGCACTGAGCACGTGCAACAAGCCGTTAAACCTCTAGGTGTCCCTAGTAGGAGGAGTGTTGTCTCCTGAGGGTTTTCAGCGGATTACACCCACAAAATCCTATCAACTTGGCCCATTGACTTTTGTTTTCTAATTAGGTCTTCTAACAAGGAATTCTATTATCTTTTGACTCGCAAATTATCCACCCATATTCTTCACGCTTTCTCATTATTTAACTTAAGATTATATATGTTATATAGACCTACTTAGCTTTCGGCATCTCTTAAGTCTTCCTTCTAGGGTTTCATCTCCACTTAGGAATTTCTATCAACTCCATTAAAGATACAAGTTCTATCTTTCATTCCTCTCTCTTATCTAAATTCCAATCATATATCCCCACGTGTGTGTATAGATCACCCCTACACATGGAATTTCAAACCAAGCAATCGTACTCTCGTCCATTGTCTAAAGCACTTATTAATTAGTGAATTTTTAAATGAAATTTGCTTACACATCCTTCATGCGACCGTTAATACTTCTTGAGGTACCAACAACCGATTACAAGATGCGTTAGCACTTTAAAGCGTACTTCCTATTTTTGCACCACCCAAGGCTTTAGCAGTGACTCCCAAACCAGTTGGTCTAAGGCACTAGGTGATGAAGCACCCTCGCTAAATATTTTTCTATTTTTGCAACCTTAAGTAATCACAAAAACCAGTGTCCATTTTTTCTTTATTCACACTTTTTCTTTTATTTTCTTCGTACTAAGGACTCTAGACAAGAGCATTTCAAGGTCTCTTCTACTATTTCAAGTTTCAAGGTGCGTGAATGTGCAAATTGTAGGGTATACATTTTCAGAATCTAGACTTAAGCTAGGAACTATTTTTCAAACTTATGCTCTAATAAGAACATCAATACTCTTACCTCATTTTGACTTAACCCAAGAAGTGAACTTAAAATTTGCCTATTTCTAAATAAACTACAAGGCATATACTTTCTACCGTTAAACTTTAAGGAATGTTATTTTTAAGGTTTTTAATTCACTAAGTTTAAGATCTAGTTGCTCCTAGCTTGTTAACCTATATGTCAAACTCTAGTCAAATAAGGCCAAAATTGAATACAATTATTTTTGTTTTAATTTCTCAAAAAATTTCAATTTTTGGGTTTTCAAATAAGTGTGCAAATGCAAAAATATGTACAAATGAATGCGAAGGAAGAAGACGTACCGAGCATACCCCCAAACTTGAACTTGGCAGTGTCCTCACTGTCATGCTAAACCAAGAGGGTCAAAATACCGGCACTTCCCAGTTTATTTATTTATACTTTTTTTTATTGTTAAGGAAAACAAAAATATTTACAGAAAGGCCCTCCCCCAAACTTCATTTAAACTATGTTAGACATTACTGCCAAACTTTGCATAGACCAAACGTCAACACCAACCAGTTGAAAAATTTATCAGTAAAGAGTATGGGTTGGTGGAAGAATAAGTTGTAGCGATTTATAAAGAATTGGGGAAGATAGAAGTGGTGGTATGGAGGGTGTGGAGGTGAATATACAGGAGGTGGTGATGTATCTAAACGAGAATGTGAATGATCAGCAATCAGTGGAATGTTGGCATTCTCGTAGCTTAAAAGAAATGGGGGTGGTTCAACTTCTAAAGGAGGAGGTTGACTCAACACAATACCCCCAAGATGTTCCTGTGGGTCCTCTATTGCCTTGGCATCATCCATCAATTGCATATGATATTCAATCATAAGGGAACTGATCTCCTCGATGTCCGCCATAGTCCAACCGAAAACTTGCCGCCTATCTTGTAAGACTTTTAAAATAGCGTTCTCTTGCTCGAAGGCTAGAGAGGCTGATATTATAATGGGAAAAGTCTCATTCTCACCTATGTAAGCATATTTAAGGTGAGGCGGTAAGGACATGAGTTCGAGTTTTGGAGGCGAAAGAATCATTGCGGAATCTACCTCGAACTTAAAGGACTCCAACACAGGTTTGAAATCACTGTAAACAACCGATTCGGATGGTTCAACTAACTCATCCACAAATTCAAAAAACTCATATTCGGGTTGTGAGTCGTCATCATCCGAAAAAGTGAAACATTCATAATCCATATCGGTTGTGTCAACGGTGGTAGGCTCAAGGAGGGACGCACTAGTGGCGTCAAAACTGTTTTCATCAAACAAGAATCTTTCAAGCTCGCAGTCCTCTTGCGTGATTTCGTGAATAGAGAAAACTTCTCGTGTACTAGTTTTAGGCACGGGGGGCAGACTTCCCATCTTATAAATATTGAACTCACTAGACATCTTCCCAAAGGATAGAGTCATGGAGCCATTGCGACAGTTTATTACAGCATTGGAAGTGGCCAAAAATGGTCGACCGAGGATCACCGGGATTTGGTTTCTTGGGTTAGCAACAGGTTGTGTATCCATAACAATAAAATCAATGGGGAATATGAACTCCCCAACTTTGATCAACACATCCTCTAGCTGACCCCTTGGATGGGTGATTGATCGATCAGCCATTTGGAGAGTACAACGAGTGGGTTTCAACTCTCCAACCCCTAATTGTTCGTACACGGAGTAGGGAATCAGGTTAACACTAGACCCAAGATCCAAAAGTGCTCGATTAATTTTCTTATCCCTAATTGTGATTGAAATCGTAAGACAGCCGGGGTCCTTTCGTTTTTGGGGTAAGGTTTGATGGTGGTTAATAGCATTGCTCACTGCACTAGCCACTAGCACTTTCTTGGGTACTTGAGATGCCTTTCTCTTCGAGGTGCATAAGCCCTTTAAGATTTTTGCGTATGAAGGGACTTGTTGGATTGCATCCAAGAGAGGTATATTTATGCTAACCTGCTTAAATATCTCCACAATCTTCTCCACTTATGCATTTGGTTTATTAGGACTCAACCTGTTTGGGAATGGAGCATTTTGAAAATTCGTTGAGTCAAATGTCTGTGGAGTAGAATGTGGAGTAGGAACGGATCCCGGTGTAGATGTGTTCATGTTGTGAGAAATGGGTCCGTTCGAGCTAGAAGAAGTAGAGCCATATGAAGGGTGGAGAATAGGCTTTAAAGAAAAAGGTGAAGAAGAAAGTGAAGAAGGGGAAGATGACGATGGAGAAAAAGAAGAAGAAGAACCACCGGCGGGGATGTCATCACTAGTTCCCACATCATTTTGCAAAACTCTTCCGGATCTCAACGTGGTCACCGCATTTACATTGTGATTAGGATATGCGTTTTGTGTGTGACCGGGATTTGGCAATGGTTGAGATGGAAGCTTTCCCTTTTCTCTCTCGCTCAACGCAGCAGTTAATTGTGCAATTTGTGCCTCAATAGATTTGATATTTTGATCGTGTGAGGCATTTTTATGCATCAAAGACTGAACATAATTTTCAAATCTTGCTGCAGATTCTGTAGATTGCTTGAGAAATGCATCTAGACTTTTTTCGAGCGAGATAACCTTATCATCATTTGGTTGAACCAAATTGTTCGTTTGATTTGTATAAGGTTGTTGTTGGAAAGGTGGCTGGTTTTGAGCTTGTGAAGGTGCTTGTTGTTGTTGTGGAGGAGGTCTTTGAAAATTGTTATTCCCTTGGAACTGTTGATTTGGGTAACTCCTCCACCCCGAATTGTATGTCGAAGAGTACGGATCGTTTCTTTGTCGTTGCTGAAATGCAGCATTGACTTGATCTTGTCCTTGAATAGGTGCATTATAAGGACACTCTTCGGTTAGATGCGATGGATTCGAACAACAAGCACAAACAGTTCGTGTGGGTAAAGCAGGGGCAGGAGAAGACGATGAGATTTTGGTCTCAATGGCTTCTAGCTTTTTCATAAGTGAGGCCATCTCGGCCTTCATAGCAATCGACATATCTACTTGATGTATGCCTGCCCTAGATTGACCACTAGAAGATGATGTGGTCTTGGTACTCTCCTACTGAATTGTTTGCTCACTAAGATCCTCAAGAAACTGCCACGCTTCGTCGCTAGACTTGGAGAGAAAATGGCCTTGACATATGGTTTCTAGCAACTGCTTCGTTGCCGAGTTCAATCCCTCGTATAATGTTTGGCAAAGTTGCCAACTTTCGATCCCATGATGAGGGCATTGAACGAGTAGGTCTTTAAATCTCTCGAAGCACTTCCAAAATGGTTCGGAAGGAAGCTGTGAAAATTGTATAATCTCGTTACGGATTCTAGCAGTTTTGTGATGAGGATAGAACTTTTTCAGAAAAGCTCTCACAAACTCGTCCCAATTTCTAATGGAATGTGATGCGGTGCTGTATAGCCACTTCTCGGCTAGGTCACATAAGGTGAAAAGAATGACCCTTAGCCTTATAGTGTCATCACTTAATTGGGTCGTTTTCATCATAGCGCACACATTTTGGAATTTATTAATAAAAATATACGCATCTTCCGATTCCAAACCATGAAATTTTGGTAGCATATTGATGAAATGTGGTTTTATTTCAAAATTGTCCCCATTTGCCGGTGGGGGTGAAAGACATGTAGGTAAAGAAGTGCGGACGGGGTAGAAGAGATCCTGGAGCGCAACTCGTGCGGGCGCTACAACAGGCGGAAGATTCGGGTTATTCGCACCTGGCGGAGGTGGAATCATTCCCGTCGGTAAGGTATCGTTGGGATTGAATTCCGACATACCTTCGAAAGAAGAAATTGAAAGTGGAGGTAAGGAAATGGAGGGAATTTCAACTTCGGTGTCGAAAGGTTCGTCGGTCGGTACCAACGAAACGCGGACTAATCGGGCGTTAGTATCCCTAGTCCAAAGTGACATACACTAAAAGAGTAGTGTAGTCAGAAAAATAGAAAAATAGAATGTGGGGGTAAAATAACGCCAATGGAAGGAAGTTGTCGAAGTGAGTTTCAAGTTTTCTTAGCGACAAGTTGCAAGTTTGAAAAGATTTTTCTCTCTTTTTTTTTATGTGAGAGTTTTGAAAAAGAGGTTTTTGAAAAGAGACTCGTGACACAAATGTATCAACCACACATGCACAATCAGGCCTAGATCTAGGGTCGCCTAGGTCTGCTAGACAGCTCCTAACTAGGGCTAGAAATAGGACCTCAAACCGCCTCTTCACCGACAAGTACGGCCAGGTAAGTGGGAAGGAACCACAATAGTGGGCCTAATTAATAACCACTAGCCTAGACACCGCAAAGTCAGTTAGGATAAATGGTCGATGCCTATACTAGTCCTTTTCCTATTGAGCTCGATGTCCTTAGGTCTGAGTCTAGTATTTTTTAATTAATTGTGGTCGATGCAAAATGCTTTAAGGTGATTTCTGGGGTCCTGGGAAGGGTGATGAAATCCCCACCCAATCTGAGTTTGGTCAATTAGCCCCTTAAAGTCCGATTAAATTATGCAAAACAATAAAATTCACTTGCAATCAATTTTTTTTAGCACGGCGCAAAGAAACCTGCAGAAAATCTGTTATCTAGAAGGGGGAGAAAGAATTTTTAGCGCAAAGAAATCCTGCAGAAAATTTTCACAAAAGATCTATGGGGATTTTCAGAGAGGAGAATGAGGAAACATACCAGAAAATTTGGTGCGCTGACGTGGCAGTCAGAGCGCGGAACCGCGGCAAATGTAGGGTTATTGCCGCGGAAGGGCGGCGGAAAGGTGGAGTCAGCGCTCTGTAAAAATTGTGCAATTCTGTACTTGCAATTCCTCTATGCTCTGATATGAGTTTTTCTATTTTGCTCTCTGTAAATCTCCAGATCCGAGATTCTTTGCTGTTCCTGCAAGATTCAAACGACAGAACCCTTCAAACAGATAAAAATCGATAAAATGTTTTTGTATTTTTCTATTTTCTGATTTTTTTATAAAAATTTTATCAACCCGAAATTACACAGAAAGAAATTTTACGCCATCCCCGGCAACGGCGCCATTTGATTTGTCCAAAAATTTGTATTTACCGCAATCAGAAACGGCGTCGCTTTGCAGCTAGCCGGTGAGTACGGGTCGATCCACAGAGATGGGTAATTTCCTTTTTGTGTTATCACGAGTTGATTCCAAATGTTGTTTGGATTGATTAAATCTAAAAACTAGATCTATCACTAAACTAACTTAATCTAAATTAAAGTCTTGCTAGGGTTAGGTTTAGGGGAAGTTTGGAGATTAAAGGTTTCCTCACCGTTTTCATTGCCCTATTTTTGATCTATTAGATGTTGGTGTAATTATTAATAAAGTGGATTAGAATCTTTTGGGAAGATATTTCTTCCTCTAGATTCTTATCCTTCCTTTATCGATAATTACCCTAACCCCCATGGAAAACACGTGCAACCGGCCTTTATACTACGGTTCATCGTTACCTCGAGGGGTAGGATGCCGTAGGGAGCGGTTGTGCGTGCATGCATGGAGTTCTAACTTTTAGGTGTGGATTGGCATGAAAGGGGTGAGAGATCTCATCTCTCAAACCTTTCCCTAAGGCTAACCCTAACAAGCGAGGAGATTACTCGCTTATTAGAGGATGAAAAGACATACTAATTAAAAGAATTAAAACAAAGAAATAAAATTAACTTACTAGATTGATGGCTCCCTCCAAGCAATATAGAACAGATCTGAATAAACTCCCAGCAATTCTCAATTTTATTGATTGAAAAGAGGCATAGGGTTTTACAATTTTCGATTACAATTTATAAGTAAAACAGGAAAACTAGGGTTACAGACTCTCGCACATATGAATTTACAGATTTGCCCACGGAAAATCCAAACTCCCGCACCGACGCACCGACACGAGAAAAATCCACCGACGTGTGCACTTAATGGCCGCGGAACCGCGACAATGATGGGCCTTGGGCCGCGGTTCCGCGTCCCTTTGGTGAGCTCAGCTCACCAAATTTCTTGGTATGAATCTTGTTGTCTTTTCCTCTCTGTTTCTTCAGTACTTTTCTCTATTTGGGTTCTGGATCTTCTCTAGATCTTCAGTGACAACTTGTAAGGATCTTTCGACCGTTCACTTTGACATTTCGGACTGCATTGCCTTATACAATTGTGAATTGTTCTTTGTCTACGCTTGACTAGGATCCGTCTACTTGTTGGTCAAAAGTCCCTTTTCTGTATCAACTTTTGTCTTTTTCACTGTATTCGCTCCAAGAGCCTGTATCCTGTAATATGCAACAAACGTGCGTCAAGAGTACCTGTTTATTTATAAAACGGATAAGAACAGGGGAATGAAAAATGCAATATTATGGTCTGAACAACGTCCCTAAACTAATAGTGGACCGTAATGTCCTAAAACTAGCTATGGACCGAAATGTCCTAAAACTAACTACTGACCGAAACGTCTTTAAACTACTACAAACCCACAGCATCCTTGGGCTGACTCTTAAAAAAAACGGTACGTCCACAAGCGAAATTGGCACGAATGAAAACCCGAAAGGACTCCGTGAGTAAAAACAGCAGGGCTACCGACGAGTTTGTGAAAACCCAAAAGGACGCAGACTCGTAAAAAAAAGGGTATGTCCACAAGAAAAATGGGCACGGATGAAAACCTGAAAGGGCTCCGTGAGTAAAAACAGCAGGTCTACCGGCGAGTTTGTGAAAACCCGAAAGGGTGCAATCTCGCTAAAAGACACTTGCAAGGTCCTCTCGACCTTGTAAGGAGAAAACTACCTGCGTGAAATCCTTACGACTCATAACGGAGCAACACACTTAGGGATCCCCACGATTCCTAAAGAGAAATTACACTTACGAGATCCTCACGACTCATAAGGAGAACCCTCTTATGAGACCCTCACGGTTCATAAGATTCAAAAGACTTAAGCTACAAGGATCTGAACCTGTTCTTAAGCCATCACCTTTCCAAGATTGCCGTACAAGCGGTTCAATGCTGACCCTTGTATACAATCCACGAGCATGAATAAACATTTCCCTAATAGAGTCCCACCAGCGATAAGGTATATCCTCACATGGTGAACGACCCTTGTAAGTCCTCTTGACTTATAAGGAGAAAATACTCTTGCAAGATCCTTACGACTTACAAGAAAACATACACTTAGGAATCCTCACGATTCATAAGGAGAGAATACACCTACGAGATCCTCACGACTCGTAGGGAGAAACAACTTTATGAGACCCTTACGGCTCATGAAGTCAAAAGCCTTAGTCGACAGGACCTTAACCCTGTTTGTTAAGCCACCCTTGTTCGAACCGACAAAGGCAGATGATGATTCGCTCCTGGCAATGTCCGAGTGGTAGCGATGTTGATGCCTGAATCAGAATCAAATTCCAAGTCCTTTCACGGCAAATGATGATTCACGCCTAGCAATATTCCAGTCACAGCGATGCTGATGCTAAGACTGGCACCTGATTCCAAGTTCTATACTCGCAATAAAAATCAGCGAACCAAAAATGTGTATGAAATAGCTGAAATGATGGGGCAACTTGCAACAAAATTAGCAAGCAAAATATATGCATACAAAATAGCCGAAATGGTTGGGCAACTCGCAATAAAAAGCAGCAAGTAAAAAAAAAGCAGCCGAAATGATTGGGCACCGCGAAAAATAGCCGAAATGATTAGGCAATCGCGACTTTCACAATATAAAAGGCTGAAATGATAGAGTATCGCGGAAAAAAATTAAAAAAAATGAAATAAAACTTTTTGCCCTACAGGCGAGTCCATACTGACCCCTGTATAAAATCCATGGGCATAAACGAAAAGGGAACCAAATGTCCCCCACCAGATCCTGTCAAAAGGGAAAATCAGATATCAACAGTAACATCTGCATCCCAGAAGACCAACAACGGCGTTCCTCCTCCTGCCAGCAGAGCATGGACGCGACACCACCAATCGGAACCACGGCGAAGTCCCCGTTTCTAAGACTCTACGGTTCACGGACAACCTAGAGTCAGCCCTGACACTGCAGAAAACGGAGCACGTCATCCAATGACCCTATCGCGGAAATACGTCAGCACATGACCCCGTCGCGGAAACACGTCAGCACATGACCCGTCACGGAAATACGTCATCCAATAACCTCGTCACGGAAATACGTCAGCACATGACCCCGTCACGGAAATACGTCAGCACATGACCCCGTCGTAGAAATACGTCATCCAATGACCCCGACGCGGAAATACGTCAGCACATGACCCCGACGCGGAAATACGTCATCCAATGAACCCGTCGCGGAAATACGTCAGCACATGACCCCGTAGCGGAAATACGCCATCCAATGACCCCGTCACGGAAATACGTCAGCGCATGACCCCGTCGCGGAAACAAGTCAGCACATGACCCCGTCGCGGAAACAAGTCAGCACATGACCCCGTCGCGGAAAGACGTCAGCACATGGCCCGTCACGGAAATACATCAGCACATGACCCCGTCGCGGAAATATGTCATCTAATGATTTCGTCCCGGAAATACGTCAGCACATGACCCCATCGCGGATATACGTCATCCAATGACCCCGTCGCGGAAATATGTCAGCACATGACCCCATCGCGGAAATACGTCAGCACATGACCCCGTCGCGGAAATACGTCAACACATAACCTCGTCGCCGAAACAAGTCAGCACATGACCCCGTCATGGAAATACGTCAGCACATGACCCCATCGCAGAAACAAGTCAGCTAACGAACTCCCCGTCAGAGCAATGCTTCGACACGGAAACAAGTCAACTCACCAACCACTTACGAGTCCTCTCGACTTGTAAGGGGGAAGATTCTCTTATGAGATCCTTACGACTCTCAAGAGAAAGCACACTTAGGGATCCTCACGATTCCTAAGGAGAAAATACACCTACGAGATCCTCTCGACTCGTTGGGAGAAAAATCTTTATGAGACCCTCACGGCTCATAAAGTTGAAAAGTCTTAGGCAGCAGACCCGAACCTGTTTCCTAAGTCATCACTACCCTACGAAGAGTTCAAGATGAGTTGTTATCTACAGGCTACACTTACTAAAGTAGCATGACAACAACACAGCAAAGAAAAGAAAGCGATATAAGATAAAACATGTCCTTTATTCATGAGTTCAATTGAATACAAGATACATCATAAAAAAATTTTAAAAAAATGAATGAATACATGTTATTCATGAATTACAAATGTTCAACCGATACAAAAAATAGCTACTGAGAAGGTGGCGTCTTCAATAAATCAGCCAGCTGCTTGCGCACTCCTCTCAACTCCTTCTCATGATCAGCCGCCGTGGCCAGCTCCGCTCCGCTTCGAGCCCGTTGCTACGAACACGAGGAGACCTTCTCATTAATCTCTCGCTGGGCAGCTTCGCGACTCTGTATAACCTGCTCAATGGAGTCAAGATTTTGCCTCAGTGCCAGCCCGTCCGAAATGCATCGCTGCAGAGTATCAAAGGCGACTCTCAGTTGGGCAGCATTTGCTTTGACCTCGGCTTGCAGCTGGACAGATTCGCTTAAAGCCTCCTCGTGTTCCTTCCGCATCAAGGTCGCCTCTTGTTCGAAATGGCGGAGGAAGGGAACGCTCTGCTCAACCCATGCGGCCCGCTGGGAGTTCAAAGCTAACATTTCCGGAGCAGGACGCCTAAGCTCAATCTCGTACAGGCAGGCCTCAATCTTCCTGCAGTGATTAACCCAAGACTCAACGACGCTTTCGCTATGGAAGTGCACAAGCGTCGCCAGCATGGGATTAACTTCGAAAGCAAAATCTGCAGCGAATGCGGGAGCTTCGGTGTCAAGATCCTCAACGAACTCGCTCAACATTCGTAAGCTATTCGCAGCACCCCTGGAAGATGGGCGTTTGGCAAAAGGCCCTGCCGGCGTTGGGATTTGAGACTCGAAGGGAGATGGAGTCGGTGCGATTGCTGCAAAACAAATTATGATCAAATGTCGGCTCGAGAGATAAAGAAAATGCACAAGCAGTGGAGTCTATCATACCGGCTGCGGCAGGCGACAAGGTTGGGAGTACCGGAGGCGAGGCTATTCTCTCGTCCCCTCCTCCGATCCGTGGCACTGCGATCAATACATGGAAGTCTTAGTAACATCACGGCTATTCGTAAAAGAAAGAAAGAAACAATAGCAGAAGGATATACTAACCAACACCAGCGGGCGGAGTGACTTCCAACTGGAAAGAGAAATGTGGGTTCAGCACTTGATACAGATGGTCAAAGAGGACTGCTGTAGAGTAGTGACGATACATGTTCAGTACAGGGAAGACGGTGTTCATAGTTCAACTAAGTAAATCGCGAATCTATACCTTCTAGCATTTGAGAAGACACAAGAGAAGGTAAGGGAACAATAACCGTCATGGCGGCGACCGGAGGTGCTTCAGATGGCACTATCTCAGCATTCACTGCACCTACAAACAAAACATTGTCAGAATACGCTGAGCGAGGTTGTGAAATAAAAAAGAACAGTGATTCAGGACTTACCTGACGGGTCACCAACCAAAACCTCAACGGAAGCATCACCGGGCGTTGCAGCTTCTTCGCTCTCTTTTAGAGGAGTAGTCTCTACGCCTATGGCTTCGTCCCCTGATTCAACGAGGACCGTCGTGATACTCATGATGCCCGCCGATAGCAAGGGACCACAAGGGGAAAGAGCAGCGGTCTGTCCAGTCCCAGACTCCCGAGAGGGAGTAGCCACTTCGGGATCTCTGGTCGTCGTCATCTCGCCTGCCATCTCATCGCCAGGACTCGGCCCTGTGGAATATGATGTATGAGAATTTGCAGATCGAATTCTAATAAAAAAATCGATGCATTATGTTACCTTGCGAAAGATTCTTGTCCGCCTCTCGAGCCGCACACACGACCCGTCTATGACGGTAGACAGGGCGGCTGGAGCATCCTCTGGAGGAGTAGCTATAGATGAGGTGGTGCTTGAACCCGCACCCACAGCCAAGCTGGCGTCATGCTCCCTCGCCACACGCTTGTCGGCCTTGGCAGTGAGAAACGATCTCCGCAAGACCTCTGTTAGAGGGACGTCATCGTCCGAACCAGGAGCTGCCTCTGGAGCCGTTACGGCGTCCGTCATCGGCTGCTTAAGTGAAACCTTTTGAGGCAATACTGGGGGAGCTGGGGCCTCAGCAGCCGGCTCTGGAAGCATCATCGCATCACCGCTCGGGATCAACATCGCACTTGGGATAACCCGCGGTAAGGTTGTTCCTACAAAAAAAGGGAAAGGTCAAGTCACGAATAAAGAAAAAGGGGATGAAGGCACAATGAGCCGAAGTATACCAATGCTCAAAGAGGCGCGGAGCCTCCCTTCCTCTTCAAAAGTCTTGAGGGAAGCCAAAAGAGCCTCTTCGGTGGAGATACCTGTTGAAGAAGAAAGCGTCAGTCAAAACATAATAATTAAAAATATAGCCGCGGAAAGATATGACCGAAGTCTATCTGATTGTGCGATGGTTATTAGAGCTGCTTCATCGCGAGCTAATTGCTCTGAAACCGCAATAGCATCCACCAAATTGGTATCCTCCGGCACAATGAATAGACCCTCATTGGTCCCGTACTCACTTAAGCCTTCGCTATAGGAAGCATGGGGCTCCTGGCCGAATGCAACATCCGCAGCAAACAGCGACTTCTTCTTCTTCTGCGAATGAGTGCCGGTAGCCGCTAACACGAGCTTGGGCTTGGCGGGTACTTTTGGGCGACGAGTCCCGATCTCCGAACCCACCCCAGAATCCGGAGACACTACAGCTACCGCTTCCACAGGCACACGGGGGAGGGGTAGCTCAGGTATAGCGCGCGGGACCACGACCGCAGTAGCTTCTCTCATGGGAGGACGAACGATGGTCCGCTGCTTTAGGGGAACGGCTGGATTACCAGCAGGGGTTGTACCCTTACGATCAAGCAAGAGCCGTCTTTCTTCCCTAATAATGGCGCCCACCGAATGCTGATACCACGCCATATATGCGTTCAAGATTCACGAAACGCAACTCGGCTCACTGATAAAGAAATTGGAGCCGGTGTTCAACCGCATAAAATGGTGTAATGCACTGCGGATACCTACTTCTGTAGCAACTGGCTCAGCTAGGAAGGCCTCGAGTGGGATGCCCTGATTATAGCTTGATTTCTGGGAGAAACGGTGCGTGTTGTACCTCATGAACAACGCCGAATCATTTTGCCTAAACACGAGAATGCCCGGCCTGATTGAATATAAATGAAGAATCTCCCGAGCTTTCAAGGTAGAGGCCCGTCTTTAAAAGTGTCCCGCGGTGGCCGCACCGTCTTAGTGGACTCTTTGCCGATGGTTAAAACCTTATCGACAAAGGTCATGCCGTCTCCGACTATACGCAGACGAAGGCCCACACCCTTAGCCTCCCACTGTGTCGGAGTTAAAATGGAAGCGTCAACTAGGCGCATAATCTAAGGGAAGTTGTAACTGTCGTAGAAACGATGCCGTTTGTGAGCACCAAAAACGCCAAGTATGTGCAGCTCGATCCATGACATAAAATAGTGCAGCAAGAAAGTGGCTGGCTGTACCCCCGGCTCGGCGGTGTCCGCCGCTAAGTTGAGACCATGGTATAGGTGTGCCAACCCAGCAATCCCGATAGCCACTTGCATTCCCGCAATCATACGATGGGCTGGGTAAAAGACTAATGGCCTCATATAACGAGGGTGCATTGGAAGCACGAACCAGTTTAGCCATAAGACAATGAACCCCAGCACGAATGTCTCTTCATCGATGCCCGGAGCAGCAAGCTCCGCGAAGGGAACGACAGGAGCAGCCGGAATAAAGAAACTTTTTAAATCCGCCTCCGCCGTCGGTTAGTTATCCAAACCAAAACCAAACGGATCGTCAAGCTTGGCGAACAGCGCAGCTTGCTTCGATAAGACTTCCGGACGAAGAAAACGAGCGATGAAGTCTGCGTAGCTGACTCCGTGCCCTCCGGACTCTAGAAATAAACTTTCGTAGATATTCAACACCTTGATCAAGCTCGGGAATCAGTATTGAATGGCGTTCTCCGGGGTAAGACCCATTACCACTGATTTGGTGGCAAAAATGTACTCTTCCGGAGGAAGCAGCTTCTTGTAGTGTTCTCCCCTAACGGGTAAGCCAGAGATCTCCCCAAACTCCTCTAAAGAGATTGAGACTTCTCGATCCGACAGAAGGAAGGTGTGGGTCGGAATATTCCATTGCTCCAGGAAAGCCTTAACCCACCAAGCAGGGGGCGTGGAATATTGGAAGAGAGACATATAAACAGCGGGGTACAACCCAAGCTTCAGCAGCAATGATCTCTTTGTTGGGGTAAAAATTTACACCCCGGTTGACCGAGTCAAAGTCAAGGTCAACCCCCAAGCTAGGTGGGCCCAAGCCCAGGTCAAGCGGACCCATGCCCAAGTCAAGCCCACGGCCAGCCTCCCCATGGCAACGACAAAATCATGTAATAAATAATTATTATGTAATTTTTTATACATGAATGTATGTAAAATGGGCATAAAGCCAATATTTTGTAAGCCCGTGGCTTATGTGCAAAAATGAAATGGCACATGAGCCATGGGATAGGCAAAATGCCATTTTGTAAAGCCCAAGGGGCTATATGCAAATATGTAAGCCTATAAAAGGCAACATGATGATGAATAAAGTAATACTTTTCATTCTCACAAAAAACCTAGGGTTTGTATCTCTTTCCCTTTTCTGAAGGTCTCAAACCTTCTTCTTTGTTTTGAATTAAATCAAGAGTGTTACTCTTCCTTTTCAAAAACAAAATATTTTTTCACCACGAAACCCACAAAGGGGATCTTGGATCTGTCATCAGATCTAAAAAAGGAGAGATTTTGAGATCTCACATCTCTTGATCTTCAAGATCCAGCTAACAGAGGAGGAAGAAGAAGAACCTCTTCCATTAACCCCAAAAACACACTCAGGAGTCCAACTCCTATCTGATTTCTCTTTCGAGAAATCTTTTTTAGGCTAAAAGCCTCTTTTTCTCGCCGGCGCTCAAGCGCAGAGCGCCCGTGTGCCGACACGTGGCACGCTTGCGCTCAGCGCTCGAGCGCAAAGCGCCCACGTGCCGACACGTGGCGCGCTGGCACTCAAGCGCAAGCGCTCGAGCGCAAGTCGCCCCGGTGCCGACACGTGGCACGCTTGCACTCAAGCGCAAGCGCAAGTCGCCCCGATGCCGACACATGGCGCGCTTGCGCTCGAGCGCAAGCGCTCCAGCGCAAGTCGCCCCGGTGCCGACACGTGGCGCGCTTGCGTTCCAGCGCAAGCGCTCGAGCGCAAGTCGCCCCTGTGTCGACACGTGGCGCGCTTGCGCTCAAGCGCAAATCGCCCCCGTGCCGACACGTGGCGCACTTGAGGTGAAGCGCCCAGCGCTCAAGCGTAGAGCGCCCACATGCCAACACGTGGCACTCTAGCGCCTGAGCGCACAGCACCTAGGCGCACAGCGCCCAAGGTGCTTCCCCACGCATCCTTTGGATGTCTTTTCCCCTTTTATATATATACATGTATATCTATACATATGTATACATATGTACATACACACATACTCCACGACAGTGTCCCTGTTAGAAAAAAAATTCTAACAGGGCGCTGCCCGCACCCCGCAAGAGAGCTGCTAGCCCCCTTAACCCCCAGCCCGCTATCCGGGTAGCGGGACCCCCGTAAAAACTCTGCGTGGATACCGACATATCTAAAAACCCCTTTCAAAACACATCACACGCACACTGCACATTGAGTTCGCATGACCAGTTTAACCCGTCAATCGGAGGTTCCCTCTCTCCAAAGGCGAGGGGTAATTAACGGCAGCTTAGTTCGCGGCTGCCGGAGATTCGGATCCCCACAATCATTAAACCCCGGCCTACCCTAGGCAGGGGGAATCTATAGTACGCCTGACAAGCGCGCACGTATTCCCATCTCAATGGGGTGACGAACAACACCCTACACTCTTGGCCGACAATATGTAGCAGGCCCACTGCAAATACCCAGCTGGATGGCGAGGAGTCAAGCCTATCATGTACGGCTGTCCCCAAGGGCGCGACTCGCCCTGACATATGAGCCGCCCCAGAGTATCCAAAGCCATCGGCTGCTGTACGGGTATCGCGGCCATAGAAGGCTGAAGGCAACCCTCTGAGGTCAAGTTGACCTCCTCCACAGCATAGTTCACCGGAGGTGCGTCAGCATAATGGATCGCCGAAATGGGCTCCGAAGGTGTTGCGCAAGAAAAGCTATGCCGACCCCTGATGATCTGATTGTACCATGTTCTCCATAAATGAAGATTCTTCCGCTCTGGTTCGTGATCCTTGATCAGTGCAAAGACTTCCCTATCCACAGGCGCTTTGGGGAACCCGTTTTCCGAACGAACAAACGGGAAGGAAATGTCGAAAGACATAGTATCTGCGTGAAAAAGAACAAAAGTTAGCCGTCAATGCTACGGTTTAAGTTCTGGCACTTGGTACTTTAATTTCGTGCCACACTGCAATGCAGTGGAAAGGGACCCAGGGGGACCCACACAATCTAGATGATGGCTCATCATTAATAAAATAGTCTCATCATTTGATGAGACAATCATTAAATGAGGAAATCCTAAAAGGATTCTCATTTAATGAGGGGCCCTCGGGCCAGGGAGTAAATCTCCCTTGAGAGCAGCGCTCTACAACAGATATAACATTTGTCATAATTAATGATGAAGAAAATAAAATCCCCCCCAAATTCTAAAGAGCAATGCTCTGTGAAGAAGATGGAATAATCCATCCAAAAACCTTAAAAGCAAAGCTTTACTGAGTTAAAAACTCTGAGATCTGCAAGATGAACTATAAGAGTTCTTCTTTAATGGGTTAAGAGACCCTAAGAAAGATCTATTTAGATCTATGATTTCAAGAGAGCAAAGCTCTATTAAGAAAACCCTAAAAATTTCTTTAGATTTATGATCTGAAAAGAGAAAGGCTCTGGTAATTGGTGAAACCCTAGATTATGAAGCAATCCCTTCAAACATTTAATCTTTACCTAAAATTTTCGACAGGGTTTTGTCTCTAAGAGAGTTCTTAAGACAAAGAGATATGCTTTGAAACAGAATTAATTCTCAGAAAAACAGGAAAGAAAATGAACAGAGGTCATCTCAAGGGCCAAAGGCCCTATTTATAGGAACTGAGAGCCATTTCAACTTCTAAGTTGATCCTATGGCGGAGATGCTGCCACCGCTGCGCTCACATGTAAGCCATGTGAGCGGAACGGTGGGAGGGCATTTGTTTCCCCCAATCAGAGCAAAACTCTATTCGAATTTTAAAATTTGAAATGAAGCAGTGCTTCATAAAAGCGCTAGCGCTAAATGCGCCGGCGCTAAGAGTCAAAGACACTGATGCAGCGCTCACGTGCAAAGCATGAGAGAGCTGGCGCTAGCAGCACCAGCGCTAAGAGTCGAAGACTCTGATGCAGCGCTCACGTGCAAAGCACGAGAGCGCTAGCGCTAGCAGTGCCCGCGCTAAGAGTCAAAGACTCTGATGCAGCGCTCAAGTGAAAAACACGAGAGCGCTAGCGCTGGAACTAAATTCTCCCCACCCTTGGATCAAAGATCCAACAAAGATGATTAAAAATCATCAGATTACCTCTAAAAAATAGAACACCGTTGGATCAAAGATCCAATGGTGAATAAAAATCACCAAGATACAGAATAAGTTCTGTATGGTGTTCCCACCGAAATCTTTGGTCAAGAGCTATTTGTTCCTATTTATACCGGTTTATGTTTCTTTTACAGATATGTGTGAAATTGGGCTCATTCATATATACGCACATGCACACATCAGAGAAAGACTAGGTGTTAGAAAAGGAGCATTTGGCGGTCAACGACGAAAAGAAAGCATTTAATTAATTAAGCATTTTATTCTACAGGAAATAGATCACCAAACATGGGATCGAAAGTACAGGGATTTACAAAACTATGGATAAAATTATCTAACTCCCTCTCTACCTTCTCCACCTAGTCAAAGCGGCGATCTTCACGAGGAGTAGCTACCCATCGGTCAGCACCGCACCCTTCAGCGAAAGCAGACATGATGACTCGCTGAGCCCGTATCTGGCTTAGCAGCCGAACAGAGCGATCCCTCAGAGCTGTGGTAATCAAAAGTGCCTCGTAGAAGAACTTGATCTTGTCCTCCGCGGCGTCGAGCATTGCCGGAGTCATCTCCGCCGGAGGAGGGGGAATATCATCGATCACGGACAAGAAGACCATCCGAAGCCAAAAGGAGCCGATCGGGAGAGGAGATCCTAAACGAGTCAAGAGCTCGTGCAACACCATGTCACATTGGTCATCCGTAAGATTAGGGTTCACCAAGCGCGTGGCAAAACGAGGAACGATTTCCTCAATAGGCACCTCCCATGGTTGCCGGCGAGCATGTGGGTGATTACAAACCATAGCTCTTCTCTGTCAAAATGATTCTCCAAAAAGTGAGAAAGAAAAGAAGCATTGCTTCAGATTATGAAGGGAGACATTTAAGTCTAGGCATAGAAAATGCTGTGCATGATGGAACTAGTTCCAAGATCTGGGAAAGAGAAGTTTGACTCAGGAAAAGCGGAGAAAGAAGGTGAAAAGACACCTTCAGTAATGAGGTAGCGCCTTACGTGCAAAGCAAGAGAGCGCCAGCGCTGAAGAGTCAAAGACTCTGAGGAGCGCTCGCGCCAGGAGCGCCAGCGGTAGGAGTCAAAGACTCTGAGGCAGCGCCTCACATGCAAAGTACGAGAGCGCTAAGAGTCAAAGACTCTGAGGCAGGGCCTCACGTGCAAAGCACGAGAGAGCCAAGCGTTAGAACTAAATGTTCTCCACCATTGGATCAAAGATCCAACTAAGATGAAAAAATTATCAATTTACCAGAATAAAATTCTGTTAAGGAAATACTCCTCAGAATCTTTCCCGAAAAGGAAAGATTGGGCTCTGTAAATCAGAGCACCGTTGGATCAAAGATCCAATGGTGATTGAAAATCACCAAGATAAAAAGTAATCTCTGTTAGTTATGTATATGCCCTAGAGGCCATTGGTGTACATATGATGTATATTATAGTGGATGCTTGGATATATACAGAGAGGACTTTCTTGCTCGATATGATAATATGCTATATGGCTGCTCTTTGTCTGAACAAGTTGACTTGCATTGGGTTACTGTCTTGCTCTCACATGTTGATAAATCCCTTAAGATATGTACTTGACTACTAGGACTATGATGTAGATCATACTAGTGGGGCCAGGGTAGTCCATAAGTACATCCTATAACCGTTCCTATTCGAGGGTTTATCGAGACAGGGCATCGATACTCCAAGGTAGACTAGCGTAAACGCATCTTGACCCATATGATGGGCAATGGATGATCCCATATCCATCGGTGTTTGACATCAAAGATGGTGTACGGGTTCTCAGTGGAGACTGGGTACACTGAAAGGACTCACCGAGAACTCCTTGTTGGTATTATACCTATCGTCAGATAGCAGTTCTCTGGTGACACTGCAACAGGTTAGTCTGTAGACCCGAGATCGTCATAGAGTCTTGTGTGATTCCCACTATGCTTTGATTTCCACCTTATCACGTTCATGAGAACGTGCAAAACAGTGGGTTTTGGGTACAGTCCTGAATCACATGGAGGCAATGAGCGATAGGAGGGGTTTCGTCTCTCTCGGTATTGGGGGTTGATGTTGCGATGTGTTCGATTGGCTATAACTGGAAGTCCCAGGCCAGGGCTGATATGGAGATATACTGGTAAGTGTTATCAGTAGTTTCTCGACCCGTTATGAGCCTCACATCGACACGACTTATCGGTTACTGGAGTCTGACATTTACCACCCCTAGACTGGATATGCGACATATCGGACGAAGAGACCGGACTGTACGGTTGTGTTACTAATTGGGTTTACAGAAGTTAGAGCAGACTTGCTTATTGATCTTCTAATCGCTCAATACCCGGGTGGCCGTTACGTTTAGCTGACCGCTTGCGGCTTGTTGGTGCTTGATATGATCATCACCTACTGCCGGCATATTGACGAGTCTTTAGAGTCCTACATAGAGGTTTCCAGGCTCAGGCAAAAAGGAATAGGAGAACATATGTGATATGTGCGGGATCGAGATTGATACGCGTATGTGATACCGTATTCTATTCTCGCGATATGTGATATCGGCCGGTTATATGTGATATAGCCGGGTTATCGGATCTAGTGTTGATTCGATGAAATAATATATAATATATATGTATGTATGTATAAATATATATATATATATATATATATATATATATTATGCTCACTTAAATATTTATTATTCTTACTTATGATGCATTTAACATATATGTGATATATGTTTATTGTATTGTTTTCTTTTCTTTTGTTACATGAATATTATATATGTGATATATAATATTGTGACATGCTAGGTTACACATGCAACATGTATGTATGAGACTCATACATTGCTAGGGTTTATGTTAGGGTTTCATTTATCATTAAGTAATTACAAATTAGTGGATTTAATCAAAGTTAGATGCTTATAGATAAGCTTTGACTTAGTCCACTCTTTTGTTTCTACTTAAGATATTTTGTGACCTAACCATTTACCATTACCATGTTTAATTCTCTACATGGGTTAGTGTATGGATGATATACTCACCCAAGGGTTGAATTTGAACCATGATAGATATTTTCATCACTTGAGATATTTCTTTCTTCTTCTTCTTCCTCATCTCATTTTTGCTCTCTAGATTTTGAGATCAAGAAGAAAAATAGTGAGAAATTAAATACTAAAGTGAGATAAATTCCTACTTCATCATCCTCTTCTATACTAACCATATAGATTAGTGTGTTAGCTTCACTAATTCCGTATTAGTGAAGAGTGAGCTTGAGTCCGTGTTTCCTCGACGTAGAACATCACAGACTTTGAAGACTTCAAGCAAGGATGCATTGTACATCTTGTGGAGCCTCTCAAGAGTTCAGAAGCTCATGGATCGCAGCGAAGGGACTACTACTCGGAGCTTTTGAAGCAAATGAACGGACTACAAAGGTTGTAATACCTATCACTTAGATGTAAAGTTGTTTACATGAAAAGTTAACTCTAATTCTCTAGTTCGATTACTTGGTTGGTTTGTTTAGCACCCCAAAATTTTAATATAGTATGTTTGATGCTTGCCAAAACCTTGCTAAGGTGCTAAGCTAACCCTACTGTGGTATCAGAGCCAAACTAGAGCATTAGGCGTTGTCTAGACGAAGTTAGAATTCCGATCGAATCCCGAAAACCCGAAACGGACCCCTCTCGGGAAATTTTTTAAAAGGTTGGATTTTTCCATGTTAAAAATATTCAGAAAATCATGCAGGCAATTCTATGGACATACCTGAAGAACGAAACCCTAACTCGTCTAAGTGACCATGGATCCGCGGCCAAAACCTGGTTTTGGCGGAGAATCCACGGCGCCACTTGAGAGGCTTGGGTCGGGCCCTTCCGCTGTAGGTCCGTAGGAACTGTGGTATGTCTCTAGTTAACTTTAACAGTGCTCAAATGTTGAGCTCTCTGGGAAATTTTGGGAATTCATTGAATCGATCGAATTTTCTAATTTCGCCTAGCTATCTGTGATTGTGATACAATATATGGAATTCATATAGTTAGGCATGAAATCCGTAATATGTGATATTTCGGATTTATGATGTCTAAGGTTATTGTGGATTCCAAATGTTGAAGTTTTTCACTTTCTTTCCTGCGACCGTAAGTGTAATATATGGTGTATCGCCGATTTCGTTATTATACATCAACGACAATTGGGATACGCATATTTACTTACGTTGATGATATGTGATGTTATGTGTTGCAATGATATGTTATATTGGATCGTCGTGTTTTGAATAGCCGGGGTTTTTATGTGAGATGAGGGTTTTTATTTTCATTCATGTAAAATTCATTGTATGTAATATTCTTTTATTGGGGCACTTCCGGGTTGAGGATGATGTCACCATTGTTGTATATTATTTACTTTTCTGTATTATGATAGACCCAAGACAGGGAGCACAAGTAACCGGGTTCTAGAGTCCAGTGGGAGACCAACTCGAGGAGTCGAGTCCGGGTCTCCTAACTCTATAATTGGTAGGGTTGCTTGTCGCTCTTGTAGGGGTCTAGGGATGTGGGATTGGCTATTCATCATGACCGTGGAATCCGCGTTTTTACTGGCTTAAATAAAACACGGAATTCCTAGTATATCCAATATTTCATATGTGATTCTTCTGCTGCTGATATTCTGTGATGTGATCATTTTATATGCTTGAGACGAATGCTTATACTATATATATATGATATATATAAACATTATTGCTTTCGTTTCTTCTGTGATGCTTAGGAAGAATAAATGATGGGAATTCATTAATGAGATAAATGAAAAGAAAAGAAACCTAAAAGATGTTGTAGAATCAAATTTTCAAAAAGGGTAGCTCTAGTTTTTGCTTTGCATAGCGGTATTCATTGTAGAATATTTAGCACCTTATTCGATAAGGAAAGAGCTGAGATCCCTTCACCGGGAGTGACCTCTTTAGCGAAACTAGCAGATGCTACAACTCACTCGGTTATGTTTTTTATTGCTTCTATAGTTCTTTCTTTGCATAGCGGTATTCCTTGTAGAATATCCAGCACCTTATTCGATAAGGAAAGAGCCGAGATCCCTTCACCGAGAGTGACCTCTTTAGCGAAACTGGTAAAAGCCTAAAAAACACTCCTTTTCAAAATCACTTGTTTCTACAACGATATCAAGTTCATTACGCTCATGGTTTTTATAAGAACCTGCGTAGCCTTCCGTTATTTCAGATAAGTGTTATTTAGTATTCGTACTACGGTAGTTTGGCATGCGTCAAGGCATAGTGTACGGTAGCTGATTAGTACTTATCTGTAGCATGAGATGCGATTGAATTAGGGTATTCGTACGGCGTAGTTTGGCCTCCGTCAAGGATCGTGCAGGTGGGTCTAATTCAATCAAGAAATGAACGGGTTGAACTTGACTAACGTCCTATGGGTAGTTTGGCCACCGTCAAGGTCATAGGACGCTAGGGGTAAAAGTATTATCGAGAATTTCAAGTGTTGAAATTTGCAATGAGATTGCATACCTTCTATGAGATAGTTGGATCCCGATACCCGCTGCGAGCGAGAGTTGCTCCTGGGAGAGTTTTACACTTTACAATTAGCTAACCCATTAGGTGTCTAGAATTGTGTTAATGGTGCTACCCATAAGGGGAGATGAGGTTTATCTTAATTAGGTGTGTGCAAAAGCACGGGGAAGCTACCTCAAAGTACCGACACTGGCATGGCTGAACGGTTAGCAAAGTTGTAGACTGTAATTAATCTCAGCTAGTCTTTCCTTTTTAGGGATTTTTGAAGGAAGATTTGATTAAAACAGTAGGAGCCATCCTGATTAGATAAGATAATAACCAATCTAATCTTGCAAGAGCATACGCTAAAGTGTTTTCTTCTCTCACTCTCCATGTAGCGACCATATCACGCTTTAATCAAGATAATAACATTGATGTATTGACCGAACCCGCTTGTTATACTGGGCATGGGAAAGTTGGTTCCGTTCTTTCTTATAATTGTTTTAAGACTGTACAGGAAATAAGGGAATGCCAGAATTCACATGCCGCCCAAACGAAGAATAAGCATATTGATGCATCTTCTTCGGGTGTGTTTGTTATCGAGAACTGTTTCTCAGTTCACTCTACGTCCTGGGCATTAGATACCAGATCAGGATCCCATATATGCAATATATTGCATGGGCTAAGGAAAGGTAGAGAACTGGGAATAGGTGATCATTCCGTAAGAGTAGGGAATGGTGCAAATGTTGCAGCCAAAGCAGATGGCGAATATCATCTTGTATTACCAAATAGTAAAACATTTTTTCTGAACGATTGCTATTACATTCCGACCCTGATATGCAATTTTATATCAGTTTCTTTATTGAGTAAAGAAGGATATAGTTTTGTAGTACAAGATGATGTTATGAACATCTTCCTGAATCAAAAGTTGATTGGATCAGGCTCGTTACATAATGGCATATACATTCTAAATCAAACCACGGTTCTTAATATACAAAACAAACACAAGAGGAAGAGTTCAGAAATGAACGAATCCTTCTTGTGGCATTGTAGACTAGGTCATATCAATGCGACACGACTAGCTAAGTTACATAAAGATGGATATTTGAATACGTTCAAATTATCATCTTATGAAACTTGCCATTCATGTCTCAAAGGCAAGATGACCAAAACTCCATTTAGTGGACACGGAGAAAGAGTTACGGAAGTCTTGGGACTAATATATAGTGATGTATGCGGTCCCATGTCTATACATACCAGGAATGGTTCCTCGTACTTCATTACATTCACCGACGATCTCTCAAGATACGGACATGTGTTCTTGTTGAAACACAAGTTTAAAGCTTTTGAGAAATTCAAAGAATATAAGAACGAAGTAGAAAACCAAACAGGTAAAAGTATTAAGATCCTTCGATCTGATCGAGGAGGAGAAAACTTGAGCAATGAGTTTCTGGACTATCTAAAAGAGAATGTGATTCTCTCTCAGCTTACTCCTCCGTATACACCATAGCACAACGGTGTATCGGAGCGGAGGAATCACACCCTATTAGATATGGTGCGCTCTATGATGAGCACCGATGTGTTACCTATTTCCTTTTGGGGTTATGCGCTTGAGACAGCAGCATACCTATTGAATCGAGTTCCATCCAAATTAGTGCCTACCACTCCATATGAGATATGGAATGGGAAGAGACCGTGTCTTAATTTTATTCAGATATGGGGTTGTTCGGAATATGTGAAAACAAAAAATCCAGACAAGCTTGAGGCAAGGTCTGTTCTGTGCAAGTTTATAGGATATCCCAAACATTTACGAGAATATATCTTTTACCGTTCTGAGGAACAAAAGGTGTTTGTTTCACGACATGCCACCTTTTTAGAAAAGAGTTTTCTTATGAAAGAAATTAGTGGCAGTGAGGTAGAACTGGAAGAAGTTCCAGCAGCACAGGCTACAACTGACGATTTGGTGGAACCAGAGGATTCGATGGTTCCCAACGAACCCCAGCCTCTCCGCCGATCTAGTAGGGTTCCTCATCCACCTGAGAGATACTACGGTTTTCTCATTGGCGGTGAGAGTGAGGATTGCATCATGGAAGATGATGACCTGACTAGCTTCGAGCAGGCCATCACGAGTGGGGACTCTGTGAAATGGCTGGATGCAATGCGATCTGAGATGGAATACATGTACACCAACAAAGTATGGACTTTGGAAGTTGCTCCTGAAGGGGTAAAACTCATTGGGAGAAAATGGATCTTTAAGAAGAAACTTGGTGTAGATGGAAAAGTTGAGACTTTCAAAGCTAGACTTATTGCAAAGTGTTTTCGTCAACGACCAGGTGTGGATTATGACGAAACCTTTTCTCCCGTGGCTATGCTTAAGTCCATCCGGATCTTACTTGCTATTGCTGTGTACCATGACTATAAAATCTGGCAAATGGATGTTAAGACCGCCTTTCTAAATGGTGATTTAGAGGAGTGCGTGTACATGACTCAGCCAGAGGGCTTCATAGATAGTGGGAGCAACGGAAAGGTGTGCAAGTTGCTTAAATCCATCTACGGGTTAAAGCAGGCATCACGGAGTTGGAACATTTATTTTGATGTGGTAGTCAAAGAGTTTGACTTCATCAAGAACATAGATGAACCTTGTATATACAAGAAGGTAGCAGAGAGTAAGGTTGTCTTCCTTGTATTGTACGTGGATGACATACTCTTGATAGGAAATGATGTTCCTATGCTGCACTCGGTCAAGCTCTTCTTATCACAAATATTCTCAATGAAAGATCTAGGTGATACCTCCTGCATTTTGGGGATTAAGATCTATAGAGATAGATCTAAACGGATACTGGGATTGTCCCAATCCAGGTACATTGACACCATACTAAAGAGGTTTAGTATGGAAGAATCCAAGCGTGGGAACTCACCCACGATCTCTGGACTCACTCTCTCTAAAGAGATGTCTCCCAAGACTGATTTGGAGAGAGCTCGCATGCAAGGGATACCCTATGCTTCGGCAGTAGGCTCTATCATGTACGCGATGCTATGTACCAGACCCGATGTAGCATACTCACTAAGTGTAGTGAGTAGGTATCAAGCAGATCCAGGAGAGAGTCACTGGATAGCTGTGAAGAACATTCTCAAGTACTTGAGAGGGACTAAAGAGATGTTCTTGGTGTATGGTAATGGAGAACTCCACGTGGAGTCCTTTATCGATTCGAGCTTCCATAGTGATAAGGACGACTCTATGTCGCACTCGAGATTTGTCTTTACCCTAAATGGAGGGGCGGTTTATTGGAAGAGTTCCAAACAAGAAACTGTAGCAGACTCGACGATGGAGGCTGAATACATCGCTGCCAACGATGCTGCCAAAGAGGCTGTCTGGATGAAGTTCATTACCAAAATTGGTGAGGTTCCATCCATTGAGCATCCAATACCTTTGTATTGAGATAACAATGGAGCTGTGGATTTGGCCAAGGAACCCACGTCCCATCAAAGATCCAGGCATATTCTAAGACAGTATCACCTGATCCGGGAGATAGTTGATTGCCGGGAGATCGAGGTCAGGAGAGTAGATACGAAGGATAACATTGCGGGTCCATTCATGAAGGCCATTCCCCAGATACAATTTGAGAGACTCTTCGGGATGTTTGGTATGAGATACTACAACAGCTGGCCTTAGTGCAAGTGGGAGATTGTTAGTTATGTATATGCCCTAAAGGCCATTGTTGTACATATGATGTATATTATAGTGGATGCTTAGATATATATAGAGAGGACTTTTTTGCTCGATATGATAGTATGCTATCTGGTTGCTCTTTGTCTTAACATGTTGACTTGTATTGGGTTACTGTCTTGCTCTCACATGTTGATAAAGCCCTTAAGATATGTACTTGACTACTAGGACTATGATATAGATCATACTAGTGGAGCCAGGGTAGTCCACAAGTACATCCTATAACTGTTCCTAGTCGAGGGTGTATTGAGACATGGCATTGATACTCCAGGGTAGACTAGCGTATACGCATCTTGACCGATATGATGGGCGATGGATGATCCCATATCCATCGGTGTTTGACATCAAAGATGGTGTACGGGTGCTCGGTGGAGACTGGGTACACTGAACGGACTTACCGAGAACTCCTTGTTGGTATTATACCTATCGTCAGATAGCAGTTCTCTGGTAACACTGGTACAAGTTAGTCTGTAGACCCGAGATCATCATAGTGTCTTGTGTGATTCCCACTGTGCTTTGATTTCCACCTTACCACGTTCATGAGAACGTGCAAAACGGTGGCTTTTGGGTACAGTCCCGAATCACATGGAGGCAATGAGCGATAGGAGGGGTTTCGTCTCTCCCGGTATTGGGGGTTGATGTTGCGCTGTGATCGATTGGCTATAACTGGAAGTCCCAGGGCAGGGCTGATATGTAGATATACTGGTAAATGTTATCAGTAGTTTCTCGACCCGTTATGAGCCTCACATCGACACGACTTATCGGTTACTGGGGTCTGACGTTTACCACCCCTAGAATGGATATGCGACATATCAGACGAAGAGACCGGACTGGACGGTAGTGTTACTGATTGGATTTACAGGAGTTAGAGCAGACTTGCTTGTTGATCTTCTGATCGCTCAATACCCGGGTGGCCGTTCGTTTAGCTGACCGCTTGCGGCTTGTTGGTGCTTGATGTGATCATCACCTACTGCCGGCATATTGACGAGTCTTTAGAGTCCTACATAGAGGTTTCCAGGCTCAGGCAAAAAGGAATAGGAGCACATATGTGATATGTGCGGGATCGAGATTGATACGCGTAAGTGATACCATATTCTATTCTCGCGATATGTGATATCGGCCGGTTATATGTGATATAGCCGTGTTATCGGATCAAGTGTTGATTCGATGAAATAATACATAATATGTGTGTGTGTGCGCATATATATTATATGCTCACTTAAATATTTATTATTCTCACTTATGATGCATTTAACATATATGCGATATATGTTTATTGCATTGTTTTCTTTTGTTACATGAATATTATATATGTGATATATAATATTGTAACATGATAGGTTACACATGCAACATGTATGTATGAGACTCATACCATGCTAGGGTTTATGTTAAGGTTTTATTTATCATTAAGTAATTACAAATTAGTGGATTTAATCAAAGCTAGAAGCTTGTAGAATCTTGTAGATAAGTTTTGACTTAGTCCACTCTTTTGTTCTACTTAAAATATTTTGTGACCTAACCATTAACCCTTACCATGGTTAATTCTCTACATGGGTTAGTGTATGGATAATATACTCACCCAAGGGTTGCATTTGAACCATGATAGATATTTTCATCACTTGAGATATTTCCTTCTTCTTCTTCTTCCTCATCTCATTTTTGCTCTCTAGATTTTGAGATCAAGAAGAAAAATAGTGAGAAATTAAATACTAAAGTAAGCTAAATTCCTACTTCATCATCCTCTTCTATACTAGCCATATAGATTAGTGTGTTACCTTCACTAATTCCGTATTAGTGAAGAGTGAGCTTGAGTTCGTGTTTCCTTCACGTAGATCATCACAGACTTTGAAGACTTCAAGCAAGGATGCATAATAAATCTTGTGGAGCCTCTCAAAGTTCAGGAGCTCAAGGATCGCAGTGAAAGGACCACTACTAGGAGCTTTTGAAGCAAAGGAACGGACTACAAAGGTTGTAATCCCTATCACTTAGATGTAAAGTTGTTTACATGCAAAGTTAACCCCAATTCTCTAGTTTGATTACTTGGTTTGTTTAGCACCCCAAAATTTTAATATAGCATGTTTGATGCTTGCCAAAACCTTGCTAAGGTGCTAAGCTAACCCTACAATCTCTGTATGAGAAAATAATTTCCCAATCTTGTTAATAACAAGAAAAATGTCTTCTGAAAAACAGTAGCCCTAGGATCAATGATCCAATGGTGGAGAAACATCCCCAAATCAATCAGAAAAAAATTGCCCTAACTGATCAACCTCCACTCTGTAAAGGACCCAAGACTTCAAGTCTTACACTGAGGAACCCTCCCCCCCCAAAAAAAAACTTTGAGAAATTTCAGAGAGAAGAGCAAGCTCTCGGAAAAAGAATTTCTTCAAGGTAAATAAAATAGAGAAATCAAAGCATCTCGTCAAAAAGAAGAAGAACTTAATTCTTTTTCTAGATCATAAATTTATAAGACAGAGGTCTTTCACAAAAAGAGATCATAGTATCTCATCATAAAAAGGGGGAAGAAGAATTCAATTCTCTTCAGATCATAGATTCACAAAGACAAAGTCTTTCACAAAAAAAACATAAGATATTGTAACATATCCTATAAAATAAGAATTTTGTTCTTAGAGCTACGAGACAAAGTCTCTTATAAATGAGAATTTAATTCTCAGAGCGCAGAACAGATCAAAGCTGCCTAAAAAGAGCATTATCACTTCAATTTAAAGAAGCGCCTTAGCGCTCCAAGACTGGCGCACAGCGCCGCAGCGCTCCTAGCGCTCCAATTTAAAGAAGCGCCATAGCGCTTCAAGACTGGCGCACAGCGCCGCAGCGCTCCTAGCGCTCCAATTTAAAGAAGCGCCGCAGCGCTCCTAGCACTCCAATTTAAAGAAATGCCTCTGCCCTCCATGTCTGGCGTTCAGAGCCCAGCGCTCCAAGCGCTATTTTAAAAGAAGGGCCCAGCGCTATTTTAAAAGAAGCACTCAGCACTTCAAGGTTGGCGTTCAGCATTAAGCGCACCACGTGCTCCTCATGTGGGCGCTATTTTATAAAGAGCGCTCCGCACTCATTGACTGGCGTTCAGCGCCAAGCGCACCACTAGCTCCTCACGTGTGCGCTATCTCACAGGAACCGCCTTAGCGTTCTAGGTCTGGCGCTCAGCACCAAGCGCGCCACGTGCTCCTCATGTGCTCGCTGAGGGAACATAAACTGTTCTTTAAATAAAGCCCCAGAGCCATAATGAGGGCTCAACACTCAATAAAAGACAGAAAGGTCGTCAGAACCCAAACCAATACTCAGCATTGTTAAATGAAAAGGGGCTGAGCCTAATTAAATATCCAACATTTTAACTGAGTGGGCCGAGCCAAGTTGGCCACAGATCCCTAATGTAGATTAATTGAGCCCATATGCTCATAAATATTTTTAACCGATCGTAGTCCCAAACTTGACTATAGATTTCCCAACCAACATTGGTTTAAGGGTACATCTCTTCATGCCTCTGATATATGTCTTTGTAATTCTTCAACGTCTTCAGAGAGATGGAGGGTCCCAAAAACCAATAACTTTTGGTGCATTCCCAAACGGTTGAACCAAAACCACACAGACTATGACGTCTTTAAACTGGACTATGAAGTCCTTAAACTTTACGGACTGTGGGGTCGTTAAACTCATGAACTATGATGTCCTTAAACTTTATGGACTGTGAGGTCCTTAAACTCATAGACTACGATGTCTTTAAACTGGACTATGATGTCCTTAAACTTTACGGACTATGATGTCCTTAAACTTTTGGACCGCAACGTCCCTAAACTAAAACAATAGATCCCAAATGCTCTTTTGTTGGATCTAATGATCCTGCTGAGTAGATCTTAGTCTAATATTAGACTAACGTATCCTCAACAAACGTTTGAGTTGATCTTAGTCTAAAACAAGACTAAAGATCCTTAAACCCAACCCAAATCCAAATCTAAGAAAATACGGATTTGGACTAATCCATGCCCTACGGGCGACAGCATAAATTAGTCTCCGTATACAATCCACGGGCAACCAAAAATAAAACAAACACACATGGCACGAACTGACCATCTGGAGAAGGAGAAAGTTGTTACCGCGATACGGTAGCATAATTAACTGTAGGGGCTTGCGCCTGTAGGGAAGAGCGTCCCCACAATCAAAAACCCCTCAAACGAGGCGGAATCTGACGAAGTCTGCTACAACGGCCGCATCCGTCTAAACCTTCGATATACGGTGCCATAAATCAACTTGGCATCTTCGGAGAGGTGTACAGGTAAAACCAAATAGCATCTGTCCCCAAATTATGGCGAGACATTTGTCTTCCCGGCTTTCGGCGGAGAACAGGGGCGAGTGCGGGGACTTCGGACGCTACGAAGAAAGGAAAGCAGATGGTCGGATTTACATAGCTCGAGATCATCGGTGAGTAGATTTAACATCTACGGGGAAATCGCCCGTATGGCGTTAAGCGTCAGGGCAAGATATGACATTATAGTCATATGTTATATGCATATGAGTTGATTGTGCATGAGCATCATTGCATACCATTACTTGTTGTGCCTTGACTTAGTACCCATTGGACACTGCACCATTACTGACGGTTCATGTTGTACGAGCACTAAATTGTATGCTACACACACACCGTCGGTAATTTCCATGACATGCACAACCTATACACATATGCGGTATTGTATTGTTATTGACATTGGGACGTTGATTCTTGTTCTATTGCGCATATGAAAGGCATCATGCATACATACTACATGTATGTGCATAGACCTTGCTATAGCTACATATACACCTTTACATGATATTGCATTTGACTATGGAGAAATTGGGAACCATATGATATATTTAAAAACTGGATTCATTTAAAGAGCAGTTTTCTCTTGATATGTGCATATTACTGTCTATGTTGCATACATCATATTTCATGGATTTATGCATTGAGATACGGATTTCATGTGATTTATGAATTTGAGAACAGTGGGGATATTTCAAGAAAGTATGCATTGTTTTGAAAACCCAGATTCTCTTGATATGATTTTTTGGTGCGTCCACCATAAGTTTTCTCGGTTCTGAGACTTGTGTTAGAAACCCGATTCGAGGAGCAGTAGGCACCGTCTGCGGGAACATGGTGGACCCGGTGAGGTACCCCGGGGCAAGAAGACTCGTATAGTTAGGCGGTGAGCCTGGCAGGAGAGCACTACCTACCGGTGATAGTTTGGACCCAACTGTTATCCAGAGGATACCGACCAGAGTCGTGAAATGGATATGGACTGATCCGAATTTACGGAGCTCGAGTTATGTGGATTTGCGTGTCGATATTGGACACGAGTTTTCATGAGGTTTTCGAGTGCCGATGTTGGGCACTTAGGTTCCATGAGATTTACAGGATATGAGGGCCGATCAGAGTGACGGTGCCTGCGGTATTGGGATCTGGGGTGTCGTTGATGGACACCGGGATTTTCCACGATGATGATTCATTGATGATGATATGTTTTATCCCATACTCAGTATTTATTAGATATGCATTGTTTCATGTAGTAGTAGTACTTGATGGTGTACCTTGATCATGATTGTTGCATATCCATATTGCCATATTTATGCTATCAGATTACATGTGTTAGATCATCGTTGTACGTGCATACCTGCGATTATCTGTATGATGTTACTTACTATTCACGAGTTGGCAACTCACTCCCGTTGTGCCACAGTGTTTTGCAGGATTTACCCTCAGAGTAGTCACAGCATGGTTGCTTATTGTATCTTTTTCAGTGGATACCGCTACGGTTGGTTGTGAGCCTTTTTGCTGTAGGTGGGTTTGCGGATATCCGTTTATGTTCATTGTATATGTAGGGTTACCTAGGACGGCAGCAAGGTTTCGGAAGGCATCGTCCATGCCGTTTTTAAATTTTTTCCGTTCTAAATAACTCTAACCTAGAATCTTTAACTAGAAATTTAAACAAACAATCAATGTTAACAACTTAACATCTAAGTGAATGAGGAATACATCCTTTGTAGACCGGTCCTTCACTTCAAAAGCTCCTTGTAGTGGTCCCTTAGCTGCGATCATGTAACTCCCGGACTCTTGCATGGATTCTCAAGGTGAAAGGAACGATCTTGCTTGAAGTCTTCGAGGCCGAAGATGATGCACGTCGAGGAGACACTAATCCAAGCTAACCTCTTCGATAATGTGGGATTAGTGAAGCTAACACCCTATACTAAAGTGTTAATCTAGTAGACGATGATGAAGTAGGATTTTTGCTCAATTTGGAATTAATTTTCTCACTAGGGTTTCTCACTTGATCAAGAGCTAGAGAGCTCTTGAACTTGAAGAAGAAGATGAAGAGAGATAATGTTGTGAGTGAGAATGGCAACCATGGGTAAGAAAATATCTAATATGTTTCATGTAGAGACTTAACCATGAGTTAAGATAATGGTTGGGTTAACAAAATATCTAGTATAAAACAAAACTAGTGGACTAGTCAATGGGTCTCCAAGCTTCTCAAAGCTTCATGCCATGTGACCATTATCCAACTAATAATTGATTTAAACTAAATAAATAAATCCTACATTATCTTTATCATGGTGTAAGTCTCATACACCCATGTAACTTGTATCATCAACCATGACACAAAATAAAACACAATTAATATATATCACATATATATTAAGTGTGCACATGTGAGAAAAGTAAATGTTTACGTGAGCTAATATTAGTTAATGTAAATTAATATATCAAATATATAATTATACGTTTAATCATTAAGTCAACACTTGATTTAATAATCCGGTTATATCTCATATGACCGACTAATATTATTTGAATCATTATATCGAATCAACACTTGATTCGATAACTCGGCTATATCGCATATAACCGACCGATACAGTATTGACTTATCGAATCAACATTTGATTTGATAACCCGGCTATATCACATATTGTTAGTTATATGTATGCCCTATAGGACATTACTGTACATTGGATGTATATAGTAGTGGATGCTGGGACATATATAGGGAGGACTTTCTTGCTCGACATGATAGTATGCTATCTGGTTGCTCTTTACCTTAACGTGTACACTGATTGTATCTCTGTTACATGTTGGTAAAGCCCTTAGGATGTGTACTTGACTACCTGAACTATGATGCGGATCATACTAGTGGGGACATGGTAGTCCATAAGTACATCCTTCAAAGTCCCTAGTCATGGGTGTATCGAGATGGGGCATCGATATACCAAAGTAGACTAGCGTATACCTTCTCGACCCATACAGAAGGGCGATGGATGATCCCATATCCATTGGTATTTGACATCAGAGATTATATACGGGTGCTCAGTGGAGACTGGGTACACTGGACGGACTCGCCGAGAACTCCCAGATGGTATTATACCTCACGTCAGATGGCAGTTCTCAGGTGACACTGGTACAGAGTAGTCTGTTGACCCGAGATCGTCATAGAGTCTTGTGTGGTTCCCACTGTGCTTTGATTTCCACCTTACCACGTCCAAGAGGGCGTGCAAAACGGTGGCTTTTGGGTACAGTCCCGAATCACATGGAGGCAATGAGCGATAGGAGGGGATTCGTCTCTCCCGGTATAGGGAGTTGATGTTGCACTGTGTTCGATTGGCTATAACCGGAAATCCCTGGCAAGGGTTGCTGAGATTTACTGGTAAGTGTTACCAGTAGTTTCTCGAACTGTTATAGATCTCATATCGACACGACTTATCGAGCTATTGGGGTCTGACGTTTACCACCCCTAGGCGAGATATGCGACATATCAGACGAACAGACCGGACTATACGGTAAGTGTTACTGGTTGGATTCACAGGAGTGTGAACGGGCTTGCTCGTCGATCTTCTGATAGCTCAATACCCGGGTGGCCGTTACGTTTAGCAGACCGCTTGCGGCTTGTGGGTGTTTGATATGATCATCATCTGCTGCCGGCGTATTGACGAGTCTTTAGAGTCCTACACAAAGGTTTCCTGGCTCAAGCGAAACGAAATAGGAGCGCATATGAGATATGTGGGGGACCGAGAATAATGCGTGTATGTGATACCGTATTCCATTCTCGCAATGAATGTATCGACTGGTTGTATGCGATATAACCTAGTTATCGAATCAAGGATTGATTCGGTAAGCCGATACATAGGATACTAGTCGGTTATATGCGATATGACCGGATCGTTAAATCAAGTGTTGATTTAATGATTTAATGTATAATTATATATATGATATATTAATTTACATTAACTAGTTTTGGTTCACTTTAAATGGATTTTCTCACTTGGATGTACAAGTTGTATATGTGATATACTTTTTGTGCAATTGATTGTATCATGTTTGATGATACAAGTTTACTTGGTTAAGTGTAAAGAATTAAACCATGGTTAAACATATAATTAGGGTTTTATTTTTCCATTACTTATTTATTCATTTATTTATTTGTTTATACATTTTGGAAAATAAATGGCATAAAGAGAAAAGAATGGTGGCTTTATTTGTAGTTTAGTTGAAGCTTCATGAAACTTTGACCTAGTCCACCATTCTTGTCTCTTGCTTAACCCTAACCATCATATCTAACCATGGTCTATTCTCTACACTAAACTAAGGTTAGTATTATGATAAGTATTCTTTTTCCTTTTCATTTAAAAATAACTTATCATAATATCTTCTTCTTCTTCTTCTTCTTCTTCTTGAAGAAGAAACCTTCCTCCATCAATGGCAACTCTTGAAAATGAGTGAGAAATCCAATTCTAAAGTGAACCCACTTCCTATTTCTTCATCCTCTACCTCTTGCCAAGTAGTAGAGTGTGTTTTCTTCACAAGTTTCATGACTTGGTGAAGTGGGAGCTTGATCTTGTGATGCCTCGACATAGATCATCTTCGGCACAAAGCCGACGACCTTGCCCGCCCATTTCTCCGATGAAGCCGACGCTAAAGCCCGGGTTTCCATTTGGACAGCGAGGAGACTTCATTGCGGAGCTATGGAGGTGGAGGACCGGATTTACAAAGGTTGTATTTCCGTACACTTAGTTAATTTGTTAACTAGTTGCATATGTCGCCTAAAAATCTAGCCAACGATCCGTAGTCTAGGGTTTCTCGGCACCGTAAATTTTGAAATTGGCATGGTTGATGCCTTGTGAGACTCCATTAGAGTTCCTAGGAACCCTACACATATAACTGATCGATACTTTATATCGCGAGAATAGAATACGGTATCACATACTCGTATTAATCTCGGTCCCGCACATATCACATATGTGCTCCTACTTCGTTTTTCCTGAGCCAGTGAAACCTCTGTGTAGGACTCTAAAGACTCGTCAATACGCCGACAGTAGGTGATGATCACATCAAGCACCCACAAGCCGTCAGCGGTACTAGATGGACGTAACGGCTACCCGGATATTGAACGATCAGAAGATCAGCAAGCAAGCCCGCTCTAACTCCTGTAAAATCCTGACAGTAACACTACCGTACAGTCCAGTCTCTTCATCTGATATGTCGCATATCATCGCCTGGGGGTGGTAAAACGTCAGACCCCAATAGCCTGATAAGTCATGCCGATGCAAGGTCCATAACGGCTCGAGAAACTACTGATAACACTTACCAGTAAATCTCAACAATCTTGGCCAGAGATTTCATGTTATGGCCAATCGAGCATAGCACAACATCAACTCCCAATACCGGGAGAGACGAATCCCCTCATATCGCTCATTACCTCCATGTGACTCGGGACTGTACCCAAAAACCACCTTTTTGCAAGATCTCTTGACCGTGGTATGGTGGAAATCAAAGCACAGTGGGAATCGCACGAGACTCTATGACGATCTCAGGTCGATAGACTAATCTGTACCAGTGTCATAAGAGAACTATTATCTGACGATATGTATAATACCATCTAGGAGTTCTCGGCGAGTACGTTCAGTGTACTCAGTCTCCACTGAGCACCCGTACACCATCTTTGATGTCAAACACCAATGGATGTGGGATCATCCATCACCCATCATATGGATCAAGATGCGTATACGCTGGTCTACTCTGGAGCATCGATACCCTGTCTCGATACTCCCTCGACTAGGAACAATTATAGGGTGTACTTGTGGACTACCCTTGGCCTCACTAGTATGATCTCCATCATAGTCCTGGGTGTCAAGGACACATCCTAAAGGGCTTTGTCAACATGTGAGAGAAAGACAGCATCACGTATACAAGTCAACATGTTAAGACAAAGAGCAACCAGATAGCATACTATCATATTGAGCAAGAAAGTCCTCCCTATATATGTCCAAGCATCCACTATAATATACATCCTATGTACAGTAATGGCCTCTAGGGCATACATATAACAAACAATCTCCCACTTGCACTAAGGCCATTTGTCGCTGTATTACATATTTAACAATATAGCAGTGGTTGTAATATCCCATACGCAACTGTTCATATCAAATTTTTGCATTTTTATACCGCCCAATTTTTATCACATTGCTTATCGGTAGGTACTCTTGAGCCGTGTTTGCTAGTCAATTGCAGGATACAGGTTCTCGGCTCTGAACAGTGAAATTGATGGAAAAGCACGACAAATTCCGGATTGCTGCCAACCACAGATAAAACACGGGTCTCCGCTCTCTATCCGTATGTTGCCGCACACCAGTTTAAGGGACAAAAAGACAAATCGATGTCATTTTCATGCACAAAGCTCAATGTCAACACAAGATCCAACATATCTATGCGGAGCTCGAGAAAATCATGGCAAAAGATCCACATCAAATCACCTTTTGATCTGCTGAAATTCTGGAAAAATTGTGAAGAGTTTCTGAGAAAAAACATATACCACACTGCAGACAACAACAAATGGGGGAAACTCACCAAAAATGAAGGCCTAACTCTCTACTATGGCCGCGGAACCGCGGCCTAAGCATGCTTAGGCCGCGGAACCGCGGTCGTACGGCCTTGTCTGCTGAAGTTGTTTTGGGGGTATTTAGGTCATTCCATGTTGGTTCTGAATATTGCCCTAGAGTTTCAGTTTCCTGCCTATAAATAGTCCAGAACTTGTCAAAGCTAAGGGTGCTTATTCTTGTATTTAGATTTTAGAATACATGTGTTGTTCTTCTTCCTCCTCTCATCTCTTCTCCATTAAAAACTTGTAGTGAGCTTTTGTGAGTGAAGAATGAATAAAGGAGTTCTTGTTCTTACCATGCTTATCTTGTTGTAATTGTTAATTATATTTGCTTCTATTTTTCATTTGCTAATCTAGTTGTTGTTATTTGTTGTTTGTTTCTTTCTTGTTCTCTTTTTCTTTATTCTTAAAACAACTATGATGCTTAAGCTTGATCCTTGCCAAGGTGAGGTCTCAAATAGCTAGTTGTAATCTTCTAATCTCTTTCTTTCTATCTTCCTCCTTTGTTTTATTTTCTTTTCCTTATAATGGGTGAGTAGTTTTCATACTTGTTAGGGTAGGATAAAGAAAGTTTGAGAGAAGGAAATCTCTCTCACTCCTTTCTTGCCAAACATCTTAATTCGGACTCCCGTTAATTGAACCACAATCCGCTCCCTACGGCACCCTATCCTACATGATAGCGGTGATTCCTTAGTGAGACCGGTTGTGGTTGAATTAACCGGAGGTTAAGGCTAAGAGCCAAGAACGGACGGACAAGCACCAAAAGGAAGAACTTATGCGTTGGAAAGCCTAACTTATACTCGCAAGTTCCTTCCTAGTCGTGCTAATCCCCGTTGTTGCCGATTACCGTAACACCGATATTAAGAGTGGCAATGAAAGAAGTGAGCGACTCCTAACTCAAACTAACCTAATCCTAACCCTAACAACCTCTCTTTATATATCATTTTAGCACATAAGTAATCTAAAAACAAACCTGGACATTTGGACTTAACTCGTTAAAGCACATAGAAAAAGATTCCCATCTCCCTGCGGACGACCCGTACTCAACCGGCTGGCTACAAGCGAAACCGTCTTGATTGCGGTAATAAACTTAGCAACTCTACCAATCAAATGGCGCCGTTGCCGGGGAGACGGTAGTTTATTTTTTTGTGTAATTTCGGGTTAATTTATGAATATAAATATAACCGAAAAAAAAATACATTGTAAAAAAACCATCTTGTTATTTTTGATTAGTTTTTGTGCAAGTGTGCAGGATAAAAAGACGGTCGAGTTTAGTGCCAAAGACGTAGGAAGTTAGACCCATATCTCGTAGCTACACCGCGACGGATCAAGACGGAACAAACAGTCTACTGTAAAATTCTGTAGCAGATCCAGTGAGCAAAGCAAGATTCAGGAGCTCCAGACAAGAAGAGAACACCCAACCCAGCATAATGCAGAAATTTTAGGGTCCAAATCATCTATACTGCCGCGGATCCGCGGCATTAGGGCTAGTTTGGCCGCGGAACCGCGGCTATATGCTGCCCTCCTTGACTGAATTTTTCTGTGAGTCCTTCTAACTCTCTCCCCACCCCTCTGAACTCCACTGAACTGTGTTTTCTGCAGCTTTAATTGCGCAAATTCTCTTCCCCCTTCCAATAAATTGTTCTTGTGCAGGATTCTTTGCGCCACGCTAAAAAATAAAAATTGATTGCAGTTGATTGTTACTGCTTTGCATATATTAATACGGACTTTAAGGGGCTTGAAACCAATCCAGATTGGGTGGGGATTTCATCACCCTTCCCAGGACCCTAGAAATCACAAAAAGCATATGCATTGACCATTGCTTAAATTAAAAAATACTAGACTCAGCCCTAAGGACTTCGCGCTCAATAGGACAGAGGACTAGTTACAGGCATCGGCCGTTTATCCTATCCTGACTTTTACGGTGTCTAGGCAAGTGTGTCCAAGGCAAGTGGTTACTTAATTAGGACCACTACTTACGTAGTGGGGAGCCTCCCACTTACCTGGCACTTACCTGGCCGCAATTGGCGGAGAAGAGGCGGTTTGAGGTCCTATTTCTAGCCCTTTGGAACAGTTAGGAGCTGTCTAGCTGACATAGGTGACCCTAGATCTTGGAGTGATTGTGCGTATCTTGTTTGTGATTGCTTGAAGCCATAAGTCCGTACATATTTCTGTAAAGCTCTATCTAAAAGAATAAAAAAAGAAAAAAAACACAAAACCAAAAACTTTTATAAAAACTTGCCCTTTGTCGCCAGAATCCATTTTTTTTACCCACCGCCCACCGTATTTCTCCATTGACGTTTTCTTACCCTCACCTTCTCCACTTTGACTATACTAAACTCGTTTAGTGTATGTCCTCTTGGACTCGGGACACTAGCGCCCGCCTAGTCCGCGTTACGTTAGTCGCTACCGACTACGCGATCGACTCAGACGTCGAAACTCCGTCCACACCTCTTTCACCCTTACCTTTGCCGGCCAACTCCGACGTTGACCGGAATTCTGTTCATACATCTTCACCTTCACCATCACCAACCTCTTCTTCCGTGATGTCAGGATTTAATCCAAACATCTCTTTGACTCCCCTGGGATTGACTCCACCTCCTATGGAGGCGAATAACCCACCACCACCGCCTGTTGTAGCGCCGCAGCGAATCGCGCTCCAGGATCGTTTCTATCCCACCCGCTCTGCACTTCCCACTTGTCTTTCCCTTCCACCGGCCAATGGGGATAATTTTGAAATTAAGCCCCACTTCATTAACATGCTTCCGAAATTTCATGGGCTTGAATCTGAAGATGCCTATATCTTCATCAACAAGTTCCAAAATGTTTGTGCCATGATGAAAACTACCCAGCTGTCGGACGATGCTATACGGCTACGGGTCATTCCGTTCACTTTATGCGATCTTGCTGAAAAATGGCTGTATAGCACCGCTTCTCACTCCATAACCAGTTGGGACGAATTTGTGAAAGCGTTTCTCAAGAAATTCTATCCGAATCATAAAACCGCAAGGATCCGTAACGAAATCAACCAATTCTCTCAGCTTCCTACTGAACCCTTCTGGAAGTGCTTTGACCGGTATAAAGACCTTCTTATTCAGTGCCCTCACCACGGTATTGAGAAATGGCAACTTTGCCAAACCTTATACGAGGGCCTGAACCCAGCAACCAAGCAGTTGTTGGAAACCATTTGTCAGGGCCACTTCCTATCGAAATCTGACGAGGAAGCGTGGCAATTCTTCGACGACCTTGCGGAACAAACACTTCAATGGGAGAGCACTAGACCAACTACTTCTTCTTCTTCCTCCACTTCTACTGGTCAGTCTAGGGTAGGAATTCACCAACTCGATGTCTCTATTGCGATGAAAGCTGAAATGGATGCAATAACGAGAAAACTTGAAGCGATAGAGAGCAAATTTTCATCTCCTGCTCCTGCCCCTGTTCTTCCCCTTCGTACCATTTGTGCTTGTTGTTCCGATCCTTCTCACTTAACCGAAGAGTGTCCTTACAATCCACCATCTCAAGGACAGGATCAGGTTAATGCTGTATTTCAGCAAAGACCAAGGAATGATCCATACTCTTCTACCTACAATCCCGGTTGAAGGAACCACCCCAATTTCGCCTGGAATCAGAATCAGCAACAATTCCAAGGCAACAATTTCCAGAGGCCCCCTCCTCCGCAACAACAAGCGCAACAACAAACTCAACATCAGTTTCAGCAGCCCTTCCAACCCCAACCTTTTCAAAATCAGACGAACAACTTTGCACCCAACAATTTTTTTCCACAAAACAACTTTGTTCCATCAAACAACGATAAGGTTTCCTCGCTAGAACGAAGTATGGAGGCGTTCGTTAAACAATCGACACAATCCACCGCCAACATCCAGTCGTCTATTCAGTCTTTGGTGCAACACACTGCTGCACACGGGCAAAGCATCAAGACCATCGAAGCCCAGATTGCACAGCTGAATGCGGCGTTAAGCGAGCGAGAAAAGGGGAAGCTTCCATCTCAACCACTCCCAAATCCCAGTCACCCACATAATGTACATGTTGCTCTTGAACAACAGAACCATAATGTGAGTGTCGTGACTACATTGAGACCGGGAAGGATGCTGCACAACAACATCGGCACAGCAATTGAGGATAATCACACCCCGGCCGCTTCTTCTTCTTCTTCTTCGTCTGCTGAGCCTATTCTCCATTCTTCAAAAGGCTCTTCTTCTTCTTCTTCTGCTCTGAACGGACCCACTTCTCACTCCACGAAAGCACCAGCTCTGGGATCCGTTCCAGCTCCATAATCTCCTCCACAAGCATTGGACTCAACCAATTTTAAAAACGTTCCATTTCCAAACCGGTTGAGGTCCAATAAACAAAATCCACAAATGGAGAAGATTCTGGAGTTGTTTAAGCAGGTTAACATCAACATTTCCATTTTAGATGTTGTCCAACAAGTCCCGTCCTACGCGAAAATCTTAAAGGACTTGTGCACGAAAAAGAGGAAGTCTCAGGTACCCAAGAAAGTTTTCTTGGCTAGTGCTATGAGTGATGCTCTTACCCAATCTTTACCGCAAAAACGGAAGGACCCTGGCTGTCCTACGATTTCTATTACCATTGGGAATAAGAACATCAACCGCGCACTATTAGATCTTGGTGCCAGTGTTAACCTGCTTCCGTACTCAGTATATGAGCAACTAGGTGTAGGAAAGCTGAAACCCACACACTGCACTCTCCAAATGGCCGACCGATCGATCACCCATCCTAAGGGTGAGCTAGAGGATGTGTTAATCAAGGTTGGGGACTTCATATTCCCCGTTGACTTCATTGTATTAGACACACAGCCTGTACCCCCGGAATCAAATTCCGGTGATACTCGGTCGCCCATTCCTTGCAACCTCAAATGCTGTGATCAATTGTCGCAATGGTTCGATGAACCTATCTTTTGGAAACATGACAATTGAACTCAACATTTTTAGGTTGGGGAATCAGCCCACCGAACCTAATGCTCATATACTAGATGTTTGCTCAATCCAGGAGATCACCCCAGAAGAGTGTGAATTCAAGGAGTTTTTGTTCGATCACGATAACCTTAACGCCACTAGTGCGTTCCTCTTCGAACCTGCTGCTGTTTCTGCGCCCGATAATGACTACGAGTGTTTTACTTTCTCGAACGATCGTAGCCCCTCACCACCCGAGTTTGAATCCTTCGAATTTCCGGATGAGTTACCTGAACCATCCAACTCGGTCGCTTACACTCGTTTCGAACCTTTGCTGGAATCCTTTGAGTTCGAGACCTTCTCACCAATCTTGCCTTCAATCGTTTCATCTCCAACGCTCGAACTCAAGCCTTTGCCGTCTCATCTTAAGTACGCTTACTTGGGTGAGAACGAGACCCTCCCTGTTATCATCTCGGCTTCTCTAGCTCCAGAGCAAGAGAAAGCCCTTCTTGCGGTCTTACACAGCAATAGGCAAGCTTTTGGCTGGTCCATGGCGGACATCAAGGGGATTAGTCCCCTGATCGTTGAACATCACATTCATCTGATGGATGATGCCAAACCAGCCAGGGATCCACAAAGGCGACTCAACCCAGTCATGAAAGAGGCTGTGAAAAAGGAAATCGTGAAGTGTCTGGATAGTGGTATCATTTACCCTATCTCTGATAGCCAATGGGTTAGCCCCATTCACGTTGTCCCCAAGAAATCAGGCATAACGGTCATTACTAACGAGGCGAATGAGTTAATCCCTACTCGCACCCAAACTGGGTGGCGAGTATGCATCGATTACAGAAAACTCAACGCCGCAACGTGGAAAGACCACTTTCCGCTACCTTTCATTGACCAAATGCTTGAACGATTGGCCGGACACGAGTACTACTACTTTCTTGATGGCTACTCCGGCTATAATCAGATTCCCATCGCCGAAAAAGACCAGGACAAGACTACATTCACTTGTCCTTTCGACACGTTCGCATATCGTCGCATGCCCTTTGGGTTATGCAATGCGCCCGCTACCTTCCAGCGGTGTATGATGGGAATCTTCTCAGACATGGTGGAGAAATTCCTGGAGATCTTCATGGACGATTTCTCCATCTTCGGCGATTCCTTTAACGAGTGTTTGCTGCATCTTGACGCTGTCCTTACCCGATGTAAGGACAAGAACCTCACTTTGAATTGGGAGAAGTGCCACTTCATGGTGCGCGAAGGTATCGTCTTAGGACATATCATTTCGCAAAATGGCATAGAGGTTGACAAAGCGAAGATTGAGGTCATTTCCAATCTCCCTCCTCCCAGATGCGTCCGAGACATCCGAGCCTTCCTTGGCTATGCCGGTTTCTATAGACGGTTCATCAAGGACTTTAGCAAGATTGCTAGGCCCTTGACTCTTAACTGGCCAAGGACACGCCATTCGACTTCAACTCGAGCTGTGTGACTGCGTTCGAGTCATTAAAAAGCTCACTCACTTCTGCTCCCGTTCTTGCTTCACCTGACTGGACGCACCCATCTGAGATTATGTGCGATGCATCCGACTTTGCCATTGGTGTTGTCCTTGGACAACACATCAACAAGATGCCGCACGTAATCTATTATGCTAGCCGAACCCTGAACGACGCCCAACTTAATTATACAACAACTGAGAAGGAATTCTTAGCTGTTGTATTTGCTTTAGAAAAGTTCAGGCCCTACCTCATCGTCTCTCCAGTCATTGTCTACACAGACCATTCTGCTCTGCGCCATCTTTTTGCGAAGAAAGATGCAAAATCTCGGCTAATACGTTGGATCCTCTTGCTTCAAGAGTTTGACCTTGTCATCAAGGACAAAAGAGGATGTGAAAACGTAGTCGCCGACCATCTCTCACGACTTCCTTCTTCGCCGTCGCCTCAACTTCTGATCAACGACGTTTTTCCGGATGAACAGCTCTTGACAGTATCTCGCGAACCCTGGTTCGCAGATATTGTGAACTATTTGGCCACAGGGCTACTACCGACTGAATGGTCAAGTCAGGACAGACTTCGATTCTTATCCCAAGTAAAACACTTTTACTGGGACGAACCCTATCTGTTCAAGTACTGTCCCGACCAGATTATTCGTCGGTGTGTCCCTGACGATGAATTTAAGAGTGTGCTGTCATTTTGCCACGATCAAGCATGTGGCGGGCATTTTGGCCCCAGAAAGACAGCTGAGAAGATCTTGCAATATGCTTTCTACTGGCCACAACTCTTCAAGGACGCTCATGACTATTGCAAGACTTGCTCCCGGTGCCAACACTTGGGCCGGATATCCCGGAGGAACGAGATGCCGCTCCAACCAATCTTTGTTGTGCAGATTTTCGACGTTTGGGGGATAGATTTCATGGGACCGTTTCCCAGCTCTTTCGGGAACTTGTACATCCTTCTCGCTGTTGATTACGTCTCTAAGTGGGTCGAGGCTGTGCCCAGCCGGACTAACGACAACAAGGTTGTCGTTAGGTTTCTTAAAGAAAACATTTTCTCCCGGTTTGGGCACCCCCGAGCGATCATTAGCGACAATGGAACTCATTTCTGCAATAAGACTTTCGAGGCCTTGATGCGGAAATATTCCATTAATCATAAGCTATCTACGCCCTACCACCCCCAAACCTGTGGGCAAGCCGAAGTTTCAAATCGGCAAATCAAGCAGATACTGGAGAATACGGTTTCCAAGAACCGAAAGGATTGGTCGTTGAAACTCACTGATGCCCTTTGGGCATTTCGAACGGCTTATAAGACCGATCTTGGCATGTCTCCCTATCGTCTTGTGTACGGAAAGGCTTGCCACCTCCCTGTCGAAATAGAGCATCGCGCATTTTGGGCGATAAAAGAACTGAATCTGTCTCTCGAAGATGCGGGCAGCCATCGGAAGCTGCAGTTGAACAAATTGAGCGAGCTTAGGGATGAGGCTTACGATAACGCGGTTGTCGTTAAGAACCGAACGAAGGTGTTTCATGATAAATACCTTTTGCGCAAAACTTTCGTACCTGGTCAGCAGGTACTGCTTTACGACACCCGGCTACACTTCCATCCAGGAAAGCTCAGATCTCGCTGGAAATGGCCGTATTTTGTGCGGAATGTGTATCCGCATGGCGCTGTGGATTTGGAGAATCCAAAGGACGGTTCATTTTTCACAGTAAACGGACACCGACTTAAACCGTACCTTAATGCCGAATCAACAGAGGAGCTCCTGGTCTTACAGGAGCCGGTTTACCGTGCATAATCTTCCTCTGCCTACCACCAAACTTCGGTTATCCAGCCAAGAACAGTGGACACTGTTCCAAATAAGTTTGGGGGTATGTATATACCTTTTTTTTTTATATATTTGTGGATATTCTTTTCCATTTTTACTATTCTTCTTTTCTTTAAAAACAAAAACAAAAAAAATGTGTGTATATCTAACCGACAATTTTGACCCTTCAATGATCTCTTCATGCAATGACAGTGAGGACACTGTCTGGTTTAAGTTTGGGGGTACGCTCGGTATGCATTTCTAACCTTCGCATTCATATGTATATTTTGCATCTGCATACTAAAATCCATAAAAATCAGAAAATTTTCTAAAAACATAAAAACTTTTCTGTCAAGTTAGCTAGTGGGAGAACTCTGATTCAACATTTCGACGGTTTTTTTGATAAGATAAGAATAACTAAATCTTATTTTTAGATTTTGAAAACCTGAAAGATAACTCTCCTTTGAAATTAACTATAGCTGATATACGTCTTTACATCACACTACATGTGTCATGAGTTTTGGAAATTAGATGATAAGTCTTTTATGTCTAAGAACTTTTAAATGGATAAATGATTTTCTGAGGATCAAATAGGTTTGTTCTGAAGTAAGTAATATCAAGAATAGTTTATGAAGTGAAGCGAATATAAAGGAATGTTATTGACGCCTTAATTGGAACTAATTCTGAAAAATAACCCATCTGAAACTTGTTTGGAATGATTACACACCTAACCCATTAAAAACGTCTTTTATCCAAAAAAATAATTGAACTGCCGGTTATATCTCCGTTCGCATTGAATCATCATGATTTTCACGCTAAATTGTCTTTTGTTTTTGGACCTAGGTAACTTGAGTAATTAAGTCCGCTGGGGTGTTTCTACACCTAATGCCCTGAAACCAACTGGTTTGGGAGCATTGACCCAAAGCTCGCTAAGAAGCCTAGAAAGTCCAGATTAAAATAAAGTCAAGCAAGTGTTCTCTCCGAGTTAAAATTCCTAACGGTTCTTTGTGTGAGAATAATCTTGACAAAAGACAGGTTTTTATAAAAAAATATTTCTAGCGGAGATATGAAGGTTTTATTTTATGATAAAGACTATTGCACGTTCACAGAGGTGTGTATGAAATGAAAACAAGAAAGAGGTGGAGTGAAAAATAAGACCTAGTTTCCTGTTAAGGAAGATAGAAATTCTGAAGTTGAAACTTTACTGGAAAACGAAACTTGAAAAATGCTTAACTCTTTATAAAACTTATATGATCCTTTCAAAATTCTTATTTGGGCTTTATTGTATGACATGATGACTTTATTCGACCCTTCTAGAACTTAACGACACTATTTGCACTACACGTAAAGACATATAAAATCTTAAGTTAAATAAGAAGCGAGATGTGAAAAATAAAGGTTCGATAGTCTAGACTTAGGATAATAGAATTGTTATTTTCTGAAACAAAACTTCAGGGTTTGAATCATAAGTTATTTTGCAAAACTAGCTTGACCGGATTTTGTGGGTAGTATCCGCTGAAAACCCTCAGGAGACAACACTCCTCCTACTAGGGACACCTAGAGGTTTAACGGCTTATTGCACATGCTCAGTGCAATCGCGTTCCCTGCGAAAATAAGGTTAGGAATTTTTTGTGAATAAATTGGCTTTGCTCGGGATGAGCAAATGATAAGTTTGGGGGTATTTGTTCATATCAGATTTTTGCATTTTTATACCGCCCAATTTTTATCACATTGCTTATCGGTAGGTACTCTTTAGCCGTGTTTGCTAGTCAATTGCAGGATACAGGTTCTCGGCTCTGAACAGTGAAATTGATGGAAAAGCACGAAAAATTCCGGATTACTACCAACCACAAATAAAACACGGGTCTCCGCTCTCTATCCGTATGTTGCCGCACACCAGTTTAAGGGACAGAAAGGAAAATCGATGTCATTTTCATGCACAAAGCTCAATGTCAACACAAGATCCAACATATCTACGCGGAGCTCGAGAAAATCATGGCAAAAGATCCACATCAAATCACCTTTTGATCTGCTGAAATTCTGGAAAAATTGTGAAGAGTTTCTGAGAAAAAACATATACCACACTACAGACAACAACAAACGGGGGAAACTCACCAAAAATGAAGGCCTAACTCTCTACTATGGCCGAGGAACGGCGGCCGTACGGCCTTGTCTGCCGCGGCCGTACGGCCTTGTCTGCTGAAGTTGTTTTGGGGGTATTTAGGTCATTCCATCTTGGTTCTCAATATTGCCCTAGAGTTTCAGTTTCCTACCTATAAATAGTCCAGAACTTGTCAAAGCCAAGGGTGCTTATTCTTGTATTTAGATTTTAGAATACATGTGTTGTTGTTCTTCCTCCTCTCATCTCTTCTCCATTAAAAACTTGTAGTGAGCTTTTGTGAGTGAAGAATGAATAAAGGAGTTCTTGTTCTTACCATGCTTATCTTGTTGTAATTGTTAATTATATTTGCTTGTATTTTTTATTTGCTAATCTAGTTGTTGTTATTTGTTGTTTGTTTCTTTCTTGTTCTCTTTTTCTTTATCCTTAAAACAACTATGATGCTTAAGCTTGATCCTTGCCAAGGTGAGGTCTCAAATAGCTAGTTGTAATCTTCAAACCTCTTTCTTTCTATCTTCCTCCTTTGTTTTATTTTCTTTTCCTTATAATGGGTGAGTAGTTTTCATACTTGTTAGGGTAGGATAAGGAAAGTTTGAGAGAAGGAAATCTCTCTCACTCCTTTCTTGCCCAACATCTTAATTCGGACTCCCATTAATTGAACCACAATCCGCTCCCTACGGCACCCTATCCTACATGATAGCGGTGATTCCTTAGTGAAACCGGTTTTGGTTGAATTAACCGGGGGTTAAGGCTAAGAGCCAAGAACGGACGGACAAGCACCAAAAGGAAGAACTTATGCGTTGGAAAGCCTAGCTCATACTCGCAAGTTCCTTCCTAGTCGTGCTAATCCCCGTTGTTGCCGATTACCGTAACACCGATATTAAGAGTGGCAATGAAAGAAGTGAGCGACTCCTAACTCAAACTAACATAATCCTAACCCTAACAACCTCTCTTTATATATCATTTTAGCACATAAGTAATCTAAAAACAAACCTGGACATTTGGACTTAACTCGTTAAAGCACATAGAAAAAGATTCTCATCTCCCTAGGGACGACCCGTACTCAACCGGCTAGCTACAAGCGAAACCGTCTTGATTGCGGTAATAAACTTAGCACGCAAAAACTCTACCAATCAGCAACCATCCCAAAATATCTCAAATTGTATTTAGGAAAGCAGGCCTTGGTGAGTGGATCCGCCGTGTTAACCTCAAAATCTACTCTCCTTACCTCAATCCGTTAGAGATCAACCATCTCCCTGATCAGGTGATACTAGTCTCAGAATATGTCCGGATCGCTGATGGGACCGGTGTTCCTAGGCGAAAGCCACAACTCTATTGTTGTCACAATAACAGTTATTGGTCGCTCAATGGTAGGAACCTTCCTCATCTCATGAACAAGTAATGTCCAGACAACCTCTTTGGTAGCATCGTTGGTAGCAATGTATTCAGCCTTTATCGTCTAGTATGCCACGGTATCTAGCTTGGAACTCTTCCAATCATACCGTCCCTCCACTGAGGGTAAAGAAAATGCCTGTGATTGAATTTTAGTCGAACTTATCACTCTGGAAGCTGGAACCAAGAACTTTCTTTTAATGCTTCTCAAGTACTTAAGAATGTCCTCCATAGCTGTCCAGTTATTCTCCCAAGATCCGATTGATTCTTGATCACTGCACCTAGTGAGTCATCTACATTTGGTCTGGTATATAACATCGCATACATGATAGAGCCTACTGCCGAAGCATAGGGTATCCCTTGCACGCGAGTGATCCATGAGTAAGTGAGCGAACCACCACGCTTAGAATCCTCCATACTAAACCCCTTTAGTATGGTGTCAATGTACCTGGATTTGGGACACTCCCAACATCCACTTAGATCTATCACCATAGATCATAATCCACAAGATGTAGTAGGTATCATTTAGATCTTATGTTGAGAATCATCGTGATAAGAGGAGCTTGACCGAGTGTAGCATAGGAAATACTTTCCTATCAAGAGTATGTCATCTACGTACAATACGTGGAAGAAAACCTCACTCTCTACAGCCATCTTGTATATACAAGGTTCATCTACCTTTTTGATGAAGTCAAACACTTTGACTGCCACATCAAAACAGATGTTCTAACTCCACGATGCTTACATTGATCCTGATGGACTTAAGCATAGTTTTGAAAGTCTCAACCTTTCCATCTACACCAAGAATCTTCTCAAGATCCATTTGCTCCCAATGGGTTTTACCCCTTCAGGTGCAACATGCAAAGTCATATTTTGTTGGTGTACATGGATTCCATCTTAGATCGCATAGCATCCAGCCATTTCACAGAGTCGCCACTCGTGATGGCCTGCCTGAACCTAGTTGGGCCATCATCAACCATGATGCAATCCTCGCTCCTACTGTCACCGAGAAGACCGTAGTATCTCTCAAGAAGATGAGGAACCCTACCAGATTCGTGGAGAGGCTAAGATTCATTGGAGACTATTGAATCCTTTGGTTTCACTAAATCATCAGCTGTTAGTTTGTGTTGCTGGTGTAGGACCACGGTAGCGCCCCGGCCGTCTGTCCGAGGCCAAAATGCGGAAACAAAAACTTTTCTTTAACTTTAAACCGGCGCTACCGCGGACTAAAACCCTGGATCGGACCATTAACCTACTGCTAGCAAACTAGAGAAAGGGTAGAGAGCTATACCGAACGATCCGTGTCCTCCGGTCTTTGGCCACCATCCTGATCTCCTCACGGCATCTCCGGTCTCGATCTCCTCGTCGGAAAGGCACCACATCACCGAGTCTTTTTACGGGCTCCCACCTCTGGCCGAGGCAACTCGGACACGAAGTTGGCAAGCCGACGTGTCTAAGATTGCTGTAGACTAAGTGTAGAAATCTTTGACTCAAGGGGTTAGTGGAAGTTGCCATTTGGATGGAGTTGGAGGAAAAAACTTTTTGAGATGAACTAAAGAGTTTTTGGTGCAAAAATGAGATGAATCATTTTCAACCCCATGAATGGGGCTCCCTAAGTAATGGCCGGCCATGATATGAGAGAGGAGGGAGGTCAAAATAATGCAAGAGAGAATAATGAGTGATGATGAGAAATAATGATCACCACAAAGTCTCCTCCTCATCAATCCATTCACATAAAGCAAGTAATGATGCAAATGGAAGTCAAAGTCAATCTAGAACCATCATGAAGCAACCACTTACAAAAAACACCCTCCACTTTGCTAATTTGCACATTTGCAAATAAGCCCCTCCCATCAAAGGAATTTCAACCAAGAAGGAACAAGGGGAAAATGGCCGAAACGGAATGCAAACTGGCAACTTCAAAAAGTGATCCGGTAAAAAATTACTGGATAACCCCGCGACTGTATATACATACCCGCATCTGTATTCCGACCGAATAAAAATGCAATGAGACAAAATCTACACTGTACAATACTAGGATTCGGGTTAAAGCAAAGCCCGCTACTACAATCCGTCCGATCATGATCCGTGCAATACCGCACGTATATGATCGAACCCTGCCATATATCCATACGACCTCTACAGCGTTTCGCACGAAACTTGAGAAACTGTCTATGGGGGACTCTAAAGACTCGTCAATACTTTGGCTGTGGATTTAACCACTAGCACGTCAGAGGTATTAACCGTACGTAACGGGCTACCAGGTATTGACCAAAATGGAAGTCGATGAGCGAACTCATCCTGACGCCCTACTGAGCCTGTCAGTGAAAATATCCGTACAGTCCGGTCCGTTCGTCTATGAGCATCGCATGGCGGGCCTAGGGGGTTAGTAAAAGTCAGACCCCCAAAAGCGGTACGAGTCGTGTCGGAGTGTAGCCCAGAACACCCTGAGATACTACTGGAATACCTACCAGTAAATCTCCTGCCTTGGCCAAGGATTTCGTGTAATGGCTCTCCTAGACACAGCGCGACCTCACCCCCAATACCGGGAGAGACGAACCCCTGCCGATCGGCTCACTGCCTCCATATGGCTCGGGACTGTACCCAACTAAAACCTGTTTGCACGACTCCTTTGAGCCATGGTAGGGTAGTAATCAAAGTACAGTGGGAACTTACACGAGACAAATGACGATCTCAGGTCGATGAACTAACCTGTACACATGTCTCCAGGGAACTGCTATCTGACGTCAGGTATAAAACCAACCAGCATGTTCCCGGCGAGTCCTGTCCGGTGTACTCATAACCCAATGAGCACCTGTATACATCTTAGGTGAACCAACTGACACCAGTGGCTTGTGAGACCGGCCACCGCCCCTCGTCGGGGTCTCGACTGTATACACTAGTCTACTCTGGAGTATCGATGCCCTGTCTCGAAAACTCCCACGACTAGGGACCTTTTAAGGATGTGCTTATAGACCCCAGCTCCCACGTATATGATCGCCATCATACTGCTGGCCGTCAAGCGAGAATCCTAAGGGCTCTATCAACGCGCAATAGTGACCTGTAAGGTCACCTAAAGCAGTACACGGTGATAAAGATAAACCAGATAGCATACTATCATCTTGAGTAAGACTTTCCTACCGGCATAGGTCCTCCCTCAATCATTGCAATCACGTGCCTGTGATCTAATAATTGACTCTGAGTGCACTATCTCCAACAATCTCCCACTTGCACTCAAGGCTAATTATTGTGATGTCGCATACTCACAGCCCGTGTGATACCGAACACCCAACTCCTCTACTAATCAGTCTCACAAAACCCGTTTGCGAAACTAATGCATTCGAGGAATAGCCTCAGTGAGTGGATCCGCTCTGATATTTCTTTCTATGTCTCTCTTTATCTCAAGTCCGCGGAGAAATCCATCTCCCGAAATGAGCAATACGTGTCTTAGAATGTGTCTGGATATCTGATGGGACCTAGCTCATAAATGAACTCCAAATCCAAACTTCTTAGACTGTATCGTCAACTGAACTTAATCAGTATCCTGCGCCATGCCTCCTTCAGTATCCCCTTGGACCACCTATCCAAACTACTGCCCCTCGTCAGAGGGAAAACTATAACTCTGACAGTCACTCTGTCATACAGGTCACCTTGGAAGCCTGGAATAATAATTGTCTCCTGAAGGAGGATGTCGTTATCATTTCCTCAGAACATCAACTTTTGTTCTAAAACTGCTTCCGAATGCTTCTCCAGGATTGGATCAATATCAACTTATTGCATCTAGTGTAAAAACATCTGGTGTGGTACTTGACATCTCATGATTGACTCAATTGCCTAAGCAAGTGATCTGCCAATCATGCACATCCTTCTCCCATTTAGTATGTAAGAAACCTTTAGAGAGGGTGACTCCATCACCTGCAGGTACACTACCGTGCCAGGAGTCGTCCATTCTAAATACTTTTAGAATGTTGTCTAAGTACCCTGATTGGGAAACTACCCAAATCTAGTTCAAAAACCATAGATCTAGTAACCAGAATATCTGATATAATATCCATGTCCTATGTGGAGAAACCACTGTGTGACAACCAAAGTATAACCGGTCGTAGTATAGGAATATCACTTCCTACTCTGTGTATGTCATCCAAATACCAGGACATCACACCCTACTACCTTCTTAACAGATCCATCCCCTATTCTGATGAAGTCAAACCTATGACTGTCACACCAGAAATAGACGATCTATCTCCGCTATATCTGCTTTAGTCCATAAATAGACATAAGCCACTTGTCCACTATGCTTCCGCTGCTCCCACTAACTACGACAACCCTCTGGCAGAGTCATATACACATACGCTTCTAAAGACAGTTTAGAACGACGCTATACTCATCCTCCTGCCGGGTCTCACAGTCTGAAACAACAGCAATGGCAAGTCTGGGTAAACAAGAACCTCCCTATCACCGTCTTTGAGCATACCGAAGTACCTCTCAAGTGCCTGAGGTTACCCACCTTATCTGTGGAGTGGCCAATGGAATGTCAAACCAGATTGAATCTTTAGGTCCTTATCAAATTTTCAGTAATCGTTTGCGGTTCTGGAATCACTTCCAGTTCTACTATACTCCCACTACTGTTTTCTGAAAAAGTCTATTTTTATTAAAACTGTGGCGAGTCAAGAACAATATCACTATTGATCTTCCAGATGGTAGAAAATCAACCCTCGCCATAGCCCAGGTCAACCCACAAATAGCCATTACAGAAACGTGCCTCGAGTTATCCAGAGTCTGGTTTTAACCATAAGCCGGACAACTCCCCGTACCTTAACATTGTTAAGATATGAACCGTTCTATACCCAATATAGAAACAGAGGCACGGATTTAATTGCAACCAGATTCAAATCACGCAGCTGTCTCCAGTGCATGTCAACTAAATGGAGAGAGTCCAATCAGCATTACTCAACTTAGGAGTGCTTCCAATTATGAGTAACCTGAATGAGAAGCAAGTTCTCTTTATCATTACTATCAACTGAATACCATACACAAGTATCTACATCTTCGATCACCTTGAAGAATCCTGATACTTGCAATACCTGGTTCTCTACTTTATTCATATACCTATAACTTCTCAAAACTTGGACTTTGCATTTCTACGAAACACATGTCTAAGAACTAGAGAAGTCACAAGTAAACAAAATATAGTATGAGCACCAACCCTTCTGTCCTAATGGACACCGGACAACATACAATACTCTGTATAAGTCCCCCGAGTCTAATAACTCATCCATGTATGTCGTAGGTTAAAAACTGTACTTATGGTTAAGAAGAATTACACCGCTGTTTAATGCTCCTTACCTAACCATCAACTGATTTAGGTAAATGTCATCGACATAATTTCAAAAAGTTATATCTCACTTTATGAAAATAAACGTACAGATATATCAATTTGAAATTGGTGCATAACAACGGATATTCAAAACCAAATATTTGCCGTTCGGCAAACAACCCAGGCGATTTCCTCAAATATCACCAATTACAACGAATCCCGATATAATGAGGATGATCACCTAATTCCCAATGACTTACTCCCACTCATCATCTGTAAAACCATACAGATGTGAGAATCAAACCTGGTAAATACATACCCTGGAGTAAGTATTAATTGGGAAATCAGTTTTCTTTTAACAATACACAGTGAAACTGAAACATGTAAATGTTTCGATGGGGTATCCGGGTATTCCTAGTAATGCCTCTTCCATTATCGGATTCATAACTATAACCGTATATTTCTTCGCCATCTCTCCAAATCCCTTTCTATGTCTTTATTCATTACCTTCTGTACACCCTCTTAGGCTAAATGGTTTTCTTCCTTCCCTACCGTTCGGCACCAGCCTATGGTTTGGAAGAAGACTATCCAATAAGCATAATGGGTGTATTGTCCTAATCCTAGGAGCACTCGCAACCCGAGAGAAGGTAAAGATAAAAGACAACTGAATAAACCTTATTCCTATTTCTCCTGAACCAGAATCCATCCCCGAACTGGAACAAGTTTCTTCGAGTTCGTATATAACCATACGATGGAGTATCCAAATAACTGTGGATCTTCGTAGTGATACGGAGTGTTCTGGAGGAATACAAAGGTGAAGTAGGAGTGGCGATGAAATACTTGGTTTGGTCGTGAATAGCAGTCGCAATTTACTTTGCCCTCTTACTAATCCCTTTATTTGTCTTAACTTAATACCTTCTGTACACCTTCTAAGCTAAATGGTTTTCTTCATTCCCCACCGTTCGGCACCTGCCTATGGTTTGGAAGAAGACTATCCAATAAGCGTAATAGGTGTACTGTCCTAATCCAAGGAGCACTCGCAACCTGAGAGAAGGTATAAGGAAAAGACAACTGAATAGTCTTATTCATTTTCTACAGAACCGGAAACCATCCTCGAATCTGGAACAAGTTCCTTCGAGTTCGTATATAACCATACGATGGTTTTATCCAATGGAAGTGGACGATCGTAGTAATACGTGGTGTCCTGGAGAAAAGGGTAAAAGTAGGAGTGGCAATGAGGTATGCAACTCTGACAATCCAAAATCCAGTGTTTTAAGAAGGTTCGGTTAATCTTGGTCACTGAGTCATAGTCAAGGGTCGGGTCATGGTCGCTGCCAAAGAGAGAGAGAAAAGAAACACTCAGCGTGCACTCTAACCTAGATCAGAATGGTTATCACTTTATCTAATCAGGAAACCTCCCACTGAAATCTTAAACTCTCCTCCAAACCTAAAAAAAGAATTAGTCGGGATCACCCGAGGAGTAAACCAACTCATCAGTGGGAATCGGGATCCAACTATCATCGTATGATAACTTGACGGAATCCACTCAAGTCACCACACTCCAGAAGGTATGCGCATGCCTGGCAAGTTTCAGTTTCTTTAGAAACTCCCGATGTGTGTTTTTACCCCCAGGACCCAAGTGACCTTGACAGAGTCAACAAATCAAAGAGTCCTAGTCAAGTTCAACCCGTCATTTTCTGGATTGCAATAAACCCACCCGTACGTGCCCTTGACGGAGTCAACAAGGCCGCACGACTGTCCTAACCAATCCCATATCCATGCTACAAACAAGCACCACTTAGCTACCGTACACTATACCTTGACGGAGTCAACAAACGCAGCACGAATACTAAATAATACCCGTAAGAAATGACGGAGGGCTACGGCTGGTTTTTGGCGAAAAACCTTTAACGTAATGAACTTGATATTGTTGAAGGAACTGCATAGCCTTTTATATAAAAATATAGTGACGAAAACCTTTGCTAAAGAGGTCACTCCCGGTGAAGGGATCTCGGCTCTTTCCCCGTAGAATGAGGTGCATGATATTCCAACTGAATACCACGATGCAAAGCAAAAGGCAATCGGCTATAGTGAAGTTATTGCCCTGACGCAAACTTCTGTCCAAAGGGTCACTCCCGGTGAAAGGATCTCGGCCCTTGTCTCGTCGACTGAGGTGCTGGATATTCATAACCGAATACCACTGTGCAAAACAAAAGAGAACGTCCTTACAATAACAGCTTTTTGAAAAATATTCCAACAACATCAGAATAGGTTTGTTTAGCTTGCATTGATATGAATCAATGCAGTCCCATCAATTGATCACACCAATAAAGAACGAAAATACGATGTACGTATATGTCATCCGCATTCGCCACTGGGTCCCGTCATTACCCGTTAGGTTACTTAACTAACGACAGAGCGGGGACTGGACTAGCGCGGGTGCAAAACATATATAACATCTACTAGTATATATATATCAATATATAATATTCGCTCAAGGCGTGATAAAATGCAACATCACAGAAATGTAATAAGCATCAGAGAACAATACAGATATCTGGGATCCCCGGGTTTCATAGAGCCGCTACTGAAACCCGACGTTCCCCTGGTCGTGTGGATAGCCTGTGCAATGAAATCCTAGACCCCTACGGGTGCGGTAAGTTACCCGCCAAAACCTGAAGCGAGGCAACCCCCTTCAACAACGTGAATGGACCACCCAGCACTTCACGGAATCCGGTAACTTGAGCACCCCTCCTTGGGTCAACCTGTACCCCCTACGAGTGCGGCGAATAGCCCGCCAATTCTAGAGTAAAGCCCTCTCCGTCTCAATGCCATGAGATGCGGGCCCGTTGCCCTCTAGAACCCGGCTATCCGTGCACCCCACCGCTGGGTAATCCTAGTACAGAAAGTAAAATATATACAACGGGTACATCGACCTCAGCCCGGTCGTGCCCCAAAAGAATAATATACAAACAGGCAGTAATGGCAGTCCACATGTCGGACGCTCGCCCCGCAATATCAAATGCACATATACAACCAAACTGTACTACCATTGCATCCAGGCTATCCACCACGACAAAACCGCAACATCACAGCATAACACAAAACATCAACGTGAATGTCGCGTTCGCAAATCCGTCTAAAAGGGCTATAGCAGTTAGACAGGATTTACCGATCAAATGACATTCACGGTCGCAGATATAATGTAAATACTGTGAACTAACATATTTAAAATTTTCGATCGACAAAAATTCCCGAAGTGGGCCCCAAGTACAATACCCAGTACACAAAATAAATCTGGGCCCAAACAGAATATACCAAAAACCCCAATTCCAACACAGAGACCTACTGAAGAAATTTGGAGCACTGTGGCTACAGTACGGCGGCGGATCCGCGGCCAAAACGTGGTTACGGCCGAGGATTTGCCGCGCTACTGTGAAATCAGCCGACCAAATTTCTTCAGTTCTCTTGAAAAAACCTGCATATATTTCTGCAATACACCAAATATTTTTTTGACAACTAAAAAATTTCGACAGAAACTGATGCTTGGAAAATCTGGTTTTTGGAAATTCGTTCGATCGAACTTGTAAACATGTTAGAGCAAGCTAGTAAAGGTTAATGGCATGGCTCTGATACCATGTAGGACCACGGTAGCGCCCCGGCCGTCTGTCCGAGGCCAAAATGCGGAAACGAAAACTTTTCTTTAACTTTAAACCGGCGCTACCGCGGACTAAAACCATGGATCGGACCATTAACCTACTGCTAGCAAACTAGAGAAAGGGTAGAGAGCTATACCGAACGATCCGTGTCCTCCGGTCTTTGGCCACCATCCCGATCTCCTCACGGCATCTCCGGTCTCGATCTCCTCGTCGGAAAGGCACCACATCACCGAGTCTTTTTACGGGCTCCCACCTCTGGCCGAGGCAACTCGGACACGAAGTTGGCAAGCCGACGTGTCTAAGATTGCTGTAGACTAAGTGTAGAAATCTTTGACTCAAGGGGTTAGTGGAAGTTGCCATTTGGATGGAGTTGGAGGAAAAAACTTTTTGAGATGAACTAAAGAGTTTTTGGTGCAAAAATGAGATGAATCATTTTCAACCCCATGAATGGGGCTCCCTAAGTAATGGCCGGCCATGATATGAGAGAGGAGGGAGGTCAAAATAATGCAAGAGAGAATAATGAGTGATGATGAGAAATAATGATCACCACAAAGTCTCCTCCTCATCAATCCATTCACATAAAGCAAGTAATGATGCAAATGGAAGTCAAAGTCAATCTAGAACCATCATGAAGCAACCACTTACAAAAAACACCCTCCACTTTGCTAATTTGCACAATTGCAAATAAGCCCCTCCCATCAAAGGAATTTCAACCAAGAAGGAACAAGGGGAAAATGGCCGAAACGGAATGCAAACTGGCAACTTCAAAAAGTGATCCGGTAAAAAATTACTGGATAACCCCGCGACTGTATATACATACCCGCATCTGTATTCCGACCGAATACAAATGCAATGAGACAAAATCTATTCTGTACAATACTAGGATCCGGCTTAAACCAAAGCCCGCTAATACAATCCGTCCGATCATGATCCGTGCAATACCGCACGTATATGATCGAACCCTGCCATATATCAATACGGCCTCTACAGCGTTTCGCCCGAAACTTGAGAAACTGTCTGTGGGGGACTCTAAAGACTCGTCAATACTTTGGCTGTGGATTTAACCACTAGCACGTCAGAGGTATTAGCCGTACGTAATGGGCTACCAGGTATTGACCAAAAGGGAAGTCGATGAGCGAACTCATCCTGACACCCTACTGAGCCTGTCAGTGACAATATCCGTACAGTCCGGTCCGTTCGTCTATGAGCATCGCATGGCGGGCCTAGGGGGTTTGTAAAAATCAGACCCCCAAAAGTTGTACAAGTCGTGTCGGAGTGTAGCCCAGAACACCCTGAGATACTACTGGAATACCTACCAGTAAATCTCCTGCCTTGGCCAAGGACTTCGTGTAATGGCTCTCCTAGACACAGCGCGACCTCACCCCAATACCGGGAGAGACGAACCCATGCCGATCCTCTCACTGCCTCCATGTGGCTCGGGACTGTACCCAACTAAAACCTGTTTGCACGACTCCTTTGAGCCGTGGTAGGGTAGTAATCAAAGTACAGTGGGAACTTACACGAGAAAAATGACGATCTCAGGTCGATGAACTAACCTGTAAACATGTCACCAGGGAATTGCTATCTGACGTCAGGTATAAAACCAACTAGCATGTTCCCGGCGAGTCCTGTCCGGTGTACTCATAACCCAATGAGCACCTGTATACATCTTAGGTGAACCAACTGACACCAGTGGCTTGTGAGACCGGCCACCGCCCCTCGTCGGGGTCTCGACTGTATACACTAGTCTACTTTGGAGTATCGATGCCCTGCCTCGAAAACTCCCACGACTAGGGACCTTTTAAGGATGTGCTTATAGACCCCAGCTCCCACGTATATGATCGCTATCATACTGCTGGCCGTCAAGCAAGAATCCTAAGGGCTCTATCAACGCGCAATAGTGGCCTGTAAGGTCACCTAAAGCAGTACACGATGATAAAGATAAACCAGATAGCAAACTATCATCTTGAGTAAGACTGTCCTACCGGCATAAGTCCTCCCTCAATCATTGCAATCACGTGCCTGTGATCCAATAATTGACTCTGAGGGCTCTATCTCCAACAGCTGGAACTCCTTCCAGTTCTACCTCATGACCATTAATTTCTTCATAAGAAATTCCTTTTCTAAAAAGGTGGCATGCTGAAAAACAAAACACCTTTTGCTCCTCAGAGTGGTAGAAGATATTCCATCACAAATGTTTGGGATATCCTAACAAACTTATACAGAACTGACCTTGCCTCGAGTTTGTCCGGATTTTGCTTTTCAACATAGGTCGGACAACCTCATATCTTAACTCGTTTAAGACATGGTCTCTTCCCATTTCATATCTCATATAGAGTGGTAGGCACTGATATTGATGGAACCCCATTCAATAGGTATGCAGATTCTCAAGTGCATAACCCCAAAAGAAAATAGGTAACTCAGCAGTACTCATCATAGAGCGCGCCGTATCTTATAGGGTGCGATACCTCCGCCCCGATACACCGTTGTGCTGTGGTGTATACGAAGGAGTAAGCTGAGAGAGAATCACATTCTCCTTTTAGAAAATCAAGGAATTCCATGCTCAAGTATTTTCCTCCTCGATCACATCGAAGGACTTGAATACTTCTACCAACTTGGTTTTTCAACTTCAAGCTTATATTCCTTGAATTTCTCAAAAGTTTCAGACTTATGTTTCAACAGGAACATATGTCCGAATCCTGCGAGATAGTCGATGAATATAACGAAGTACGAAGAACCAAGCCTGGCATTTGTAGACATAGGACCGTATACATCATCATGTATCTATCCCAAGAGTTCACTAACTCTTTTTCTGTTTCCAGTAAATGCAGTATTGGTCAATTTACCTTTGAGACAAGACTAGAAAGTATCATAAGATGAAAATTCGAACGGATTCAAATATTCATCCTTTTGTAACTTAGCTGATTGTGTCTCAATGATATGACCTAGTCTACAATGCCATAAGAAGGATTCGTTCATTTCTGAACTATTCCTCTTGTGTGTGTTCTAGACACTTTGAACTGTGGTTTGATTTAGAACGTATATGTTATTATAAAACGTGCCTGATCGAATCAACTCTTGATTCAGGAGAATGTTCACAACATTATCCTCCAATAGAAAATTATATCCTTCTTTAACTGAATAAAGAAACTAATGTGATGATGTATATCAGGTTCGGTATGTAATAAAATTTGTTCAGAATCAATGTATTAATACAAGGTGATATTTGCCAACTAATTTGGCTGGAACAATTGCACCATTCTCTAACACTTAGAGACATATCATCCATTCTCAGTTCTCTACCTTTCAGCAGCCCATGTAATAGATTACATATGTGGGATCCTGATCCGGTATCACATACCCAGGACGTAGAGGATACTGAGAAACGGTTCTCGGTAATGAACACACCCGAAGAAGATGCATCAACATGCACTTTCTTCGTTTGGGTGGCATGGGAATCCGGATAGTCCCTAATTTCCTGCTCGGACTTATAACAATTATAAGATGGAGAGGAACCAACGTTTCCTAGCACAGTATAATAAGCAGGTTCGGTCAATACATCCATATTATTATCTTGATTAAGGCATGATATGGTAGCTACCAGGAGAGAGAGAAGAAAACACTCTGCGAGCACTCTTTGTAAGATTAGATTGGTTATTATTTTATCTAATCTGGATGGCTCCCACTGTTTTTATCAAATCTTCCTTCAAACCCTAAATGGTAAGATTAGCCGGGATTAATTACACCCTACAAGTTCGCCAATCTTTCAGCCAGGCCAGTGCCGGTATTTTGAGGGAGGTTTCCCGTGCTTTCGCACGGACCTAATTAAAATAAACCTCGTTTTCCCAGGGGCGTAACCCCGTTAACACTTTTCTAGACACCTACTTGATCGGCTAAATGTAATGTGTAAAACTCTCTCAGGAGTAACTCTTACTTGCAGTGGGTATCGGGATCCAACTATCTCATAGAAGGTATGCAATCTCATTGCAAATTTCAACACTTGAAATTCCTAATAATATTTTGCCGCTAGCAACTTATGACCTTAACACGGTCAACAAATCATAAACGCTAGCCAAGTTCAACCCGTCATTTTCTGATTGAATTAAACCCACCCGCACGACCCTTTGTTAGTTATATGTATGCCCTAGAGGCCATTACTGTACATAGGATGTATATTGTAGTGGATGCTTGGACATATATAGGGAGGACTTTCTTTCTCGACATGATAGTATGCTATCTGGTTACTCTTTACCTTAACGTGTACACTGATTGTCTCTCTGTTACATGTTGGTAAAGCCCTTAGGATGTGTACTTGACTACCTGGACTATGATGCGGATCATACTAGTGGGGACATGGTATTCCATAAGTACATCCTTCAAGGTCCCTAGTCGTGGGTGTATCGAGACGGGGCATTGATATACTAGAGTAGACTAGCGTATACCTTCTCGACCCATACAGATGGGCGATGGATGATCCCATATCCATTGGTGTTTGACATCAGAGATGATATACGGGTGCTCAGTGGAGACTGGGTACACTGGACGGACTCACCGAGAACTCCCAGATGGTATTATACCTTACGTCAGATGGCAGTTCTCTGGTGACACTGGTACAGGTTAGTCTGTAGACCCGAGATCGTCATAGAGTCTTGTGTGATTCCCACTGTTCTTTTATTTCCACCTTACCACGTCCAAGAGGGCGTGCAAAACGGTGGCTTTTGGGTACAGTCCCGAATCACATGGAGGCAATGAGCGATAGGAGGGGATTCGTCTCTCCCGGTATAGGGAGTTGATGTTGCGCTGTGTTCAATTGGCTATAACCGGAAATCCCTGGCCAGGGTTGCTGAGATATACTGGTAAGTGTTACCAGTAGTTTCTCAAACTGTTATAGACCTCATATCATCACGACTTATCGAGCTATTGGGGTTTGACGTTTACCACCCCTAGGAGAGATATGCGACATATCAGACGACGAGACCGGACTGTATGGTAAGTGTTACTGGTTGGATTCACAGGAGTGTGAGCGGGCTTGCTCGTCGATCTTCTGATCGCTCAATACCCGGGTGGCCGTTACGTTTAGCAGACCGCTTGCGGCTTGTGGGTGTTTGATATGATCATCACCTGCTGCCGGCGTATTGACGAGTCTTTAGAGTCCTACACAGAGGTTTCCTGGCTCAAGCGAAACGAAATAGGAGCGCATATGAGATATGTGCAGGACCGAGAATAATACCAGTATGTGATACTGTATTTGATTCTCGCGACTTGTGACATTGATCGGTTATATGCGGTATAGCCGGGTTATCGGATCAAGTGTTGATTCGATAAGTTGTTACTATTGATATTAGTCGGTTATATGTGATATGACCGGATCATTAAGTCAAGTGTTGATTTAATGATTTAATGTATAATTATATATTTGATATATCACTTTACATTAACTAATATAGGTTCATTTAAAAGGATTTTCTCACTTGAAGTGCACATTGTATATGTGATATATTTTTGTGTGCGCTTGATTGTATCATGTTTGATGATACATGCTAACTTGAGTTTGTGTAAAGATTAAACCATGGTTATATGAATGGTTAGGGTTTTGTTTTCTTACTTATTTATTTATTTATTTATTTTGGAAAAGATAAAAGAGAAAATGGTGGCTTTCTTTGTTTGTTGTTGAAGCTTCATGAAGCTTTGACTAAGTGACCATTTTGTCTCATGCTTAACCCTAAACCATTAAAACTAACTATGGTCTATTCTCTACACCTAACCAAGGTTAGGATATGATAAGTATTCATATTATTTTTCTTTTTGGAAAATACTTATGATATTCTTTCTTCATCTTCTTCTTCTTCAAGATGAAGAAAACCTTGCAACCATCAATGGTGACTTGATGAAAAGAGTGAGAAATCCAATTCTAAAGTGAACCCACTTCCTATTTCTTCATCCTCTACCACTTGCCAAGTAGTATAGGGTGTTTTCTTCACAAGTTTCATGGCTTGGTGAAGTTGGAGCTTGATCTTGTGTTGCCTCGACGTAGATCATCTTCGGCATCGAAGTCGACGACCTAGCCCGCCCATTTCTCCGATGAAGCCGACGCTAGAGTCCGGGATCCGATGATCGCAGCGAGTGTACACCGTCACGGAGCTATGGAGGTGGAGGACCGGATCTACAAAGGTTGTATTTCCGTATACCCTTTAGTTAAGTTGTTAACTAGTTATAGTTTTCGCCTAAATTCTAGTCAACGATCCGTATTAGGATTTCTCGGCACTTGTAAAATTTGAAATTGGCATGGTTGATGCCTTGTGAGACCTCATTAGTGTGCCTAGGAACCCTACACCCTTAACATGGTCAACAAAGTCGAACGACTACCCTAATCCAATCGCAACATATGCATATGCAGATAAGCACTAATCAGCTACCGCACACTACGCCTTAACATGGTCAACAAATGTAGCATGAATACTAAGTAGTACTTATCTGAAATGATGGAGGGCTACGACAGGTTTTTAAGAAAACCTTTTGCGTAATGAACTTGATATCGTTGTAGAATCGAGTGATTTTGAAAAAGGTGTGTTTTTTAGGCTTTTACTAGTTTTGCTAAAGAGGTCACTCCCGGTGAAGGGATCTCGGCTTTTACTAGTTTTAAGAAAACCTTTTGTGTATGTTCCGCGGCATACTTACGATACGGTACTCCGCCTAAGTTACCTTAGGACTTGTTGGTTGAAATTCCTTCCATGATTTTATACATCCTTGTAATTCGATTTTTATGTTTTTATCGAATCCTGTTTTTATTTCCAGCCATTATGCCGCCAAAGACTACGAGGGCGCAGAGAGCGGCCGCTAGAGCCGAGGTCAGGGTAGGCTCGTCAGAGACGAGGACTGACCAGGGCGGTACGCCCGTTGTACAGGAGCGGGTTGATCCACCTTCGACAGACCGTATTACTAGGCTACAGGCCCGTATGCAGGATTTGCGCTAGATGATGGGTTCGTTAGTTGAGGCCGGTCGAGAGCAGAGACAGGAGGTTGTCCCACCTGTTCCGGTAGTCGTACCTACAGCTACGGAGGTTATCACCATATCATTATCTGAGTTCATGAGGCTGAAGCCTCCGGTCTTCACCGGCACCGATACAGCTGAGGATCCACAGTCATTTATCGATCGGATGGCCAGAATCTGTCGTTCACTAAGATGCTCCGACGCGAGATGGGTAGAGTTCGTGAGTTTTCGTCTGGAGGGTCTTTCCCAGACTTGGTGCGAGTCTTTAGAGAGGGGCGGAGCCGCAGGTCTTTCTCCTATAACCTGGGATGAGTTCGTGACGGTTTTTCTTGCCCGATTTCTTCCGCAGGGCGTTAGGGATGCTCGAGATTGCAGTTTCGAGTCGTTACACCTGACTCCGGGTATGACGGTGGCAGAGTATGACATTCAGTTTACCCAGTTATCCGTATATGCTCCGTATTTGGTAGATACTGAGGAGATACAGATCAAGAGATTTGTTCAAGGCCCGAGTACCCAGTTATTCTTCTCCATCTTCGCCCAGCATTTTGATACATACGCAACCGCAGTGGACGCGGTCCTATTGGTAGAAGAGTGTATTTCTGAGACTTCGGTCATTCCGGAACCGAAGAGGATTCATACCGATTTATCAGCGCAGAGCCAGTTTGGCATAGGCCGCGGTGGATTCGCTATAGGCCATGCGGGTAGCCGGAGCATGAGACTGGGCCAGACATATAGTTTATACCCAAAGCTTCAGTAGTCGTCTCCTGGATGTTTTAGGTGTGGCGGTCTCCATCACCACATCAGAGATTGTACTGAGAGATGCCAGAGGGAGGCAGCGGTTCCACATGTTATCTTACCACCTTCACCTCAGAGAGCGTTGCCTCCTACGCTTGTTGATGCTCCGCGTCATACTTTTGTTCAAAGAGGTCGTGGCCACGGAGGTTTTGCTCAGAGGGGACGGGGTGGCAGAGGCGGAGGATAGCCAGTTGCCGGTAGAGGGCAGGCTCAAGTGTTTGCTTTAACTCATCAAGACGCATAGGCGTTCAATGCAGTGGTTTCAGGTACCCTTTTTGTATGTTCCTTCGATGCATACATTTTTTTTATCCGGGATCTATACACTCGTATGTTTCTACACACTTTGTGCCGATGTTGGGCCGAGATTCGTGTTTGCTAGATCAACCGCTTGTCATGACTACTCCTGTTGGCGATTCGTTTGTTGCGCGACATGTATTTCGGTCGTGTGTCATTCGTATTGGAGGTAGAGATTCGTCCGTCGACTTGATCCTTCTTGAGACGTTGGACATCGATGTTCTCCTGGGAATGGACTGGTTAGCTACTTGCTATGCATCTGTGGATTGCCGCGAGAAGGCAGTCAGGTTTTGTTTTCCCGGTTAGTCGGTTCTTGTTGTGCGGGGGGGGGACCGTAGTGCCGCCCCTCATGGTTTGATTTCAGCCCTTTGCGCTAGTCGGCTTTTGAGGAGAGGATATCGAGGATTCTTGGCTTTCATACGAGATACTGGAGCCACAGTAGATTTGTTGGACCAGGTTCTTATCGTGAGAGAGTTTCCCGACGTTTTTCCCGATGAATTACCTGGATTGCCGCCAGAGAGTGAGATTGAGTTCTGCATTGATTTGATCCCCAGCACGGGGCCTATTTCTATACCGCCTTACCGGATGGCCCGGCGGAGCTTAAGGAGCTTAAGGATCAGCTGCAAGAGTTGCTTGATAGGGGACTTGTGCGTCCGAGTGTTTCGCCTTGGGGAGCTCATGTTCTGTTCGTCAAGAAGAAGGACGGCAGTTTGAAGTTGTGCATTGATTATCGTCAATTGAACTGAGTTACGGTGCGGAATAAGTATCCTTTACCTCGCATTTACAATTTATTTGATCAGCTCAAGGGTGTGGGACATTTTTCTAAGATTGATTTGAGATCGGGTTATCATCAGTTGCTGGTTCGGAGTGATGACATTCCGAAGACTGCTTTTCGTACGCGCTACGGGCATTATGAGTCTTTGGTGATGTCGTTCGGACTCACCAATGCCCCAGTAGCATTCATGGATTTTATGAACCATATTTTCAGGCCGTTCCTCGACCAGTTTATTATTGTGTTTATTGATGACATTCTGGTTTATTCCAAGAGTCGAAAGGAGCATGAGCAGCACTTGAGGATTGCCTTACAGACATTGAGAGAGCACCAGCTGTTTGCTAAATTCTGGAAGTGTACCTTCTGGCTTGATAATGTTGACTTCCTGGGTCATGTGGTTACGGGAGACGGTATTCGTGTGGACCCGAAGAAGATCGAGGCCGTACAGCTTTGACCCAGACCTGTATCAGTGACAGAGGTCCACAGCTTTTTGGGCTTAGCCAGTTATTACCGCCGTTTCGTGCAGGACTTCTCGAGTATCGCTGCACCGCTGACCGGACTGACCAGGAAGGGGGTTCCTTTTCTTTGGACTGAGGTATGCGAGCAGAGTTTTCAGCAGTTGAAGACTCGGTTGACGACCGCACCTGTTTTATCCTTGCCTTCTGGATTGGGCGGCTATATCGTTTACTGTGATGCTTCTCGAGTGGGGATCGGTTGTGTATTGATGCAGCATGATAAAGTTATCACTTATGCTTCTCGGCAGTTGAAGAAGCACGAGCATAATTATCCCACTCACGATCTTGAGATGGCCACGGTGGTCTTTGCACTTAAGATTTGGAGACACTGCTTGTACGGGGAGTCATGTCAGATTTTCACGGACCGCAAGAGCTTGAAGTACATCTTCCAGCAGTGGGATCTGAATCTGAGGCAGCGCCGTTGGATGGTGCTCATGAAGGAATATGATTGTGAGATCCTTTATCACCCGGGCAAAGCGAATGTGGTAGCTGATGCTTTGAGTTGTAGACCTGGGGGTAGCTTGTCCCAGTTGAGCGCAGTTTAGAGACAGTCTTCTGCAGATTGGCAGATCTTGCGCGATAGGAGAGTACAGTTTGAGTTAACTTCCACTGGGGGACAGCTTACTCATGTCCACGCCCGTCCACTTCTACTTGATCGTATTCATGAGGCACAGCCCGCCGATACCCGTTTGTTTGAGATTCTTGAGTATGTTCGGCAGGGTAGAGATTCGGAGTTTGAGATTGATGACCAGGGTATTCTATGTTTTGGGACTCGTTTGTATATACCTGATATCGATGGGTTGATACGTGAGATCCTAGAGCAAGCACATCATTCAGCTTATAGTGTTCACCCAGGTTCCACCAAGATGTATCGTGACTTGAGAGATATCTACTGGTGGGCAGGGATGAAGAGTGATATTTCGGATTTCATTTCGAGGTGCCTGACTTGTCAGCAAGTCAAGGCTGAGCATCAGAGACCGGCAGGAGAGTTGCAGCCTTTACCCGTTCCGGAGTGGAAATGGGAACAGATCTCCATGGATTTCGTTGTGGGTCCACCCAGGTCCAGTCAAGGGTATGAATCCATTTGGGTGATTGTTGACCGATTGACGAAAGCAGCTCACTTCCTTCTAGTGAAGACCACTTTCGGTTATGCTCAGTATGCTCAGTTTTACATTAATGAGATTGTGCGTTTGCACGGCGTTTCCACATGCATTATATCCGATAGGGGCACCCAATTCACTAGCCGTTTTTGGAAGAAGCTTCAGGAAGCTTTGGGTACCAGATTGAGTTTTAGCACCGCTTTCCATCCGCAGACCGATGGTCAGTCAGAGCGGACTATACAGACTCTGGAGGATATGCTTTGTGCGTGCATGCTTGATTTTGGTGGCAGTTGGGATCGTCACTTTCCGTTGATAGAGTTCTCCTACAATAACAGTTATCAGGAGACGATTCAGATGGCACCTTTTGAGGCTTTGTATGGTAGAAAGTGTCGATTGCCAGTCTGTTGAACCGAACTCAGCGAGAGCAGGATTTTAGGACCCCAACTAGTTTAAGAGACTACGGAGAAGATCCAGTTGATTCAGGATAGGATGAGAGCAGCCCAGTGCAGACAGAAGTCTTATGCTGACCGTCGTCGTCGCAGGCTCGAGTTCGCAGTGGGGGATCATGTATTCCTACGGATTTCTCCGATGAAGGGCGTGATGAGATTTGGGAAGAAAGGGAGCTTAGTCCCAGATTTGTAGGTCTTTTTGAGATCCTTGAGCAAGTTGGCACTGTTGCCTATCGTTTGGCACTTCCGCCAAGTTTTCTTGATGTTCACCCTATATTCCATGTATCGATGCTTCGCAAGTACCTTCATGACCCTTCTCACATGATTCAGCACCGGACCGTTCAGCTAGAGCGCGATCTTTTGTTCACCGAGCAACCAGTAGTTATATTAGATCGACAGGTGAAGAAACTTTGGTCAAAGGTCTAACCATCTGTGAAGGTTCTTTGGCGTGGCCCGAATAGTGAAGAGGTCACTTGGGAGGCCGAGAGCGAGATGTGGAAGAGATCCCCTCATCTCTTTGAAGGTACGCATAGTAAGATTTTTAAATTCGGGGACGAATTTTTTTAAGGGGGGAGATTGTAACACCTTAGAATGCGATTAGTGTTAATTAAGCGATAATGCGGATTTTTAGTAAAAAGTTTACCAAAATAGTCTTCACATATTTTATAAAAATTAATTAATATTTTATTATTATTTATTTCGGATTTGCACACACTTGTGCACGTTAACCTAGGGTTAATTAGGGTTAACCATGCTTAAGTAGCCATGGCACCTAACCCCATTCCATTAAGTTGTAATATGTATTTATTTAAATTATTTAGTTTTTAAAAACATAAGGTTTGAATTTGGTTGACTTGAGAGAGAGGGGGGTTGACAATTTGAATAATGAGCATGGGGCAAGCATGGCTTGCATTTAATGAGGAGAGAGAAGAGGGGGCATGGCTCATACTAAACTCACACCCTCATTTCCCTCACTCATACACTCCCTCACTCTCACTCATATTCTCTTATTCACTCATTTGTTTTCTCCTCCTCAGTTTTCTTCATCCTCACACCCTCAAACTGAAACCCTAAACAAATCTTCACAAAACCCAAACAAAATCACCACTACAACTCACTAAAACCCTTCACAAGCCAAGTTTAGCCACTAAGATCACTTGGAGCATGGAAAGCTAGGATTTTTGAGCAAGTGTGGATAGGTAACGATCTCTAACTATTAATTAGGTTCTTATATTGTTATGTTGCTTAGTAGTCGTCGTTTAGAACGATAAAAATATAGTTTTTGAGCACAAGTCGTATTTTTAGGGTCATTTTTGAGTCTCTGTGATCTGCTACGACCACGAATTTTCACTGTGAAATCTAGCAATATAGTAGTGTTGTGTTATAGGCCCTGAGTTTTCACCCAAAATCCTAACCCAATCCAACCGGTTTTGGCCGGCGACACGTGAGGAAATTCCGGCGAGCTCGGCTTTTTGGTGGACTGGGGAGTTGAGATTTTAAGGGTATCTGTCTGTATGTATTTTGGGGTGTTTGGTACTGCTAGATTTTTATATATTGACAGTAGGTAAAATCTGGGAACACTTAGCTAGTTTTTGGTGTTTCGGCGACACGCGATACGGTGTCCGACTTAGTTTCTGTGCTTCACATGACTGCTGCACCTGGGTTTGGTTAGGGTGTCATTGCACACGTTTGTAACGTTTTGAAAATCGTTTCGGTGAAATTTCGGAAAAATCGGTAAAATAAGTGGGTTTTCTGTAAAAAGTCAAAATGCAAATATCTTTATTTTAAAATTAAATATACATATTCTAACTATGTAATTGCTAGTGTTTGGTATTTATTGAGCCACAGGTGAAATTTCAAATTTTCTGAAAAATTTTCCGAAATTAATTATTTTAAAAAAAATTTAGCTGTTAAAAATACATTAAATTAGCGATAAATACAAATTTGAATGTGCTAATTATATACTTTAGAATCATGAAAACTAAAATCTAGTTAGTAATATAAATATTTAGCAATTTATTTCAACTTCTAGTTGGTTATAATCAAGGGAAATTAAAATTTAAATAAATTGAACTAAAACTTGCAATTTGGTAACTTGAGGGATTCTTTTTGCATGGAATTTTCTTTGCAACCTCACACACATCCTCACCCACTCACATGGCCGGCCCCACCACCACCTTGGCAGCATGACACTCCCTCCCCCCTCCTTTGCCTTCAATTCATGTGAAGGAAATGGTGTAAAAAGGGTTTTTTTATATATATTAAAAGGGTAGGGGTATTATGGTAATTTGTGAGGGCATTGACCTTGGAATTTCCACACAAATCCCCTCACCTCTCCCTCTCCTCTCCTCTGGCCGAAATTCTGCACCTCATTCCCCCCATTTCACCACCTTATCTCATCTCCAAAATCCTTCAAAAACTTCTTCAAAAATCAGGTAAAACCTCACCGAAATCAAAATCCAACTCATACCCATTTCTCATTTGCCTATCTAGCATGGATCTAGGGAACAAGATTTCAATTTGGGAGGCTATGGGTGCTTATGGATCTTCAAATGTTTTGGGTATAATTTCTAAATCTTTTGCTTAATTTGTTAGTTAATTCCTTAAAGCTAATTTATTTAAGTGTAAATTAGGCTTTTGTTGCAAGTTTGGAAATTCTAGAAAGGGATTGAATGCAAGTTAGGGTTTTGTGAATTTGGTGTATGGTTGTGTGTTGTAATTAGGCCCTTATGACATGTTAAAACAAAGTTTGTAGCTAGTTGTTAATTGTTAGTTTAAAAATTTTGATAATTACGCTAATTTGCTAACTAGGTTTTTAAAATTGGTTAAATAATTGGGTTTAAAAATGTAATTAGGTTTTTCATGACTTCATTAACATTATAAAGTGTAGTTTAATACTTTAGTTCATGGAAATCCAAGCTAAATTGTTGTGCATTTTTGCTATAAAATTGTTAAAATTGGGTATATTGTAAACTAGAATTTTGGGGTTAATGAAATTTAAAGAGATTAAATTGTGGGAATTGTTTTTATGACTTATTTGAGGTGTTTAATAAGTATTATGGCCGCTAGATTTGTTTAAACGTCGGGTTTTGTACTAAAACGGGTAATATTTGCTTGCTAGATTTTCGGAAAAATGGCTTTTAAAGTGAGTTTGGGGTTTTTGTGAATTTTAACCTATTTTATAGTATAATTAGTGCTTGTGATCGTGCAAATGAGTGTGTTTGGGTTTTTCTCGATGGTTTGGCGTTTGTACGCCGACGTCGAGGGTTTTTGGGTTGATTTGTGAAAGCAGCCATAGGTTTTGATCTATATGGGATTCGTGTGTCGTTTTAGTCATGAGTCGGATTTTAATGCGATACGGTGCGTTATGATATGTAGGTACCCTTACGAAGACTTCGAGACGACAAGCAAGCGCGTGGCGACGTCGGCACTGGCGAGCGAGGACCAGGTGAGTAGATTTATATCTACGGGGAGAACTCGGGTGGATGGCGTATAGCACCCCCGCAGTTCGTGGTGATATATACGAATACGTATACACACATATATATTGATTATATATTGTTGAGTTTATTAGTTAAAGATAGATTTTAGGTGTGATTGGATAGGTTTAGTGTTGCGAGACCCTAGAGTAGAGGTTGCACCACATTTACACACACACACCCATACTTGCATTCATTCTTGTTTCATATGTGCTTATATGGGGTTATATTGTTATGTGTTCACATGGGTATGGGACTATGTGTTCACATACTGGATTTGAGGATGATACTTGGGATTGAGATGAGTCGATGAGATTTGATTTGAGATTATGATATCAGTGATATGGCAGGATTCGTACTTGAGATACGTCCTGATGTTTATAGCGGATCTTTGGACGACGATACCATGTGAATAGTGATATGCATAGAATGGTTGAGTATGATATTGACCCGTACCCAGATTTGGGGTGCCGTACGATGGATTTACGTACGAGCTATATATTGATGTTTCATCCGCACTCTTGACTTGGGATGTCTGATTATAGATATGATATCGGATATGATGTTATTAAGGCGGGATCACCAACTAATATATATACAGGTATGTATATGTATCGACTCAGATGTTAGGCGGTTTCCTTACCTGTAATTCAGCTTGTTAGTTCAGCCGTATAGTTTAGTGTAGTTATTAGACTAGATTAGACTCCTACCTATTTCAAAACTAACGGATCGTGGGTATTTTAAAAGACAGGTCAAGGGATTCTACGGATATTTCAAAAGAAGTATCTTTTCTTAAAAACACCGTAGCCCTTATTTTCGAAACACCGCGATTCGTGTTATTTCAAAAGGCACTACTGTTGACTTATAGTATCATTGTGTTTAGTATTCAACCCCCGCTCATTATTGCTGTTCGCTCCGCATCGCATACTTATATTATAATTTCTTATTGCATTGTTGATATCATACTGTTAGGACACCAGCACCATTACCGATGATGCGTATGTACCACGTACACTTACTTGCCGGCTCACACACATCTTCATCGGTAATTGCCATGTCACGTACACCTTAGAAAATATTATTGCTTGACTTAGCTTGTTAGTTAGTAATTTGACATGATATTAGTGTACCTGCCTTACATATGCCAGCTTAACATTGTAGTTATTACTCGTGACTTCATGCATACTGTTATTCATTGTTATGTTGCATTCATGGTTTTACATGCTATTGATGATTTGGATTCGGATTTCCATGAGATTTTCTGGATTTGGGGGGGGGGGACCGCAAAACTTATATAAACTGCTTTCTCTCTTTTTAAATAAAAAGTGCGGTTTTTTCCCATGATGTATGAGTCGTCCACCATGAGTTTGCTGATGGATTTCAAGACCCGATTCGAGGAGTGGAGGAACCGTTTCGGGTACATGGTGGGCCCGGTGCGGTGCCCTGGGGCAAGAGGATCGTGTTCTTGACGTTGAGCCTGGCAGGGGAGCACTACCGACCGGTGATTTTACCCGACGCGTCGGATATCCGGAGGATACCGTCGTGGTCTTGAGATTGATGGTAGGGGCCGGTCTGGACTGACGGCGCCCTAGATAGTGAGATTGAGATATTGAGGTACAGAGATTGCGACACAGAGATATCGAGATATTTGGATATTTGTTTTGTGTCGATGCTAGGCACTGTTTATGCTGATTATATTATGATACCTCGTTTTAAAAAGATACAGAAATCTCACTAATTTATGAAAGCAGTTTTCTTCAGTACATGCATTCTGTTTCATGCATTCATACATCATCCATATGATATATTGCTACCTGAGGCACCGACACGGGCACATGGGATTACACTCGAGTTAGATATGTACCTTAGCCTTTGTTATAGGCTGCATGTTATATATTTGAGGATATATTATGATCGTTGACCTAGGATTGCGTTGTTCATGCGGTTTCTGTTCGTAGATGTTTTTCTACTCATGAGTTAGCAACTCACCCCCGTTGTGCCACAGTTTCTTGCAGGTTTTGCCGTACAGGTTTCATTACGGCTTTGCGGGCACTGCTTCTTTCGGTGACTTGCTAGTAGGTGGGTTTATTGGTATCGTACCCATCATATTACTTTGTATAATATTATTCAGTTGTATCTAGTAAATTCCATCAACCAAACATGTATTTATTTCTGAGATAGAGACCAGTGATGTTATTCTTTCGACCCTAGATTCGCGCATTGTATTTCTGTGGATTTCTTATTGCTTTGAGTTTTGATCATCGCCCTTGGCGTTGTATATTATATTGCTTGTGTGGTTGTGATCGTCGATTGACGAAGTGCTAGCTCCCGCTTGGGGATGCCTTTTATTGATTTCATATACTATTCATGTTGTATCCCGTTTGGGGGCAAGTATTTACAAAGGAGACTCTGCCGAAATTTTCAGTAAATATTTGATGTTTTTTAAAAACGTATAATTCGGCTTATGCTATTAAAACTACTTGATTTAAATTGGTTTTCCTTCACTCTACTACTTTTCTTGGTTTGGATTTCTGGGTTTTCGGTTTACTTATATTACGTACGCCTCGAGACGTTTCGTAGTTTAAGTGCCGGTCATGTTCCGTACTTTCGGGACGTGACAAAGTTGGTATCAGAGCGTTAGGTTTTACCTTCGGAGCGTAGGATGACCCTTGGTTGATGGAATAGGTGACTAAAGTAGAGTGACGTACCGTGGGTATGTTCCGCGGCATGCTTACGACACGCCACTCCACTTAAGAAGCCTTAGGATGTACATTTCTTTGCTCAGTATTATATTCATTCCGATCTAGCCTCATCAGTACCAGTTATGGTTTTGCTGCCACGATTACGGGCAGGGAGTGCTACGGCTAGAGTTGCGGTCAGCACGAGCTCGTTACGAACGAGGACTGACCAGAGCATAATTCCGGCGAGACACGATTGTAGAGATGTGTCTTTTGATTGTGCTTTCGCGCCATGAGCGTTGGATGGATCGCTGTATGAGATTACTTAGACGTGCCGATCAGCACTAGAGGATTGAGCCACCAACAGAGGCCAGCCAGATTTTGATGACCGTTGGTGTATTGCTTACTCATGATGATTGAGGCACTATTCAGCGTGCGGACGAGTGAGCCAGTTGTTGCTGCGGACGACGGGATATCGCCCCAGATGTTGGAGCTATTGCAGTACGAGACTGTACTAAGAGATGATAGAAGGTCTCTAGTTACCGAGGATGAATGACTAGGACATGTGGTTCGTTCGCTACCCCGATGCGAGGTCATCAGATAGATTGATTCCAGCTAGAGACGACTTCACGTGGAGGCATTGAGAGTCGACAGAGACGATCGAATGTCAGCAACCTATTATTCCAAGTTTAAAGTATTCGTAAAGACATGCAGGCAATTCTATGGACCCTCTAGAAGAATGAAACCCTAACTCGACTTAATGACCGTGTGAAAGCCTTTGAACCTTAGGGTTTGCGGCAGTTCCGCGGCCATTAGTGAGGCTTGGGTTTTCCCTTCTACGGCTGGACCATCGATGTTGTGGTACGTACTCGATACTGTTAAACTGTACCCAAGATGTTGAGCTCTTGGGGGATTATGAGGTTTTGACAGATCGATCGGATGGTTCGACTTCATTCGGATGCTAGGTGGTGAGATGCATTCTTGGGAGACTCCAGATACGAGGGTAGCCGTTGGAGCTCAGTCCATGAAGCCACGACGAGACGAGTCCGAAGCAGTCGACATCAGAGAAAAGTGGAGTAAGAGGTTCGTACGTGGTCTTGATGATACGACGTTCTACTCCGCCGACATCAGAGATGCGATACGCATGCCGAGGCATTGTACTTGGATATACCTTCCAGAAGGAGTCGCGATGAGTATGTAGCCGTTCCGGAATGAGAACAGATCTAGTAAGGGACGATGACTTCCGGACAGTTCGGCAGAGACGAGATTTGGGAGAGATCTCGACATGACCTTTCTGGGATGAATTACGAGAAGACTTGGACCCAGGAGTGGTCATATTACGCATACCGGCAGGCCAGAATTCAGGATCGTCGACGAAACATGCTATGAGTGACCACAACAGTTGGCCAGAGATTCTTGGAGGATGTGCTTGAGCGGGACTATTCCGCCATACTTGATTTCGATGTTTTGGGCGATCTATTCACATGATTGATTTTGATGATTGAGTTTCGTGATATTTGTTTTCATAGACCATGGTTGCACCTACTGGGTATTTACGATTTTTGCACAGTCGTTGCACTTGAGATAGTTTTCGTGCCTTGGTTTCTCATGCTTGTGATCATATGGATTTCATACAGTGGAGTTGATTTGTGCGTATGTACGCATACGATTTGGTTTTTGCACTCGGTATAGTTCACATATGCTTGCAGTGCAGTGATACGCATTTTGTGTACTTAAGTGCACTGGACTTCGATTTCGATTGTGATGCTCGATATTGGTTTTGTGCACCTTGTGCACCTGATTGGATTTTGCGCATGTTCGACGCTTGATATTGGATTTCATGATTTCGTGCATGATAGATGCACCTGCCTTGGATTTTCGCGCATGTTGAGCGCATGTTTTGAGATGTGATTTTGGTGCACATCAGATGCACTAAATCGAGCTTTTTCGTGCATGTCAGATGCACCTGATTTTGCTGTCAGGCACACACGTTGCCTACGACAGATGCTTTGTACACACCCGATGCACTTAGGTCTTGTTTCTGTGCACTTATATGGCACGTATATGAATTTTGATTTCCGTGCGCACCAGACGCACGTAGTATTCATAAGCGTATTTTGGGATTGATTTTTTTATAGAGCAGTACGTTTTTATGATATTTGCTATGTGTTTTCGTACTGAGCAGGACTAGTCAGAGGACAGTACCTGAATGTATTTTGCATGCATTGATAGCTATCGAAGGGAATTCCAAAAAGTGAGCTATAGTCTCAGTATTTACCTACGTGTCTGATATGACACGAAATGTTTAAAACAAGGAGACCCTTCTAAATTGTTTCCAAAACGGCGGAACGTACATATTAAACAGAGGATATATATATATGTAGTTATTTTCTTACAATAGACGTCCGCCACTGTGCAGTGCTGCGAGCATCGCACAGCGATTTGAAGAAGATTTGGCATGCTTTGCTTCCAGATGTTTTAATGATGTATATCATATTGATTTTCATTTTGGATTTAGACATTGTGTCTTCACCATGACTTCGATGATTGCGGGATGCTTGACGGAGTTTTGATTTTGAGTTATATGCTCATTTTTTATGCGCATGCGCTGCGCTACGATTTGTTTTATGTATTTATGATTTCGGAGCCCCGACGACTTGATGGTTTTGCTGAGATGTTTTAGTATTTGGGGGGAGTTTTAATTTAAATTCGGGGACCGAATTTCATTAAGAGGGGAAGATTGTAACGCTTTGAAAATCGTTTCGGTGAAATTTCGGAAAAATCAGTAAAATAAGGGGGTTTTCTGTAAAAAGTCAAAATGCAAATATCTTTATTTTAAAATTAAATATACATATTATAACTATGTAATTGCTAGTGTTTGGTGTTTATTGAGCCACTGGTGAAATTTCAAATTTTCTGAAATTTTTTCCGAAATTAATTATTTTAATATTTTTTTTGCTGTTAAAAATACATTAAATTAGCGATAAATACAAATTTGAATGAGCAAATTATATACTTTAGAATCATGAAAACTAAAATCTAGTTAGTAATATAAATATTTAGCAATTTATTTCAACTTCTAGTTGGTTATAATCAAGGGAAATTAAAATTTAAATAAATTGAACTAAAACTTGCAATTTGGTAACTTGAGGGGTTCTTTTTGCATGGAATTTTCTTTGCAACCTCACACACATCTTCACCCACTCACATGGCCAGCCCCACCACCACCTTGGCAGCATGACACTCCCTCCCCCTCCTTTGCCTTCAATTCATGTGAAGGAAATGGTGTAAAAAGTTTTTTTTTATATATATTAAAAGGGTAGGGGTATTATGGTAATTTGTGAGGGCATTGACCTTGGAATTTCCACACAAATCCCCTCACCTCTCCCTCTCCTCTCCTCTGGCCGAAATTCTGCACCTCATTCCCCCCCCCCCCATTTCACCACCTTATCTCATCTCCAAAATCCTTCAAAAACTTCTTCAAAAATCAAGTAAAACCTCACCGAAATCAAAATCCAACTCCTACCCATTTCTCATTTGCCTATCTAGCATGGATCTAGAGAACAAGATTTCAATTTGGGAGGCTATGGGTGCTTATGGATCTTCAAATGTTTTGGGTATAATTTCTAAATCTTTTGCTTAATTTGTTAGTTAATTCCTTAAAGCTAATTTATTTAAGTGTAAATTAGGCTTTTGTTGCAAGTTTGGAAATTCTAGAAAGGGATTGAATGCAAGTTAGGGTTTTGTGAATTTGGTGTATGGTTGTGTGTTGTAATTAGGCCCTTATGACATGTTAAAACAAAGTTTGTAGCTAGTTGTTAATTGTTAGTTTAAAATTTTTGATAATTACGCTAATTTGCTAACTAGGTTTTTAAAATTGGTTAAATAATTGGGTTTAAAAATGTAATTATGTTTTTCATGACTTCATTAACAATATAAAGTGTAGTTTAATACTTTAGTTCATGGAAATCCAAGCTAAATTGTTGTGCATTTTTGCTATAAAATTGTTAAAATTGGGTATATTGTAAACTAGAATTTTGGGGTTAATGAAATTTAATGAGATTAAATTGTGGAAATTGGTTTTATGATTTATTTGAGATGTTTAATAAGTATTATGGCCGCTAGATTTGTTTAAACGTCGGGTTTTGTACTAAAACGGGTAATATTTGCTTGCTATATTTTCGGAAAAATGGCTTTTAAAGTGAGTTTGGGGTTTTTGTGAATTTTAACCTATTTTATAGTATAATTAGTGCTTGTGATCGTGCAAATGAGTGTGTTTGGGTTTTTCTCGATGGTTTGGCGTTTGTACGCCGACGTCGAGGGTTTTTGGGTTGATTTGTGAAAGCAGCCATAGGTTTTGATCTATATGGGATTCGTGTGTCGTTTTAGTCATGAGTCGGATTTTAATGCGATACGGTGCGTTATGATATGTAGGTACCCTTACGAAGACTTCGAGACGACAAGCAAGCGCGTGGCGACGTCGGCACTGGCGAGCGAGGACCAGGTGAGTAGATTTATATCTACGGGGAGAACTCGGGTGGATGGCGTATAGCACCCCCGCAGTTCGTGGTGATATATACGAATACGTATACACACATATATATTGATTATATATTGTTGAGTTTATTAGTTAAAGATAGATTTTAGGTGTGATTGGATAGGTTTAGTGTTGCGAGACCCTAGAGTAGAGGTTGCACCACATTTACACACACACACCCATACTTGCATTCATTCTTGTTTCATATGTGCTTATATGGGGTTATATTGTTATGTGTTCACATGGGTATGGGACTATGTGTTCACATACTGGATTTGAGGATGATACTTGGGATTGAGATGAGTCGATGAGATTTGATTTAAGATTATGATATCGGTGATATGGCAGGATTCGTAGTTGAGATACGTCCTGATGTTTATAGCGGATCTTTGGACGACGATACCATGTGAATAGTGATATGCATAGAATGGTTGAGTATGATATTGACCCGTACCCAGATTTAGGGATGCCGTACGATGGATTTACGTACGAGCTATATATTGATGTTTGATCCGCACTCTTGACTTGGGATGTCTGATTATAGATATGGTATCGGATATGATGTTATTAAGGCGGGATCTTCGACTAATATATATACCGGTATGTATATGTATCGACTCAGATGTTAGGCGGTTTCCTTACCTGTAGTTCAGCTTGTTAGTTCAGCCGTATAGTTTAGTGTAGTTATTAGACTAGATTAGACTCCTACCTATTTCAAAACTAACGGATCGTGGGTATTTTAAAAGACAGGTCAAGGGATTCTACGGATATTTCAAAAGAAGTATCTTTTCTTAAAAACACCGTAGCCCTTATTTTCGAAACACCGTGATTCGTGTTATTTCAAAAGGCACTACTGTTGACTTATAGTATCATTGTGTTTAGTATTCAACTCCCGCTCATTATTGCTGTTCGCTCCGCATCGCATACTTATATTATAATTTCTTATTGCATTATTGATATCATACTGTTAGGACACCAGCACCATTACCGATGATGTGTATATACCACGTACACTTACTTGCCGGCTCACACACATCTTCATCGGTAATTGCCATGTCACGTACACCTTAGAAAATATTATTGCTTGACTTAGCTTGTTAGTTAGTAATTTGACATGATATTAGTGTACCTGCCTTACATATGCCAGCTTAACATTGTAGTTATTACTTGTCACTTCATGCATACTGTTATTCATTGTTATGCCGCATTCATGGTTTTACTTGCTATTGATGATTTGGATTCGGATTTCCATGAGATTTTCTGGATTTGGGGGGGGGACCGCAAAACTTATATAAACTGCTTTCTCTCTTTTTAAATAAAAAGTGCGGTTTTTTCCCATGATGTATGAGTCGTCCACCATGAGTTTGTTGATGGATTTCGTGACCCGATTCGAGGAGTGGAGGAACCGTTTCGGGTACATGGTGGGCCCGGTGCGGTACCCCGGGGCAAGAGGATCGTGTTGTTGACGTTGAGCCTGGCAGGGGAGCACTACCGACCGGTGATTTTACCCGACGCATCGGATATTCGGAGGATACCGTCGTGGTCTTGAGATTGATGGTAGGGGCCGGTCTGGACTGACGGCGCCCTAGATAGTGAGATTGAGATATTGAGGTACAGAGATTGCGACACAGAGATATTGAGATATTTGGATATTTGTTTTGTGTCGATGCTAGGCACTGTTTATGCTGGTTATATTATGATACCTCATTTTAAAAAGATACAGAAATCTCACTAATTTATGAAAGCAGTTTTCTTCAGTACATGCATTCTGTTTCATGCATTCATACATCATCCATATGATATATTGCTACCTGAGGCACCGACACGGGCACATGGGATTACACTCGAGTTAGATATGTACCTTAGCCTTTGTTATAGGCTGCATGTTATATATTTGAGGATATATTATGATCGTTGACCTAGGATTGCGTTGTTCATGCGGTTTCTGTTCGTAGATGTTTTTCTACTCACGAGTTAGCAACTCACCCCCGTTGTGCCACAGCTTCTTGCAGGTTTTGCCGTACAGGTTTCATTACGGCTTTGCTGGCACTGCTTCTTTCGGTGACTTGCTAGTAGGTGGGTTTATTGGTATCGTACCCATCATATTACTTTGTATAATATTATTCAGTTGTATCTAGTAAATTCCATCAACCAAACATGTATTTATTTCTGAGATAGAGACCAGTGATGTTATTCTTTCGACCCTAGAGTCGCGCATTGTATTTCTGTGGATTTCTTGTTGCTTTGAGTTTTGATCCTCGCCCTTGGCGTTGTATATTATATTGCTTGTGTGGTTGTGACCGTCGATTGACGAAGAGCTAGCTCCCGCTTGGGGATGCCTTTTATTGATTTCGTATACTATTCATATTGTATCTCGTTTAGGGGCGAGTATTTACAAAGGAGACTCTGCCGAAATTTTCAGTAAATATTTGATGTTTTTTAAAAACGTATAATTCGGCTTATGCTATTAAAACTACTTGGTTTAAATTGATTTTCCTTCACTCTACTACTTTTCTTGGTTTGGATTTCTGGGTTTTCGGTTTACTTAGATTACGTACGACTCGAGACGTTTCGTAGTTTAAGTGCCAGTCATGTTCCGTACTTTCGGGACGTGACAACGTTAGACGCTAAACTAACACTTAAGAGTTTTGTTAGAGTCGGTGCGTCGGTCTAAATGTAGTTTGTACGTATTATTGGTCGATTTCTAAGTTGCACTTGCTATGTTTTGTGTGATATTAGGGACGAGTGCGGGGACTTTAGACGCTACGAAGAAAGAAAAGCAGGTGGTCGGATTTACCTAGCTCGAGATTATCGGTGAGTAGATTTAACATCTACGGGAAAATCGCCCGTATGGCGTTAAGCGTCAGGGCTAGATATGACATTATAGTCACATGTTATATGCATATGAGTTGATTGTGCATGAGAATCATTGCATACCATTACTTGTTGTGCCTTGACTTAGTACCCATTGGACACTGCACCATTACTGACGGTTCATGTTGCAAGAGCACTAAATTGTATACTACACACACACCGTCGATAATTTCCATGATACGCACAACCTATACACATAAGCGGTATTGTATTGTTATTGACATTGAGACGTTGATTCTTGTTCTTTTGCGCATATGAAAAGTATCATGCATACATACTTACATGTATATACACATATCTTGCTATAGCTACATATACACCTTTACATGATGTTGCATTTGACTTTGGAGAAATTGGGAACCGCATGATATATTTAAAAACTGAATTCATTTAAAAGAGCAGTTTTCCCTTGATATGTGCATATTACTGTTCTATGTTGCATACATCATATTTCATGGATTTACGCATTGAGATACGGATTTCATGTGATTTATGGATTTGAGAACTGTGGGGATATTTCAAGAAAGTATGCATTGTTTTGAAAACCTAGTTTCTCTTAATATGATTTTTCGGTGCGTCCACCATGAGTTTTCTCGGTTCTGAGACTTGTGTTAGAAACCCAATTCGAGGAGCGGTAGGCACCGTATGCGGGTACATGGTGGACCCGGTGAGGTACCCCGGTGCAAGAGAACTCGTATAGTTAGGCGGTGAGCATGGCAGGAGAGCACTACCTAACAGTGATAGTTTGGACCCGGCTGTTATCCGAAGGATACCGACCGGAGTCGTGAGATGGATATGGGCCGATCCGGACTGACGGAGCCCGAGTTATGTGGATTTGCGTGTCGATGTTGGACACGAGTTTTCATGAGGTTTTCGAGTGCCGATGTTGGGCACTCAGGTTTCATGAGATTTACAGGATATGAGGACCGATCAGACTGACGGCGCCTGCGGTATTTGAATTTGGGGTGTCGTTGATGGACACCGAGATTTTCCATGATGATGATTCGTTGATGATGATATGGTTTATCTCATACTCAGTATTTATTATATATGCATTGTTTCATGTAGTAGTAGTACTTGATGGTGTACCTTGATCATGATTGTTGCATATCCATATTGCCATATTTATGCTATCAGATTACATGTGTTAGATCATCGTTGTACGTGCATACCGCGATTATCTGTATGATGTTACTTACTATTCACGAGTTGGCAACTTACTCCCATTGTGCCACAGTGTTTTGCAAGATTTATCCTCAGAGTAGTCACGGCAGGGCTGCTTATTGTATCTTTTTCAGCGGATACCGCTATGGTTGGCTGTGAGCCTTTTTGCTGTAGGTGGGTTTGCGGTTATCCGTTTATGTTCATTGTATATCTCATTGTATCTAGTACTCTCCATCTACCACTTTCACGTATTGACTTAGAGACGAGTTGTGAGGACAATATTGTATATTTTATGACTCTGGGTGTCGTGCTCGTGTGAGCCAGCCTTTATTATGTAGTTTTACCTCTTTATGCTTTATGTTGTTTTTCATTTATATTGTCTATTTCTTCGCTACGGCGTCGTAAATAAGCTTGTGGTGGTTGTTTCCGCATTTGGGCATGATTTGCTCCCGTTTGGGGATGCTTTATTTATATTCTATGTTTGTACCGGTTTCGGGGCTAATTATTACAAAGGAGGTGCTGCCAAAATTTTTAAGAAAATAAACTTAAGTTTAAAGATTTTTACTTGAGATTTCCAGATGTTTTTAACAATATTTTTACCACTTACTTCTTTTGATGGTTTAGATTTCTGGGTTTTCGGCTTACTTAAATTGCGTTACGCCTGTTGACGTCACGTGGTTTAAGTGCCGGTCACGTGCCTAAATTTGGGTCGTGACCTGTGGTGTATCCCTGATCTCGTTGCTATAAGTCAACGAAATTCGGGAAACGCATATTTACTTACGTTGATGACATGTAATGTTATGTATTGCTGTGATATGTTATATTGGATCGTCATGATTGAATAACCGGAGGGTTTTGCGTGAGATGGGAGTTTTTTAATTGTCATTCATGTAAAAATGTATGTAATATTCTTTTATTGGGACACTTCCGGATTGAGGATGGTGTCACTATTGATGTATATTATTTACTTTTCTGCATTAGGATAGACCCAAGGCAGGGAGCACAAGTAACCGGGTTCTAGAGTCCAGTGGGAGACCATCTCGAGGAGTCGAGACCGGGTCTTTTAACTCTAGAATTGGCAGGGTTGCTTGCCGCTCTCGTAGGGGTCTAGGGATGTGGGTTTGGCTATTCATCACGACCGTGAAATCCGTGTTTTCCATTACTAGTTAAATTTAAAACACGGACCTCCTAGTATATCCAATATTTCATATGTTGACTTCTGCTGCTTGAGTTCTGTGATGTGATCATATAACTGCGTGAGACAAATGATATATATATATATATGATATATAATAAACATTGCTTATATTTTGCACTCGCGCTAGTCCAGCCCCCGCTCTGCCGTTAGTTATGTAACCTAACGGTGCATGACGGGGCCCCATGGCGAATGCGGATGGCATAAGCGTAAGTTCTATTTTCGTTTATTTTCTGTGATGTTTAGGGAAACATAAATGATGGGACTTCATTAATGAGATTAATGGAAAGAAAAGAAACCTAAAGATTTTGTAGAATCAAAATTTTCAAAAAGGCAGCTCTAGTTCTTGCTTTGCATAGTGGTATTCCTTGAAGAATATCCAGCATCTCATTCGATGAGGAAAGAGCCGAGATCCCTTCACCCGGAGTGACCTCTTTAGCAAAACTAGCAAATGCTACAACCCACTCGGTTTTGTTTTTAATAGCTCCACTAGTTCTTGCTTTGCATATTGGTATTCCTTGATGAATATCCAGCACCTCATTCGATGAGGAAAGAGCCGAGATCCCTTCACTGGGAGTGACCTCTTTAGCAAAAATGGCAAAAGCTACAAATAACACTCCATTTCAAATCACTTGATTCCACAACGATATCAAGTTCATTACGTTAAAGGTTTTCATCAAAACCAGTCGTAGCCCTCCGTCATTTCAGATACGTGCTATTTAGTATTCGTGCTGCGTTTGTTGACCATAGCCGAGGCGCAGTGTACGGTAACTGATTAGTGCTTATCTGCCGCATGTGATGCGATTGGATTAGGGTAGTCGTACGGCTTTGTTGACCTTAGCCAAGGGTCATACGGGTGGGTTTAATTCAATCATGAAATGACTGGTCGAACTTGGCTAGCGCTTATGATTTTTTGACCATAGCCATGGTCATAAGTCGCTAGGGGTAAAAACAGATATTGGGTATTTCAAGTGTTAAAATTTGTAATGAGACTGGATACCTTCTATGAGATAGTTGGATCCCGATACCTACTCGAGTAAGAGCTACTCCTGGGAGAGTTTTCCACTTTATAATTAGCCGATCCAGTAGGTGTCTAAAAAAGGTGTTAACGGGGTTAAGCCCCTGCGGAAACAAGGTTATTTAATTAGTCCAATGCGAAAGCATGGGGAGACTCCCTCGGAGTACCAATACCTGCCTGACTGACCGATTGGTGAACTTGTAGGGTGTAATTAATCCCAGCTAATCTTACCTTTTATGGTTTGAAGGAAGATTTGATAAAAACAGTGGGATCCATCCTGATTAGATAAGATAATAATCAATCTAATCTTGCAAAGAGCGCATGTTAAAGCATTTCCTTCTCTCTCTCTCTCTCTCTCTCTCCAGGTAGCGACCATGACAGGCGTTAATCAAGATAATAATATGGATGTATTGACTGAACCAGCTTATTATACTGAGCCGAGGAACGTTGGTTCCGCTTTTTCTTATGATTATCATATGTTTGAGCTAGGAATAGGAGAATATCAGGATTCCCACACAACCCGAACGAAGAATGAGCATGATGATGTATCTTCTTCGGGTGTGTTCATTACCGAGAACTGTTTCTCAGTTTGCTCTACGTCCTGGGTATTGGATACCGAATCAAGATCCCACTTTTGTAATTTGTCACATAGGCTAAGAAGAGGTAGAGAACTGGAAAAGGGTGATATGTCTCTAAAAGTAGGGAATGGAGCAATTGTTGCGGCCAAAGCAGTTGGCAAATATCACCTAGTATTACCAAATGGTAATACGTTGATTCTAAACGACTGTTATTATGTACCAAATATGATGTGCAATATTATATCAGTTTCTTTATTGCATAAAGAAGGATATAATTTTGTATTGGAGGATAATTTTATGAACATTATCCTAAATCAAGTGTTGATTGGGTTTGGTACGTTATGTAATGGTATATACGTTTTAAATCAAACTACAGTTCTAAACGTACAGAATACACACAAGAGGAAATGTTCAGAAATGAACGAAGCCTTCTTGTGGTATTGTAGACTAAGTCATATCAATGCGACAAGACAAGCTAAGTTGCATAAAGATGGATATTTGAATCATTTCGAATTTACATCTTATGAAACTTGCGAGTCATGTCTCAAAGGCAAGATAACCAAAACTCCGTTTACTGGACACGGAGAAAGAGCTACTGAACTCTTGGGACTGATACATAGTGATGTATGAGGTCCTATGCCTACACATGCCAGGAATGGTTCTTCGTACTTCATTACATTCACGGATGATCTCTCAAGATACGGACATGTGTTCCCGATGAAACACAAATCTGAATTTTTTGAGAAATTCAAGGAATATAAGTACGAAGTTAAGAACCATACGGGTAAAACTATTAAAGTCCTACGATCTGATCGGGGAGGAGAATACTTAAGCACGGAATTCAGAGACTACTTAAAAGAGAATGGGATTCTCTCTCAGCTTACTCCTCCATATACACCACAGCACAATTGAGTTTTGGAATGGAGGAATCACACCCTATTAGATATGGTGCGCTCTATGATGAGTAATGCTGAGTTGCTTATTTCCTTTTGGGGTTATGCACTGAGACAGCTGCATACCTATTGAATAGGGTTCCGACCAAATCCGTGCCTACCACTCCATATGAGATATGGAATGGGAAGAGACCATCTCTTAAATGAGTTAAGATATGGGGTTGTCTGGCCGATGTTGAAAAGCAAAATCCAGACACGCTCGAGACAAGGTCTGTTTTGTGCAAGTTTGTGGGATATCCAAAGGATTCATATGAATATATCTTCTACCATACTGAGGAACAAAAAGTGTTTGTTTCTCAACATGATACCATTTTAGAATAGGGGTTTCTTGTGAAAGAAATTAGTGGTAATGAGGTAGAACTGGAAGAAGTTCCAGCTACACAAATAATAACTGACGATTTGGTAGAACCAGAGGATTCAATAGTCCCCAACGAACCTCAACCACTCCGCAGATCTAGTAGGGTTCCTCATCCTCCTGAGAGATACTACAGTTTTCTCATAGACGATAGGAGCGAGGATTGCATCATGGAAGATGATGAACCAACTAGTTTTGAGTAGACCATCACAAGTGGAGACTCTGTGAAATGGCAGGATGCTATGCGATATGAGATGGAATCCATGTACACCAACAAAGTATGGACTTTAGAAGTTGCTCCTGAAGGGGTAAAACCCATCGGGAACAAGTGGATGTTTAATGAGAAAATTGGTGTAGATGGAAAGGTTGAGACCTTCAAAGCTAGACTTGTTGCTAAAGGTGTCAATTATGATGAAACTTTTTCTCCAGTCGCTATGCTTAACTCCATCGGGATCCTACTTACTATTGATGCATACCATGAATACGAAATATGGCATATGGACGTCAAGACCGCTTTTCTAAATGATGATTTAGAAGAGAGCGTGTACATGACACAGCCAGAGGGCTTCATAGACAGTGGGAGCAGTGGAAGCGTATGCAAGCTGATTAAATCAATCTACTGATTAAAGCAGGCATCGCGGAGATGGAACATCTATTTCGATGAAGCTATCATAGAGTTTAACTTCATCAAAAAAGTAGATGAGCCTTGTATATACAAGAAGGTTGTAGAGAGTAAGGTTGTCTTCCTCGTATTGTACGTGGATGACATACTCTTGATAGGAAATGATGTTCCTATGCTACACTCGGTCAAGCTCTTCTTATCACACAAGTTCTCCATGAAAAATCTAGGTGATGCCTCCTACATCCTGGGAATAAAGATCTATAGAGATAGATATAAACGGATGTTCGGATTGTCCCAATCTAGGTACATAGACACCATACTAAAGAGATTTAGTATGGAATATTCTAAGCGTGGTAATTTACCCGCTTTTTCATGAATCACTCTCTCCAAAGAGATGTCTCCCAAGACTGATTTGGAGAGGGCTCACATGCAAGGGGTACCCTATGCTTCGGCACTCTAGTCTATCATGTATGCGATGTTATGTACCAGAATAGATGTAGCTTACTCACTAGGTGTAGTGAGTAGGTATCAATCAGATCCTGGGGAAAAGCACTGGAGAGCTGTGAAGAAAATTCTTAAGTACTTGAGAAGGACTAAAGAAATGTTCTTGGTGTATGGTAACGGTGAACTCCAGGTGGATTCCTTTACCGATTCGAGCTTCCAGAGTGATAAGGACATCAGTAAGTCGGTATCGGGTTTTGTCTTCACCCTTAATGGAAGGAAGTTATGTTGGAAGAGTTCCAGGCAAGATACCGTAGCAGACTCGACGATGGTGTTGGAGATAGTGCCCTCAGAGTCAATTATTGGATCACAGGCACGTGATTGCAATGATTGAGGGATGACCTATACCGGTAGGACAGTCTTACTCAAGATGATAGTATGCTATCTGGTTTATCTTTATCATCGTGTACTGCTTTAGGTGACCTTACAGGTCACTATTGCGCGTTGATAGAGCCCTTAGGATTCTTGCTTGACGGCCAGCAGTATGATGGCGATCATATACGTGGGAGCTGGGGTCTATAAGCACATCCTTAAAAGGTCCCTACTCGTGGGAGTTTTCGAGACAGGGCATCGATACTCCAGAATAGACTAGTGTATACAGTCGAAACCCCGACGAGGGGCGGTGGCTGGTCTCACAAGCCACTGGTGTCAGTTAGTTCACCTAAGATGTATACAGGTGCTCATTGGGTTATGAGTACACCGGACAGGACTCACCGGGAACATGCTAGTTGGTCTTATACCTGACGTCAGATAGCAGTTCCCTGGTGACATGTGTACAGGTTAGTTCATCGACCTAAGATCGTCATTTGTCTCGTGTGAGTTCCCACTGTACTTTGATTACTATCCTACCACGGCTCAAAGGAGTCGTGCAAACAGGTTTTAGTTGGGTACAGTCCCGAGCCACATGGAGGCAGTGAGCGGATCTGCAAGGGTTCGTCTCTCCCGGTATTGGGGGTGAGGTCGCGCTGTGTCTGGGAGAGCCATTACACAAAGCCCTCGGCCGAAGAAGGAGATTTACTGGTAGGTATTCCAGTAGTATCTCAGGGTGTTCTGGGCTACACTCCGACACGACTTGTACCGCTTTTGGGGGTCTGACTTTTACCAACCCCCTAGGCCCACCATGCGATACTCATAGACGAACGGACCGGACTGTACGGATATTGTCACTGACAGGCTCAGTAGGGTGTCAGGATGAGTTCGCTCATCGACGTCCCTTTTGGTCAACAACTGGTAGCCCGTTACGTATGGCTAATACCTCTGACGTGCTGGTGGTTAAATCCACAGCCAAAGTGTTGACGAGTCTTTAGAGTCCCCCACAGACCGTTTTCTCAAGTTTCGGGCGAAACGCTGTAGAGGCCGTATGGAGATATGGCAGGGTTCGATCATATACGTGCGGTATTGCACGGATCATGATCGGACGGATAATACTAGCGGGCTTTGGTTTAAGCCGGATCCCAGTATTGTACAGTGTAGATTTTGTCTCATTGCATTTGTATTCGGTCGCAATACAAATGCAGGTATGTATATACAGTGGCGGGGTTTTCCTGTAATTTATTACGGGATCGGTTTTCTGAAGTTGCCAGTTTGTATTCCGTTTCGGCCATATTTCTTTGCATATTGTTGTTTCATGATGGTTGCACCATCATTGACTTCATTGGATCATCATTGCTTGACTTTTGAGACATGATTGCTTGCTTTATATGATGAGAAGAGTGATGGTTGTTGATGAGGTGACTTGGTTGTGATGATTATTCATCATGATGAGCTTTTCTCTTTCTTGCATGATTTTCCTTGGCTCATACATTCTTTCTCTTCCCCTCTTGGGGCAAGGCTGGCCACTTCTAGCAAGGGAGCTGTCCCAATTTTTGTGTGGGGATATACACTCATTTGGCTTCACAAAATCCCATAGTTCCATCTCCAAAAGTTTAGTTCATTTCCTCCACCGAAAAGGCAACTTCTTAAATCCCCAATGAGACATAGCACTACACTATTATACAGCAATTCTTGGGCATGTCAACTCGCCAACTTCGTGCCCGAGTTGCCTCGGTCCAGAGGTGGGAGCCCGTAAAAGAACCCGGCGATGTGGTGCCCTTCTGAAGAGGAGTTGAAGACCGGAGATTCCGCGGGAAGATCGGGACGACGACGAGAAGACCGGAGGACACGGATCGCTCGGTATATCTCTCTACCCTTTCTCTAGTTAGCTAGTAGTAGGTTAATGGTCCAATCCGGGTTTATGGTCCGCGGTGGCGCCGGTTTATAAAGTTATGAAAATTTTTGATTCCGCATTTTGGCCTCGGAAAGACGGCCGGGGCGCCGCCGTGCACCAACATGATATCAGAGCCACGCAATTAACCTAGTCTAGCTTGCTCTAACATGTTTACAAATTCGATCGATCGGAATTTCAAAAACCGCGATTTCAAGAGCATAAGTTTCTGTCGATTTTATTTTTGCTCGAAAATTTTCTTTGAGTGTTCCAGAAATCAGTGCAGGCAATTATAAGAATTCTGTAAAAAAATTGGTAAGGTGATACTGTAGCAAGACCGCGGAACCGCGGCCAAACCTCTGTTCCGGCCGCGGTTCCGCCGCGACACGGTGTCTTCACTGTACCAATTTTGTACAGAGCTCTTTAAATTTGGAATTGGGGTTATTTGTATATTCTTTTTGGGCCCAGAATTATTTTGAGTGCTACAGTTGTGCTTGGGGCCCACTTGGGAAAATTTGATCGATCGAAAATTTTAAACATGTTAGTTCACAGTATTTACATTATATCTGCGACCGTGAATGTCACTTGATCGGTAAATCCTGTCTAACTGCTATAGCCCTTTTAGACGGATTTGCGAACGTGACATTCACGTTGATGTTCTGTGTTGTGCTGTGATGTTGCGGATTGGTCGTGGGGGATAGCCTGGATGCAATGGTAGTACAGTTTTGGTTGTATTATGTACATTTGATATTGCGGGGCGAGCGTCCGACATGTGGACTGCCGTCACTGCCTGTTTGTATATTATTCTTTTGGGGCACGACCGGGGTGAGGTCGATGTACCCGTTGTATATATATTTTACTTTCTGTACTAGGATTACCCCAAGGTGGGGTGCACGGATAGCCGGGTTCTAGAGGGCAACGGGCCCGCATCTCATAGCGTTGAGACGGAGGGGCCTCACTCTAGAATTGGCGGGCTGTTCGCCGCACTCGTAGGGGGTACAGGTTGACCCAGGAGGGGTGCTCAAGTTACCGGATTCCGTGAAGTGCTAGGTGGTCCATTCACGTTGCTGAAGGGGGCTGCCTCGCTTCAGGTTTTGGCGGGTAACTTGCCGTGCCCGTAGGGGTCTAGGATTTCATTGCACAAGCTATCCACACGACCAGGGGAACGTCGTGTTTCAGTAGCGGCTCTATGAAACCCGGGGATCCCAGATATCTGTATTGTTCTGTGATGCTTATTACATTTCTGTGATGTTGCATTTTATCACGCCTTGAGCGAATATTATATATTGATATATATACTAGTAGATGTTGTATATGTTTTGCATCCGCGCTAGTCCAGTCCCCGCTCTGTCGTTAGTTAAGTAACCTAACGGGTAATGACGGGACCCAGTGGCGAATACGGATGGCATATACGTACATCATTATTTTCGTTCTTTATTGGTGTGATCAATTGATGGGACTGCATTGATTCGGATCAATACAAGCTAAACAAACCTATTCTGATGTTGTTGGAACAATTTTTCAAAAAAAGCTGTTATTGCAAGGGCGTTCTCTTTTGTTTTGCACGGTGGTATTCAGTTGGAATATCCAGCACCTCAGTCGACGAAGCAAGGGCCGAGATCCCTTCACCGGGAGTGACCCCTTGGACAGAAGTTTGCGTCAGGGTAATAACTTCACTATAGCCGATTACTTTTACTTTGCATCGTGGTATTCAGTTGGAATATCATGCACCTCATTCTACGGGGAAAGAGCCGAGATCCCTTCGCCGGGAGTGACCTCTTTAGCAAAGGTTTTCGCCACTATATTTTTATAAAAAGCTATGCAGTTCCTTCAACGATATCAAGTTCATTACGTTAAAAGTTTTTCGCCAAAAACTAGACGTAGCCCTCCGTCATTTCTTACAAATATTACTTAGTATTCGTGCTGCGTTTGTTGACTGTGTCAAGGCGTAGTGTACGGTAGCTATGTAGTGTTCGTTTGTGGCATATTAATGGGATTGGTTAGGACAGTCGTGTGGCCTTGTTGACTGTGTCAAGGGCCTGTACGGGTGGGTTTAATGCAATCCAGGATAATTACGGGTTGAACTTGACTAGGACTCTTTGATTTGTTGACTGTATCAAGGTCACTTGGGTCCTAGGGATAAAAATCACATCGGGAGTTTCTAAAGGAACTGAAACTTGCCAGGCATGCGCATACCTTCTGGAGTGTGGTGACGTGAGTGGATTCCGTCACGTTGTCATGCGATGATAGTTGGATCCCGATTCCCACTGATGAGTTGGTTTACTCCTCGGGTGATCCCGACTAATTCTTCTTTCAGGTTTGGAGGAGAATTTGACGGTACCGTGGGAGGTTTCCTGATTAGATAAAATGATAACCATTCTGATCTAGGTTAGAGTGCACGCTGAGTGTTTCTTTTCTCTCTCTCTCTCTCTCTTTGGCAGCGACCATGACCCGACCCTAAGACTATGACTCAGTGACCAAAATTAACCGAACCTTCTTATACACTGGCTTTTGGATTGTCAGAGTTGCATACCTCATTGCCACTCCTACTTTTACCCTTTTCTCCAGGACGCCCCGTATTACTACAAACGTCCACTTCCATTGGACAAAACCATCATATGGTTATATACGAACTTGAAGGAATTTATTCGAGGATGGTTTCCGGTTCTGGAGAAAACGAATAGGACTATTCAGTTGTCTTTTCCTTTTACCTTCTCTCAGGTTGCGAGTACTCCTTGGTTTAGGAGATAGTACACCTATTACGCAAATTGGATAGTCTTCTTCCAAACCATAGGCAGGTGTCGAACGGTAGGGAATGAAGAAAACCAATTAGCCTAAACGGTGTACAGAAGGTATTAAGTAAAGACATATCAAGGGATTAGTAAGAGGGCAAAGTAAATTGCGACTGCTATTCACGACCAAACCAAGTATTTCTTCGCCAATCCTATATCACCTTTGTATTTCTCCAGAACACTCCGTATCACTACGAAGATCCACAGTTATTTGGATACTCCATCGTATGGTTATATACGAACTCGAAAGGAACTTGTTCCAGTTCGGGGATGGATTCTGGTTCGGGAGAAATAGGAATAAGGTTTATTCGGTTGTCTTTTATCTTCACCTTCTCTCGCATTGCGAGTGTTCCTAGGATTGGGACAGTACACCCATTATGCTTATTGGATAGTCTTCTTCCAAACCATAGGCTGGTGCCGAACGGTAGGGAAGGAAGAAAACCATTTGGCCTAAAGGGGTGTACAGAAGGTAATGACTAAAGACATATGAAGGGATTTGGAGAGATGGCAAAGAAATATACGGTTACAGTTGTGAATCTGGATAATGGAAGAGGCATTACTAGGAATACCAGGATACCCCTACGAAACATTTTAATGTTTCAGTTTCACTGTGTACTGTTAAAAGAAAACTGATTTCCCAATTAGACACTTGCTCCAGGGTATGTATTTACCGGGTATGATTCTCACATCTGTATGGTTTTACAGATGATGAGTGGGAGTAAGTTATTGGGAATTAGGTGATCATCCTCATTATATCGGAATTCATTGTAATTGGTGATATTTGAGGAAATCATCTGGGTTGTTTGCCAGATGGCAAATATTTGGTTTTGAATATCCGCTGTTATGCACCAATTTCAAATTGATATATCTGTACGTCTATTTTTATAGAGTGAGATATAACTTTTTGAAATTATGTCTATGACATTTACCTGTATCAGTGGATGGTTAGGTAAGGAGCATTGAACAGCGGTGTAATTCTTCTTAACCATAAGTACAGTTTTCAACCTACGACACACAGGGAATGAGTTATTAAACTCAAAGGACTTATACAGAGTATTGTATGTTGTCCAGTGTCCATTAGGACAGAGGGGTTGGTACTCATACTGTATTCTATTTACTTATGACTTCTCTGGTTCTTAGGCATGTGTTTCGTAGAAACACAGGGTCCAAGTTTTGAGAAGTTATAGGTATAAGAGTAAAGTAGAGAACCAAGTATTGCAAGTATCGGGATTCTTCAAGATGATCAAAGATGTAGATACTTGTGTATGGTATTCGGTTGATAGTATTGATTAAGAGAACTTGTTTCTCTTTCAGGTTACTCATAATTGGAAGCACTCCTAAGTTGAGTAATGTTGATCGGCCTCTTTCCATTTAGTTAACATGCACTAGAGACAGTTGCATGATTTGAATCTGGTTCAATTAAATTAGTGCCTCTGTTTCTATATTGGATATAGAACAGTTCATATCTTAAGGTACGGGGAGTTGTCCGGCTTATGCTTAAAACCAGACTCTGGATAACTCAAGGCACGTTTCTGTAATGGTTGTTTGTGGGTTGACCCAGGCTATGACGAGGGTTGATTTTCTACCATCTGGAAGATCAATAGTGATATTGTTCTTGACTCGCCACAGTTTTAACAAAAATGGATTTTTTCAGAAAACAGTAGTGGGAGTATGGTAGAACTGGAAGTGATTCCAGAACTCCAGACGATTACTGAAAATTTGATAAGAACCTAAAGATTCAATCTGGTTTGACATTCCATTAGTCGCTCCGCAGATACGGTGGGTAACCTCAGGCACCCGAGAGGAACTCCGGTAGCCTCAAGGACGGTGACAGGGAGGTTCTTGTTTACCCAGACTTGCCATTGTTGTTGTTCCAGGCTGCGAGACCTGGCAGGAGGATGAGTATAGCGTCGTTCTAAACTAGCTTTAGAAGTGTACGTGTATATGACTCTGCCAGAGGGTTGTCGTAGTCAGTGGGAGCAGCGGAAGCATTGGTGGACAAGTGGCTTATGTCTATTTATAGACTAAAGCAGATATAGCGGAGATAGATCATCTATTTCTGATGTGACAGTCATAGGTTTGACTTCATCAGAATAGGGGATGGATCTGTTAAAAAGGTAGTAGGGTGTGATATCCTAGTATTTGGATGACATACACAGAGTAGGAAGTGATGTTCCTATACTACGATCGGTTACACTTTGGTTGTCACACAGTGGTTTCTCCACATGGGACTTGGATATTATATCAGACATTCTAGTTACTGGATCTATGGTTTTAGATCTAGATTTGGGTGGTTTCCCAATCTGGGTACTTAGACAACATTCTAAAAGTATTTAGAATGGACGGCTCCTGGCATGGAGGTGTACCTGCAGGTGATGGAGTCACCCTCTCTAAAGGTGTCTTGCAGACTAAAGGGGAGAGGGATGTGCATGATTGGCAGATCACTTGCTTAGGCAATTGAGTCGATCATGAGTACCACACCAGATGTTGTTTTTACAGTAGATGCAATAAGTTGATATTGATCCAATCCTGGAGAAACGGTCGGAAGCAGTTTTAGAACATAAGTGGATGTTCTAGGGATATGATAACAACAGTCTCTTTCAGGAGACAGTTATCACTCCAGGCTTCCAAGGTGACCTGGATGACAGATTGGTTGTCAGAGTTATAGTTTTCCTTCTGACGAGGGGCAGTATTTTGGACAGGTGGTCCAGGTGGATACTGAGGGAAGGATGGCGCAGGATACTGATTAAGTTCAGTTGACTATACAGTCTAAAAAGTTTGGATTTGGAGTTCATTTATGAACTAGGTCCCATCAGACATCCAGACATATTCTAAGACAGGTATTGCTCATTTCAGGAGATGGGTTTCTCCGCGAACTTGAGATAAAGAGAGACATAGAAAGAAACATTAGGGCAGATCCACTCACTGAGGCTATTCCTCGAACGCAATAGTTTCGCAAACGAGCTTTGTGAGACTGACTAGTAGAGAAGTTGGGTGTTCGGTATCACACGGGCTGTGAGTATGCGACATCGCAATAATTAGCCTTGAGTGCAAGTGGGAGATTGTTGGAGATAGTGCCCTCAGAGTCAATTATTGGATCACAGGCACGTGATTGCAATGATTGAGGGAGGACCTATACCGGTAGGACAGTCTTACTCAAGATGATAGTATGCTATCTGGTTTATCTTTATCATCGTGTACTATTTTAGGTGATCTTACAGGTTACTATTGCGCGTTGATAGAGCCCTTAGGATTCTTGCTTGACGGCCAGCAGTATGATGGCGATCATATACGTGGGAGCTGGGGTCTATAAGCACATCCTTAAAAGGTCCCTAGTCGTGGGAGTTTTCGAGACAGGGCATCGATACTCCAAAGTAGACTAGTGTATACAGTCGAGACCCCGACGAGGGGCGGTGGATGGTCTCACAAGCCACTGGTGTCAGTTGGTTCACCTAAGATGTATACAGGTGATCATTGGGTTATGAGTATACCGGACAGGACTCGCCGGGAACATGCTAATTGGTCTTATACCTGACGTCAGATAGCAGTTCCCTGGTGACATGTGTACAGGTTAGTTCATCGACCTGAGATCGTCATTTGTCTCGTGTGAGTTCCCACTGTACTTTGATTACTACCCTACCACGGCTCAAAGAAGTCATACAAACAGGTTTTAGTTGGGTACAGTCCTGAGCCACATGGAGGCAGTGAGCGGATCTGCAGGGGTTCGTCTCTCCCGGTATTGGGGGTGAGGACGCGCTGTGTCTAGGAGAGCCATTACACAAAGCCCTCGGCCGAGGCAGGAGATTTACTGGTAGGTATTCCATTAGTATCTCAGGGTGTTCTGGGCTACACTCCGACACGACTTGTACCGCTTTTGGGGGTCTGACTTTTACCAACCCCCTAGGCCCGCCATGCGATACTCATAGACGAACGGACTGGACTGTACGGATATTGTCACTGACAGGCTCAGTAGGGTGTCAGGATGAGTTCGCTCATCGACGTCCCTTTTGGTCAACACCTGGTAGCCCGTTACGTATAGCTAATACCTCTGACGTGCTAGTGGTTAAATCCACAGCCAAAGTGTTGACGAGTCTTTAGAGTCCCCCACAGACCGTTTTCTCAAGTTTCGGGTGAAACGCTATAGAGGCCGTATGGAGATATGGCAGGGTTCGATCATATACGTGCGGTATTGCACGGATCATGATCGGATGAATAATACTAGCGGGCTTTGGTTTAAGCCGGATCCTAGTATTGTACAGTGTAGATTTTGTCTCATTACATTTGTATTCGGTCACAATACAAATGCAGGTATGTATATACAGTAGTGGGGTTTTCCTGTAATTTATTACGGGATCGGTTTTCTGAAGTTGCCAGTTTGTATTCCGTTTTGGCCATATTTCTTTGCATATTGTTGTTTCATGATGGTTGCACCATCATTGACTTCATTGGATCATCATTGCTTGACTTTTGAGACATGATTGCTTGCTTTATATGATGAAAAGAGTGATGGTTGTTGATGAGGTGACTTGGTTGTGATGATTATTCATCATGATGAACTTTTCTCTTTCTTGCATGATTTTCCTTGGCTCATACATTCTTTCTCCTCCCCTCTTGGAGCAAGGCCGGCCACTTCTAGCAAGGGGGCTGTCCCAATTTTTGTGTGGGGATATACACTCATTTGGCTTCACAAAATCCCATAGTTCCATCTCCAAAAGTTTAGTTCATTTCCTCCACCGAAAAGGCAACTTCTTAAAACCCCAATGAGACATAGCACTACACTATTCTACAGCAATTCTTGGGCATGTCGACTCGCCAATTTCATGCCCGAGTTGCCTCAGTCCAGAGGTGGGAGCCCGTAAAAGAACCCGGCGATGTGGTGCCCTTCTGACGAGGAGTTGAAGACCGGAGATTCCGTAGGGAGATCGGGATGACGACGAGAAGACCGGAGGACACGGATCGCTCTGTATATCTCTCTACCCTTTCTTTAGTTTGCTAGTAGTAGGTTAATGGTCCGATCCGAGTTTATGGTCCGCGGTGGAGCCGGTTTATAAAGTTAAGAAAAAATTTGATTCCGCATTTTGGCCTCGGAAAGACTGCCGGGGCGCCGCCGTGCACCAACAGATGGAGGCTCAATACATCGCTGTCAACGATGCTGCCAAAGAGGCTATCTCGATGAAGAATTTCATAGCTGAAATTGGTGTGGTTCCAACCATTAAGCATCCAATACCTGTGTATTGTGATAACAATGGAGCTCTAGCTTTGGCCAAGGAACCCCGGTCCCATCAGCGATCCATATATATTCTTAGGCGGTATCACCTGATCCGGGAGATAGTAGATCGATGGGAGATCGAGATCAGGAGAGTTGACACGAAGGACAACGCAGCGGATTCACTCATGAACGCCCTCCCCCAGACGCAGTTTGAGAGACTTTTTGGGATGCTGGGTATGAGATACTACAACAACTAGCCTTAGTGCAAGTGGGAGATTGTTAGGAATATGTATGCCCTAGAGGTCATTATTGTATGATATAGTGGACGCTTGGACATATATATACAGGACTTTCTTGCTCTACATGATAATATGCTATCTGGTTGCTCTTTATCTTAACATGTACACTTGTATTATTATACCGTCTCTCTGATACTTGTTGATAAAGCCTTTAGGATGTTTCCTTGACTACCAGGACTATGATATGGATCATACTACTGGGACTTGTGTAGTCCATAAGCACATCCTTTAATTGTTCCTAGTCGAGGGGATATCGAGACAGGGCATCGATATTCTAGAGTAGACTAGTGTGTACGTTCCTTGAACCTGTATGGGACGATGGTTGATCCCATAACCATTGGTTTTTGACATCAAAGATTGTACACAGGTGATCATTAAAGAATGGGTAAACCAAACATGACTTGCCGAGAACTCTTAGATGGTACCATACCTATCTTCAGATAGAAGTTCTCTGGTGACACTGGTACAATATTAGTCTGTAGACCCGAGATCGTCATAGAGTCTTGTGTGGTTCCCACTGTGCTTTGATTTCCTCCCTACCATGGCTCAAAGGAGTCGTGTAAACAGGTGGATTTTGGGTACAGTCCCGAGTAACATGGAGGCAATGAGCGATGGGAGGGGTTTCATCTCTCCCGATATAGGGAGTTGATGTTGCGCTATACTCGATTGGCTATAACAGTAAGTCCCTGGCCAGAGCTGATGAGATTTACCAGTAAGTGTTATCAGTAGTTTCTCATGCCGTTATGAGCCATACATCGGCATGACTTATCAAGTTACTGGGATCTGACGATTCCACCTCTAGACTTGATATGTGACATATCAGACAAAGAGACCGGACTATACGGTAAGTATTACTTATAGGCTTCATAGGAGTTTGGACAACCTTGCTTGTTGATGTTCTATTCGTTCAATACCTGGGTAGCCGTTACGTCCAGCTAATATCGTTGACAGCTTGTGGGTAACTGATGTGATCATTACCTACTACTGGCGTATTGACGAGTCTTTAGAGTCCCACACAGAGGTTTCGTAGTTCAAGCGAAACGAAGTAAGGCACATATGTTGATATGTGCGGGAGGCCTGATTAAATACGAGTATGTAATACCGTATTCTAATCTGGCAGTTATTTGATATCGGTTAGGTTATATGTGATATAACCGGATTATTGAATCACGTGTTGATTTGATAATGTGATATACAGATAGATGATATTAGTCGGTTATATGTGATATAACCGGATTATTGAATCAAGTGTTGATTTAATAATATGATATATATTTATATTTGATATAATTATATATTAACTAATATTATAGCTCATATATATATTATTTATGAAGCATGGTTTGATTTTCTATTTTTTGGAAAATAGAAAAATAGGTGGAAAATGGGGAGACTTTTGAGGAAAGGGTGAAACATGGCTTTGTTCATTATTTTATTCATTTGTTTGCACTATTGAAGCATGGTTCGATATATGTGTTGTGATATATTGTATGCTTCAATGAGTGAGAAGAGAAGTTAAGCCATTCTACACTTGTTCCATTTTTTCCTTACCTTAGCTCTTTCATTCTCCATTTTCCTTCTTCTTCCTCCTCTTCCTCCAAGCCCTAACCCTCACATGTGATGTGAACCATAGAGCTTTGGATAAATCCTAAGTGAGCTTAGAACCCATACTTCATCATCCTACACTTAATTAGCACTTGAGTTTAGGGTGTTTTCCTTCACTAAAGAAAAATTAGTGAAGAGGTAGCTTGTATTAAAGAAGCTTCAGGTGGATTATCTTCGGCACGAAGGTCGCGAAGGAAGCTCATTCATTCTTCAAGTGGAGCCTAGAGGGGTCATAGGGACTACTACCCAGAGCTATAGAAGATAAGGACTTGGTCTACAAAGGTTGTAGTCTCCATCTCTTAGTGTAGTTCTTCTTTTATCATATGCTAAACCCTAATATTCTAGTTAGATTCTAGGTTAGTGTAGCTTAGCACCAAGAAAATTTTAAAATTGCATGCTTGATGCCGGTTAAAACCTTGTGGTGGTGCTAGGGCACACTTTCACCAACAGTGGACAGTTGGCCGTCGAGATGTGGGAAACCGGTATAATTGGCCCTATCGAACCAGCGTCATCCAGAGGGCATCGGTTTATACTGGAAACAAACGATTATTTCTCTAAGTGGGCAGAAGAAGTGCCCCTAAGGGAGGTGAAAACGGAGAATATCCTTCACTTCTTCAAAACCCATATTATCTACTGGTTCGGAACTCCACGACGGACAATCTTGGATGATGGACCTGCCTATAGAAACCACAAAATAAGTCACTTCGCACAGCAGCACAAGATAGACTGGAGATACTTCTCAGTCTATAATCCTCGGGCCAATGATCTAGCTGAAGCATTCAACAAGATCTTGACCAAGATTATAAAAAAGATGGTGTCCAGAAACAAAAAGGACTGGGAAGAGAGGCTGCATGAAGCTCTTTGGGCATACCGAACAACGTTTAAGATGGACACAAATACAACACCATATGCATTGGTGTTCGACGCTGAAGTAGTACTCCTACTCGAGATAGAAATCTCCTCATTATGAGTGGCAGCTGAATACGAGCTAACAGATGAAGATAATTCTCATCTTGGGCTTGAGGAACTCGATGCTCTCGATGAAACCCGCCTTATGGCTCAGCAAAATCTAGAAGCTTATAAGGAAAGGATGACACGGTAATATGAAAGACTAACCAGGTCCAGAACATTTCGCCAAGGCGAACTTATGCTGGTTATCAAAAGACCTATGATTCCTAATCGTGCAAAATGGGGGAAGTTCAAGCCAAACTATGAAGGCATAAGGTCTAACAAGGTGGAGCTTATCTGCTCATAGATACGCATGGCGAAAGGTCATTTCGGCCGATAAATGGTCGATTCCTCAAAAAGTACTATGCCTGAATGGAGATTTAGGTCAATGATAGATGACGATGCTTGTGTCCGCTCGCTATCTTCCTGAATCAAATCTTTGAAAGTGGTGCAAAATGATATTCATCCCCAACATGGGAATATTTGATTGAAATGTCCTTAAACTAATATTCGTCCCAAACACAGGAATGTTGAACCGAAACATCCCTAAACTAATGTTGGACCGAAACGTCCTTAAACTAATATTTCGTCCTGAACATGGGAATGATAGACCGAAATGTCCCTAAACTAATGTTGGACCGAAACTTCCCTAAACTAATGATGGACTATTACGTCCTTAAACTGGTAACAGACTGAAATGCCCTTAAACTATCATTTCTTTCTAAACATGGGAATGTTGGACCGCGATGTCCTTAAACTAGAATATTGCCCTACAGTATGGGTATGATCACCGTATACAATTCACGGGAATAAACAATCCATATCCTTCCCAGGGCCCATATGATGCGGTCTTTTGAAGAATGCCGTGATCTATAACTGTCAGTGTGTTACCTTACGTGCCGTCTAAAAAAGGTATGTCCACAAGCGAAATGGGCACGGATGAAAACCCGAAGGGGAGACATGAGTAAAAACAGCAAGACTACCGGTGAGCTTATGAAAACCCGAAAGGGCGTGAACTCGTTAAAAGAAAGGAAAAGATGCGCTTGCAAAGTCCATACAACTTTGTAAGGAGAAAACACCTGTGTGAGATCCTTACGACTCACAAAAGAGCAACATGCTTGGGAATCCATATTACCCCTAAGGAGAAAATAAACCTACGAGATCCTCACGACTCATATGGAGAATATATCCGCTGTAAGACCCTCACAGCTTACGGGATTTAGAAATCCTTAAGTTACAGGGATCTAAATCTGTTCTTAAACCATAAAACACCCATAAATTTATACCCTACAAGTGGTCCAATATTGACCCCTGTATACAATTTATGGGCGTAAATAAATATATTCTTGACCAAGTCCCACAAAAAACGAGAAATATTGCTCGACAAGATGAACGACACTTGCGAGTCCACTCGACTTTCAAGGAGAAAGTATTCCTATAAAATCCTTACGACTTACAAGAGTAATATACACTTAGGAGTCCCCATAACTCCTAAGGAGAAAATACACCTATAAGATCCTCACGAACTATAGGGAGAAATACCTTTATGAGACCCTTATGGCTCGTAAAGTCAAAAAATTCTTAGTTAGCAGGGATCTGAATCTGTTACCTAAGCCACCACTTGGTCGAAATTAGCAATGATATATGATGAGTCGCTCCTGGAAATATTCCAGTTGTAGAAGCGGGCATCAAACTCCAAGTCTTCAATTCATAGCAAAATTGATGAGTAAGTAAAGACAAAAAAACAGCCGAAATAATAGGGAAACTCGCAATAAAAAGCAGCAAGTAAAAACAAAAAAATAGCCGAAATAATTAGGCACCGCGAATAAAATAGCTGAAATGAATGGGCAATCGCGACTTTTGCGATATAAAAGGATGAAAAGATAAAGTATCGCGGAAATATAAAAAATAATAATAAAATAAAAAAATTCTGCCCTGCAAATAGTTCCACAGCGACTCTTGTATACAATTCATGGGCATAAATAAAAGAAAAGGAACCATATCTTCCAGCCATGCTTCGTCAAAGAAGAGCCAAGTCTTGATGGTACATCTATAACCTAGAGACTGCCTCGACATTCCTCCTCATTCCAACAGGGTGTGGGCGCAAATGTTAAATAAAACCGGAGCAATGGCATATTCCTAACTCCAGATCTCAATGGCGATACATACAGCGTAGAGGTCATACGGATGTCAACCTTACTTTAGCGAAGAATCGGTGCGACACCAAAGAGAAAGCAAAGTGACGGCATGTGCCTATTTTCGGGTCTTGATGGAAAGCCTAAAGACCATTGGATGTCATCCCACCCCAGAAAGGTGCAGTTATAACTCATCGGGGCTTTAAATCAAGCCTAACCTCAAGTAAAGCGCCACAGCAATACCTAATGCTTGATCTTCCGATAGTAATATGGATATTCCAACCAAAGAAAATTACTTGAAGACGTGTTGTCCAGTCTCAGAAGGGATCATAGACATGACAAACGTGTGGCTACTCGAGCCGCAACTTAAGAGATTGCATATTGAGAATATATCAGCCAACGCAACGGTATTATGGACTTAACCCAGTACCACAAACCTAACGGACCCCTATCATAAAAGGGGGGGTTATCTATATTTAATGTTAGGGTGAGTTTTCCTATAAACCTGAGGAAAAGGTAAACTAAACACTCCAAAATGTGTAAATAAACTAAACACTCAAAAATGAGTAAATAAACCAATCCTTGTCGGATCAGGATAATTAAGAGACAAAGAGGTGCAAATATGAAAATAAAATATCTTTTATTCACAAATCAAAATGGTTAAAAGATACAATCTATAAAGAAAAAGGGAGTACAATGATAACTACTAAGAAGGTAGGGTTTTCAGCAAGACGGTAATGCGCTCATTCTCTTGTTGGAGTTCATTTCCGCGCTCCACTAGTGTGGCCAGCAGGGTTTCGGCTTGGTTCTGTTGTTGCAGAAATGAATTGAGCTTCTCTGAAAGCTTTTGCTTAGCAATCTCATGGCCCCCATTCCCTGCTCCATAAGGTCAAGATCCTTTTTCAACGCCATCCCTCTGAATACGCAGCGCTGAAGATTTTAGAAAATGGCTTGGCCCCGTACGGGTTAGCCTCTACCTGAGCTTGTAACGTCCCGATTCTCTTGAAGTCGTCTCATATTCCTCTTGCTTCCCGGCCAACTTCTGCCCGTAACATTGAATGAGGGTGGCACACTGTTCAATTCGCTCGGTCAATTGGGCCCTTGAAGATAAAGCTTTAGGAGTGAGACACTTACGCTCAATCTCATGGAGGCAAGCTTCAATCTGCCTGCAATAGCTAACCCAAACGTGGAAAAAATCTTTATTATGAAAGGTCATAAGGGTAGCCAGCATGGGGTTGACTTCATCTGCAAAGTTCCTAGCAGAAGTGAGGGCTTAGATATCAGGGTCTTCGATAAACTATCTCGGCATGCGCTTACTGTTCTCTGTGCCTTTATAAGATTGTCGTTTAGCAAAAGGTCCCATAGGAATAGGTATGCGAGATTCAAAAGGAGCCGAAACCAGCGGAGCTGTTACAAAATAAGACATACATAAAGATGGGTAAGATCCTTGTCTAAATGGGAAAAGATGCATAAGATTCAAACCTCCCAATAGCCGAAGAGGTAGATCTGGGAGTGTTAAGGGCTCATCCATTTCCTCGTCTTCTCCTTCAAGCCGTAAGACTGCAATCAGTACAAGAAAATTCTTATCATGAAAGGGTTACTTGTAGAATGTTGGAGTAAGAAACAAAAGATATACTAACCAACGCCGGAAGGAGGAACAAGCCCCAGTTGGAATGCAAAACGTGTGGTTAACACTTGACACAACTAGTTAAAGAGTGCTCCTGCGAGATTGCGATAGTATACACCAAGCAATTAACGTAAGGAGTAAAGTCAACATAGAAACGAAGAAATGATAAAAAATCAAGAGGGAATTTACCTTCCATTGCTAAGCTCGGAAAGATGCGTGGGAGTGCGAAGGAAATAGGTGGAGCGACGACAGTCATAGTACCGGCTGGTGGGGGTTTCTCAACCTGTGGATCTCCAAGATTCAGGGATGTTACGGCCGGTATAATGGCTGTCATGCCTGCACTGGAAGTGAAGAAAACGTTAGCAAACATGCCTAACGGAAATTTAAAAAAATAAATATAAGAATAATACTACGCAATGTATCCTTGGATCCCATGAGAGCCGGCAAGGTAGAAACCATGGCTGTATCCAGAACATTACTAGCCTCGGTAGTTTCTTCGGTCTCTATTGCCATGGAAGAGAGGGATTCAAGATCCAAACCTTCATCTCCTGAATCCACAAAGACCGTCACTATGCTAGCATTGCTTGCAGATGCCTGGATCCACTAGGGGAAGAAGTGGCGATTAGAGCAATATTAGACTCTGGTGGTGACCTCCATCCTAAAATCTCCAGATGCCGCTGCCTCATTTGCTGCCTCAGCATCCAAGCTTGTCCTTACTGTATCAGATGTCATCATACAAAAAGAGATGTTTCAAATAAATTGTTATATGAGGAAACCCAGAAAATAAGTAAATCTTACCAGTTTTAATCAAGGCATCATGTTCTGCTTCCTCCTGAGCAAGGCACTCCGCTTCCTCATGAGCTGCTCGGGCAATTTGCCTATGAGCGGTCGATAAAGTAGGAGGGACATATCAGGAGTACACGTCTTGCTCAATCCAGCACTTGCAGCCAGGTTGACACGATGCTCCCTTTCTGCATGCCTCCGACGCTTCTCCTTCACTTTAGCCGTACGCAGAGATCTTTCCAGGACAACCGATAAAGGAAGGTCCTCATCCGAATCGGAGCCAACATCAGAAATCGCTGCAACATCTGTCATCAGTTGCTTCAACAACGCTTCTCGTAGTGGCATGGAGGAGACCTGAGCAACAAATGGTGGCTCCAAAGATCCTATAGCGGTTGTTGAATGAGGAATATAAATCTATACGTACACCCAAGGATTGTGCCCCGCTCGAAACAGTGCTAGTCGCGGAGGTTCCTATAAGAGAATAAAGGAAAGGAGTCAAGGTACGGACGAAATGAATTAGATGTTCTAAAGCTCGTAAAATGAGTCATACCAAGGCCCATAAAAGCATGAACCTTTCTTCCTCCTCATACGTCATAATCAATGCCTGGAGAACCTCCTTAGCATAGCTGCTTGTTGAGAAAATAAAGTGTTAAAAATAAAGCAAAATATCATTTCACTCTAAAATATGCAAAGAGTGTAAACGAGATCTACCGGAAGCTTTAAGGGCTGCTTGAAGATTGGTCGCTGCGTTTTCGTCGGTTGAGGTCTTAAAAAGAAAAAGATTATCATTGGTTCCGTACTCAAACATAGACTTTTCTTCTTCTGGGAGCCGAAAGCAGCACTTGACGATAAGTGCTTTCTTTTCACAGGTATCTTCGGACGGCTGTTCCGATTTCTGAGCCAATATCTGACTCAGGAGGCACTGCAGTCGTCACGCCACCGCGGGTGCTCACATCGGGCCTTGGTTTAAGCATCGACACCATCGGAAAATCACGCGGAGGCACCACCGCATCGCTCTCCCTTAGGGAAGGGCGACCGACTGTTCGCCGTTTCAGTGGGACCGCAAGTCTACTGGCTGGGATAGAATCCTTGTGATCGAGAACCATCCGCCTCTCTTCCCTAATAATAGGGCCCATCACATGTTGATATCAGGCGGTAAAAGAAGATAAGGCCTTCGGAATATGATCCGATTCAGCCATCAAGAAACAAGATCTCATGTTCAACCGCATGAAACGGTTGACAACATTGTGAACGGTCTCCTCTGAAGCAATAGGATTGACGAGAAAGGCCTCAAGGGGTACACCCTGGTCGTAGCCTAATTGCTGGGCAAAGCGGTATAGGTTATACCTCATGAAAAGCACAGAAGTATTTCGTCTTGATTGTCAAGGTATTTATATGTGTGCTTAAATTTTAATTACCGCAATCAAGACGGTGTCGCTTGGTAACTAGCCGGTTGAGTACGAGTCGATCCACAGGAAGATGGAATCTTTTTCTTTATGTTTTAACGAGTTAAATCCGATTAAGTTGGGTTTTGTTTTAAGATCCACGAATGAGATAAAAGATGATAAAAGACTTGCTAGGGTTAGGGTTAGGTTAGTTCGAGTTTAGGAAATTGTTACTTGTTTCAATGCCCTTCTGATTATAGGTGTTAAGGTAATCGGCAACAATGGGGATTAGCACGACTAGGAAGAAACTTGCAAGTATAAGCTAGGCTTTCCATGCTTAGTTTCTCCCTTTTGGTCCTTATCCGTCCATTCTTGTCTCTTAGCCCTAACCTCCAATTAATTCAACCACAACCGGTCTAACTAGGGAATCACCGCTATAATGTAGGATACGGTGCCGTAGTCGGTGGATTATGGTTCAATTAATTGGAGTCCGAATTTTAAGGTGTTGGGAGAAGAAAGGAGTGAGAGAGATTTCCTTCTCTCAAACCTTCCTTCTCCTGCCCTAACAAGTGAGGAATTACTCACCCATTAAAAAGATAAAAATAAAATTCGAGATAAGAAATAAAATGCAGATTAAATTCTACAACTAGATTAACAAATAATAACTGCAGATAATAAAATACGATAAGAAGAATGCAAGAAAAATAAAAGAACTTACTTTTTATTGATACCTTTCAACGATCTCTACAATTTCTAAAGTGATAAAGATAAAGAACAAAATTAAAATTCTAAATTCTAAAACTAAAATGAGGCATCCTCCAAAGAGGCACACTAATTTGGCTTTGAGCTTTCCTATTTATAGATAGAAAAACCATAGGTTTACATTCTGATCCATACACGAAATTACAAAACTACCCCAAGAGAGCCGAGTCAAAGCACCGACACTGCCACCGACACGTGCATTGCACGGCCGCGGAACCGCAGCAGAAGTGCCTGTTTGGCCGCGGAACCGCGGCCATATGGTGGAATCTTGGGTTCATCTTTTCAGGTATTCTACCAGTTGCTTTTATCTTCTGTTTGGTACACATGGTTTCTCAAAATCTCTTCTGTTCTCTTCCAGATATTCAGCAGTGGACTTTTTCCTTGAACTCCGCTTGAACTGGTATGCGGCATCATGCGGATCAGTATTCATCTGTTATTGGTCGTAGTCCCACATTTGTTGTGACTTTTCATGAATCTCACTGTAAAGAGCTGAGAACCTGTAACCTGCAACTATTTAGCAGATATGGATCAAAAGCACCTATTTATATGCAATGTGATTAAGAATGGGCGATATAACAATGCAAAAATCTGATATGAACAAATACCCCCAAACTTATCTTTTGCTCGTCCAGAGCAAAACCAATTTTATTCTCAAAAAAATCCTAACCTCACTTTCGCAGGGAACGCGATTGCACTGAGCTCGTGCAACAAGCCGTTAAACCTCTAGGTGTCCCTAGTAGGAGGAGTGTTGTCTCCTGAGGGTTTTCAGCGGATACTATCCACAAAATCCGATCAATTTGGCCGTTGACTCTAATTCTTCAATTCAGTATTCTAGCGAGGAAGTCTATTATCTTCAACTTAGAAATCATCAACCTGTATTCTTCACACTTCTTTTTCATTTAACCTTAGATCATATACGTTTTACCATTTTAAAAAGCTTTCAGCATCTCCTAAGTTTTCCTTCTAAGGCGCAATCTTAAATCAGGAATTTTTATCATCTCTACTGAAAATATAAGCCCTGTCTTTTATTCATATCTCTCCTCCAAACTCCAATTATATACCCCTACGTATGTGTAATTATCACCCCTATACTTGGAAATTCAATTCAAGCTATCATACTCTTGTCCATTTTCCAAAATACTTTTAGTTGGTAAATTTTAGATGAAATTGCTCACACATCCTTCATGCGAACGTTAATACTTCTTGAGATACTAAACAACCGATTACAAAATGTGCTTGTGCATTTAGGCGTAATTCCTCGTCTTGCAACTCCTAAGGCTTAGCAGTGACTCCGAAACCAGTTGGTTTAAGGCACTAGGTGATAAAGCACCCTCGCTATATTTTTTTATTTATGCTGCCTTAAGTAATTACAAAACCAGTGTTCATTTTTTTTATCTCTTCATTCACACTTATACTTTTATTTTATTTTCCTTCATACTATGGATTTTAGACAAGAGCATTTCAAGGTATTCTCTACTATCCCAAGTTTCAAGATGTGTGTGAGTACGTAAAGTAGGGTATATATTTTCAGAATTTGGACTTAACGTTCAGAATTATTTTTCAGACTTATATTTCAAATAGAGCTTTCAATACTCTTCCCTTATTTCGATTTAGCCCAAGAACTGAACTCAAAATTTGCCTATTTCTAAATAAACTACAAGGACGTATATTTTCTACAGTTAAACTTTAAGAAAGGTTATTTTTGGGGTTTTTAATTTACTAAGTTTAGGATCTAGTTTTTTCTAACTAGTCAACCGTCATGTTGAACTTAAGTCAAATATGGCCAAAATTGAAATTTTCAAATTTTTTTTCAATTTTTTATATTTTTTATATTTTTTTTATAAAGATTCAATGTAGAAAAATAAGATACGGAATTAAATATGCAAACAAATATGTACAAAAAGTTTTTATATTTTGGAAAAAAATTCGATTTTTGTGGGTTTTAATAAATATGCAAAATATACACATGAATGCGAAGGTAGAAAGCTTACCGAGCACACCCCCAAACTTAAACTTGACAGTGCCCTCACTGTTAGGCTACACCAAGAAGGTCAAAATTGTCGACGCTCCCTAAAAGAAAATTTTAAACAAAACAAAAAGCAAACCAAAATATATACACAAAAAAGGGTCCCCCCCAAACTTAAGTGAAATAGTGTTTCCACTGTTTAAGCGTTAAAGTTCAGAGTTAGGGGGGAGAAAAACACAGTATCAAGCTATACAAGGCCTTACACAGGCCAAAGGTTAGCACCAACCATTCAAAAATTTTATCGTTATAAAGCGGCGGTTGGTGAAAGAACATGTTGTATAGAGTCAGGAAGAAATGGGGTAAAGATAAGTGGTGTAATGGAAAAGGTTTACGTCTCGATTTGTAGAGACGAAACAATAATGGTGAACGGAAACGAGAATGTGGATGATTAGGAATGGGAAGAATGTTCACATTCTCGTATGGGATAAGAAGAAATGGTGGTGGTTCGACTTTTTCAGGTGGAGCTTGATTAATCACAAAATCCGTATCGTTTAGGAATGCGAATTCGTCGGCGAAATATCTTCGAAACTTTCATCGATGGTCCGATTGGACGTTTCAATGTCAATAAATGTCGTGCCAGAATTCAACACACTTGATTTTTCAAAAATTACGGAAGTAGGAGACTCGTAACGATCATCTACCTTATTCTCAAAAGAGTCTAAATCAAGTTGTTTTTCTAGAATTATCGAACTCAAAATATCGGATTGTGATTCAGTAACACTCGCTATCATTAAAGGAAGATTAGAAGAAGAACCAGAGAAAGTGGGAGAAAGAAGTTGAATACGAACTTGAGGGTGGAGATGGAGTGTATAAATTAGCACAAATTGTAATGACCGATGTGTAAAAAGCGATTGTGCTAATCTATCAACCCACTGAGAAATGAGGTCGAATCCCTCAAGATTCGTGAGAAAACATGGGTATGTCGAACTTGGTAAACCAAACATTGAAAATGAAAGTGTAACGGTTTCTTACAAGGTCGGAGCGAGGATGGAGGGAAGTGATTGAGGAAGGGTATCGGTTAAAGATTCAGGAGGGTGTGCGCAGTCAATGAAATGGATAGAATGAATTAGAAAATCTGACTCCTCAAGTAAAACTTCTTCATCCTCAATAATTTCCTCAATACTTTCCTCAAAATTTAGCTTATCCATGCAATTTTCATCAAAATCAAGACGCATATGAAGTTCGGGAGAAACATTTAATGACTCGGGATGATGAATTGGAGAGAAAAATTCAGTCAAATCTGTGGGTTCATCATCCAAAATATTCCCAGCGTCAATATCCTTAATCAAGTGAAAATTAATTTTCTCAGACACCTCAACAAAATCATGGATATCAATCAATTTAGGTTCTAGAGTGGAGGTGTAGAGTTCAAAAGGATTGGTGATGGTTTCACTCCAAAGGGACCCTTCACAATAAGGTAAATCAAACACTATAAAGTCACACAACTCATTAAACGTTTTATCTTCAACCGGTGAATCATTTGGAACACTTGATAGACATTCAAAACCGGAGTTGTGAGATTCAATTGGGGATGGGTAGGTTTGATTTGGAAGGGTGTACAGCTCACTCTCACCACTCAAATTCTCAATCTGTCCAACTGCCTCATCATACATTGGAAAATTTGGAGTTAGTTGTAAACCAGCTACTGGGTCACTAGGTTGTATGAGGGCGGCCATGGACGCATTCGGATCCATCATCTGTTGGCATGACGCTACCTTAAAGTCTTCCAACGACTGTTCCAGACTAAACATGGGTTGTGAAGGAGTTTCAGTAAAAGATTCAAATTTGTTTGGATACTGAAAACTCCCAAATGGCTGTGTAGAAGCAATGTCCAGGGAAGGTGTAAAAGTTGGGTGGGATGGATAGGAATAGAATGATTGGACAGGGGTAGGATCAACATAAGGATAAGAAGGTGAGTGGAATTGTTGATCCAAAGAATTCGTAGTGGTGAAAAGAGTGAAAGATCGGTTACGAGATTGTTCAATATGTTCAACAATAGACATGGGTTTCAGAGTTACAACAGGAATCGAAAAAGGAGTATCAACGTAAGAAGGTGGTGAAGGTTGAAATGGTTGATACAAGGTGGATTGCGGAGTCCAATTGGTTGTCCTAGACGTGTCTATCCGATCTTCCAAAGAAATTTTGGGCATGGAGGGATCGTTCGAAATTCGACCAAAACAAGAACCGTGGGAAGTAATGTCTAGTTGTGGGTACCAAAGTTCGGCAAGAGTTTTACGAGGTGGGGTACCCATGATGTAATGATAGAAAGGAGAAGAAAAAGAATGTGGATTTTTTTTTTGTAAAAAATTGTTTGTTTTTGGAGTTTAGAAATTTTTGAAAGTTTTTTTTAAAAAGAGTTTTGCAAGAATGTATACGGATTTACTTCAAACAATCACAGTTAAAACATGCATAATCAAACCTAGAGCTATGGTCTTCTAAGTCAACTGGACTGCTCCTAACTGTTCCAAAGTAACAAGTTTTGAGATAACCCTCAAATTGTCTCTTCACTGCCAATTGTGGCCAGATAAGCACAAATGAAGAAAGGAGGGTTTCGCTCACGAATCACCGTGAGACAGGTCTTTTAAAGTTACATTTCTCACTTGTCTACCCTAGGCACCACAAAGTCAAGTTTAGATAAACAATTGAATGCCCACAACCTTCCTCTGTCCTAATGAGCACGACAGTCCTTAGTTGGCTGAGTCCAGATATTTTTTAATTAACTCAAGGATGATGCATATGCTTTTAGTGATTTTTGGGGTCTTAGGAAGGGTAATGAAATCCCTACCCAATCTTAATTGGTGTTATAGCCCCTTAGATTCCGTATTAATTATGCAAAGCAATAACACACCAAAAATCTAAAACACTTGCAAAAAAAAAATTTATTTGGCAGCGCAAAGAATCCTGCATAAAAACAATTTATTGGATAGGAGAAAGAGAATCTGTGCAAAAAAACCTGCAGGAAAATTTTTTCAGTGGAGTGCAGAGGAGATGAGATGAGAAATGAGATACTCACAGAGATTTTTGGGTTGCTTATGTCACCCTTTAACCGCGGTTCTGTGGTCAAACAAGCGCTTCTGCCGCATTTCCGCGGCGGATCAGTGAGTTTGGATCTTCTGACTTTGTCTCTGTACTAAGTTGGTTTTCCTCTTCCTGTTCAGATCTTCTGTTTCTTGATTTGTTCACAGAGTTTGTTCCAGAACAGAACTAGACCTTCTTCCTATCCTGCACACTTGCACAAAAACTAATCACAAATAACAAAATGATTTTTTATTATTTTAAAAATTTTCAATTTTTATAATTTTAAATTTTTAAATTTTTTTAACCCGAAATTACACAAAGAAAATAACTACCGTCTACCCGGCAACGACGCCATTTGATTGTCAAGGTAATTCTATGCGTGCTTAAATTTTAATTACTGCAATCAAGACGGTGTCGCTTGGTAGCTAACCGGTTGAGTACGGGTCGATCCATAGGGAAATGGAATCTTTTTCTTTATGTTTTAACGAGTTAAATCCGATTAAGTCGGGTTTTGTTTTAAGATCCACGAATGAGATAAAAGATGATAAAAGACTTGCTAGGGTTAGGATTAGGTTAGTTCGAGTTTAGGAAATTCTTACATCTTTCAATGCCCTTCTGATTATAGGTGTTAAGGTAATCGACAACAACGGGGATTAGCACGACTAGGAAGAAACTTGCAAGTATAAGCTAGGCTTTCCATGCTTAGTTTCTCCCTTTTGGTCCTTATCCGTCCGTTCTTGTCTCTTAGCCCTAACCTCCAATTAATTCAACCACAACCGGTCTAACTAGGAAATCACCGCTATCATGTAGGATAGGGTGCCGTATTGAGCGGATTATGGTTCAATTAATTGGAGTCCGAATTTTAAGATGTTGGGCAAAGAAAGGAGTGAGAGAGATTTCCTTCTCTCAAACCTTCCTTCTCATGCCCTAACAAGTGAGGAATTACTCACCCATTAAAAAGATAAAAATAAAAGTCGAGATATGAAAAAAAATGCAGATTAAATTCTACAACTAGATTAATAAATAATAATTGTAGATAATAAAATACGATAAGAAGAATGCAAGAAAAATAAAAGAACATACTTTTTATTGATAACCTCTCAACGATCTCTACAATTTTTGAAGTGATAAAGATAAAGAACAAAATTAAAATTCTAAATTTTAAAACTAAAAAGAGGCATCCTCCAAAAAGGCACACTAATTTGGATTTGAGCTTTCCTATTTATAGATAGAAAAACCCTAGGTTTACACTCTGATCCATACACGAAATTACAAAACTACCCCAAGAGAGCCGAGTCAAAGCACTGACACTGCCACCGACACGTGCATTGCACGGCCGCGGAACCGCGGTAGAAGTGCCTGTTTGGCCGCGGAACCGTGGCCATATGGTGGAATCTTGGGTCCATCTTTTCAAGTATTCTACCGGTTGCTTTTATCTTCTGTTTGGTACACTTGGTTTCTCAAAATCTCTTCTGTTCTCTTCCAGATATTCAGCAGTAGACTTTTGCCTTGAACTCCGCTTGAACTGGTATGCGGCATCATGCGGATCAGTATTCATCTGTTATTGATCGTAGTCCCACATTTGTTGCGACTTTTCACGAATCTCACTGTAAAGAGCCGAGAACCTGTAACCTACAACTATTTAGCAGACATGGATCAAAAGCACCTATTTATATGCAATGTGATTAAGAATGGGCGATATAACAATGCAAAAATCTGATATGAACACGTCTATATACCAAAAATTCAGGCCGGATGGAGCAAAAATATGCGACTTCCTTAACCTTCAAAATGGAAACCCCATATATTTAAGCATGTCATGCAATGGCTAGACCACTGTCGAAGGTTCTTGGCTAGTAGTCAAAACCCTGTCGATGAAGGTCATGCTATCCTTCATAAGGCATGGACGCAAGAGCAATCGTCGAACCGCCCGTTGTGTTGGATTGGGAGAAAAAGCGTCGACCAACTTCATGACCCGTGGGAAGTTATACCCCTCATAAAAATTGGGTGTTTTATTCCTACCGAAAGCACCCAGCATATGCATATCGATCCATGATGTAAAATAATGGAGAGGGAAGTTTAAGGCTCCACACCCGGCTGGGCGGTGTCAGCTGCCATGCTTAAACCATTATATAAATGGGCTAATCCCGCAACATCGACGGCCACACGTGTTCCCTTCGCGATACGATGAGCTGGGTAAAAGATAGACGGCCTCATGAATCGATGATGTGTCGGAAGCGTGAACCAGCTGAGTCATAAACAAATGAAGCCCAAAAGAAATGTCTCCTCATCAGTGTTTAGAGCAACAATTTCTTCAAAGGAGGTGATGGGGGTATCTGGAATATAGAATTGTTTCAGATCCTTGTCGGCAGCCGACAATTTGTCTAAACCAAACCCGAAGAGATCATTAAGATTAGCAAATTTCGTAGTCTTCTTGGACAAAATGTCCGCGCGAAGGAAACGGGCGATAAAATCCACGAAGCTTACCCCATGTCTCCTGACTCTAAATTTAAGCTTTCATAGATGTTCAGTAATTTTATGAGACTCGGGAATTTATTTTGGATTGCGTTCTCAGGTGTAAGGCCGATGACAACCAATTCTGTGGCGAAAGTGTAGTTTTCAGGGGGAAGTACCTCCTCATAGTGCCCCCCGACAGGTAATCCAGATATTTCTAAGAATTATTCCAAAGAAATTGACACCTCCCGGTCTGATAGTAGAAACGTATAGTTCGGGATATTCCATTGTTCCGAGAAGGACTTGATCCACCATACGTAAGGAGTATAATAGTAAAACAGAGACGCGTACAACACCGGATACAGCCCAGTCTTCAGCAGCAACGACTTCTTGGCGGATAAGAAATAACGAGCCTAAGCGAGATAACCCGTTGGATGTCGTGCGGTCACTCCTATGGTATAAACCTGACCCCACGGTCGCGCTTCTCCATGGCATATCTGACGCCCTAAAATATTTATAGCCATCGGTGGTTGGACTGGTATTGATGCCATAGATGGTTGAAGACGACCATTCGCAGTCCAATCAATTTCCTCCACTGCATAAGCAGTCGACGGAAGGTTCGTATACTGAATCGGAGGTATTGGCTCTGACATTACTTCTCAAGTAAAGATGCGATGTCCCCGGATGATGTAACTATACCATGCTCCTCATTAATGAGAGGATTTCTGTTCTGGATCGTGGTCCCAAATCAGAGCGAAGACTTCATGATCAGTAAGTGCAACAGCAAAAGCACTTTCCGAACGAACATAAGAAAAGTAGGAAATTGAAGCCATGGTACCTGAAAAGAAACCAGGTGAAAAAGTAGTAAGAAATGCTTGAATCACTAAATCCAAAAGGTAGTGGACCCCACAGAATCAAAATGGCAGCTCATTAATGATTAGAACATGTGCCCAGTAGAGAAATCTAAAAAGATTCTCTAAAGTCGTTTTAATAATAAAACTTTTCAGAGCCGATCTCTGTTTTATAAAATGGTATAAAATACCAAAATTTCCCTAAAAGGAAAAATAAACAAGATTAGAGCCAAGCTCTACAGAATGAAAGGGAATTAAGCCCAAAAAATCCCCAAAATAGGGAATCTCACGTCAAAGATCATTTGAGAAAAGCTCTATTGAATTAATAAATGAAATCCCCAAAAGGAGTATGATCTAAAATGAAAAATTAGAACTAAGTTCTATGACAACAAATGAAGTCTAAAATTTCAAGAAATTCCCAAGAGGAATATGCTAAAGCCAAGATCTATGACCAAAATAGAGTTAATATTCCAAAGTTTCAAAAGAAAAATATCCCAAATGAATGAGCTAAGCTCTGTTGAAGAAGACTCTTACCAAGAAAATTTTGGCAGAGTAAGTCTGCAATGCAGATTTATGGAAAATGAAAAACTAAGATTCACGACAGAGCTAATCTCTAATGGAGAATAAAATTCTCAATGAAGAGGAAAAGATGGAGGCGCGGCTGTCGTGTAGGGCTTAATGCCCTATTTATAAAGTGATAGGGTCGGTTCAGATTCCCCGTATCCCAAGGCGGATTGGATGGATAAAAGGCTGGATACCGTTGCACTCACGTGCAATCCAAGTGAGAATAATGGTGGGGGGCATTTGTTCCCTCATAAAAAATAAGGCAGCGCCTCAAGTTTTGGGCACGCGAGCTTCGGCGTGCAAAGCACATGGACTCCTATCTCTGATAGGATTAAACCCTAAGGCAGCGCCTCACGTTCTGGACATGTGAGTGTGGGCATGCAAAGCATATGGACACTTGTCTCTGATAGGATTAAATCTTAGGGCAGCACCTCACGTGTTAGGCACATGAGCGCCGGCGTGCAAAGCACGTGGATACCTACTTCAGTAAGAATTAAATTCTTTGGCTACGCTATATATATAGCACATGAGCATCAGCGCCTAAGTTGAAGCAGTTTTGCTTCGAGTAGAATCAAATTCTATATGGGAAAACATTTTCCTAAACAAGAAAGATATTCTCTATTAAACAGAGAGCTGTTGGATCAAAGATCCAATGATAGAATTAAATTCTATATAGGAAAATATCTCTCTAATATTTCTAAATAAGAAAAATATGCTCCGTTAAACAGAGAACCCTTAGATTAAAAATTCAATGGTGATTAAAAATCACCGTTTAAATCAAGAGATAGAATTAAATCCTATATGGAAAAATATTTCCCTAATCTTGTTAAAAAACAAGAAAAATATATCCTGTTAAACAGAGAGCCTTGGATCTAAGGTCCAACGGTGATTAAAAATCACCACTTGATTATGAAATCAAGTCAAGATCTCTTAAATAAAAGACCCTCTCAAATAAGCAACAACTTTTCCTCACCTATATAAAGGACCTGAGACTTTAAGTCTCATACAGAGAAAACCCTCTATAAACTTCTACAAGAAAAAGAGATAAAATCCACAACCGAGAATTTAATTCTCTTTCTGAAGAAGATCTTCTCGTTCCTCTCAAACCTTATGTAAAGAAAAAAATCAGAGATCAAAGTATATCATTTGCCTCTCATATATAGGGATATAAAGGTTTAATCCTTTATAAAGAACTTAGTTCTTTCTCTGGATCTGAGATCCATAAGACAAATCTTCTATAAGTTGAGAATTTAATTCTCATAGGGAAGATCTTATTCTTCAGACTCAAGATTTAGGGGAAAACTAAACATAAGAAAAAAAAGAAACATAAAAAAGATGGTAATTACATTTCAGGAATTTAATTCCTCTAAAAACAGGGTTTAACCCTTCAAAGAACTTGGTTCTCACAAAAAAGGAATAGAAGAACTTAGTTCTCAAAAATCCGATTCCAGATCTTCAAAACAGAGATCTTAGTGATCATCAATAGTCAAAACACCATTAACAGAAGTTTAACTTCTTTCAAAAAATAAACATAGATTAAATCTCTAAGGACTCAGCGCCTCATGTGATATTTACGTGAGTGCCCAAAAGTTCCATGAAGTTAGTGCCTCACGTGACACTCACGTGAGCGTACAGAAGGCCTATAAAGACAGTGCCTCATGTGCCGCACACGTGCATGCCCAAAAGCAAAGATATGGCGCCTCACATGATACCCACGTGAGCGCTAAATGTTAAGATGGAGAGCCTCACGTGATACTCACATGATACCCATATGAGCGAAAATGTTAAGATGGAGCGCCTCATGTGATACCCACATGAGCACTGTATAAAGTACTTAGCACTGATATGGCAATGTCCAAGGACTCAGCGCCACACGTGATATCCACGTGAACGCCAACATATGATAATTATCCATAGTGATCAAGTGCTTAGTGCTAATAGGGCAACACCCAAACCTGAGCGCCTGATATGATACCTACGTGAGTGCCAGAAAGAAAAACAGAATAAGTGCTTAGCATTACTGGATGATGAAAAAAGCCCAGAACTGAGCCCCAAAATAGGCTGAGCCCCCTTGAAATTTCATACTCATTGAGCCCATATTGCTCATCATAACCGAGCTCATATACTCACCTTTGTTCTAAATTGTTCTTAGTCTCATATAAGACTAACGTATCCTTAGTTAAAATAAATTGAGCCCATATGCTCATATATTTAATTTGATCTTAATCTAAAACCAGATTAACGGTCCTTAAATATAAATAAAATATCCCCTGAACCAATAGAACATATGACCTAAGTTCAAACCCAAATTTAATATACGGATTTGGACTAATTCGCACCCTACGGGGGCGACATAAACTAGTCTTCGTATACAATCCACGGACAACCATAAGAAATAATAAATATAACACGTTACGAAGTGACTTACCAGAGCAAGTGAAAATTGTTATCTCAACGCAATAACGTAATTAACTGCAGGGGTTTGGGCCTATAGGGAAGAGCGTCCCCACAGTCAAAAATCCCTCATAATGATAGGGAATTTGATAAAGTCACGCTACATCGGTCACATCTGTCCAAACCTCCTACAGTGCCATAAATCAACTTGGCATCTTCAAAGAAGTGGACGGATATGTTCCAAATAGCATCTGCCCCCAAATTCAGGCAAGACATTCAATCCCAGTTCGTCTATGTTTTCGGCGGTAAACAGAGCTCAAAGGAGTGCTTGTGCTGCACACTTCAATCATAATAAAGAGAATACTTCTTGAAGTGATATTTCTCACCCCCATATACTGGCCGAACTTCTCGGCATTATCTCCAATAGGTCGGGAATCGGCGGTAAAGAGGAGGGGGAATGCTCGTTGGCCCTTAGCGGTATCGGGTTTCAACTTGTGGGACTGAGTCGGCCCTCGAGTTCCACAGAGGGGCCGTGGCTGCTCTACATCAATAAAAAATAAAGATATACATGCAATATCAAGACAAAACAAATTATGCATACAATAATCAATAAACAAGGATAGGGTACCAATATATGATAAAAGAATGTTAGCAAGGATGGAAAAATTGGACAAATATAAGTTTTATGGAGGGAAATTATTAATCATATTTATTAGTTATCTCATGGCTCAATGGATAGTCTACTTGAATTCTGAGCTATGGATTCTAATGTATTTGGTTGATCGATATATCACAATAATGTTTAATGCATTTGTCTCATTTACATGATATCATAATTTTTGGAGTGCAGTATATACCTCCGGCGACATCACTATGAGCCTGAGCCCAGGAAGTAGCACGAATAGGGCGATAGTTCCTTCGGTGAGGAACGGTCGGTAATCCGGACATAGATGCATCCCCTCCAACTAGATTATAAACAATGACGATATAAGTAACTTCTGAATAAATAATACATAATCAATATGACGTATTATATAGTAAAGAATACTAACCTGCATATTGCGTGAAGGGTACGGATCGTGCGGGAGCGGCCTCTATCTCAGATGTGGAAGCACTTCCTCCAACTAGGCAATAGAAAATGACTATATAAGTAAATTCGAAATGAATATGCATGTATATCTATAATATAACATTCAAATATGCGTGCAATATAAAATATGTAAATGTACCTGCTCCAGGTGTAGGAATGGCCTGTGTCCCGGATGTGGGAACGGCTTGTACCCCGGAAGTGGAGGCACCCCCTTCAGCTAGACAATAAAAAATGACTATATAAGAAATTTCAAAATGAATATCCATGTATATCTATAATATAAAATTCAAAATGAATTAATATGCTTGCAATATAACTGGATGTGGCAAAGTCCACACGTAATGGGGGATCTGGAGGGGGTATGGACGGGGGTGCAACAGAATCCCTCTACCGTAGGATCTGCTCCCTATGCAGATCCCCATGCAGCAGAATCCCTCTGCCAATGCCTCTGCCTCTGCCCCTGTTGGTGCCTCTGGTGCCCCTCGCTTCTCCTGACATCGTCATCAACCCTATATAGAATTACAATCATTACATATGCATGCAATATATATATATGTAAGAGAAACAGTAACAACAATATATGTTAAACTTTTATATGTCTAACCTTTTTCGTTTCGTAGACGCATTAGGAATATCTACTTGGATTTCATCATCAATATCATTCCTAACCCATGTAACTTCACGCTCAGCCGAAGACAACCCGTTTAAGGAGACAGACAGTTGGAGCACTCCGAGTCTTCTCTTTCCTTCCTACTCGTCGCTATCATCCATGAGATCCTTGAATTCTGGATATATCCATAGGTTTCTATCAGAATATGACAGTCCATCCTAGATGCTTCAAGCACTTTGAGTGGTATACTTGAAATTCTTGTTATAGAAAGATAAATGGATCGTCCTCACAGCAAAATCGACGTGGGTTTACACTAATCAATCCATATTCATCTTTTCAGGTCCCGAGTTTGTCTCTCCACCTATTCGTATCAGTTCGTGTATCGTACCAAATAAACTGAAATATATAAAATTGTTATGATCGTCCGGGATAATGGATACCAAGTATGCAATCTAAGTACCCATAATAAACCGCACCGTCCGATTCTACGGTCGCAATCCCACTATTCTGGGTGGTTCGAGATTTTTTTATGTTCTTAACTTCAAATTTGTATCCAAAGACACCGAATCTTTTGTAGTATGTAACTTCTATGCTAGGATACTAGGCTAGACATCTTGAGTCTCTCTCTAACGATACAAACATGTTCGGATCTTGGATCTGAAAAAACAAATTATACGGCAAATACATAACGATATAAGTTTAGATTAACACTAGTCGCAAAAACATGAAATTCGAATATCTTACATGATCTGCAAAGCAGTCGCGAAAATTGTCCTGATGATGTTTTTCTAATCGATCATCAGTCTAATTAGGATGCCCCTCACGTACTTTATTGTTATGAATTATGTTATCAATATTAAATTTTGACATCAACATTATATTATTTCATATATATATATATAAAGAACAATTAATGCAAAACAAACTTACTTTCTAACTTCATCAAGACATCCGCTATTGAGGAGGACAAACTGATATATCTTGTTGATAAACATGGATTTTACTATCTTATAATCAGCTTTACTGTATGGTCCGTTCTGAATTCTCCGAGGCATTTTAAGTTTCGTCTCAATGTCTTCTTCTAGATAGTGGGAACAAAATGTGGTTTCTTCATCTATGAAATAACCTTGCATGATAGTACCCTCTGATCGATTTGTATTACGTATATAATTTTTTAGAATATAGAGATACTTAAAGAAACTTTTGGAAAATAAAGGAATACAAACATATATATAAAATAGTAAAAAATTTATAAAATGCATGAACCGAAAAATTCAAGATACTTTTCGACGGGATACATCCATCGATATTGTACTGGTCCTGCAAGCTTAGCTTCCGTTGCAAGATGAACCGCCAAGTGTATTATGATATCGAAGAACGACGGCAGGAAAATATGCTCAAGCTTGCACAGCATCAAGAGAATCGCATTTTCTAGCTTCTCCAGTACCACAACCTCGATGTTTTTAGCGCACAATTTGCTAAAAAAGCAACAAAGATCATTGAGTATTAGACCAACTGATTCAAGAAGGGAAGTCTTGAGGGATAATGGGAGAAGATACTTAATAATAACATGGTAATCATGACTTTTCAGTCTATTGATCTTGCATTTCACAATCTTTATCTTCTTACTAAATGATCCTGAGATACCCATGGGAACTTTCAAATCATGTAACACTTGCAAGAACTTTTTCTTCTCCTATTGTGATATATAATACGTGGCATTAAGAAGTAGAAACTTACCCGGTTTACCTACTATCGGTTTAGAATGCAAATCACTTCTAATTTCCCAGTCCTTAAGATCCATCCGAGCACGGAGGTTATCTTTCGGTTTTCCATCTTTACAAAGAAGCAAGTTATGTACGTGCTTGGATACTCCCTTCTCGATGTGCATAACATCCAGACAATGACGCACTAAATTTGTTGACCAATATGGTAGCTCGTAGAAAATGCTTAACTTGTTCTCGTAGGGTGGAGTGTTCTGTTTTGCCGGATCTATCCCAAAGGTCACATTATCATAACCATTCCACTGAGTAATCACGTCCTCTCTGGATAATGGGTCTAGAGCCCTAAGAAGCTCCTAATGACCATCAAATTGAGCACTGTCAAACTTGTAGGGATGGTTTAGTGGCAGGAAACGCCGATGACCATAATAACAAATCTTGTTGCTATAATTCAACCGTCTCAATATTGTATCTTGGTAGTCGTAAGGGCATGTTTTGTAAGTATGTATGGACCAACCTAATAGCATTCCATATGCAGGAAAGTCATTAATTGTCCACATTAAAGCTGCACGCATCGTGAAGGTAGTATCTGTGTTTGCATCGTAAATCTCCACACTATCAATGAATAAGGATTTTAACTCATCGACCAAAGGTCGGAGGTAGACGTCAATATTGTTTTCTGGTGATTTCGGTTCGTCAATAAGAAGAAACATCATAAAGTAAGACTGATCCATGGCTAACCACGGCGACAGATTATAAACCATCATTACAACGGGTCATGTGTTGTGGCCTCCACCCATATAGTTGAATAGACAGAAGCCATCACTAGCCAGTCTGAGCATGATATTGCGAGGATCACTATTGAATGTTGGGTGCCTCCTATCAAAATCCTTCCATGCCGGCGAATCTCTTGGATGACTTATTCTTCCGTCTTCGCTTTGAGCAGCACGGTGATACTAAATTATTGCCTCCACTGTCTTCTTACACTTGAATAGCCTCTGTAGCCTCTATATTATGGGAAAGTATCATGCTATCTTGACAAGTATATCTGTCTTCTTATCAGATACTTTCGGCTTATACCCGTCTTCTCTACAGGTGGGACACTCTTTCAAATCTGAATTCTTTTTCCGGTATAGCACGCAATCTTTGGTACATGCATGAATCTTCTCACAGTTCAGACACAAATTAAACATCATCTTCTGCACTTCGTACCAATTCTAGAGCACGCTATTTCTCAGAGGTATAGAATCTTTCAGGAACTTGAGAAGTTTCGTGAATGACTTATTGCTCTATCTACTTAGGGTTCATGTGTTGCTGCCAATCTACGTACATCCAGTCCTTAACTCTGATATACTCTTAGGCCATGTTAGACTGCATAACATATAAATTGTAATGGATTTTTATGGTGACTATATTGAGAAATCTAAGAAAGAGATGGTTATTGATAAAGAAGAGAATGGAAGAAAGTAGTATAGTGTATGCTTTGTGTATGTGTGTTAGTGTGTATGTGCTTTGTGTATTTGTGTTTCAATTTATAATTCCGCTTAGGTGTAGAGTTGTTAGTGTATATGTGCTTTTTGTATGTGTGTGTTGTGTATTCATGTTATATGTGTGTGTTTCGGCAATCGGGGGTAAGGTTTCTATCCCATTAAGAATGTATAGAGCATACACCCATTCGCTTTGTTTTCATCCGTTTCGAAAAAAATTCGGCAACACCTCTCTGTTGTTTTCTGAGTACACTGTAATAGAATAGATAATCATTTCATTACTGTGAAACAACATTGAAATGAACATCTAATCTATCTTTGTAAAAGGAGAACTAGCGAAAAGATACCGACGAAATAACTTGAAATGAATAAAAACACAAGTGAATGCAGGTGTTTTCTTTATACATTACTAACTTGTCCAAACTGGAAAAATCTATTGGTTATCATACTATTGAATTTTCTCGTCACATAAACTACACGACGGTTATTAGCACCGAACGATATCATCCGATACTTAACAATCTTCGTATAGTTTTATGTCACGATGAATATCGAATGTATGTTAACTGATAAACGGGGACTAAGGCGTGTTTTGATTTTCACATATAATTATTGATAAGAATATAAAAATTTCATATTATCATTGTTGTCTATAGCGCCCTAAAGGAAATTATTGTAATTGCAGGCAGGCGATTATGATAATTGAGAGAGCACCTATATGGATAGAATATTCTTACTTGAGATGATAGTATTCTATTTGGTTTATCTTTATCATCATGTACATGTTTATGTGGTATTATGTATTGCTATTACATATTGATAGAGCCCATAGGATTCTTGTTTGGCTATCAGGGTTATGATGGCGATCATACTAGTGAGTCCTGGTTAGTCCATAAGAACACCCTTAAATGTCCCTAGTCATTGGATTATCGAGGCTGGGTATCGATACTCCGGGGTAGACTAGTGTATACATTTCTTATTTCTGAGAGAGGAGGTGGCCGGTCTCGAAGCCATTGATGTGCGTCACCAAAGATTGTATACATGTTCTCATTAGGGTATGAGTTACACTGGACAGACTCGCCGAGAACAGCTAGTTGATATTATACCCATCGTCAGATAGCTGTTCTCTGGTGACATGAGTACAAGGGTAGCCCGTTAACCTAAGATCGTCATTTGTATTGTAAGAGTTCCCACTGTATTTTGATTACTATCTTACCATGACTCTACTGAGTCGTGCAAACAGGTTTTAGTTGGATACAGTCTCGAGCCATATGGAGGCAGTGAGCGGATCGAGGGGATTTGTGTCTCCCGGTATAGGGAGTCGATGTTTCACTGTGTATGGTTGGCTAACACCATAAGTCCCTGATCAGGGAAGATGAGATTTACTGAGATGAGGTTAGTAGTTTTTCGGTTGGTACTGAGCTTGATATTGGTACGACTTATCGGATTATTAGGGGTCTGACCTAGTCCACCTCTCTAGACTCGGTATGCGATACTCTTTGACGAACAGACCGGACTGTACAGTGACTGTCACTTATAGGCTTAGTAGGGGTTCGAAAGGGCTTGCTTGTCGATCTTCCTTTCGACAGATACCTGGGTAGCCATTACGTACAGCTATTGCCACTGACGTGCTTGTTAGTTTTAGATTTCATCCAGTAACTCATTGCCGGCGTATTGTCGAGTCTTCAGAGTCCCACACCGAGGGTTTCCCGGCTTTGGCAAAACGATGTAATAGCCATACTGGATACGTGCGGGAGTTCGATTAAAATTAGTGTATTAGATACATTGACGGTAATCGGATTTTCGAAAATACTAGCCGATCTTTCGGAAAGAAAGATATTAAATCAAGTGTAGATTTAATATATTAATACATGTATTGGATATATGTATTTACTATTATTTTATCACTAATAATATTTTTCTCTTTTATATATTTTAAATACATAGGAAAATAATTACAAGTATATATTTAATATGTTATATATATATATATATATATATATATATATATATATATATATATATATATATTGTAATTATTATTTTCTTTGGTTCTCTTTTAGTTATCTTATGCCATTAGATGAGCACATGCATGCTCACTTCATTTAGGTGACATGTGGAGGAGAGAGGAGAAAGTGAACGCTTGTAGATGAGATGAGATTAAATAGTTGAGATTGATTTTTCTTTATGTAAAAGAAATTATCAACTATTTAAAAATGGTTAAGCTTTTATTTTACACTCTCTCTCATCTCTCAACTGATCTTTCATCTCCTTCCTTCTCTTGATAATGAAAAAGAGAAAGAGAAAGAAAATAAAGAGGGAAAAATACTTAGTGAGACTAAACTACATCTCTTAGTTCTTTAGTTTAGCACCCTAAAGTTATAAGTCATTTTTAATGGAGAAATTGAAGCCAAAGGTTGGAGCACTCAAGGTGGATCCATCTATGATAAAGGAAGGCCTTCACCAAGCTTCATCCATTCATCCTAGGAGCATTAGAAAGAGTTAAATACAATAATGGAGCATATGACAATACTACAAAGGTTGTATGTTCTAACCTTGTATGAAAAACTTGTTGCAAGTTCAATTCTTTAGCAAAAATTCTATATTTTGGAACTTATTTCTCTCTTGTTTTTTGAAACCCAATTAGACAATGTTTTAAAATTCCATGCTAGGGTGCAAAAGTTCCATCAATCATCGAGTATCATACACTTAGATGATGGCGACAGTGGCGATCGAGGCTTGGAGTCTTGGATGCGCACGGTGGAGGGCGGCGGTGGCGATGACTAGGCGGTGGAGGATGCTGGCGGCAGTGGCGAGGCTTCACGACGGGGGAGGATGCGGGCGGCGGTGAGGAGTCGACGAGGAGGAAAAAGCGATGAGGTCGAGGAGTTGACGAGGTCGAAGAGGGATGGCCGGGGAAGGAGGAGGATGCAGGCGGCGATGAGGAGTCGAAGGAAGAGGAGGGCCCGGGAAGGAGGAGGAGGGATAGAGCGTGAGTTGGGGGGAAATTGTTGGGGGGTTTGAATTGGGTGTAGTGGGGAATGAGGGGATAAGGTCTATTTTCTATTTTCTTTTTTCTTTTTTCTTTTTTTTTTAAAACCCCATACATTGCCTCTACGGTGCCCACCGTGCGTTGGGGTTTCTTTTGCGGCACCGTAGAGACAACCACAGGAAAAAAATTTCATATTTTTTTTATATAGATATGCCCCTACGGTGTAAACCACATGGACATGTTTTTCCCTCACGGTGGGAACCGCAGGGGCAAAAAAAAATTTCCCCTACGGAATTCTTGCATCAGTAAGTGCTGATTCGCGTCCAGTTCAAAATGAGGGCCTTTCTTTCCATCTTTCATTCCTTGATTGGATAATGCCATGTTAGGAAAAGAAAAGGATGCATTGAAAGGTATTGCGAACCACCCTTTTGGAATTCTTCTTCGATTCTATCGCGCATCTTGCTCGTGAGGGGGATCGACTCTTTACTAAAAAGGGAAGGCACTTTCACTTTGGTCTATGCTTTTTCTCGAACTCTAGGACGGGATTGGTCTGCTTTCATTCCTTTGAAATTGATGAGCTTCTTATGCTAATTAACTTGTTCTTTTCTCAAGTCAGCTAGTCATTCAACTAATCTTGTCCGCGTTGATCACTGGATTAGAGTATGCAATCAATGGACATTAATGAACCATCATTGATCGCCCGTAGGGAGAGGTCCTCCCGATTCCTCAGTAGTCTCATCTCCTAGGTCCCCTGATCCTGTGATGTAGAATCCTTTGGGTTATAGAAAAGCAAAAGTGGAAAAAAGATGAAAATCCAATGCCTGCAAGACCCCTTGGAGCTTTCAAAACGAGGAAAGGAATCCATTCCATCCCTTCAGTGCAGCCCTCAAAGCCTACTGAGTGATTAGATTACAGGCGGCGAGGTAGTCCTCCCTTTTCCATCTCACGAGCTAGTGATCCGCGCAACTCGAAGGAAAGATCATAGCGGAGAAGTCGGGGAACGAGTGAACGAGAGTGAACGGTAAATCAAAACTCTCCAGTTTTCTATGAGCTCACAATCTCTCCGGACACCGTTCGAGTTGAGGAGAGTTTCCCGATCCGCTGCTTGGCTCTTTCCTGTATTAGCACGAATCGGTGGTTTAGATGGGCAGCCCGGCAAATAGTCTTCCAATTGAATTAACTTCTCAACTCCCCGAACAGTACTATAAGAAAGAATCGGTACTGAATGAACATCCCCCCAGTTATCTCGTTCTTTGTAGCTCCCTTCCTGGTAAAGGTGTCCCTTAGATAGTGCTAGCAACTTCGAAAGCAATCTAAAAACACTTCGGTTACGAAAGAAACAAGCAACAATGGCTGAACAGAGAAGGACAGTTGAACGAGTGGAACGGCAAACTGAAACTGCAGAAAGAAGCAATGGATGGGATGAGCGCTCAGTAAGGTGCTGTTAAGCCCTATAGCATTAACATAACAGCAACAGTTGGAAGGGGAAGGGGAGAGGCAAGGCGGGCGGAGATTCAACTCAAATTGATGCTGAGCTACCCTCTCGACTGTGAAGAACTGGTGGTAAGAGCTCAACTCCCGAAGTCAAGAAGTTCCCCTTTCCGCTCTCCTAGCTCCATCGGGTTACTCTTTCGCCCCTAAGCTAACGTTTCGCTAGCTTCATCAGCGAAAGCTGTCGGTCTTGGAGCACAAAGGCAGCCCTGGGAAAGTGGAAAGGAAAACTGGCCCAACCTCACGAGGTTGCACTGACGAAGTATGAAGTCCTGGTTGGGCACGTCACATTGGGGAGACGGCGACGGAACACACAGTCCCAACAAGAGGGAGAAGTATCGATGACGAAACCGAGCTGAGTAGAGTCCAGCAAGATTGAGCCCCAAAAAATAGTTTTCTATTCAAATCGATAGGCGGCTCATGGCTCGCTCAGTTCGCTCGCGGAGTTCTTTAGATCAGTAGATTTATCTATATTGTAAACAGAGTGAAGCTCGGGTCCCCGGAACGAGCGGAACGGTACTGCCATCCAATTCGTGACGCATGGCGATATTACTCTACCACTCTATAAATGGAGGCTCGATAAGTGTCTTCACTTCATCCAATTTTTCTTAAAGAAATTGAGTAATATCATATTTCTTTAAATAATAAAAGAAAGAGGTGGGTGCCAGCTTTCCTTTCTACGTCTAATTAAGCAACTTTCAAACTATGACCATGAAATTCAGAATGCCTACCCTCATTGGGAGATTCCGAACGGATCCGAGGTTCCATCTATACAACAAGCAAAAGGTAATAATGCCATATGCTTTAGTCCTTGGCAAGGCTTCCACTAATAGCTCCACCAGTTTGCTTTTCTTACTTCATCCGTAGGGAAGGAAGAGAAGGGAACGAGATAGAGCAGCTTGCCGCAAGGTGCACGCCCTCTATGTCATAGGTTTAAATTCTGTCTCAGCAACCTATTGAAAGATGGGTGGAAGCTTTTGAAAGAAGTATTTGAATTGAAACAAATTCCGGAAAAAACTCTCTCTATTACTTTATTACTTTCGAGCTACGTGGGAAATACGAGATCTAGGCAAGCCCGTACTACCAGCCGTGCTACCGAACTGCTACCAATGCGTCACTTTGTGCTTCCTTCCTTGACCGGACATTGAGCTTTTGACCATCGACGATCAGATGCCAGGCCAGGAAAGGCAGTGGACAAGCCTCCAATCCAGAGCCAAAGGAAGAAATCCCATGCATAGAGCGAGGGAGTGAAGAGAGGGAGCCGTTAGGAGAACCGAACAAAATGACCGAAGCGAACAGGGGGCAGCGAGGAGAGGAGTGAGATTCAACACGAAGGCCTTGCCGAGTGGAATCGAACGCCCCCCCCCCCTTTTGGAAGATCATTTAGAAGAAAATCTGGTTCAAGACGCATAACAGCCAACAACTACCGAACTGGAGAGGGGGCTCTGACTCTAGCAAATAAAGATAGCTCATCAAGTCAGGCAGGGTATTCTCCATTCCTCAGTTTAGGAATTCCTTGACTCGGCTAGCATTAGTGGGCGAAAAGCATGGTATTCAGCTAGTCTGGGAAGAGGTAGTTATTAGCGGTAATTCTTAGCGGAGGTATTCTCCTCTCCGTCATAGTCGAGCTTTATTAAACCTTAACTAGGTTTAGGAGATCCCAGATGATGGAACCCTAGGAGAGCCGCCGACTCCAACAATCGTCCATGTACGATCCATACTAGATCTGACCAACTGCCCATCCTACTTCCTCTACGTTCTTGACAGCCCATCTTTTTGTCTCAGTAGAGTCTTTCAGTGGCATGTTTTGGTCCTCTTCCCCATTACTTAGAAAAAGTCCTAATCATTGACCGGAAAGGCAATCAAGGCCAAAAGTCAAAAGGGACCTAGTTCGACACGACAGCACGAATAGTTTCTAAAATAATTTTGTCCCATTTGTTGAAGGCAGAGTAGATTTGGAACTTCACTTACAGCTGGAACTCAAAGGTTGATTTCATTAGCTGACTTAAAAGAAAGGGATGATCACTTATCCACTTGAAAGACGAACTTCTTTCTCCGACCGAATGGCTTTGATTAAGCTAACAATGCTTAACACTTCCTCTTGGATCCTTAGAACCTACCAAACAAACCACGAGTGGAATGATCTCGTTGAATGAACTAGGTTTTCAACTACCTAAAAAGAGAAGAGTCGTCTCTGACGGGAGCTGAAGCGACGGTTTTGTGTCCGGAAGTAGTAAAACATCTCCCCTGTCCGGTGAGCCCGGGGAGCCTTATGAGTTCCTGCTGACCTATACAACTTACTGAAAGAAACCACTATACGGGCTTGAGGTTTTTCTTAGGCCGGGATTCCTTCCCATCCGAGGACACTGAAGCTTGCCCATTAAGGGTATGATTGGAGTACCTTGAGCTATTATTTATGTGCCGATCCGGTCGGGTAGGATGCGAAACCTACTTCCATTTCCTTTGCTTGTTCTCTTAGGCCATGTTGTCACTTCTGAGTAGGCTCAACATAACATAGAGAATACCAAAACCTTGGGAACCGGGGCCTGGCCATCCCATCCCGGTCGACGTTCTAGTTTCCTGAAAGGCAAACACCGGAATGAGGGTGGCCTTCTCCACTGAAGCTCATAGGCCTTGATGCCTTTACTAGCTGGCCTGACTAAGTTAACCTCATTAAGAAGACTGGTCCACCTGGGTAAATCCTGAAGATGGGACTTCCAGTCTTCTGGTAACTCCAAGAGATAGGCATTGGTTCCCAATCTCTTCAGAATCGTCGAACGGTCCTGCTTTCTTTGAATGCAACTTGTGAAACGGCAGGGAATCGTTTATAGGTTTTGAAAAAGACTTTTCATGTCATTCCCATTTAGGTCCGATTCGGATCCCCCCGTTGTTTCCCTTTCTTCCCGAACCTTTTCCTTCATATTTTTCGTGGTCTATATCATGCAAGTTATAGCAATCCTAGGGAATTTGTTTGGTGTCTCGGAGTTGTCATATTCCCATTAATGATTGTGACAGCTTTTATAAGATACGTACCACCTTGGAGTCGGATGAGCTTTTGGGGAGCTACGGTAATTACAAGCTTAGCTAGCGCCATACCTGTAGTAGGAGATACCATAGTGACTTGGCTTTGGGGTGGTTTCTCCGTAGACAATGCCACCTTAAATCGTGACTCATAAAAAGAAAGCGGAAGAACCCTGTCAAAATCGCTTTAAGTACCGTTCAGCTCGTTTCGGGGAGTTTCACTCAATTTACTTGTCTTACCGTTCACTCGCGAAGGGACCGCTCTCTCACTCAAGGGTTTCTTCTAACAAGGGTGTCTTCACAGAAAGGCAACGCCTCAAGCCTTCAACATCCCTAAAGCGGTCCTCAAGAAGCAAGAAAACGGATTAGGCAAGAAAACGCTCAAAGAACATGTATTGTGAGCCTTTCTGAACGGAATGTTGTTGGCATGTTCGAGCTAAGCAAGCAAGTAAAGTACTTCTCTTCGTTGCGTAGGCGAAGTGAGTTGGCTGTTTCGAGCTAGGGCTAAGCGAGCCAGAAGTGAGCCAAGCTGGATTTCTTGTTCGAGTGAGCCGAGTAGTAAGTAAAAGTAGAATAAGTAGGCTTTTTTTCGATTGAAGCTCTCCTCGAACCATTTCTGATGATTGAGCCTTTCCTGAGTCAGTGAGAAAGCTCTACTTTATGATGAAACCTTAGCACCAGTAGCAAAGTTCAATTCGAACCCTTATTGTTGTTGCTGCCGCTATAAAATATATAGATGCAAAAGTCATAAACTGGATTTTCCCAGCTAACGGAGTCGGGGTCATAGTACTCTCATAACCGAGCCGCATCTCCTCTTTGCGAATGAGATTCTCAGGAAGCTTCTTCATCTACCTCAGAGAGGTTGTCGATTGAATACCAGGAAAAGGTCAGGGCTCTTTACGATCGCCTACCTCACTGGCTTCCTTACTACTCAAAGTGAACAGGACCCGCTAGTGCTTATTGCCTTAATGCCTATAAACTGGGACCCTTGAAATCACAGTTAACCAACTTCACTCGGCCACGTTGTTGGTTGCTGGAAAACCAATTGGGTTGCTTTAGGTATGAGTACTCCTTCAGGTGAGAGGAGGACGATTCCTATGCTTTTTCCAGTTTCGTTAAGTGCACCATCGAAGAAAGCGGGTCCAAGTTTTCCCTTCATCTTACTACCTCTTTGAACTCATAAGAATGTAGGTTTTGAGTTTCACCTCGTACCTGATCATGGTTTGGTTTCTCTATCTCGTCTCGGCTTCTTCAACTACTCTTTCCGACGAGATGGAAAGTGTAATCGCCAAAGCCGGCTATTCGGAAAGCAAGGAGGTCTTTCTCTGATCCTATATCTGCTACTGGCTCTACTCAAAGCCGGGACTCAAACGGGGCTCCGCGCTCTATCTGCTATCAAAGAGTGCCAATTGATGCAGAGAAGGAGCTCTTAGAAATCGAATCAGAATAGGCTTTTCGGCAGTTGAAGACAATCATGCCTTTCAGAAGTTCTCTCTGAAAAAAGTTTGAAGAAAGACCTTCTTTTTGGCAAGCAACCACACCACGTAAAAAAAGGCCTACTTTTCGATTTGACGGATTCGGGAAAGAGATCAGGCTATATGCTTAACAAATATATGTAAAACCTATTTCTAATTTCAAGTGAGTTAACCGAACCGGTTTCAAAGAAAGATTTAGTAAGTAAGTTACAAGAAAAGATGGGCCACTAAGCAACAAATGCGGATAGGCCTGAAGTAGAGGGGATGAGATCAGCTCGACTGTAAAGTCAAATTTTATGGAAGTCTCTTTCAAGAAGGATTCTAGTGGCCTAAGTGCTAAGAAGCTCTAATCATGCTACTTCAGCTATATGCTTAACACATGTAGGTCGATCAGTTCGCCCTTAAGAAATAGGCTTAAGTTATCGGAGTTCACTGAGGTTACTTCCCAGTATTGGCTTGACTTTAGCGTTCGCTTCGCTCTCTTGTCCGAGCTCGAGGGGCTCACCGGGCCCAATGAGCTCACCGGGGTTTTTGTGTAGCTAGGTAGTCCAGTTATTGGACTTCCCCGGGCTCATCGGGCTCCATGTAGCTAGGAAATCCGGTTATTGGACTTCCCCGGGCCCACCGGACAAAGGCTGAGGAATGGAGTTAGTGCACAGTTAGGGCCATTTCCAATCCCAACTTCAAAAACCGGTAAGAAATAGATTCTATCCGATTTAAAAGAGCAGAGAGAGGAGACAGGATTACCTTATAAAGGACAGAGGCTCGCAGGAATGCTTGAAAGCGGATTGACAGGAAAGATGATATTACCCCAAGACCAAGACCGGCACCTATTGATTTAGCACCTTCTAACATTTAGAAAATCCACTGAACAAAGGACTGCAAGGCAGGAACTCGCGTGGACAGGAAAGCGCTTCTTCTTGGTCCTCTTTCTTTGCAGCTTACCTTACCGCCCCTATCTCTAAAGCTGTTGATGACTGCTCCTGTCGCCTCGGGCTCGGTCTTCTGCTAAAAGGAAACAACCTCGGTTCATTTTCCTCGGCCTTCGGCTAAAGGGATTATTTAGTGCTCATTTTGGTCAACTCTCCATTATCTTTCTTTGGCTGAGTGGCATGTACTTACATGGCGCCCGTTTTTCCAATTATGAAGCATGGTTAAGTGATCCTACTCACATTGGACCCAGTGCCCAAGTGGTTTGGCTTTCCCTTCAAACTCATACTCATAATATTTGATCTTCTTGACTGAATGGTATCGAATACTTCACTACTTGCTGAAAGCTGGTCTAGTCTATGAAAACAGAGCGGAGTCCAATTCTAAGTATTCAACGTGCTGTAGGTAGTTTAGAAGGGTTCTTTCCCCTAGTTTCCTGAAAGGCAAGCACCGGAATGAGGGGGTCGCTGGGCAAGTACAGGAGGGAGCCCAGTCTTGACTCTTCTGTGTGGTATTCATTCTCGTTCGGCTCTTGGAAGCACATCCAGCAGTGGTTGGAACAGCTCGCAAAATCCAACCACTTCACCTACTTCATTGCCCCCAACCGTTTCCCGTACCTCTATTGAAACAGAATGGTTTCATGTTCTTTCATCGATTGGTTATTTCACTCGGTCAAGTTCGTATCCGTAGAGACATTCCATCTTTGTACTAGTGTTAAAAGGGACTATGGTGCATCAATAGTGGATTATAGTTGATAAATATAATGGTGAAAAGACTAATTTGGCCTGGGTTGTAAGGGTTCCCCTTGTCACTCCTTGTTTACTTTATGATAGACTTTTTCTAAACATGTTTGCATTTTTTAGATCAAGTATTGTGATGGTTATCATTACTACAGTAATGGGTTGCCCCTACGGATTTAGCCGTAGGGGCAAATCACTGCCCCTACGGAGATATCCATAGGGACATAAAACTTCACCGTAGGTCCAAAGGCTATAGGTGCAAGTCTTCGTCCTGAACATGCCCCTACGGAGTAATAATTGTCCATACGTCTTACTCCGTAGAGGCATTTATCCTTATTACTCCGTAGGGACATAATCTTTATTTAATTTATTGGTTTATAAACTAAAATGCTTGCCCCTACGAATTTATCCGTAGGGCCTGATAGATTCCCCTACGGATTTATTCGTACGTCCAGATAAATGCCCCTACGGATTAATCCGTAGGGGAAAGTTTTACCCCAGTTACTGAGTCCAAAGGAACAAAATATCAGGTATCCTGATATTTTGTCCCTACGGAGAACTGTGTAGGGGAAAATATTGCACCTACGGATTAATCCGAAGGTGCAACAGATGGCCATACGGATTAATCCGTAGGGACAAAATATCAGGGTTTTTTTTTAAAATGGGCTTCCTGTTTATTCCCCGCCCTGTGCACAATAATATATACATCATATAACCAAATATAGAAATATTCATAATCAACATTTCACGCATAATATATAAAAGAAATAAATAAACAGAATACGATATCAATCAAATCATCGTGAACAAGCAAACAACCACCAATATCGTCCAAAATATATACAATATGTATCAGATAAGTACATACATCCTCAAAAATATTTTTAAAAAAAAGCCACCTTAGCTCGGTCTAACTCCTTCACCTCTGATAATCGCCGTAATCCGGTGCATCTGCTCCTCGGTGCAGCCCTGAGTCGTCAAAACTCGACTAATGAAGGAGCAGACTGTGCGGGAGTCTGAGTAGGCTGTGGAGCTGCAGGAGTGGTCTGCGCAACCGCAGCCGAGGTAGTGGATTGTGGAGCCGCAACCGAAGTAGCCTTCCGAATCTGTAAAATTTTGTGTGTGTAATTAACGAGTAAGAACGGTGTATTAGATTTTAATCGAATTCGTATCATTATCAGATTATTGCGAAACTCCAATCTAAGGAGACTTAGGGACTTAAGCCTAGTTTGGGTATCTAATTTGGAAAACCGTAGTTTATTTTAATTAGATAGTTTTATGTAAGTATGGTTAATCAAATCTAAGTCTACAACAAAATAAGCTCAGGCTACTAATATTGCATATGTTACTATCTATAATGTGATATAATATTTTACTATTAAGTAATATACGTACCAACATCTCCTTCAACTCCTCGACGGTGGTCTTCAAGGCGGCAACATCATGCTCCAGACATCGCTCATGGGGGGTAGGGGAAGTAACCGCCGGAGTGGAGACTAAGCTCATATGGGCCCTGTTAGGACCCAGTCCCCGGCCTCTCTCCCAACCTCCGTAGTGCCCTCCGTGTGCGGCGTCTAGGACTGTGGTCGGTAGTATCGGATCGGTCTGTCCATTAAAATTGATCCCCGATGCCTCCGCCTGCTCCACCACCCGCTCCTACACCCACATTAACCATTAAAATATAAGTATATCATTTAAATTTGAACTTATCAAAACAAAAATTTCATTCGAATTAGAATAAATATTAACACTTATGCAATACTCCTGGGTAGCAGTGTCGGGGAATCGAAGCTCGCCCGTGGCGGGATCTGTCGAGGTGTCGTGGACGGCAAGATACGCGGTCAGCACGCTCGGTGTACCACCCTCCGCAAGGGTCTAAGCTCTCTCCAATTCGTCAAAAATTTACATATATTATAAAATAACTCTTAATATTATATTATATGAAAATAGATCTATTGTAATTTACCGATACCTCCATGGCACGAGTAATTTTCCTCAAGACATCTGTATAAGTGGGGCGGCCTCTCTTCGCCGACTTCCTATTCTCCTTATTTTGATCGGCCTGTTTCTGCACAACACATTCAGATTTAGTTTTCTAATTAAGAAACACAAAAAAATAAATTATATACTAAACAATAAATTATATTTAAATTACAAACCTGTTTGCGCTGAGAGTCGTAATATTGGCACAAGAGAGGCCATGTATTTACATCGACTCTCGCAAAGGCCGGAGTATGTAGGAGAGCCACTCTATCTGCCTCGGGGTTTGCCGGCCCTACCAAATAGCAGTCAATCTTCAGCTCGTTCCTATTGTATTGGACATTTGATTGCATGTTTTTCATCAGGCCCAGGTACAGAGCGTGAAGATCGAGCACTCTCTCAGGATGATCAGGGTCGGGTACAGGCTGAAAGTCGTAATCCAACTGCAAATACAAAAAAATAATGTATTTAAATTGCAAGTGTTAAATAATAATAAATATATTGAATAAGTCAAATTAAAATATATATTAATACCCAAGCCTGATCCCAGAAGAGAGCAAATGAGCGCCGGTGCTGATTGCCCCACTCAACGTGAAGTAGATACTTCTTTTGGATGCGGCTCTCATCCCCATATACTGGCCGAACCTCTCGGCATAATCATAAGTATAGCAATAATCAGGGGTAAAGAAGAGGGGGAATGGTGCCTCCCCCATAGCTCTATCGGGTCTTGACCTGTGGGACTGATTCGGCCCTCGAGTCCCCCTCTCGAGATGGGGCTGCCCTGCATCTACAAGAAATATCAAGACAAACAATATTAAGACAAAATGGTATTAAGAAATCAAGGATTAACGAAAATTGAAGTGCAATATAAACCTCCGGTGACAACAGCACAAGCATGGGCCCGGACAGCAGCTGCGGGACGATAGTTCCTCCGGTGACCCGGACGTGGACGCGTCCCCTCCAACTAGAAAATAAATATTGACGATAAAATTACATGAATTTCATGTTTATTCTTAGAGAATATATAAAATGAATAAATATTTTATATTTATTCATACTAATCTGCAGACTGAGCGGAGGGTACGGAAGTAGCGGGAGTGACCTCTGCGCCAGATGTGGATGCACCACCTATAATTAGACAATTAAAAATAGATTATATAATTAATTGCAAAAAGAATGTGTATATCAATAATATAACATTCTAAATCAATATGCATACAATATAGGATATATAAACATACCCGCAGGTGCGGTGGTGGCCTCTGCCCGAGATGTGGAGGCACCACCTACTGCTAGACAATCAAAAAATGATTATCTAAGTAAGCAAAAGGAATGTGTGTATATTTATGATATAACATTCGTAATTGTTGGGACCCTAGCACCGATCCCTACAAAAATTTCATATTATCAAGTATCATACGTTTAGTTTAAGATTTAATTTGAATTAGTTTTACGTTTCAATTTCAAGATTTTGAAATTTTTAGTTTAGGATAAAGTTTTTTTAAAGTTAAGGGTTTTCGTAATCAATTTTAAGATTTTGTATTTAGGGTTGGGGTTAGAATGGGATTTAACAAGAGTTCAATATAAAGGAGAATGATGATCAATTAAGATTTGCCTTATTTGTATGTGTGTGTGTGTGTGTGTGCACGCGCGCGCGTGCTTGTGTGTGTGTATCTATGTGTGTATATGTATGTGTGTTTATGTGTATATTCTTGTGTGTCTGTGTATGCGTGCGTGTACATACAGACACACACACACATAAGATGTGGAGGCACCACCTACAGCTAGATAATCAAAAAATGATTATTTAAGTAAGAGCAAAAAGAATGTGTGTATATTTATGATATAACATTCTAAATCAATATGCATGCACTATAGGATATATGAACATACCTGCAGGTGCGGTAGTGGCCTCTGCCTCTGATGTGGACGCACCACCAACAGCTAGACAATTAAACATTGACTATATAAGTAATTTAAAAATAAATATGCGTGTACATCTATAATATTACATTCAAAATGAATATGCGTGCAATATACTCGAAGGTGTGGCAAAGTCCACACGGAAGGAGTAATCCGAAGGGGATACCGATCGGGATGCAAGACCAGCCCTCTGAAGCTCCCTACGCAGCTCCCCGGGAGGCAGAACCGCTCTGCCTCTGCCATGGCTGGTGCTCCTGCTGCCCCTCGCTGCTCCGGGTGTCTTCATCAAACCTAGATAAGAGTACAATCATTACATATGCATGCAATATATGTATAGATCGTAGAAATGTGAAGTAATAATATAACATTACTGATAACCTTTTTCGTTTCGTGGACGCATTAGACATATCTACTTGGATTTCATCATCGATATCATTTCTAACCCACGTAACTTCACGATCAGCCGAAGACAACCCGTCTTTTGAAACAGACAGTCGGAGCACTCTAAGTCTTCTCTCTTCTTCATCCTCATCGCTGTCCTCTATATAATTCTCGAATTCTGGGACATCGTAAACATCCCTGGGTTTCCAACGGCATACGACACTCTATCCCGGATGCTTCAAGCACTGTGAGTAGTATACTTGGGACGCTTGGTTCGGAAAGATAAATGGATCGTCCTGACCATAAAATCGAAGTGTTTTCACACTAGTCAATTCACTGAAATATATAAAACGGTTCTGGTCGTCCGGGATATTGGATGCCAAGTATGCAATTTAAGTATTCATAATAAATCACACCATCCGATCCTACCGTCATAATCCCACTATTCTGAATGGTTCGAGATATTTCTATGTCCTTAACTTCAAATTTGTATCCAAGAACACCGAATCCTTTATAATATGCAACCTCCATGCTAGGAAACTGAGCTAAACATCTTGAATCTCTCTCTAATGATGCAAACAAGTTCGGATCGTGGATCTGACAATTTTTTTTATGGCAAATACATAACGATATAAGTTTAGATTAAGACTGGTAGCAATAAGATGTTATTCGAACAACTTACATAATCTGCAATCCAATAGCAAAAATTATCCTGATGGTATTTTTCCATTCGTTCATCATTCGAATCAGGATGCCCCTCACGTACCTCATCAATATGAATTCTGTTCTCAACGATAAATTATGACATTAATATTATATCATTTCATACATACACAAACACAGATATAACAATTAATGCAATAAAACTTACTCTTTAGTTTCTTCAAGACATACGCTATTGAGGAAGATAAACCGATATATCTTGTAGATAAACACAGTGTCTACTCTCTTATAATCATTTTTACCATATGGCCCGTGCTGAATTCTCCAAAGCCGGTTAAGCTTCATCTCAATGTTATCGTCCAGATAGCGGGAACAAAATATGGTTACTTCATCTAGAAAATAACCTTGCATGATAGAACCCTCTGGTCGATTTCTATCGTATATATACTTTTTTAGAGTGTAGAGGTACCTAAAGAAAAATATGTTAAATAAATAAATACGGGTATATAGAACAACAATAATTTTACCAAATGCGTGAAACGAGTAAATTCCACGTACCTTTCGACGAGTTATATCCATTGATTTGTACCTGTCCGGCAAACTTAGCCTTGGTTGCAAGATAAACCGTCATGTGTATTATGATATCAAAGAATGATGGTGGGAAAATACGCTCAAGTTTGCAAAGTATCAATGAAATAGAATTTTCTAGATTCTCTATCGTCACAACATCCAAGGTTTTAGCGTACAATTATCTAAAAAGACAACAAAGGCCATTGATTACTAGACCAACCGATTCGGGAAGGGAAGATCTGAGGGCTAATGGGAGAAGGTGCTCCATAATAACATGGTGATCATGATTTTTCAGCCCATCGATCTTGCTTTTCACAATTTTTATTTTCTTACTAAATGATCCTGAGAAACCTATGGGAACTTTCAAATCATGCAACACCTGCAGAAACCTTTTCTTCTCCGGTTGTGACATATGATACGCGGAATTGGGAAGTACAAACTTTCCTGCTTTACCCGCTATCGGTTTAGGATGCAATTCACTTCTAATTTCCCAGTCCTGAAGATCCATTCGAGCATGGAGGTTGTCTTTCGATTTTCCGTCTTTACAATGAAGTAAGTTGAGTACGTACTCGGATACTCCATTCTCTATGTGCATAACGTTCAGACAATGACGCACTAAATTTGTTGACCAGTACGGATGCTCGTAGAAAATGCTTAACTTGTTCCAATATGATGGTTTGACCTATTTTGTCGGATCTATTCCGAAGGTCATATTATTGTAACCATCCCATTGAGCAGTCACGTCCTCTCCGGACAATGAGGCTGGAGTCCCAAGAAGCTCTTGATGACTATTAAAGTGAGCAGCGTCTAACCTGTAGGAATGGTCTAGTGGCAGGAAACGCCGATGACCGCAATAACAAACCTTCCTACTAAAATTCAACCATTTCGATATTGTATATTGATGGCAATAAGGGCATGCTTTGTGATCTTGTACGGACCAACCTGATAACATTCCATACGCAGGAAAATCATTAATTGTCCATATTAAAGCCGCACACATTGTGAAGGTTGTATCTGTGTATGCATCATAAGTCTCTACACCATCAATGAATAAAAATTTTAACTCATCGATCAGAGGTCAGAGATAGACATCAATATTGTTTCCCGGTGAGTTTGGTCCGTCAATAAGAAGAGGTATCATAAAGTAGGATTGATCCATAGCCAACCATGGCGACAGATTATAAACTATCATTACAATGGGCCATATGATGTGGCTTCCAGCCATATGGTTGAATGGGCAGAAACTATCACTAGAAAGTCCGAGCCTGACATTGCGAGGATCACTACTGAATATTTCATGCTTTCTATTAAAATCCTTCCATACCGGTGAATCTCTTGGATGACTCATTTTTCCATCTGCGCTAGGAGCAGCACGGTGATGCCAAATTATTACCTCGGCTATTTTCTTGCACTTGAATAGCCTCTGCAGGCTCTGTGTTTTGGAAAATTATCGTACTATCTTTATAGGTATATCGAGGTTCTTATCGGATTCTTTCGTCTTATACATGACATCTCCGCATATTGGACACTCTTTCAAATCTGAATAATCATCTTCTAGGCTTCGTACCAGCTGTCGGGCACGTTATTTCCCTGGGGTATAGAATCTTTCAGGAACTTCATAAGTATCGTGAATGATTTGTTGCTCCATCCATTAAGCACTTAATTTGGAAAAGTTAGACGAACCATGATAGGGTGGAATACTTTGCATTCTCATAAATTGGTCTTCTAGCATCATTCATGAACTTTTCATATTTATCCGCACGTGGTCCTTGACCGGAAGGAATGTCATCTTCGGTAGGAAAACTATCACCGAGGGCATCCTCTACCATATCCTCCATTTCTTCTCCTGCAAAGAAGTTATCATCTTCTTCTTCTGCTGCTGCATTACCGTCTTCTCCTTCTTCTTCTACCGCATTACCGTCTTCTTCTTGTCCTTCCTTAAGATATAGCCAAGTTGTATAAAGTCCAGTAAAACTATGTTTAACGATATGAAACTCTATGATTTCTACCTTCTTCCAGAACTTATTCCCACATCTATCGTACGGACAAATAATCTTCTCTAACACGGTCTTATTATGTGTGTGTGCAAATTCAATGAAAGCGGCAACTCTTGCGACGAACTTAGATTGCATGCGTTGTTACTAATCCACGTACATCCAGTTCTTAACTCTGATGTACTCATGGGCTATGTTAGAGAAAATCCAAATGTGAAAATTAAATTGAAGGTTTTGGTGACTGTATTGAGAAATCCAAGAACAAGATGGTTACTTATAAAGAAGAAAATCCATAAAGGCAAGTTTGTCGTTGAAAAGAATAAATTATCGATTAATAAAGTTAGATTTGAAGATACCCAAGTATGAGTTGTATTCTGTGTATGTGTGTTTCAATTTATGATTTCGCTTAGGTGTAGAGTTGTTAGTGTGTATGTGCTTTGTGTGTATGTTTGTTGTGTATTCATGTTGTATGTGTGTGTTTTGGCTGTCGGGGGTAAGGCTTCTATCCCATTAAGAATGTATAGAGCATACACCCATTCGCTTGTACTTTTATTCGTTTCGAGTAAATTTCGGTAGCACCTCCCCGCTGTTCTCCGAGTACACTGTAATAGAATTGATAATCATTTCAATGCTATGAAACAATATTGAAATGAACATCTAATCTATCTTTGTACATGGAAAACCAGCGGAAAAGTACCGACGAAATAACTCGAAACGAATGAAAACACAAGTGAATGCAGGTGTTTGCTTTATACATTCCTAACTTGTCAACACTGGACAAATCTATCGATTATCATACGATTGAATGTTCTCGTCACATAGACTATACGGCGGTTGTTAGCACCGAACTATACCGTCTGATATTTAACAACTTTTGTATAGTTCTATGTCACGACGAATATCGAACGTATGTTAACCGATAGACGGGGACTACGTCGCGCTTTGATTTTCACATATGAGTATCGATGAGAATATGAAAGTTTTATATTATCATCGAGCATCATATATTGGTTTTAACTTGAATATCTAACTTGAATAGGTTTTACGTTTATGTTTCGTTTTTAAGGGTTCGAAGTTTTTAGTTTAGGATAAAGTTTTCTTACGTTTACGGTAAAATTGTACGTTTACGTTATTATCGAGTATCCTACTGAAGGAACTAGTACATCCTAAATCCTAACCCTAATTAACCCAAATTAACCCTAATCATCACCCCAACTCAAATTATCTCTAATTAACCCAAAATTAAACTAATTAAACCAAATTAACCAAAATTAACCCTAATCATCACCCTAACTCAAATTATCCCTAATTAACCTAAAATTAAACTAATTAAACTAAACTAACCCTAATCAACACCCTAACACAAATACACTCTATTTTTATCTAATTAACCCAAATTAACCCTAGCCCAAAGCCTAACCTAAATTAATCTAACCCTAATCATCACCCAAACCCTAACCCAAATTAACTCTAGCCCAAACTAAAATTAGCCCTTATTAATCTAATTAACCCTAACCTTAAACCTAATTATCACCAACCATATTTTATCTAATTAACCCAAACTAACCCTAACCCTAACCCTAACCCTAACCCTAAATATCAACCGAACCCTAACCCTAACCCTACCTAATTAACCCTAACCCTAACCTAAATCAACTCCCAATTAACCCGGCCCTAGCTATAACCCTAACCCTAACCCTAAAATCAACAACAATAACACAAAAAACAGCATAATTATAAATTGAATTCGAAATTAACTCACCTCAGTAGTCACCTGCCGGCGGAAAAGAGCTCGGCGAGGTGGAGGAGGCCGGAAAGATGGATCTCAAAGAGGTGCTCGCGGCGAGAGTGTGGTAGCGACAACGAGAGTGTGGTGGCGACGAGAAAGTCGACGACGATGGATGTGGTGGCGACGAGAAATGCGACAACGATGGGTGTGGTGGTGGCGATGCGTGGGTGCTCGATCGAGAAATTGGTAGGAAATTTTGATGACGGTGGGAAATTACTTAGCTTTATTTTTTTTTTATAAATAACCCTTTATTGTCCCTACGGATTAATCCGTAGGGTTTTCTTTTGCGGCACCGTAGAGTCAAATAAAATATTACATTTAAATATTTTTTAAATTTATTTATGCCCCTACGGTAGGCACCGTAGGGGAAAACAGATGGCCATACGGATTAATCCATAGGTGCAATAAAAATTTGCCCCTACGAATTCCTCTCTCCGTAGGGATGATCCCTCTTTGTAGTAGTGTATGCAAACACTGAATACATCTTGTTGAGATACATGGATAATATAGTTGCATATTGGAAAAATTATAAGAGATATATGGATATGAGATATAAGATAAGACAAGCCTCCTTCAGGCTAGAGTCTTATTAGATGGAACCCATCTTATGTTGAAAGCTAGTGTGTGCCATCTTATAAATAATATATTAAAATTTAACACACCTTATAAATTTTTAAAAGTAATGGTTCTTCAGACACCGATATGACCTTACAAGTAATCTCATATAATGTCGTTGGGATTGCTGGAAATGTTTTACTATGGATATTTTTTCTTGACGGTATTTTTTTTTTTTAAATCAACCCCTTTTGGAATCGAACTTGCGGACTTTTTTCCTAGCATGTAGCAGGGAACTAAAAATGCCCAGTCATATTATACGAAGCAACACACTATTCTAATTAAGTATTTTGTGCAGGCCTTCAATTATCCTTGCCGCTCCTGCAAATTACCTTCATAAAAACAAGTTCTTTTGACATATGTGTTCTACCTATTGCACTTTGGAGTATAATAGTTAATAACCATGGTTTGATGATACAGTTGAATTTCGTGCATTCTGCAAACTACTTAGCAAAAATTGTTGCTTCTTATATTGAAAAAATGAACACTAAGTGTGAAGACTGTCTCATTTTCTCATTGTTAATACGTAGAGATGTTTATTATCTACTTGTTTTTGCAGTGAAAAATCCTGGCAGTAGACAATGATAAGGTTTTTCTGGCAGAAAAAAATTAATTAACTGAAGCTTTATATCATTTCGAATTCTTGTTCTTTTTTTATAATCATTTTTTCCTTTATCCTTTTCATCTCTTCTCTTTGATTGGTAGTATAAGATGTTGTAACAATAGTATATAGGATTCTGAATTTTGTATGTAATGCCGCACTTGGTTTTTGAATAAAATTTTCGTATGAGACGGGTTATTATTTGCCCAGCTCTTCCTAGAAAAAAAGGATTAATTACTAAATAATACCTCAATTTTCCATCTGCTTTGCATTTATATACCTTATTGATTTTTTCGCTGCATCTATATATCCTAAAGTACAAACCGTTAATACTTTGCTTTCTTGACTTGACCATCAAATCTATCATTATGTTAAACAAAATTCATACGGTTTGTTCTTTAGGATACCTAAGCATAACGAAAAAAATCAATAAGGTATATAAATGCAAAGTTGATGAAACATTAAGGTATTATTTAGCAATTAACCCCAAAAAAAAAGATTTTGACATTTGAGAATGAGCTTTCTGGCCCTGTGAATCATTGACGGGCCAGGGCATGTGGACGCTCGATCCCAAAAAATTGGGGCGGATATGCCTGCCTTCATAGGCACAGGCCCTGTGGAGATGGATTTATATTGGAAACTTTTTTCCCCTGAAAATGCAAGGGTTGAATACTTGTCTTGTTTCTTGTATTTCACCATTACGACACTGGCATGATTGTTACATGTTTTGGCGATGAGTTTGCTTACTTTGTTTGCATATATACTAGCACTTTGTTAATTTGCTTCCTCGGCATATATCTGACGAGTTACATGCTGTACCGATAGCAGTTGTCTAATGACCCGATCGATTTCTAGTTGTTTTCATGTTATGATCGCCCACATCATATGCAAACATAATTTGGATGATATTCTGACTTCTTAATCTGACCCGAAAGCTGTTGATTTTTTAATTGTCGAGTAGGATAAGGCACTTGTTTCCTAAAAGGTAAAATTGCAGGCCTAAATGTGCATAAAAATCTTTAAAATTTCGAGACTATTGATACCTATATAAACTTTGAGCAGTCCAAAAAACATTTGGGTGACACTACGTATCTGAGCACAGTTGAACAACACACAAAAAATTTCGTCTGGGTACATGTTGCAAAATGTTGCAATTTGGAGCCAACATATATACATATTTTTCACCAAGACGGCGAGATTAACTTTAAGCCATAAAGCTTACCCTAAGATATTCCACGTATGGAGACCTTCCCTCTTTAAGGCAATCCTTCGTTTTTCTACCCAAAGAAAGATTAAAAAGATAATAAGATAATATCTCATGCAGAATGTTCTCCCTAAAAATATTCTTCAATCATTGCGCGATCATCATGAGATTCAAACTCATATGACATTTAAAATTTACTATTTTACAGCATAGATATACATATAATATAGAATCAAAATATTCCGTCCAGATCTCCATGAGATCTTGGTTCAGCGTCACGAACCCGAGGCAGAAATCATTCAAACCAGGGGCGCCCCCCATATATACACGTATACATATCATGCATGTCTCCAGATAGCTGCAGAACAGAACATTATTGTACCTTTGCTAGCTCATATCGGTACCGTCATTGTTGAGCAATTAAAGAACACAATGGAGATCAAAATATGGTCCCCTGGTTGATGATGATGATCCCCACATGTACGTTGCTGTTGCTGTTTTGCATGGATCTGCACCACGTTGCTATAGCTAAAGCTTGGAAGCAAAGAAGAAGAAGAAGAGAACAGATTCAAGATTCAAATGAGAGAGAAAGAGGTTTGCATTGCTTTAAGATGAGCCAGTGTTTGTTTGCTCAGGTCTGGGGTTTGTGATGCATCCTTTTCAATCCTGCAGCTGCAAACTGATCAGCTGTGGCTGGATTGGCTTTTCTCTCGTTGTGGTCCCTGTCTTTGTTGCCAGGAACAGATTTATATAGGGTCCAGCAAGGAAAAGTCCTTTCATATACCAGTGCATTTGTCCTCCTCATGAGAAAGAAAGAAATAAAGGTATCGGCCAAATAAAACTGTCTGAACGTGCTCGAAAAACCACATGTTTCTTTCTTCTGCCTAGGATATTGCATCCAGTATATCGAATAAATTCTCGTCCAGCAAGAGGAAATGCTTCTGCTTAGTATTTTCACAAAAGAATAGAACACTAACATTGGATATAAGCAAGTGTCATATTTGAGAATAAATATTTTATGCCATTAAGAGGCCTGCATGTCCCATTGGAGGGTGTGGGGGGGGGGGGGGGGGGGGGGGGCTAAGGGCTTTTTCCAAAATTGCCCTTGGGCCCCACCCCCTCAATGGGTCAGGACACTGTAACGGGTCTGCAGGTCTCGTTTCCTCATATTTTATAAATATATAGAGTCGTGATTCAGTGGAACGAAATAGCTTAAAAGTAAAATTTGTAAATTAGATGATTCATCCATCTTAAATCCAGCGGTTAGTATTTCCAAATGGAAATGACCAGTTGTAAAGTTGCTGGTTCCTGCAATTTCTGTTCGAAAAAACATGTTTGTCACTGTTATTCTTTATTTCGTATATTAAACTAAGTGGAACTTGTTATTTTGACAAGTGGAACATAATTCTTACCTAGTGGTACTTTTATATTTCAAGTTGAATTTTAAAATTTTAAGAATGAGCATGCATACATATGACAGAGAAAGAAAAGTGTATTAAATATCTCTTTTGTCTTGCGTGCCAATTGTCTTTGTTGAAGAGAGACAAGCGCCGCGTCCCAATTCTTCCAATTCGTGGTAAAACAAATCTCCAACTTAAAAATTTAATAACTTTCACATACGGCTCGTGTCAGAATTAATTCAAACTTTGTTCATTGTATTCATATTGAAATTCTATTCTAAATGAACACTAATTTGACATGTTTTAGATCCAGTCCATATCAAAAAGTTCTATTTAGAAAGTCTCATTTAGTCAACAGAAAGACCCACTTAGTATACAAAAAGTCTTCCTTAGAAGAATAAATAATACCACCTGGAGAAATCCTCACTGAAAATTCATTCTAAATTGGTAAATCAATAATTCCACTTGGTAAATTAATAGTTCAACTTGCAACATTTAAAGTTCTACTTAAGAACATTTTAGTCTCATTTGAAAACGTTACAACAATTAAGCTAAATATATTTTTGCATAAATTTAAAAATGCTGGGATTTTACCGAAGGAAATTAAGTATTTTTTTAACCGAAAGCTATAATACTCATTATCTTAAACATTTGATATGTTAATATTATAAATCGCATCCGTACGGTTGTAATTTTGTTTTTTTCTTAAATTTTTTAATATAATTATTTGAATTTAATAATTATAACGGCTAAATTCTGAAGATCCGAGAACAAAAATTCAATTTCAACCATACGGATATATTTTACAATACATAAATAGGTTACGTATCAAAAATTACCTGATTTGAAGGTCATTTGTTTCTTAATCATCAACTTACAAAATTAATGCACAAAGAAAATATAATCTTAGAAACTTATGATAGAGGTTCAGATGAACTTCAAAAAAATTGATTTTTTTATTTATCCTATTTTATCACCATATATCAAATTGGTACGGTTCAAATTAAAAAGAAAAATATATATTTATGACTCACGGTTCATTCTTAATTGGTTAGATAACATGTAAAACTATTAAGATTGTTATTCATTAGTTAAGATTGGACTCATATTTATGACTCACAGTTCAATCTTGATTGGTTAGATAACATGTAAAACTAATAAGTTTGTTATGCATTAGTTAAGGTTGGACTATAAATCATAAATATGTATTTTTATTTTTAATTTAAACTTTTTATAAAAAAAATACATATATAGGACTCACAGTTCTACCTTAATTGGTTAGATAATATGTAAAGCTATTAAGCTTGTTATGCATTAGTTAAGATTGGACTCATATTTATGACTCACAGTTCAAGCTTGATTGGTTAGATAAGATGTAAAATTATTAAGATCGTTATGCATTAGTTAAGGTTGGACCGTGAGTCCTATATATGTATTTTAAAAAAAAATCAACCGTACCGATTTGATATATGATAATAAAATAGCTTAAATAAAAAAATTCAAAATTTTTAAAGTTCATCTGGATCTCGATCATAGGATTTTAAGATGATTTTTACTCTGTGCAATGGTCCTTAAATTATTTGATTTTTTGTGTAAGCTATATTAATATCGCAGATTGCATCCGTACAGTTGTAGTTTTGTTTTTGTTCGTAAATTTTTTATTATAATTATTTGAATTTAATAATTATAACGGCTAAATTCTCAAGATCCGAATACAAAAATTCAATTTCAACCTTACGGATAATTTTTACGATACATAAATAGATTACGTATAAAAAATTACCTAATTTGAAGGCCATTTGTTTCTTGATCATAAGCTCACAAAAATAATGCATAAAGAAAGAATAATCTTAGAAACTGATGGAGGCCCAAATGAATTTCAAAAAATTTGAATTTTTTTATTTAGGCTATTTAATCATCATAGATCAAATCGATACGATTCAAATTAAAATTAAAAATACATATATATGAATCACAGTTCAATCTTAATTGGTTACATAACATGTAAAACTGTGAGTCCTATATGGGTATTTTTTTAAAAAAATACAATTGTACCGATTTGATGTATGACGATAAAATTGCTTAAATAAAAAATTTCAAAATTTTTAAATTCATTAGGGTCTCGATCATAAGCTTTTAAGATGATTTTTATTTTGTTCATTAATTTTGTAAGTTTATGATCAAGAAACAAATGGTCTTTAATTTTTTTTTGTATAATCTATGTTAATATCGTAGATCGCATCCGTACGGATGTAATTTTTTTTGTTCGTAAAATTTTATTATAATTATTTGAATTTAATAATTATAACGGCTAAATTCTCAAGATTCGAGTATAAAAATTCAATTTCAATCTTGCGGATATATTTTACAATACATAATTAGATTACGTACCAAAAATTACCTGATTTGAAGGTCATTTGTTTTATGATCATAAACTTATAAAATTAATGCACAAAGAAAAAAAATCATTTTAAAGCTTATGATCGAGGCTCAAATGTACTTCAAAAATTTTGAATTTTTTTTATTTAAGCTATTTAATCATCATAGATCAAATTGGTATGGTTAAGTTTTTAAAAAAATCACCTACTGGGAACTCAAAGTTCAAACAATTTGAAATTTTTAGAAAGTCGCATTAGTCAACAAAAAGTCCCACTTTTAGGAAAGTTCATCTTAGAAGAATAAATAGTACCACATAAAGAATTGCTCAGTGAAAATGCATTTTAAATTGATAAATAAATAGTTTCACTTGGTAGATCAATAGTTCCATTTGCAAAATTTATAGTCCCAACAAAAAAAAATTAGTTCCACTTGAAAACGTTACAACAATTAATTAAAACACATTTTTTCATAAATTTAAACACATTGTTGCATAAATTTAAAAGTGCTAGAATTTTGTCTAAGGAAATTAAGTATTTTTTTAACTGAAAGCTATAATACCCATTAATTTAAACATTTGATATGTTAATTAATATCGTAGATCACATCTGTACGGTTGTACTTTTTTTGGTTCGTTAATTTTTTAATATAATTATTTGAATTTAATAATTATAACGGCTAAATTCTCAATATCCGAATACAAAAATTTAATTTTCGTCTTACGGATATATTTTATAATACATAACTAGTCTACGTATAAAAAATTACCGGATTTGAAGGCTATTTGTTCCTTGATCATAAATTTACAAATTAATGCATAAAGAAAAAATCATCTTAAAAGTTTAAAAGCTTATGATCGAGTTCCAGATGAACTTCAAACAATTTGAATTTTTTTTATTGAAGCTATTTTATCATTATAGAATAAATCGGTACGGTTGAATTTTTAAAAAAAATTACCTATTTGTGTCCCACAGTTTAAACAATTTGAATGTTTTAGAAAGTCATATTTAGTTAACAGAAAGCCCCGCTTAATAAACAAAAAGTTCCTCTTAGAAGAACAAATAGTATCAACTAAAGAAATTCTTAGTGAAAATTCATTCTAAATTGGTAAATCAATGGTTCTAGTTGGTAGATTAATAGTTCCACTTGCAAAATTTATAGTTCCATGAAGAAGAACACTAAATGGGATGGGTTTAAATGGAAAGGTTTGAGTTTAGATTAAAAATGAGAAATATAGGATTAACATTATCTTAATTGTACTTGCAAATGTATATTAATATGTACTGATCTTGACTTGTCTTGCCCATTGTCCTTATTGAAAAAGACATATGACATTCAAATTTAAAAAAAAGAAAACCCAACTATTCTTAAACCAGTTAGAACATGTGACAATCTTTTCTACAATTAAAAAAGAACATTTTTGTTCCACTGAATCTTAACTCACATGCATATGGTACAAAATATCAATAGTGGAGTTTGACTATATGGTAATTTAGTTAATTTCCTTACAAGAAATGTTGGGTTCAATGGCCACTACTTATGAAATTATATTTTGATATTTTATTTGATGGATAGAACTTCCAGGATGTCTTAACAATGTAAAATTTCGCAATGTCGGTAATTGAATTATTATAAAGTTTGTTGTCTGCTTTTTGAATTGAATAATTGTTTTTATATATTTTTGAATTGGACCTATCAATAAAATTTTATTGTTTTTATTGTGTTCTCAATGACTAAAATTCCTGATCTAACCTTTTTTGTTAATGAGGTATCATTGGGATTTGTTTAAATAGTAGTAATTTCATTATTTTACATATTTATATTTATATATCAATATATAATTATATGTAATCGTTTGATTTTTAGATGTATCTCGGTTCCTAGGTTGTTTTAAAATTGCAATCTGAATCGCAAGGTGTCTCATATTCATAACACTTAAATGAAATAGAGTATTTTACATATCACAATTAACAAAAAGAGTAGGCTAGATTAAATTTTGGACATCACAATATAAAACCTATCATCGAATCATGCTTTCATCCTCATCCTCATCATTCTCAAGCATCATCCTTGCATACCATTTCCCAACCACAGCATGTCCAGTTGCTCACTGATGATACTCGTAAGTGGAGATTCCTCAGATCATGGCACGTAGCAGATGACGTGTCGTCCACGTAATCCCACTAGATTCCTGGGGGCTGTGGAGCTGGAATATGTATGATGCAATGGGGACATTTCTCGGTGCCTCGCATCCGAGGTAGCACCCGACTTTTTGGGGGCATCCCTTAAGTACGTTCTCTCTTCTCCTAACCACCAGCCAGTTGCTCGTCTTCGAGCAATCATAGAGTTGAGCTTCCTCAGGTTCCTTTTTGGTCTTCGAGCTATCCTATAGCTGAGATTCATCAGCGCCCATGTTTGGCTGGAAGCATAGAGCATAAGCGTCCTCGTAACATCTCCGTGTATCTCGCCACAACGTGATCTTCGCCGCTCCACGTCCTGCATCCCCTGCTAGCATATGTCGCCATTAATGAGCGTATCTCGCCATAGGCGTATCCCACCATCAACGCAAACGTAACGCGGGGCGTAACGGACGGCGAGAATCTCGCATTTACTCGCTCCAATGCGACCTCTATATAAACCCCTCCTGTAGACGATTCAGGTAACTAGAACTCAATCCAATACGCCGCTACTCTGCCCAATTATTCCTCGGTACTTACTTGATCGTCAGAGGGTCCTACGGTGGTTTCCCACTTTGGGATTTTCTTTGCAGGTAGCTCGGCGTCAACAACAACCAACAACACATTGAGATCCACACTCAACTTCCTCCACAAATCTCAATCTTTTCGCCTCGCTGGTGATAAGATCGACGGAGGACAACATCTAAGGGGGATCTTGACCTCCATCAGTTGGCGCTTTCTGTGGGAACCAACATTTTCCATCCACAAAAGTTAATCTTCTGCTTTCGATTCGATGGCCAGCGATCATCGCAACGAAGACTCTAGCACGAGCCATCCCGTCCTCCACAACGGAGGTAGGGGCGGTTCTACTCCACCTCCCAACATCGTCGAAGCCTTATCGGCATGGATCGATCGATTGACAGCAATGGTGGACGTGCTCGCTCATGTCCAAACTTCCCCATGCTCCCCAGATTGGCGACATGCACGAAGCGGCAGAGGGACGCGTTCAGGTCCTCGGCCTCGCTCGTGCCAACCACGAAACCACAGAATATCGGCGTGCTGATTCCGGCAGTCGCGACCCCCATACGATGAATGATTCCATGACTCATTAGGCGCCAGACAGCCCAACGCCGAGGTCTCAGGACCAACCAAATGGTTGCTTCAACACTCGCCGTGTTCCCTCGCCTTCCGAGGCGACGTCGGTCAGGTCGTCTGATTCCAGGTAAAATCGATGTCATCATAATCATCGGGGCCATGCCTAAGGTGCACGTCGAGGGGAGCCATGGAGGGTTCATCCTGAAGATCTGAGAAACATAATAGAGAGAAACCGAAGCCGCTCTATCACCCAAGCCCGAAGCAGGGACAGTAGGCACTTCGATTATGGAGAATCGTCGGGGTACCAGCAGTGAATCGAGGTCCTCGAGAAGAAGATCAAGGACATGCAGCTCGCCACCCGTTCACCCGGTGCATCGGAAAAATTCTTCGCGGACTCTCTCACGAAACCCTTCATTGAGCAATTGCTGAGGGAGCGGGTCTCATCGTGGAACAAATCGCCTAAAGTGGCTCTCTTTGATGGTAAGTCTGACCCGAAAGAACACTTGGACGCATTAACCGCGGGGAAGAGCTTTCAAGATAACTCGGATGCTGCTCAGTGCCGAGCCTTCCCCACTACTCTCATCCGGGTCGGGCGAGACTGGTTCCGCGGTCTGACTCCGCGCTCAATCTTAACTTTCGAAAAGCTGGCTATCCAGATCCTCGGCCACTTTGTCGACAACCGACGATAGAAGAGGACAGTTGACTATCTGTTCACAATCAAGAGCAAGGATAGGGAATCGTTCAAGAGCTATATCACCCGGTTCAACAACGCTCTCCTGGAAGTACCCGAGCACCGGGACAAGACGGTCATCACCGCCTTGAGATCCGGTTTAAGGCACAAAGAGTGGATCCGCTCTTTCGCATTAGCACAACTTAAGACTATGGCCGAGGTAAAAGTAAAGAACAAGAGGGAAATCCAAGTTGAGTCTGAGGTGAACGCTAACCTTCCCCACGGAGATAGGACGGACCGAAAGAAACGGGACCGAGAGGAGAAAGAAAAGATCGATTGCCCGAAACCCTATTCTTTGAGGTTTCACAAGTGCACTCCTATGAATGTTTCTCAGGCCGAGCTGCTAAAGGAGGAAAAGAGTGAAAGATTATTCAAACTCCCGCCGATGATACAAGGGCCAGGCAAGCGACTCCGCGGCCTATACTGTGCCTTTCGTCGGTCGTAGGGACACCCGACCAAAAACTGCAAACAACTTTGCGATTATATCGAGGAGCTGATCCGCTCCAGTCACCTAGCAAAGTACCTGCGAGACAAAGCCAAGCCGATAGGATAGGGACCAAGCAGACCAACCTCCAACCAGAGAGTTGACGTTCAGATAGATCATGATCATCTCCATTGGCTCGACTCCGAGCAACAAAGAAACCCGTTGTATCCGGCCGGCCATGACCTTAAGTGCTCCCCCCTCTAAGAAGTGCAAGAATGTTTCTCCCATCACCTTCACCGATAGACCTTCATGGCATATCCATCTCGCAAAATGACCCCCTGGTGATCATGGCCCGGGTGAATCGGTATGAAGTCAGGAGAATCCTCGTTGACTTGGGAAGCCCGACAGATATCCTATTTTACGACTTCTTCCAGCATATGGGATTAAAATCGCCCAATCTCTAACCAACCTCACACGTTCTCTCCGAGTTTACTAACCACCCCGTTCAATCCAAGAGAACAATCACTCTCCCTTTCAACATTAGGGAGACCGGAAGGACCCGAACAATGTTGGTGAGTTTCCTCGTCGCCCGAGTTCCTTCATCTTAAAACATCCTTTTGGGTTGCCCCGCTATAAACGTCCTTCAAGATCAGATCTCGACCAACCACCTCACGCTCAAGTTTCTTTTGGGTGATGGGGGATAGACCGGGCCTACAGAGATCAACAAATCGCTAGGGTGTGTCTCGCCACGACGGAACCCGAGGGGAAACAAAGTTGTTCTGTCCGAGGGACTGTGCGATCCTCGGTAATCGCTGGATACATGTGATGACAAGAAAGAGATCCGGGGTTCCCCAGTGGAGGCCTTGTCCGAGGTCCCCCTTAAGGAGGGAGACAACATCCAAACTTTCCAGATTAGCCCCCTCTTGGCCGGGGAAACTCGGGACAACCTTATCCAGTTCCTCCGAAACAACTCCGACATGTTTGCTTGGACTCTCACGGACATGCTGGGGATCGACCCCAAGGTAATCTCCCACAAGTTTGGAGTTGACTCAAAAGCCCGGCCGGTCCGACAAAAGAAAAGAAGCTTCGTACCTGTCAAACGGAAGGCGATTGAGGAGGAAGTGGACCGACTACTCACGACAGACTTCATCAAGAATCTGGACTAATCGGCCTGGATAGACAACGTATTCATGGTCAAAAAAGTGAATGGGAAGTGGCGCATGTGCGTTGATTTACCGATCTAAACAAGGCCTGCCTAAAATACAACTACCCGCTCCCTCGGATAGATCAGTTGGTGGACAGCTCGGCCGGTCATAAGCTGATGAGCTTCATGGATGCCTTCTCCAGTTATAATCAAATCTAGATGAACCCGGCCGACGAAGAGCTCACCGCCTTCACCACCAATCAAGGGATCTACTGGTATAAGGTAATACCCTTCGGTCTCAAAAATGCTGATGCAACATATCAACAGCAAGCTGTTCAAACCACAGATTGGGAGGAATATAGAAGTCTATGTCGATGACATGATTGTGAAGTCTGCCCAGTCAGCTAGGCATACCACGGACCTTGGCGAGACCTTTGAGGTCCTGCGAAAGTACAAAATGAAGTTGAATCCAGCCAAGTGTGATTTCGGCGTCACGAGCGGAAAGTTCTTCAGATTCATGGCCACCCACTGCGGAATTGAGGAAAACCCAGAGAAGATCAAGGCTATCATCGACATGATGAAGCCCAAGAGCAACACAGAGATCATGCAACTCACGGGCATGGTGGTCGCTCTGAGTCGATTCATGTCCAGATCCGGCGAAAAGTGCCTACCTTTCTTCAAAGCCTTTAAAGAAGATCCCCGAGTTCAAGTGGTCCGAGGAGTGTCAAGTCACCTTTAAGCAGCTCAAGGCTCATCTGTCGATACCACCGCTTCTCACCTAACCAGCCGAAAGAGACGAGCTGCTTCTGTACCTGGTCGTCTTCGACCAGGCAGCCAGCTCCGTGCCCATAAAAAAATCCGAGGGAATACAGAGGCCGGTTTACTACATCAGCCTTGTTTTCAAAGGTGCGGAGACTAGGTACCTGGCCATCAAAAAGATAGTCCTGGTGCTCGTTGTCGCGTCCAGGAAATTTTGGCACTATTTTCAGGCTCATACAATCATTGTTCTCACCAACCGACCCCTGGGGAATATCCTTGGTTCTCCGGAGTCGTCGGGCCGCTTGGAGAAGTGGAGATGAGAGTTGTAATTTGACATCCGATACCGACCAAGGCAAGCCATTAAAGCCCAAGCCCTTGCCAATTTCATGGTCGAATGCACCATTCATAACAGAAAAGAAGCGCTAACACGAGATCCAAACCCAGAACACTCGGTTGAAGAAAAGCTCGGTCCGATTCTGGACTGGGTACTCTATGTGGATGGTTCCTCCACAAAGGAAGGAAGTGGGGCGGGGCTGGTCATCCATGGCCCCAATGAAGCCGAGATGGAATATTCTCTACAGTTCGACTTCAAGGCCTCGAACAACGTCGTGGAATATAAGGCCTTATTGGCCGGCCTACGAATTTCCTAAAGGATGGGGCTAAAGAAAATTAGAGTTCGCAGAGATTCCGCGTTGGTCGTCGGCTAAGTGACTGGACGAATCGAAGCCCGAGAACCCTTAATGATGAAATACCTCACCGAAGTGAAAAGGCTACGGAAAAATTTCGATGAAGTTCAAGTGGAGCAGGTTCCCCAGAGCATGAACGTCGAAGCCGAGGCTTTAAGCAAGCTCGCCTCCTTCTATTCGTCCAATCACAAAAGAAACATCTTCTTCATAGTCCTGCCGTAACCCAGCATCAAGAATACGGAAGTGATACACCAGGTCTACACCATTCAAGGGAATGTCCCAGTTTGGAGAAAGCCCATAGTGGAATTCCTCAAGAATGGAATGCTCCCCGGGGACCGAATGGAAGCGCGTCGGCTGAAAGTGTATGTTACCACCACCACTGGGTTTTACTAGCATCAAGCATGCCATTTTTAAAAATTTGGGGCGCTAATTAAAACTAACCAAGATTTTAAACTAGATGATTAGGGTTTAATTATGGTATAAAGAGATTTATACTAAGGGAAAGAGGCAACAAACTTTGTAGACCGTTTCCTTCTCTTCAAATGCCTCGGGTTGTAGACCCTACGACCCCTCGTAGCTCCACTCGAAGTTTGAACGAGCTTCCTTCGTGATCATCGTGCCGAAGATGATCCACCCGAAGCTTCTTAAATCTAAGCTACCTCTTCACTAAAATCTCATTAGTGAAGGAAACACACTAGTTTAAATTGCTAATCTAAATTAGGATGATGAAGTAGGGTTTCTAAGCTCATTAGGATTTATACAAAACCCTATGATTCACATCACATGTGAGGGTTAGAGTTTTGTGTAGGAGGCAGAAGTAGATGGAGAGAGCTCAAGAGAAAATAAAAATGATCAAGTGAAGAATGGCTAAGTCTCTCTCTCACTTATTGAACCATCCAATAATTTATCAAATAAAAATAGCAACATGCTTCAATAGTGAGTCAAGACCAATATAAAAATGAGCAAAGCAATGCTTCACCCATGCCCTCAAAAGTCTCCCCATTTTTCTTTTCATTTTCTATTTTCAAAAAATAGAAAATCCTATCATGCTTCATATAATATATATATGAGAATAATGGAGGAAAGAGGCCATAGGAGGGAATTCCCTCCTATGGCGTCGAAAAAATACCCCCTCCTTAGTTTTTTCCGACGATCGCACCCACCATCTTCATCGTCATCATCTAAGATGTGGGTACACCAAATTTCATGTGATTCTACAACTTTTTCACCGTTGATTTAGTGGGTTCAAAATTAACGGTTTACCGATAATAGAACTTTTTACATTGCTAAATCAACGGTGAAAAAGTTATAGAATCACATGAAATTTGGTGTACCCACATCTTAGATGATGACGATGAAGATGGTGGATGCCGATCGTCGGAAAAAACTAAGGAGGGGGTATTTTTTCGACGCCATAGGAGGGAATTCCCTCCCATGGCCTCTTTCCTCCATTATTCTCTCTCTCTCTCTCTCTATATATATATATATATATATATTAATATATATTATGAAGAAAATAATTAGTGAGCTAATAATATTAGTTAATATATAATTATATCAAATATAAATATATATCATATTATTAAATCAACACTTGAATTAATAATCTGGTTATATCATATATAACCGACTAATATTATTTATCTGTATATCACATTATCAAATTAACACTTGATTCGACAATCCGGTTATATCACATATAACCAAACTGATAACAAATAACCGCCATATTAGAATACGGTATCATATACTCGTATTTAATCAGACCCCTCACACATATCAACATATGTGCCTTACTTCGTTTCGCTTGAACTAGGAAACTTCTGTGTGGGACTCTAAAAACTCGTCAATATTCCAGCAGCAGGTAATGATCACATCAGTTACCCACAAGCCGTCAGCGGTACTAACTGGACGTAATGGCTACCGAGGTATTGAGCGAATAGAAGATCAAAAAGAAAGCTTGTCCAAACTCTCATGAAGCCTATAGGTAACACTTACCGTACAGTCCGATCTCTTCGTCTGATATGTCACATATCGAGTCTGGGGGTGGAATTGTCAGACCCCAATAACTTGATAAGTCATGCCGATGTGTGGCCTATAACTGTTAGTTGTATGTATGCCCTAGAGGCCATTATTGTACATGAGATGTATATTATAGTGGATGCTGAGACATATATAGGGAGTTCTTTCTTGCTCGATATGATAGTACGCTATCTGGTTACTCTTTATCTTAACATGTATACTTACTGTCTCTCTGTTACATGTTGATAAAGCCCTTAGGATGTGTACTTGACTTCCAGGATTATGATGTAGATCATACTAGTGGGGCCTGGGTAGTCCATGAGTTCATCCTTCATTGTTCCTAGTCGTGGGAATATCGAGACGGGGCATCGATATTCCAGAGTAGACTAGCGTATATCTTCTCGACCCATGTGATGGGCGATGGATGATCCTATATCCATTGGTGTTTGATATCAGAGATAGTATACGGGTGCACAGTGGAGACTGGGTACACTGAACGGACTCGCCGAGAACTCCTAGATGGTATTATATCTCACGTAAGATAGCAGTTCTCTGGTGACACTAGTACAGGTTAGTCTGTCGACCCGAGATCGTCATAGTGTCTTGTGTGTATCCCACTGTGCTTTAATTTCCATCCTACCACGGCTCTACTGAGTCGTGCAAATAGGTGGTTTTTGGGTACAGTCCCGAGTCACATGGTGGAAATGAACGATAGGAGGGGATTCGTCTATCCCGGTATTGGGGGTTGATGTTGCGCTATGCTCGATTGGCCATAACTAAAATCCTTGGTCAGGGTAGATGTGATTTACTGGTAAGTGTTATCAGTAGTTTCATGCCCGTTATGGACCTTACATCGGCATGACTTATTAAGCTACTGGGGTCTGACGTTTACCACCCCCAGGCGAGGTATGCGACATATCAGACGAACAGACCGGACTGTGCGGTAGTGTTACTGATTGGATTCACAGGAGTATGAGCAGGATTGCTTGTTGATCTTCTGATCGCTCAATGCCCGGTGGCCGTTACGTTTAGCACGCCTCTTGCGGCTTGTGGGTGTTTGATATGATCATCACCCACTGCCGACGTATTGACGAGTCTTTAGAGTCCTATACAGAGGTTTCCCGGCTCAAGCGAAATGGAGTAGGAGAACATATGTGATTTGTGCGGGACCGAGACTGATACGCGTATGTGATACCGTATTGTATTCTCGCGATATGTATCATCGGTCGGTTATATGCGATATAGCCGGGTTATCGAATCAAGTGTTGATTCGATAAATTTATACAAGTGATATTAGTCGGTTATATGTGATATGACAGGATCATTAAATCAAGTGTTGATTTAATGATTTAATGTATAATTATATATTTGATATATTACTTTACATTAACTAGTATTGGCTCACTTAAGATTGTTTTTCTCACTTGATTATGTATTAAGTATATATGTGATATATACTTGTGTACATGTTTGTGTCATGCTTGATGCCACATGCAACATGGGTGTATGAGACTCACACCATGTTATATGATAATGGAGGGTTTTATTTATTTTAAGTTAATCAAATTAGTTGGAAATTAGTTTATGGATGAAGCTTGTAGAATCCATTGACTAAGTCAACTATTTTGTCTTGCTTAAGATATTTACTAACCTAACCATTATCCTAACACATGGTTAAGTCTCTACAAGGGTTTAATATATGATATTAACTCACCCATGGTTGCCTCATTCACCACTTGATTTTATTCTTGAGTTCATTCTTCATTTGCTTCATCTTCTTCCTCTAGTTTTCTAGTTTCTTGAAAAATGGTGAAAATGAGTGAGAAAATAAAATCTAAAGTGAGCCCACTTCCTATTTCATCATCCTATTCACTTGCTTGGATATTATAGGGTGTTCTCTTCAAAAAGTTCATGACATAGTGAAGAGGTAGCTTGGGTTTGAGTCTCCTCGACGTAGATCATCTTCGGCCTTGAAGACTTCGTGCAAGCTTGTTTATTGCTCCGAGAGAACCATTCTAGAGTTTGAGAAATCTTCATTAGCAGCGATCGCAGAGAAAAGACTTCAACACGGAGCTTTAGAAGTGAAGGACTGGGTGTACAAAGGTTGTATTCTTGTTCACTTCTTATGTAATGTTTTATTGCATGTTTTATTGTCTATTCACTCTAGCTTGATCCTAGTTTAGGATTGATTAGCACCTTAGAAATTTTAAATTATGCATGTTTGTTGCTGTGAAAACGCAGTAGGGTGCTAAGGAATCCCAACAGTGGTATTAGAGCCATGCAAGAGTATTATACGATATTTGTTAGATTACGAAACCGAAATTGCTCCGAAACTTGAAACACCAAATACGGGTTTCTGTCGAATTTTTATTGATCTCAATTTTTTTAAAACAAGTGCAAAGTCATATATGAGAGAAAATAAGAACATGGCAAAAATTTGGGACCCAGAGCTCGGATTTTGGCCGAGCTCATGGGTGTTGTGGCCGGCCCCATGTAGGCAGAAAGTGTCCAAATTTCTGTCATGTTCCCATCTCTGTATTGTGGTGTTTCAGGTGTTGTTTGATTTTTCTATAATTGCATTTGATGCAGTCTTATTGTATTTACAACTCGGAGTGTTTCGTATTCGTAGTTTAACATAGTTTTTGGGGTTTCACATCTTATCTAGACGAAGTTAAAAAATTCGATCGAATGTCAAAAACCCATTTTTCCAAGTTTAACGTATTCGGAAAAATATGCAAATAATTCTGTGGACCTTCTAGAAGAATGAAACCCTAACTCGACTTTTTGGATTGAGGAACCGCGGTCATACCCTAGGGTTTGCCACAGTTCCGTGGCGACATGAGTGAGGCTTGGGTTTGCTCTTCTACGGCTAGTCTATAGGAACTGTGGCATGTTCCGGGTATTATTAAAACTGTGCTCAAGTGTTGAGCTGTCGGGAAATTGTGGGACTTTGATAAATCGATCGAAAAGTTTAACGTCATCCGGATATCATGTGATGGGATACAATACTTGGAATCAACAATAATTGAATTTTATAAATCTAGCAATTTAGTCTCTTTTGATCGGTTGCCACGGGATTTTGATGTGATCAAAAGTCCGTCGCAATCACGTTGTGTATGCAGATACTCGCCGGGTAACATTACTAGATAGCCACGCCCCATAACCCCGACCAAGTGACTGTAGGAGAACTCCGTTGCCAAAAGCACCCGTCTAGGTGCTCGCGGCCGCGGTGTTCCGCCTAAGTGCATTTCATCGTCGGTATCGGGGGGTGCGGCCGTCTACTAAAGTTTCTGACGAGCATTCGTCCGGGAAGTCAGGAATCTTGTTGAATTACCGGACTTGTTATTGGAAAGTGTTTTCAATATCGAGACTAAAATGCGGGGTTTATAATTGTTAGGCATGCGATGTCTAAGGAATTCATATTGTTAGGTATGAAATCCTCAATATGAGATATTACGGGTTTATGATGAGTAAGGTGATTGCGGATTCCAACTGTTGTAGTTTTCACTTTCTTTCTGCGACCGTAAGTGTAATATGTGGTGTATCGACGGTTTCATTGCTATACGTCAATGACAATTGGGATACGCATATTTACTTACGTTGATGACATGTGATGTTATGTGTTGTTGTTATATGTTATATTGATCATCGTGTTTGAATAACAGGTTTTTTTTATGTGAGATGAGAGTTTTTCATTTTCATTCATGTGAAAACTTGTATGTAATATTCTTTTATTGGGGCACTTCCGGGTTGAGGAAGATGTCACCGTTGATGTATATTATTTACTTTTCTGCATTAGGATAGACCCAAGGAGGGGAGCACAAGTAACCGGGTTCTAGAGTCCAGTGGGAGACCATCTCGAGGCGTCGAGTTCGGGTCTCCTTACTCTAGAATTGGTAGGGTTGCTTGCCGCTCTCGTAGGGGTCTAGGGATGTGGGTTTGGCTATTCATCACGACCGTGGAATCCGTGTTTTATACAGGCTCAAAATAAAACACGGACATCCTAATATATCCAATATTTCATATGTTGTTTTCTGCTGCGATATCTGTGATGTGATCATTTGATATGTTGAGATATATACTGTATATAGTATACATGATATATTATATAGACGTTGCTTATATTTTACACCCGCGCTAGCCCTGCCCCGCTCTGCCGTTAGTTACCTAACCTAACGGTGCATGACGGGACATCGAGGCGAATGCGGATGGCATAAGCGTACGTTGTATTTATCTATAATGTTTAGGTAACTTAAAATGATGGGACTTCATTAATGAGATTAATGAAAGAAAATAAACCTAAAGATGTTGTGAAATCGAATTTTCAAAAACAGGTAGCTCTATTTGTTGCTTTGCATAGCGGTATTCCATGCAGAATATCCAGCACCTTATTCGATAAGGAAAGAGTCGAGATCCCTTCACCGGGAGTGACCTCTTTAGCAATAACTGGTAGATGCTACTACCCTCGGTTTTCTTTTTGATTGCTTTTCTAGTTCTTGCTTTGTATAGTGGTATTGTGAATATCTTGCACCTCATTCGACGAGGAAAGAGCCGAGATCCCTTCACCGGGAGTGACCACTTTAGCGAAACTAGCAAAAGCCTTAAAAAAACTTCATTTAAAATCATTTGATTCTGCAATGAGATCAAGTTCAAAGCGTTAAAGGTTTTCTTAAAAACCATCCGCAACCCTCCGTTATTTTAGGAAGTAGAGTACTTAGTATTCGTGCTACGTTTGTTGACCTTAGCCAAAGTGTAGTGTGCGGTAGCTAAGTGATGTCTTCCTACACAGCATATGATGCGATTAGTTAGGACAATCATATGACTTTGTTGACCTTAGCCAAGGGTCATGTGGGTGGATCTAATTAATCACGAAATGATGGGTAGAACTTGACTAATGCTTATGATTTGTTGACCATAACCAAGGACATAAGTACTAGGGGTAAAAACCATTATCGGGAGTTTCAAGTGTTGAAATTTGCAATGAGATTGCATACCTTCTATGAGATAGTTGGATCCTATACCCACTGCGAGTAATTGTTACTCCTGGGAGAGTTTTACACTTTACAATTAGCCGATCAAGTAGGTGTCTAGAAAGATGTCAATAGGATTACACCCATGGGAAAACAAGGTTTATTTTAATTAGGTCCATGCGAAAGTACGGGGAAGCTCTCTCAAAGTACCGGCACTGGCCTGGCTGAAAGATTGGCAAACTTGTAGGGTGTAATTAATCCCGGCTAGTCTTTCTTTTTAAGGTTTGAAAAAAGATTTGATAAAAACAGTGGGAGCCATCCTGATTAGATAAAATATATAACCAATCTAATCTTGCAAGAGCGCACGCAGAGTGTTTTCTTCTCTCTCTCCAGGTAGCGACCATGTCACACCTTAATCAAGATAATAATATGGATGTATTGACCGAACCCGCTTGTTATACTGAGCTGGGGAACGTTTGTCCCGCTCCAACTTATAATTTTTATAAGACTGAGCAGGAAATATGGAAATACTAGGATTCCCATGCCGCCCAAACGAAGAAAGTGCATGATGATGCATCTTCTTCGGGTGTGTTCATTATAGAGAATTATTTCTAAGTATCCTCTACGTCCTGGGTATTTAATACCGGATCAGGATCCCGCATATGTAATTTGTTACATGGGCTACAGATAGGTAAAGAACTGAGAATAGGGTGATATGTCTCTAAGTATAGAGATTGGTGCAATTGTTGCAGCCAAATTAGTTGGCAAGTATCACCTTGTATTACCAAATACATTGATTCTGAATGAATGTTATTAGATACCGAACCTGATATGCAACATTATATAATTCTCTTTATTTACTAAAGAAGGATATAATTTTGTATTTTTAGATAATGTTTTGAACATTTCCTATATCAAGTGTTGATCGGATCAGGCACGTTATCTAAAAGCATATATGTTCTAAATCAAACCACAGTTCTTAACGTACAGAACACACACAAGAGGAAGAGTTCCGAAATGAACGAATCCTTCTTGAGGCATTGTAGGCTAGGTCATATCAATGCGACCCGATTAGCTAAGTAACATTTAGATGCATATTTAAATCAGTTTGAATTTGCATCTCGTGAAACTTGTCAGTCATGTCACAAAGATAAAATGACCATAGCTCCGTTTATTAGAAACAGAGAAAGAGTTAGTGAACTCTTGGGACTGATACATAGTGATGTATGTAGGTCCCCTTTCTACACTTTTCAGGATTGGTTCTTTGCACTTCCTTACATTCACTGATGATCTCTCAAGATTCGGACACATGTTCCTGCTGAAACACAAGTCTGAATCTTTTGAGAAATTCAATGAATATAAGTCAGAAGTCGAGAACCAAAACGGGTATAAGTATTATGTCCTTTGATGTGATCAGGGAGGAGAATACTTGTGCATGAAATTCTTGGACTATTCAAAAGGAGAATGAGATTCTCTCTCAGCATTACTCCTCTGTATACACCACAGCACAACGGTGTCTCAGGACGGAGCAATCACACCCTATTTGATATGGTGCGCTCTATGATGAGTACTACTGAGTTACCTGTTTCCTTTTGGGAGTTTGAGAAGCTGCATACCTATTAAATTGGGTTCAAATCAAATCAGTGCTTACCACTCCATATGAGATATGGTATGGGAAGAGCCCATGTCTTAAGCAAGTTAAGATTTGGGGCTGTCCGGCCTATGTTAAAAGCAAAATCCGGACAAGCTCGAGGCAAGGTCAGTTCTGTAGAATTGGAAGGAGTTCCAGCTATACAAACTACAGCTGATGATTTGGTAGAACCAGAGAATTCAATAGTTCCTGACAAACCTCAGCCTCTTCGTCGATCTAGTAGGGTTCCTCATCCGCCTGAGAGACACTTAGGTTTCTCGATGACAGTGGGAGCGAGGATTGCATCATAGAGTTGATGACCCAACTAGTATCGAGCAGGCCATAAAGAGTGAGGACTCTGTAAGAATGGCTGGATGCATAGCGATCTGAGATAGAATCTATATACACCAACAAAGTATGGACTTTGGTTGCTATATCTGAAGGGTTAAATCCCCATCAGGAGCAAGTATATCTTGAGAAGATTACTTGGTGTAGATGGAAATGTTGAGACTTTCAAAACTAAACTTGTTGCAAAAGGTTCTCGTCATTGACCAGGCGTGGATAATGATAAAACCTTTTCTCCAGTATCTATGCTTAAGTCTATCCGGATCCCACTTGCCATTGCTACATACCATGACTACGATATCTGGTGATTGGGTGTCATAACCGCTTTTCTGAATACTGATTTAGAAGAGAGCGTGTATAAGTACATAGCCAGAGGGATTCGTAGACAGTGGAAGCAGCAGAAACATATGCAAGTTGCTTTATGTGTTAAAGCAGGCATTGCGGAGTTAGAACATCTGTTTTGATGTGGTATTCAAAGTGTTTGACTTCATCAGAATGGTAGATGAACTTTGTATATACAAAAAGGTTGTAGAGAGTATGGTGGTCTTCCTCGTATTGTACGTAGATGACATACTCTTGATAGGGAAGGTGTTTCCTATGCTACACTCGGTCAATCTCCTCTTATCACATTGATTCTCCATATAGGATCTAGGTGATACCTCCTAAATCCTGGTTTCTGGATCTACGAGAAGATCTAAGTGGATGTTAGGATTCTCACTAGGTGTAGTGAGATGGTATCAATCAATCCTGAGGAGAATCACTGGATAGCTTCCAGGATGGTAAGGACGACTGAATGTCAGTCACAGGCATTGTCTTTACCCTCAGTGGAGGGATGGTATGTTGGAAGAGTTCAAAGCTAGATACCGTGACAAACTAGACGATAAAGACTGGTGACATCGCTATCAAAGATACTACCAAAGAGGAAGTTTGGGTGTATATTTGTTCATGAGATGAACTAGGTTCCTACCATGGTGAGACAATGGAAGTGTGTCTTTGGCCCAGGAACCCCGGTCCCATCAGTGACCCAGACATATTCTAAGGCAGTATCACCTGATCATGAAGATGGTTGATCTCCAAGAGATCGAGGTTAGGAGAGTAGACTCAGAGGTTAACACGGCGGATCCACTCACTGAGGCCTTTCCTGTGAGAGACTTTTATAGGGTGTTGGGTATGCTATACTACAACAACTGGCCTTAGTGCAAGTGGGAGATTGTTAGTTGTATGTATGCCTTAGAGGCCATTATTGTACATGAGATGTATATTATAGTGGATGCTGGGACATATATATGGAGGACTTTTTTGCTCGATATGATAGTACGCTATCTGGTTGCTCTTTATCTTAACATGTATACTTACTGCCTCTCTGTTACATATTGATAAAGCCCTTAGGATGTGTACTTGACTTCCAGGATTATGATGTAGATCATACTAGTGGGGCCTAGGTAGTCCATGAGTTCATCCTTCATTGTTCCTAGTCGTAGGAATATCGAGACAGGGCATTGATATTCCAGAGTAGACCAGCGTATATCTTCTCGACCCATGTGATGGGCGATGGATGATCCCATATCCATTGGTGTTTGACATCAGAGATGGTATACGGGTGCTCAGTGGAGACTGGGTACACTGAACGGACTCGCCGAGAACTCCTAGTTGGTATTATACCTCACGTCAGATAGCAGTTCTCTGGTGACACTGGTACAGGTTAGTCTGTTGACCCGAGATCGTCAAAGAGTCTTGTGTGTCTCCCATTGTACTTTGATTTCCACCTTACCACGGCTCTACTGAGTCGTGCAAACAGGTAGTTTTTGGGTACAGTCCCGAGTCACATGGTGGCAATGAGCGATAGGAGGGGATTCGTCTCTCCCGGTATTGGGGGTTGATGTTGCGCTATGCTCAATTGGCCATAACTGAAATCCCTGGCCAAGGTAGATGTGATTTACTGGTAAGTGTTATCAGTAGTTTCATGCCCGTTATGCACCTTACATCGGCATGACTTATCAAGCTACTGGGGTCTGACGTTTACCACCCCTAGGCGAGGTATGCGACATATCAGACGAACAGACCGGACTGTGCGGTAGTGTTACTGATTGGATTCATAGGAGTATGAGCAGGCTTTCTTGTTGATCTTATGATCGCTAAATACCCGGGTGGCCGTTACGTTTAGCACGCCTCTTGCGGCTTGTGGGTGTTTGATATGATCATCACCCACTGCCGGCGTATTGACGAGTCTTTAGAGTCCTATACAGAGGTTTCCTGGCTCAAGAGAAACGGAATAGGAGCACATATGTGATATGTGCGGGACCGAGACTGATACGTGTATGTGATACCGTATTGTATTCTCGCGATACGTATCATCGGTCGGTTATGTTCGATATAGCCGGGTTATCGAATCAAGTGTTGATTCGATAAATTAATACAAGTGATATTAGTCGGTTATATGTGATATGACCGGATCATTAAATCAAGTGTTGATTTAATGATTTAATGTATAATTATATATTTGATATATTACTTTACATTAAATATATTACTTTACATTAAATAGTATTGGCTCACTTAAGATTGTTTTTCTCACTTGATTACGTATTAAGTATATATGTGATATATACTTGTGTACATGTTTGTGTCATGCTTGATACCACATGCAACATGGGTGTATGAGACTCACACCATGTTATATGATAATGGAGGGTTTTATTTATTTTAAGTTAATCAAATTAGTTGGAAATTAGTTTATGGATGAAGCTTGGAGAAGCTTGTAGAATCCATTGACTAAGTCAACTATTTTGTCTTGCTTAAGATATTTACTAACCTAACCATTATCCTAACACATGGTTAAGTCTCTACAAGGGTTTAATATATGATATTAACTCACCCATGGTTGCCTCATTCACCACTTGATTTTATTCTTGAGTTCATTCTTCATTTGCTTCATCTTCTTCCTCTAGCTCTCTAGCTTCTTGAAAAATGGTGAAAACGAGTGAGAAAATAAAATTTAAAGTGAGCCCACTTCCTATTTCATCATCCTATACACTTTCTTGGGTATTATAGGGTGTTCTCTTCACAAAGTTCATGACCTAGCGAATAGGTAGCTTGGGTTTGAGTCTCCTCGACATAGATCATCTTCGGCCTCGAAGACTTCGTGCAAGCTTGTTCATTTCTCCGAGGGAACCATTCTAGAGTTTGGGAAATCTTCATTTGCAGCGATCGCAGCGAGGGACTTCAACACGAAGCTTCAGAAGTCAAGGACCGGATCTACAAAGGTTGTATTCTTATTCACTTCTTATGTAATGTTTGATTGCATGTTTTATTGTCTATTCACTCTAGCTTGATCCTAGCTTAGAATTGATTAGCAACTTAGAAATTTTAAATTATGCATGTTTGTTGCTGTGAAAACCTAGTAGGGTGCTAAAGAATCCCAACAATAACGGTACGAGAACCTACTGATAACACTTACCAGTAAATCTCATCAACGGCCCTGCCCAGGGACTTCCTGTTATAACCAATCGAGCATAGCGCAACATCAACTCCCTATACCGGGAGAGACGAAACCCCTCCTATCGCTCATTGCCTCCATGTGACTCGGGGTTGTACCCAAAATCCACCGGTTTGCATGACTCCTTTGAGCCATGGTAGGGAGGAAATCAAAGCACAGTGGGAACCACACAAGACTCTGTGACGATCTCGGGTCTACAGACTAACCTATACCATTGTCACCAGAGAACTGCTATCTGACGATAGGTATAGTACCATCTAGGAGTTCTCGGTGAGTCCTGTTTGGTGTACCCATTCTCTAATGAGCACCTGTGTAAAATCTTTGATGTCAAACACCAATGGCTATGTGATCAACCATCGTCCCCATACAGGGTCAAGAAACGTACACACTCATCTACTGTGGAATATCGATGCCCTGTCTCGATATACCCTCGACTAGGAACAATTAAAGGATGTGCTTGTGGACTACCCAGGTCCCAGTTGTATGATCCGCATCATAGTCTTGATAGTCAAGCCTACACCTTAAGGGCTTTATCAACATGTATCAGAGAGATAGTATAATAATACTAAGTGTACATTTTAAGATAAAGAGTAACCAGATTGTATACTATCATGTAGAGCAAGAAAGTCCTCTATATATATGTCCAAGGATTCACTATAATATACATCAATGTATAATAATGGACTCCAGCGCATACATATTCCTAACAATCTCCCACTTGCACTAAGACCATGTGTAGTAGTATCTCATACCCAACATCCCAAAAAGTCTCTCAAACCGCGTCTGGGGGAGGTCCTTTGATTGATACGAAAATGTGTGTTTGTAGAATAACCGCAATCAGAATGGTGTCGCGTGTAGCTAGACCGAGATGAGTACGGGTCGTCCTCAGGGAAACGTTGAATGTTTTACTCTTACTTTAGATGTGTTGAGAAAGAGAGGAGGAATAAAGAATTTTGTGAAAAGTTTCTAGATCTACTTTAAGCAAGAGTGCAAATTTATAGATCTAGATTATTTTAGGAATATGGTTAATATAATAAGAGGGCTTGTAGGGTTCGTTAGGATTTAGCAGTCATGGACGATTAATTAAAAGTTACCATTTTTATCCTTTAATAGATTTAAAGCTAGAACGACGGTGATGCGTGTAGATTAGGGTTTCTGGAGGGAAAAGGAATCCCACTCTTAACCCTTATCTCGACACGGAACTCCGTTCATATCTAGCCTTTACTAAAACAATCATTAATCTAATCTCTAATCGCGGTCGGAACTAACAAAGAATTGTTAGAGCGCCCGATTAGGATGTTAATGATTCTTTTGATAAAGTTCATAAACTTTATAGGACTTAAAAAGGGTTTAGGGATGTTCATCATCCATTAGCCTACCCTAATCCTACGAACCCTAACAAGCGGAGAATTACTCACGCATGTTGGGAGAAGAAGATGAAAAGACAGAGAGGGAAAACATAATGTAAAATGCAAAATAACTACCTTTATTAATCAACTTTAACAATCTACACTTTATTCCGTAGAAAATGATTACAAAACTTGATTTGCTTCTCGATCTTTCCTAAGGAGGTAGACGAACAGTTGATGATCAGCCTGGATGCATGAGCGTCTGGGACTTCGTGATCTCGTCGGCTTGATGATTTTTCCAAGAGGCTCTCGGTCCCTTTTTATAGTCCAAAGCCAGAAACCTTTTCTTCCAAATTAGGTAAACAACAGTAAAGAATCTCCCAAAATTTTCTAAGCTTCCAGATCCTCTATCTCACCGCGGATCCGCGGCGCAAGAGGGTTAAGGCCGCGGATCCGCGGCCTTCTAATCATGGCCCTTGATCAAACTTCTGGTGTTTTCTCTATGTGACATGTGGACTTCTCTAGAACCTTTTTATCTTTGAAATATTCTCGTGGTTGCTGCCAGACTTGGTCTCCAAGTTTTTCTTTCTTAATTAGGCAAGTCTTCTTCAACAACTTGATTTCCTTGATTCTAGTCTTGAAAAATTCTGCACAACTTGGAAAAATTCTGCACAACAACTTAAATAATATTTAGTAGACTTTGTTCTACTAGGATTTGGTCAATGATATTATTTGCATACAATTTCCTACCAAATGCTAATTATAATATATCAACACATGGAAAATAATATTTTTACACATAAACCCTCATATGTATGATATATTATAATAAAGTCCTTTTTAAATATGGAAATGGTAGGAAAAATGTAATAACAAATGTGCAGTTTTATCAACTGAACAAATACCCCCAAACTTATCTTTGATCATCCCGAGCAAACTAGTTTATTCAAGAGAAGGAGAAAAAGAAAGGAGAAAACTAAGCACACTTTCGTAGGCAAACACGATTGCACTGAGCACGTGCAACAAGCCGTTAAACCTCTTGGTGTCCCTAGTAGGAGGAGTGTTGTCTCCTGAGGGTTTTCAGCGGATTACACCCACAAAATCCAATAACAAAAGAGAGATGGTGAAATTTACATATAAGAACCATAAAAGAAAGACTTTGAAAATAAGAGTTTCCAACTACATTAGCTTTTCAGTTGTCATGAGCCCTATCTTAATAGTCATGAAAAAATGTTAGAAATCACATTATCCCTCAATAAAGCATCGTCTTTATTCTTCATTCCTATCTTTCTTCCAAACATTGATCATATACCCCTACGTGTGTGTATAGAACATCCCTACACTCGGAGAATTCAATTCAAGCTATCATACTCTTGTCCATCTACCTTAGTACTTTTTAATTTGATAAATACTTAGGTTTGCTCACACCTTTTCATGCGACCGTTAATACTTCTTGAGGTACTAACCGACCGATTACTCATGTGCTTGCTGATTAGGTGATAATATTTTCCTCGTCTTGCACCACCTAAGGCTTAGCAGTGACTCCCAGACCAGTTGGCCTTAGGGCACTGGGTGAAGAGGCACCCTCGCTATATTTTTTTATTGCTGTCTTGGCGATAACAAAACCAGTGTTCATTTTTCTCTTTTCACCATTTTTATATTTTCTTCATTTTTTTTTCATTTCCTTCATACTTTGGCTTTTAGACAAGAGCATTTCAAGGTATCCTCTACTATCCCAAGTTTCAAGACGTGTGTAAGTGCATGTAGTAGGGTATCAACATTCAAATGTATGGCTTCCAGAATAGAAATTATTTTTCAGACTTATTTCTATCCTCAGATTAGTGACTTCCTTCATTTTACTAACCCTTGGGACAACAGCTCATAACTACTTATTACTAGTTCGTTTAAGAAAACTTCTAATTTTCTTGGTTTTCTTAAACTATTCCTATCTTTCATATATAATTTTTCACTTTCTATTCTTTTATTATCAAAAATTTTTTGTGCTAATATATAGTATAATGCAAAGTATGTGTAAATAAGCACAAACCTCCCCCAAACCTGTTTACAGCAGTGTTCTCACTGATGTCATCCGTTAAGCTCAAAAACCTGTAGACTTGGAAGGAAAATATTAATGGGGGCAAGAATATATGAAAGTGAAAATCCTCCCCCAAACTTATTTTTGTCTCACAATTTTGTAAAATTCATTTTCTTTCAAGAGCCAAAATATAATCCCCCCAAACTTGAGTTAAACAATGTTAATCTTTTAAAATCACACGAGGGGGTCAAGGTTATTGGTCAATGCCAAACTTTGCAAAGACTGAAAGTCAACACCAACCATTCAAAAATTTTATCGATGAAGCACCAAGGTTGGTGGAAGAACATGTCACCTTTCGACGTGAAGAAGTGGGGAGGTGATAAGAGGTGTAATGGAAAAGGATTGCGTCTCAATTTGGAGAGACGACACAGTGATAGTGATGATGGATTACTCGCATTATCGTGATTGTCCAGAAGAAGGGGTGGAGGTTCAATTTCTTCGTCTTGGAGTTGACTCATCTCAACACCCGTGTCTTGTAAAAATGCGAGTTCATCAGCGAAAATTTCCTCAAAGCTTTCATCGATACCCCGAAAAATAATGTCATCAGAAAAAATGGGGTGATCATCAGACTCTATAAAAAGTTCCTTATCAGCGTTAGATGTTGACCCAGACAACTCGGTGGAAGAGTCCGTGTCAAGCAACAACATATGAAAAAAGTCAGAATTATGAGGTTGATCATATTCGCTGCTGTCGACATCCATTAATTCGATAGAACACACATGAGCATATGGTTCGGAGGGTTCACTTCCCAACTTGTAAATGTTAAGCTCAATTGACTTCTTTCCAAAGGATAGGGTTATAGAGCCGTTTCTACAATTGATTACTGCGTTGGAAGTGGCCAAAAAGGGTCGACCGAGTATCACCGGGATTTGATTGCGTAGGTTTGCTACAGGTTGTGTATCTATAACGATAAAGTCCACAGGGAATATGAATTCCCCGACTTTGATTAACAGATCCTCTAGCTCACCCCTAGGTTGGGTGATAGATCGATCGGCCATCTGAAGAGTGCAATGCACCGGTTTTAACTCTCCGATCCCTAATTTCTCATAAACAGAATACGGAAGCAAGTTAACACTAGCACCTAAATCGAGTAGAGCACGATTGATATTTTTACCCCCAATAAAAATAGAAATTGTAGGACTTCCGGGGTCCTTTCGTTTCTTGGGTAGTTGTTGTGTAAAAGCTGTGCTCACAATACTCGCAAGGAAAACTTTTTTAGGTACTTGAACTTTTCTCTTCCTAGTGCACAAGTCCTTTAGGATTTTCGCATATGACGGAACTTGTTGAATAGCATCTAGGAGAGGAATGTTTATGTTAACTTGATTAAAGATTTCCACAATCTTCTCCATTTGTGGACTTGGTCTGTTGCCCCTTAACCTGTTTGGATAAGGTGCTTGATCAATAAGTTTTGGGTCCAACGTTTGTGGAGAAGACTGTGGGGACGGATTCTGCCACGACCCAAAAGTACGGAACATGACCGGCACTTAGACTACGAACGTCTCGAGGCGTACGTACCCTAAGTAAGCCGAACCCAGAAATCCAAACCAAGAAAAGTAGTAGAGAGTAGGAAGAACCATTTCAAATCAACCTGCTAGCAACATAATATACAACGCCTAAAGGCGAGGATCACAACAGAAAGGAAACTCCAACAACAAGAAATCCACATAAATATAACGCACGACTCTAAGGTCGAAAGAATAAACATCACTGGTCTCTATCTCAAATAAGTACATGTTTGGTTGATGGAAATTCTAGATACAACTGAAATACAATATACAATGTATAATGATGGGTATGATGCAAATAACCCACCTACTAGCAAGTCACCTGAAAGAAGCTGTACCCGCAAAGCTGTAACAAAACCCGTACGGCAACACCTGCAAGAAACTGGGGCACAACGGGGGTGAGTTGCCAACTCGTGAGTAGAAAAAGATCTACGAACAGAAATCGCATGTATGATGCAATCCTAAGTCATACGATCAAAATATATAATCCTCAAATATATAACCAGCAATCTCTAACCATGTCTAGGGTAAATATCTAACCCAAGTGTAAACCCATGTGCCCGTGTCGGTGCATCAAGTGGCAATATATCATATGAATGATGTAAGAATGCATGAAACCGAATGCATGTACTGAAGAAAACTTCTTTCATAAATTTGTGAGATTTCTGTATTTTAAAATGAGATATCATAATGAAATCAGCATAAAACAGTGCCTAGCATCGGCACAAAACATAAATCTCAATATCCCGATATCTCTGTATCACAATCTCTGTACCTCAATATCTCAAATCTCAATATCTCAATCATAATATCCAGGGCGCCGTCAGTCCAGATCGGCCCCTACCATCCATCTCATGACTATGACGGTATCCTCCGGATATCCGACGTGTCGGGTAATATCACCGGTCGGTCGTGCTCCCCTGCCAGGCTCAACGCCATCTCCTGCGATCTTCTTGCCCCGGGGTACCGCACCGGGTCCACCATGTACCCGCATCCGGTCTCGTTCGCCTCCTCGAATCGGGTTTCACATATCGCTCTCAGCACCGAGAAAACACATGGTGGACGCACTGAAATATCATATCAAGGGTAACCGGGTTTTTAAAACAATTTCATAATCACTTTGAAATATCCACGGTTCCCAAATCCAGAAATATCATAGAAACAACGTATCTCAATGCGTATAATCAGGAAACATGATGTATGTGACATATAAATAAAATGCAAGTAAAACAGTATATCATGCAACATGGAATAATAGTATGCACATACAAGGGTCATATCCTGATGCAATAATACTACTGTGTAGTGACATGGCAATTACCGATGAAGATGTGTGTGAGCTGGCAAGTAAGTGTATGCGGAACATACGCATCATCGGAAATGGTGCTGGTGTCCTAACATCATGATATCAATAATGGAATATGAATCATAGTAAGTATGCGATGCAGAGTAACAACAATAATAATATGCGGGAGCTGAAATACTGACCACCATGATCGCTAAACTGCATCTAATGTCATAAGAGTCATATAGCTACACCACTAGGGCTGAGCTAAAGCTAACAGTAGGTAAGGTAAACCGCCTAACCTCTGAGTCGATACATAAATATACATACAAATATATAGTCGGTGATCCTGCCTCGATAATATCACACCCGATAACATATCTCTATAATTAGTTATTCCCAAATCAAGAGTGCGGATCAACAACAAGTTATAGCTCGTACGTAAATCCGTCGTACGGCATCCCAAATCTGGGTACGGGTCAATATCACATCCGTCATTTCATTCATCTAGCATTCTCTTTATCAAAAATCATCATCTGGGGTACTAACCTATGTCTAGTACAATGCTAATGTCATCACCATAATCAAGATCTGACTACTGATCGATAGTCTCGTATAATCGATATCATCATCACATATCATCACAGGGAGTATACATCGCCGAAGGCGGCCTATCACAAATATCCTGTCATAACATATCATATCACATCCTATCTCGTATCGTAATCACATGTCGATCAACTAAAATATATGTATCACTATGAAAAGGCATCGTCATCCAAGACCCACTATCATATCAGGACGTATATCAAATACGAATCCTGCCAATCACTGACATCATAATCTCAGATCAACTCTCATCGACTCATCTCAATCCCAAGTATCGTCCTCAAATCCGTATGTGAACACATAATCCCAAACCCATGTGAACACATGTTTATATAGAATCCTATAACCGCATATGAAATAAGGATGTATGCAAGTATGTATATGTGTGTATGTATGTGTAGTGCACCCACTACCCTAGAGTTTCATAACTTTTCACTAACCCAACACACCAATATTCATCTTTAATCATTAATAACCCCAAACAACATATAATAATTATAGGTGTGTATACGCATCCGTATACATCACTACGGACTGCGGGGGTGCTATACGCCATCCACCCGACTTCTCCCCGTAGATATAAATCTACTCATCTTGTTTATGTGTGCCGGTGCCGATATCGCCATTCGCATCTCCAATGCTTCGACGCCACGTGGGGTACCTACAAGGATATCACACGCTAAAACTCATAAAATCCATGTCGGAAGCCAAAATGGTGCATGTTACGCCAATAAGTACAAACCTATCGTCTTGCGTGCAAACACAGTCAATATCCGCTGTCGTTGATGTCCAAACGCCACCCGACGGAAACGAATCAATGAATATCAAAAAATCCATGCTAAAACACGTCGTAAAACATACGCCAAGTCATGAAAATGAACCCAGATTTTACCCTAACTGGAAACAGTCAAAACTAGACATACCGGGGGTCAATTTTACATGAAATAGGGCTGTGCACGCAAAACGAGGCTGTTTTACCCTGCTCTGACCGCAAATTGCGGCCAGGGGGATTAAATTTGCGGCCGGGACTTTGAGATGGTGGCTAGGGCTTTGGGTAGTGGTTCCAGGGTGCCTGCACAGCTCACTGCCAAGTCAATTTTACTCTAGGAGGTCCCGGGTGAAAGCAGGTCTCAGAAAGGTCACAAAATCGACGAAAACGCTAATTTACACCAAGTAGAACAACTCTGGTAACTAACTAGAGATCTGGGGTTTTCTGGGTTAAACTAGTCTCAAATACACCTAATAGGGTCATACCAATCATCAAAACCAACGCTTGGTCAAGTCTCACTCAATTTCTCCTAAACTAGCACTAATCTTCAATATAACAGTAAACTATCAGCAAATAACTAGAACTGAGAAAGAATGGAGTTGGGTTGCAAGATTATACCTCAAGAGGTTCCTAAGGTGAAGGAGAAGGGAAGGTCAAGATGGAGGAAAGGTTGTGTGGCTGTTGAGCTGCTCCTGTAGAATCTGCTGATGCTGATGCTGCTGTTTTTCTTATGAAAGTATGTTGCTGTTGCTGCAACCCTCTTTCTCTCTCTCTTTTTCTCCTGTGGCTGAGGTTGAAATAGATTGTATTTGTTGTAGCAGTAGCTGGAGTGGTGTTGGGGCTGAAGTTGTGGTGCAGGATGGTGTGGTGTTGTGGTATCTGATGTTGATTTGGAGTTGGGGCTGAAGTGTTGATAATGGGGCTATGATGCATCATCTTGTAGCAGCAGCTAGGGGCTGATGTTGCTTCAGCTACTGATGTGAGGGGTTGGGGCTGATGTGATAAAATGTGAGGCTGAAGTTTTTGTTGCTGTTTTTATGGAGTTAGGGTGGCTGTGGCAGCAGTCTCTGCTGATATCCTGGCTGGAAGTTAGGCAGAATTTGGGCTGAAAAGTGTGCTAAGGTGCTAGGGGCTAGTGGCTGCATCTATTGGGGGCTGAGGTAGCTGTTTGGGTGGCTGATGTTGTGAGTGAAGGGACCTGATGCAGCTGCTGCTGGAGTTGCTGATGCAAGATTGGGGCTGATGTTCAGGGTTAGGGTTGGGCTGAAATATGCTGATGGTGGCTGATGTGTTGGGGTGTTGTGTGCAAGGTGTAGGATTGATGGTGGTGTGGTGCTTGAGTGAGAGGGAGAGATGTACTAGGTATTTAAAGGTTGAGAAAAGAAATGGAGTGTGACACTTCCTAGCCACCACTCTCTCTCTCATGGATGTTGTATGACAACCATCCAATCCCCTCTCTCTCTCCTACTAAATGTCAACCTACCCTAATCACCCTTAATCAACACCAAAACCCTAATTAACCCAATTAACATAACCAAATGGTTAACCCATCAACAAGGCAACCCTAGACTTAACCCAAGATAACATGCACAAGTGTGTGCAGTCCAGATAAAATTCCAATAAAATATCCTTAAAACCAGATAAAATATTTAAAAACCATTTTGGTAAACTTTTTTACCAAAAACCCCACATTAACACACAATTACCACTAAACACAAACTCAGGTGTTACAGTCTTCCCCCCTTAAGAAAATTCGTCCCCGAATTTTAAAATATGAAGCAACGCCTACCTTCAAAAAGATGAGGGGACTTCTCCCGCATCTCGCCCTTAGCCTCCCAAGTGACCTCGTCACCTATTCGGGTTGCGCCAAAGCACTCTTACTGATGACAAGGCCTTCGATCTAAGTTTCTTCACTTGCTGGTCGAATATCGCGGCTGGCTGCTTGGTGAATGTAAGATTGTGCTCGGCTGAATGGTCTGATGCTGAATCATGATCGAATGGTCATGTAGGTATCTGCGAAGCATCGACGCATGGAACACGGGGTGAACATCTGCGAAGTTGGGTGGAAGAGCCAAACGATATGCTACTGTGCTGACACGCTCGAGGATCTCGAAGGGACCCACAAATCTGGGGCCAAGCTTTCCCTTTCACCCAAATCGCATCACGCTCTTCATCGGAGAGACCCTCAGAAAAACATGATTACCAATGGTGAACTCCAATCCGCGACGGCGCCTGTCAGTATACGATCTCTACTTGCTTTGAGCTGTCCTCATCCTGTCTTAAATCAGCTGTACCTTCTCGATCATCTCTTATACGATCAGTGGCCCCAAAATACTGCTCTCGCTGAGCTCTGTCCAACAGGCGGGCGATCTGCATCTCCCCCCATTACAAAGCCTCGAAAGGTGCCATCTGAATAGTGTCCTAGAAGCTGTTGTTGTAGGTGAACTCCACCAAGGGTAAATGATGATCCCGGCTACTACCAAATTCTAAAACGCACGCTCTGAGCATGTCCTCGAGAGTCTGAATAGTCTGCTCTGCCTGGCCGTCGGTCTGCGGACGCAATGCTGTGCTGAAACTCAAGCGTGTGCCCAACGCCTCCTGAAGTCTCTGCCATAGTCGGCCGGTAAGCTGGGTGCCTCTGTCGGACACGATACACGTCGGGACTCCATGCAGTCATATAATCTCGTCGATGTATGTCTGGGCGTACTGAGAAAATCCGAAAGTCGTCTTCACTGGCAGGAAGTGAGCCGTTTCCGTCAAACGATCCATGATCACCCAAATGGAGTTATACCCTCGCTTAGTCCTAGGTAGACCCACAACGAAATCCATCGAAATCTGTTCCCATTTCCACTCCGGAATGGGTGACGGATGTAGCTCACCTGCTGGTCTCTAGTGCTCGGCTTTGACTTGCTGACAAGTCAGGCATCTTGACACGAAATCCGTGATGTCCCTCTTCATTCCGTCTCACCAGTAAACATCTCTCATATTATGGTACATCTTAGTGGAATCCGGAGGAACACTGTACACCGATCGATATGTCTCCTTAAGAGTCTCACGTCGCAGTTCCTCGGCATCTAGTACGCACAGTCTAGTCCAAAATCACTGTATCCCCTGATCATTGAATCAATCATGCGAATAGATCGCCCAAAACATCGAAATCAAATATGGAGGAATAGTCCGCTCAAGCACATCCTCCAAGAATCTCTGGCAACTGTCGTGGTTACTTACAGCATATCTCGTCGACGATCCTGAACTCTGACCTGCTGGTGTACGTAACATGACCACTACTGGGTCCAAGTATTCTCGTAATTCATTCCAGAAAGGTCCTCGTCTTCCCTGTAGGTTATCAATCTCACGATCCATCGGCTTATCGGCCCTGTCAGATGTGCTAACGGGGACGATTCCGTTCTAGCACTTTCCTGGTCATCTCTTAGTCAATCATCGCGATAACTCGTAAGCAGCATGTCACTGGCATCGGCCTCCGACTCTCTGAATGCACGTGACACATCTGATCCTGGGTGCAAATCTCATTGCAGCAGTGTCCTGGAAGGAATCCTGCTCAAGGTCTCTTCCAAGTCTCATCTCTGCCAATCGTCCGAAAGTCATCGTCCTTTACTATATATGTTCCTGCTCCGGAACGGCTGCATACTCATCGCGACTGCTTTTGGAAGGTATATCCAGTATTCTGCCCCGGTATGCGCATCGTATCTCTGATGTCGGCGGAGTGGGATGTTATCGTATCCAGATTTTGCATGAACCTCTTACTCTACTTTTTTCTAATGTCGACTGCTTCGGACTCGTCTCGTCGTGGCTGCATGGACTGAGCTCCAATGGCTATCCTCGTATCTGGAGTCTCCCAAGAAATGTATCTCACTTCCTAGCATCCGAATTAAGTCGAGCCATCCGATCGAGTCGTCAGAACCTCATAGTCCCCCAAGAGCTCAACATCTCGGGTGCAGTGTAACAATATCGAGTACATACCACAGCATCGGTGGTCCAGCCGTAGAAGGGCAAACCCAAGCCTCACTAATGGCGCCATAGAACTGCCGCAAACCCTAAGGTTCAAAGGCTTTCACACGGTCATTAAGTCGAGTTAGGGTTTCATTCTTCTAGAGGGACCATAGAATTGCCTGCATGTCTTTCCGAAATACTTAAAACTTGGAATAATAGGTCTCTGTCATTCGATCGTCTCTGTCGACTCTCAACGTCTCCGCGTGAAGTCGTCTCTAGCTGGAACCAATTTATCTGATGACCTCGCATTGGGGTAGCGAACAATCCACATGTCCTAGTCATTCATCCTCGGTGACTAGTGATCTTCTATAATCTCTTAGTACAATCTCGTACTGCAATAGCTCTAACATCCGGGCGATATCCTGTCGTTTGCAGCAAAACTAGCTCGCTCGTCTGCACGCTGAGCCATGCCTCAATCATCATGAATGAGCAATACATCAACGATCATCAAAATCTGGCCGGCCTCTGTCAGTGGCTCAATCCTCTGGTGCTGATCTGCACGTCTGAGTAATCTCATACAGCGATCCGTCCAATGCTCGTGGCGTGAGAACATCATATGAAGACACATCTCCGCAATCGTGTGTCGCCGGAATTATGCTCTGGTCAGTCCTCGTTCGTAACGAGCTCGTGCTGACCACAACTCTAGCCGTAGCTCTCCCTGCCCGTAATCGTGGCAGCAAAACCATAACTGGTACCGATGAGGCTAGATCAGGAATGAATATGATACTGAACAAAGAAATGTACATCCTAAGGCTTCTTAAGTGGAGTGGCGTGTCGTAAATATGCCGCGGAACATACCAACGGTACGTCACTCTACTTTAGTCACCTATTCCATCAACCAAGGGTCATCCTACGCTCCTAAGGTAAAACCTAACGCTCTGATACCAACTTTGTCACGACCCGAAAGTACGGAACATGACCGGCACTTAGACTACGAACGTCTCGAGGCGTACGTACCCTAAGTAAGCCGAACCCAGAAATCCAAACCAAGAAAAGTAGTAGAGAGTAGGAAGAACCATTTCAAATCAACCTGCTAGCAACATAATATACAACGCCTAATGGCGAGGATCACAACAGAAAGGAAACTCCAACAACAAGAAATCCACATAAATATAACGCACGACTCTAAGGTCGAAAGAATAAACATCACTGGTCTCTATCTCAAATAAGTACATGTTTGGTTGATGGAAATTCTAGATACAACTGAAATACAATATACAATGTATAATGATGGGTATGATGCAAATAACCCACCTACTAGCAAGTCACCTGAAAGAAGCTGTACCCGCAAAGCCGTAACAAAACCCGTACGGCAACACCTGCAAGAAACTGGGGCACAACGGGGGTGAGTTGCCAACTCGTGAGTAGAAAAAGATCTACGAACAGAAATCGCATGTATGATGCAATCCGAAGTCATATGATCAAAATATATAATCCTCAAATATATAATCAGCAATCTCTAACCATGTCTAGGGTAAATATCTAACCCAAGTGTAAACCCATGTGCCCGTGTCGGTGCATCAAGTGGCAATATATCATATGAATGATGTAAGAATGCATGAAACAGAATGCATGTACTGAAGAAAACTGCTTTCATAAATTTGTGAGATTTCTGTATTTTAAAATGAGGTATCATAATGAAATCAGCATAAAACAGTGCCTAGCATCGGCACAAAACATAAATCTCAATATCCCGATATCTCTGTATCACAATCTCTGTACCTCAATATCTCAAATCTCAATATCTCAATCATAATATCCAGGGCGCCGTCAGTCCAGATCGGCCCCTACCATCCATCTCATGACTACGACGGTATCCTCCGGATATTCGACGTGTCGGGTAATATCACCGGTCGGTCGTGCTCCCCTGCCAGGCTCAACGCCATCTCCTGCTATCTTCTTGCCCCGGGGTACCGCACCGGGTCCACCATGTACCCGCATCCGGTCTCGTCCGCCTCCTCGAATCGGGTTTCACATATCGCTCTCAGCACCGAGAAAACACATGGTGGACGCACTGAAATATCATATCAAGGGTAACCGGGTTTTTAAAACAATTTCATAATCACTTTGAAATATCCACGGTTCCCAAATCCAGAAATATCATAGAAACAACGTATCTCAATGCGTATAATCAGGAAACATGATGTATGTGACATATAAATAAAATGCAAGTATAACGGTATATCATGCAACATGGAATAATAGTATGCACATACAAGGGTCATATCCTGATGCAATAATACTATTGTGTAGTGACATGGCAATTACCGATGAAGATGTGTGTGAGCTGGCAAGTAAGTGTATGCGGAACATACGCATCATCGGTAATGGTGCTGGTGTCCTAACAGCATGATATCAATAATGGAATATGAATCATAGTAAGTATGCGATGCAGAGTAACAACAATAATAATATACGGGAGCTGAAATACTGACCACCATGATCGCTAAACTGCATCTAATATCACAAGAGCCATATAGCTACACCACTAGGGCTGAGCTAAAGCTAATAGTAGGTAAGGTAAACCGCCTAACCTCTGAGTCGATACATAAATATACATACAAATATATAGTCGGTGATCCTGCCTCGATAATATCACACCCGATAACATATCTCTATAATTAGTTATTCCCAAATCAAGAGTGCGGATCAACATCAAGTTATAGCTCGTACGTAAATCCGTCGTACGGCATCCCAAATCTGGATACGGGTCAATATCACATCCGTCATATCATTCATCTAGCATTCTCTTTATCAAAAATCATCATCTGGGGTACTAACCTATGTCTAGTACAATGCTAATGTCATCACCATAATCAAGATCTGACTACTGTTCGATAGTCTCGTATAATCGATATCATCATCACATATCATCACAGGGAGTATACATCGCCGAAGGCGGCCTATCACAAATATCCTGTCATAACATATCATATCACATCCTATCTCGTATCGTAATCACATGTCGATCAACTAAAATATATGTATCACTATGCAAAGGCATCGTCATCCAAGACCCACTATCATATCAGGACGTATATCAAATACGAATCCTGCCAATCACTGACATCATAATCTCAGATCAACTCTCATCGACTCATCTCAATCCTAAGTATCGTCCTCAAATCCGTATGTGAACACATAATCCCAAACCCATGTGAACACATGTTTATATAGAATCCTATAACCGCATATGAAATAAGGATGTATACAAGTATGTATATGTGTGTATGTATGTGTAGTGCACCCACTACCCTAGAGTTTCGTAACTTATCACCAATCCAACACACCAATATTCATCTTTAATCATCAATAACCCCAAACAACATATAATAATTATAGGTGTGTATACGCATCCGTATACATCACTACGGACTGCGGGGGTGCTATACGCCATCCACCCGACTTCTCCCCGTAGATATAAATCTACTCACCTTGTTTATGTGTGCCGGTGCCGATGTCGCCATTCGCATCTCCAACGCTTCGACGCCACGTGGGGTACCTACAAGGATATCACACGCTAAAACTCATAAAAACCATGTCGGAAGCCAAAATGGTGCACGTTACGCCAATAAGTAAAAACCTATCGTCTTGCGTGCAAACACAGTCAATATCCGCTGTCGTTGACGTCCAAACGCCACCCGACGGAAACGAATCAACGAATATAAAAAAATCCATGCTAAAACACGTCATAAAACATACGCCAACTCATGAAAATGAACCCAGATTTTACCCTAACCGGAAACAGTCAAAACTAGACATACCGGGGGTCAATTTTACATGAAATAGGGCTGTGCACGCAAAACGAGGCAGTTTTACCCTACTCTGGCCGCAAATTGCGGCCAGGGGGATTAAATTTGCGACCGGGACTTTGAGATGGTGGCTAGGGCTTTGGGTAGTGGTTCCAGGGTGCCTGCACAGCTCACTGCCAAGTCAATTTTACTCTAGGAGGTCCCGGGTGAAAGCAGGTCTCAGAAAGGTCACAAAATCGACGAAAACGCTAATTTACACCAAGTAGAACAACTCTGGTAACTAACTAGAGATCTGGGGTTTTCTGGGTTAAACTAGTCTCAAATACACCTAATAGGGTCATACCAATCATCAAAACCAACGCTTGGTCAAGTCTCACTCAATTTCTCCTAAACTAGCACTAATCTTCAATATAACAGTAAACTATCAGCAAATAACTAGAACTGAGAAAGAATGGAGTTGGGTTGCAAGATTATACCTCAAGAGGTTCCTAAGGTGAAGGAGAAGGGAAGGTCAAGATGGAGGAAAGGTTGTGTGGCTGCTGAGCTGCTCCTGTAGAATCTGCTGATGCTGATGCTGCTGTTTTTCTTATGAAAGTATGTTGCTGTTGCTGCAACCCTCTCTCTCTCTCTCTTTTTCTCCTGTGGCTGAGGTTGAAATAGATTGTATTTGTTGTAGCAGTAGCTAGAGTGGTGTTGGGGCTGAAGTTGTGGTGCAGGATGGTGTGGTGTTGTGGTATCTGATGTTGATTGGGAGTTGGGGCTGAAGTGTTGATAATAGGGCTATGATGCATCATCTTGTAGCAGCAGCTAGGGGCTGATGTTGCTTCAGCTACTGATGTGTGGGGTTGGGGCTGATGTGATAAAATGTGAGGCTGAAGTTTTTGTTGCTGTTTTTATGGAGTTAGGGTGGCTGTAGCAGCAGTCTCTGCTGATATCCTGGCTGGAAATTAGGCAGAATTTGGGCTGAAAAGTGTGCTAAGGTGCTAGGGGCTAGTGGCTGCATCTATTGGGGGCTGAGGTAGCTGTTTGGGTGGCTGATGTTGTGAGTGAAGGGACCTGATGCAGCTGCTGCTGGAGTTGCTGATGCAAGATTGGGGCTGATGTTCAGGGTTGGGGTTGGGCTGCTGATGTAGTTGGGCTGAAATATGCTGATGGTGGCTGATGTGTTGGGGTGTTGTGTGCAAGGTGTAGGATTGATGGTACTGTGGTGCTTGAGTGAGAGGGAGAGATGTACTAGGTATTTAAAGGTTGAGAAAAGAAATGGAGTGTGACACTTCCTAGCCACCACTCTCTCTCTCATGGATGTTGCATGACAACCATCCAATCCCCCCTCTCTCTCCTACCAAATGTCAACCTACCCTAATCACCCTTAATCAACACCAAAACCCTAATTAACCCAATTAACATAACCAAATGGTTAACCCATCATGGTTGGCTAAACAAGGCAACCCTAGACTTAACCCAAGATAACATGCACAAGTGTGTGCAGTCCAGATAAAATTCCAATAAAATATCCTTAAAACCAGATAAAATATTTAAAAGCCATTTTGGTAAACTTTTTACCAAAAACCCCACATTAACACACAATTACCACTAAACACAAACTCAGGTGTTACAGATTCGATCCCAAAATTGGAGTGGGAATCGACTTAGATAGATTCGGCGAAATGTTCGAGCCTTGGGGAAAACGGAGAATAGGCTCGGGTGAAGGTGGGAGATTAAACGAATTAGGGGAAGAAGAAGAAGCTGGGGTATCATTGGTGTCACTATCATCACATTGCTCACCCACTCGGTTATTCAGCACCTTTCCCGATCTCAACGTAGTAACGACATTCACATTATAACTTTGTGAGTGGCCAGGATTAGGTATGGGTTGAGATGGGAGTTTCCCATTTTCTCTCGCACTCATTACGGCGTTTAACTGTGCGATTTGGTTTTCTATTGATTTAATACTCTCACCATGAGAGGCGGAGTTTTTCGTTATGGTATCAATAGAAGACTTCATCTCAGCCGACAATTGCATGGATTGTTACATGAAAATATCCAAAGCTTGTGCAAGTGAGTTGTCAGTACCGGCCACTTGTGGTGTAGAAATGTTGGCCGGATTTTGGAAATTCTGTGACTGAAAGGGGGGCTGATTCTGTGGTTGTGGTTGCTGTGGAGGAGGTCTTTGATAATTGCTTTGTTGTTTTTGATTCCAAGCAAAGTTAGGATGATTCCTCCATCCTTGATTGTACGTGGAAGAATAAGGGTCGTTTCTAGGTCGCTGTCGAAAAGCAGCATTAGTTTGCTCGTGACCTTGAAACGGTGCATTCATAGGACATTCTTCCGTTAAGTGCGAAGGATCCGAACAGCAACCACAGACGGTCTTAGGAAGCGTGACCTGATTTAGGGAGAATGATGAGAATTTGTTCTCAATAGCGTCGAGTTTCTTCTGTATCGCTGCCATTTCGGCTTTTACTGCGATAGAAACATCGAGCTGGTGAACACCTCCCGTAGATGAAGGTGGTCTTACGCTTTCCCACTGCAAAGTGTGTTCAGCGAGGTCTTCCAGATACTTCCAAGCTTCACCGTCATCTTTAGACATGAAATTGCATTGACACATTGTTTCAAGCATCTACTTTGTCGCTGGATTAATGCCCTCATAAATAATCCGACATAAATCCCATCTATTGATTCCATGATGAGGACATTGGACAAGCAGATCCTTGAAACGTTCAAAGCACTTCCAAAATGGTTCATTGGGAAGCTGGGTGAACTGGTTGATCTCGCTTCTAACACGGGCAGTCTTATGATTTGGGTAAAAATTCTTAAGAAATGCTATGACGAATTCATCCCAATTAGTGATAGAGTGTGCGACAGTATTGTAAAGCCATTTTTCTGCCAAGTCGCACAGTGTGAATGGGAGAAGACGTAAGCGCATAGCATCTAAAATCAATTGTGAAGTACCCATCATTGCGCATACGTTTTCGAATTTGGTAATGAAAACATATGCGTCTTTTGACTCAAGCCCGTGAAATTTGGGCAGCAGATTGATGTAGTGGGGTTTAATTTCGAAATTATCCCCGTTAGGTGGTGGAAGAGATAGACAAGTGGGGAGAGGACCACGGATAGGATAGCATCTCTCTTGGAGAGAGATGCGCGGTGGATTCTGCGCACCTACGGGCGGTGGCAGCATGGTGTTATATTCTGATAGAGTGCCGTCCATCTTGGTCGTGGTGTGTGGTGGGGAAAAGAAGATGAAGAAGTACCGACTTCGGAGTCGATAGCAGGAACGCGGACAAGACGGGCACTAGGATCCCGTGTCCAGCCGAGCATGCACTAAGCGGGTTTAGTGCAAGTGTCAGCGTGTGTGTGATTTAAAATTGGCTTGTTTTGAAAAAAGTGGGACTCAAGACAAATCACTTTAAAATGCACAATCAACCCTAGAACTAAGGTCACCTAGGTCCAGTCTTTAGACCGCTCCTAGACTTCCAAAGGACAAGCCGCAGGATCAATCCTCTACCGCCTCCGTACTATCCTTGTAGCCAGATAAGTGCCAGGTAAGTGGGAAGGAACCACAGTAGTGGGCCTAATTAAAAACCACTAGCCTTTGACACACTTGCCTAGGCACTACAAAAGTAATGCGGATAAACGATAGATTACCCACGACCTTCCTCTATCCTTATTGAGCGCGACAGTCCTTAGAGTCTGGTCTAGATATTTTTTAAATTAGTGAAGTGTTGATGCAGATGCTCGGTTTGTGATTTGTGGGGCTTAGGAAGGGTGATGAAATCCCCACCTAATCTTGATTTGGTCTTTGCCCCTTAAAGTCCGTATTAAAATATGCAAAACAAAACCAATCACAAAACTTTTGCAAAAAGATTTTTGAGCGGCGCTATTTTGCAAAGAATCCTGCAGAAAATAGATTTTATTGGATTTGAGAGGAGAGAGAAAGAGTTGAGAATCTTACCAGAGAAGTTTGGAACCCTAACTCCTTAGTTACACCGCGTTTCCGCCGCCTAAAGGGCCTTTGTGCTGCGGTTCCGCCGCGAAGTGGAGGGATCAGGTGATGAAATTTTTTCTTTGGCCTTCTGTACTCCTCTGGATCTTGATGAATGTCTCTGTCTTCTGTTTCCCTCAATTCTATGACTCCAGATCTCCTTACAAAATTCACGCACAAATCGTTAAATATGCAATTTGCAGTTTTGTGTTAATAATGATATGAATCGTCTAAGAATTCAATACAAATAGTAAGAATAAAAAATTATGCACATATCCCCGGCAACGGCGCCATTTGATTGATACGAAAGAGTGTGTTTGTAGTTAAAGTAACCGCAATCAGAACGGTGTCGCGTGTAGCTAGACCGAGATGAGTACGGGTCGTCCTCAGGAAAACGTTGAATGTTTTACTCTTACTTTAGATGTGTTGAGAAAGAGAAGAGGAATAAAGAATTTTGTGAAAAATTTCTAGATCTACTTTAAGCAAGAGTGTAAATTTATAGATCTAGATTATTTTAGGAATATAATTAATATAATAAGAGGGCTTGTAGGGTTCGTTAGGATTTAGCAGTCATGGACGATTAATTAAAAGTTACCCTTTTATCCTTTAATAGATTTAAAACTAGAACGACGGTGATGCGTGTAGATTAGGGTTTCTGGAGGGAAAAGGAATCCCACTCTTAACCCTTATCTCGACACGGAACTCCGTTCATATCTAGCCTTTACCAAAACAATCATTAATCTAATCTCTAATCGCGGTCGGAACTAACAAAGAATTGTTAGCGCGCCCGATTAGGATGCTAATGATTCTTTTGATAAAGTTCATAAACTTTATAGGACATAAAAAGGGTTTAGGGATGTTCATCATCCATTAGCCTACCCTAATCCTACGAACCTTAACAAGCGGAGAATTACTCGCGCATGTTGGGAGAAGAAGATGAAAAGACAGAGAGGGAAAACATAATGTAAAATGCAAAATAACTACCTTTATTAATCAACTTGAACAATCTACACTTTATTCCGTAGAAAATGATTCCAAAACTTGATTTGCTTCTCGATCTTTCCTAAGGAGGTAGACGAACAGTTGATGATCAGCCTGGATGCGTGAGCGTCTGGGACTTCGTGATTTCGTCGGCTTGATGATTTTTCCAAGAGGCTCTCGGTCCCCTTTTATAGTCCAAAGCCAGAAACCTTTGCTTCCAAATTAGGTAAACAACAGTAGATAATCTCCCAAAATTTTCTAAGCTTCCAGATCCTCTATCTCACCGCGGATCCGCGGCGCAAGAGGGTTAAGGCCGCGGATCCGCGGCCTTCTAATCATGGCCCTTGATCAAACTTCTGGTGTTTTCTCTATGTGACATGTGGACTTCTCTAGAACCTTTTTATCTTTGAAATATTCTCGTGGTTGCTGCCAGACTTGGTCTCCAAGTTTTTCTTTCTTAATTAGGCAAGTCTTCTTCAACAACTTGATTTCCTTGATTCTAGTCTTGAAAAATTCTGCACAACTTGGAAAAATTCTGCACAACAACTTAAATAATATTTAGTAGACTTTGTTCTACTAGGATTTGGTCAATGATATTATTTGCATACAATTTCCTACCAAATGCTAATTATAATATATCAACACATGGAAAATAGTATTTTTACATATAAACCCTCATATGTATGATATATTATAATAAAGTCCTTTTTAAATATGGAAATGGTAGGAAAAATGTAATAACAAATGTGCAGTTTTATCAACTGAACAACCTTCGTGAGTGGATCCGCTATGTTGTCCTTCGTGTCAACGCTCCTGACCTTGATCTCCCGACGATCTACTATCTTCCTGATCAGGTGATACCGTCTAAGAATATGTCTGGATCTCTGATAGGACCAGGGTTTCTTAGCTAAAGCCACAGCTCCATTGTTATCACAATACACAGGTATTGGATGCTCAATGGATGGAACCACACCAAGCTCAGCAATGAACTTCTTCACCCAGACAACCTCTTTGGCAGCATCGTTGGCAGCGATGTATTCAGGCTCCATCATCGAGTCTGTTACGGTATCTTGCTTGGAACTCTTCCAATATACCGCCTTTCCATTGAGGGTAAAGACAAAACCCGAGACCGACTTACTGTCGTCCTTATCACTCTGGAAGCTCGAATGGGTAAAGGACTCCACATAGAGTTCACCATTACCATAAACCAAGAACATTTCTTTAGTCCTTCTTAAGTACTTAAGAATGTTCTTCACAGTTGTCCAGTGGTTTTCCTCATGATCTGATTGATACCTACTCACTACACCTAGTGAGTAAGTTACATCCGGTCTGGTACATAACATCGCATATATGATTGACCCGATTGCCGAAGCATAGGGTATCCCTTGCATGCGAGCCCTCTCCAAATCAGTCTTGGGAGACGTCTCTTTGGAGAGAGTGATTCCTGAGAAAGTGGGTAAATTACCACGCTTAGAATCTTCCATACTAAACCTTTTTAGTATGGTGTCTATGTACCTGGATTGGGACAATCCCAACTGTTAGTTGTATGTATCCCCTAGAGGCCATTATTGTACATGATTGTATATTATAGTGGATGCTTGGACATATATAGGGAGAACTTTCTTGCTCGACATTATAGTATACTATCTGGTTACTCTTTATCTTAACATGTATACTTATACTATCTCTCTGTTACATGTTGATAAAGACCTTAGGATGTGTACTTGACTACCAGGACTATGATGCGGATCATACTAGTGGGGCCAGGGTAGTCAACAAGTATATCCTTTAATTGTTCCTAGTCGAGGGTGTATCGAGACGAGGCATCGATATTCCAGAGTAGACTAGTGTATACGCTTCTTGACCCATATGATGGGCGATGGAGTATCTATTGGTGTTTGACATCAAAGATGGTATATGGGTGCTCAGTGGAGACTGGGTACACTGAATAGGACTCGCTGAGAACTCCTAGATGGTATTATACCTGTCGTCAGATAGCAGTTCTTTGGTGACACTGGTACAGGTTAGTCTGTAAACCCGAGATCGTCATAGTCTTGTGTGATTCCCACTGTGCTTTGATTTCCACCTTACCACGTTTAAGAGAGCATGCAAAACAGTGGTTTTTGGGTGAAGTCCTGAGTCACATAGAGGCAATGAGAGATAGGAGGGGTTTCGTCTCTCTTGGTATTGGGGGTTGATGTTGCGCTGTGCTCGATTGGCTACAACAGGAAGTCCTTGGCCAGGGATGATACTGAGATTTACTGGTAAGTGTTATCAGTAGTTATCGACCCGTTTTGAGGCTCATATCGGCATGACTTATCAAGTTATTAGGGTCTGACATTTACCACCCCCAGACTAGATATGCGACATATCAGACGAAGAGACCAGACTGTACAATAGTGTTATTTATTAGATTCATGGGAGTATGAACAAGTCTGCTTGTTGATCTTCTGATCACTCAATACCCGGATAGCCGTTACGTCCAGCTAGTACCGCTGACGGCTTTTGGGTGACTGATATGATCATCACCTACTGCAGGCGTATTGACGAGTCTTTAGAGTCCTACACAGAGGTTTCCTAGCTCATGCGAAACGAAGTAGGGCACATATGTGATATGTGCGGGACCGAGATTAATACGTGTATGTGATACCGTATTCTAATCTCGCGATATAGGTTATATGTGATATAACCGGATTATTGAATCAAGTGTTGATTCAATAATTTATTATATGATATTAGTCGGTTGTATGCGATACAGCCGGATTATTAAATCAAGTGTTGATTTAATAATTTAATGTAAAATTATATATTTGATATATTAATATACATTAACTAATATTAGCTCACTTAAGAAAATGTTTTCTCCAAATACATACAAATATATATGTGATATATATTAATGTATTTATTAATGCTTGATAATACATTGGACATGAATGTATGAGACTCATACCTAACTAAAGATAAATTAGGTGATTAATTATTAAGGGATAAAACAAAATTAGGTGGAAAATGCCATGGTTTGTGATGCTTGTAGAAGCTTGTGGAAATCTTGACTTAGTCCGCTAATTTTGTTTTACTCTAGATATTTATTAACCTAACCATTATCTTTAGCCTTGGTTAAGTCTCTACATGAGTTTATATATGATATTTTTTCACCCATGGTTACAATGGTTCATTTGATTCATCTTCTTCATCTCCTTCCTTGCTCTCTAGCACTCAAGAGCAAAGAAAAAGAAAAAGAGAAACAATTCTAAAGTAAGCAAAATTCCTACTTCACCAATCTATATCAAACTAGCCATTTAGTATAGGTTAGTTCATCAATTAGTGAAGAGGTAGCTTGAGTTAGCGATTCTTCGATGTAGATCATCTTCGGCCTCGAAGATCTTTGATTAAGCTCGTTCCTTTCGCTTAGTGGAGTCTAAGGAGGGTCCGGGAGACCACCACTTGGAGCTAAGGGACTACTACACGGAGCTTTAGAAGTGAAAGACCGGTCTATAAAGGTTTTATTTCTTTTTCACTTAAAGTAAAGTTGTTTACTTGCTTAGTTAAACCCCAATTCTCTAGTTAGATCCTTGGTTCAGGCTCGCTCGACACCCTAAAATTTTAAAATAGCATACTTGATACTTGCCGAGACCATGTCAGGGTGCTAAGCGAACCCAGCAGTGGTATCAGAGCCCTGCTAGAGCATTAGGAGTAGTCTAGGCGATGTTAAAGTGTTTGATCGACTATTCAAAAACCCGGATTTCCCACTCTTTGGAATTTTTTTCAAAAGTTGGATTTTTCCAAGTTAAAAATATTCAAAAAATCATGCAGTGTTTTCTATGGACCCACAAGAAAAACGACGGCCAAACTCGACCAAACGGCCGCGGAAGCGCGGCCAAAGCATGCCTTTGGCGGCGGTTCCGCAGCGCCGTTGGTGAGGCAGGGAGTGTGCTTTCTTGTGAAGGTCCGTAGGTGCCAGTGGCATGTTCTGGGTATTTTTAAAACTATCTCATGTGTTGAGCTCTCTTGGAAATGTGGGTGTTTGTTGTTTCGATCGAAATGTTTAATATCGTCTAGCTATCTGTGATATGTGATACAATATTTGGAATCCACAATAATTAGTTTTGTGAAAGCTGGTTTGAATTTTATAAATCTAGCAATTTAGTCTCCTTTGATCGGTTGCCATGGGGTTTTGATTTGGATCAAAACTCCGTCGCAATCACGTAGTGTACGCGGATACTTGCCGGGTAACATTACTAGATAGCCACGCCCCATAGCACCGACCAAGTGACTGTAGGAGAACCCCGTTGCCTAAAACATCCGTTCGGGTGCTCGCGGCCCCGGTGTTCCGCCTAAGTGCGCTTCGTCGACGGCATCGGGGGTGCGGCCGTCTACTAAAGATTCCGACGAGCATTCGATTTGGATGTCGGGAATCTTATTGAATTGCTTGACTAGTTATTGAAAAGTGTTTTCAACATCAAGACTAAAATGCGGGGCTTATAATGTTAGGCATGAAATTCGGAACATGAGATATTCCAGGTTTATGATGTCTAAGGAATTCATATGGTTAGGCATGAAATCCGAAGTATATGATATTTCGGATTTATGATGTCTAAGGTGGTTGTGGATTCCAATTATTGTAGTTTTCACTTTCTTTTCTGCGACCGTAAGTGTAATATGTGGTGTATCACCGGTTTCGTTGCTATACGTCACCGACAATTAGGATATGTATATTTACTTACGTTGATGACATGTGATGTTATGTGTTGCTGTGATATGTTATATTGGATCGTCGTGTTTTGAATAGCCGGGGTTTTTTTTACGTGAGATGAGATTTTTTCATTTTCATTCATGTAATAACTTGTATGTAATATTCTTTTATTGGGACACTTCCGTGTTGAGGATGATGTCACCATTGATGTATATTATTTACTTTTCCATATTAGTATAGATCCAAGACGGGAAGCACAAGTAACCGGGTTCTAGAGTCCAGTGGGAGACCATCTCAAGGAGTCAAGACCGGGTCTCCTAACTCTAGAATTGGTAGGGTTGCTTGCCACTCTCGTAGTGGTCTAGGGATGTAGGTTTGGCTATTCATCACGACCGTGGAATCCGTGTTTTTTACTGGCTTAATTTAAAACATGAACCTCCTAGTATATCTAATATTTCATATGTTGACTTCTATTGCAATGTTCTGTGATGAGATCATATAACTGCGTGAGACGAATGCTTTATATTATTATATGATATATAATAAACGTTGCTTATGGTTTGCATCCGCGCTAGACCTTCCCCCGCTCTTCCGTTAGTTATCTAACTTAACAGTGCATGGCGGAACTCCGTGGCGAATGTGGATGGCATAAGCGTACGTTGTATTTTCATTTTTTCTGTGATGCTTAGGAAGCATAAATGATGGGACTTCATTAATGAGATCAATGAAAAGGAAAGAAACCTAAATATGTTGTAGAATCAAAATTTCAAAAAGGGTAGCTCTAGTTCTTGCTTTGCATAGTGATATTTCTTGATGAATATCCAGCACCTCATTCGATGAGGAAAGAGCCGAGATCCCTTCACCGGGAGTAACCTCTTTAGTGAAACTAGCAAATGATATAATCCACTCGGTTATGTCTTTTGATTGCTTCTCTAGTTCTTGCTTTGCATAGTGGTATTCCTGAATATCCAGCACCTCATTCGATGAGGAAAGAGCCGAGATCCCTTCACCGGGAGTGACCTCTTTAGCAAAACTAGTAAAAGCTTCAAAAATACTTCTTTTCAAAATCACTCGATTCTACAATGATATCAAGTTCTTTATGCAAAAGGTTTTCTTAAAAACCCGTCGTAGCCGTCCGTCATTTCAGATAAGGACTATTTGGTATTCGTGCTGCGTTTGTTGACCTTGTCAAGGCGTAGTGTGCGGTAGTTGATTAGTGCTTATCTGCAACGCATATGATGCGATTGGATTATGGTAGTCGTATGGCCTTGTTGACTTTTTCAAGGGTCATGCGGGTGAGTTTAATTCAATCACGAAATGAACGGGTTGAACTTGACTTGCGGTTTATGGTTTGTGGAACTTGTCAAGGTCATAAATCGCTTGGGGCAAAATATTATTGGGAATTTCAAGTATTGAAATTTGCAATGAGATTGCATACCTTCTATGAGATAGTTGGATCCCGATACCCGCTGCGAGTAAGAGTTACTCCTAGGAGAGTTTTGCACTTTACAATTAGCCGATCAAGTAGGTGACTAGAAAGGGGTCAATGGGGTTATGCCTCTGGGAAAACTAGGTTTATTTTAATTAGGTCCGTGCGAAAGCACGGCGAACCTCCCTCAAAGTACCGACACTGGCCTGGCTGAAAGATTGGCGAACTTGTAAGGTGTAATTAATCCCGGCTAGTTTTACCTTTTAGCTTTTGAAGGAAGATTTCATAAAAACAGTGGGATCCATCCTGATTAGATAAAATAATAACCAATCTAATCTTGCAAGAGCATACGCAGAGTGTTTTCTTCTCTCTCTCTCCAGGTAGCGACTGTGACATGCCTTAATCAAGATAATAATATGGATGTATTGACCGAACCCGCTTGTTATACTGAGCCGGGGAACGTTGGTTCTGTTCTATCTTATAATTGTTATAAGTCCGAGCAGGAAATAGAGGACTATCAAGATTCCCACGCGACCCAAACGAAGAATGAGCATGTTTATACATCTTCTTCGAGTGTGTTTGTCACCAAGAACCGTTTCTCAGTACACTCTACGTCCTGGTTATTAGATACCGAATCAGGATCCCACATATGTAATATGTTACATGGGCTAAAGAAAGGTAGACAACCGAGAAAGGGTGATCATTCTCTAGAAGTAGGGAATAGTGTAAATGTTGCAGCCAAAGCAGTTGGAGAATATCACCTTGTATTACCAACTAGTAATACATTGATTCTGAACGAATTTTATTACATACCGAACCTTATATGCAATATTATATCAGTTTCTTTATTATGTAAAGAAGGATATAATTTTGTATTGCAGGATACTGTTATGAACATTTTCCTAAATCAAAAGTTGATTGTATCAGGCATGTTATGTAATGACATATACGTTCTAAATCAAACTACAGTTCTTAACGTACAAAATACATACAAGAGGAAAAGTTCAGAAATGAACGAATCCTTCTTGTGGCATTGTAAACTAGGTCATATCAATGCGTCACGGCTAGCTAAGTTACATAAGGATGCATATTTGAATCCGTTCGAATTTACATATTATGAAACTTACCGGTCATGTCTCAAAGATAAAATGACCAAAATTCCGTTTACCGGACACGGAGAAAGAGTTACTGAACTCTTGGGACTGATACATAGTGATGCATGCGGTCCCATGTCCACACATGCCAGGAATGGTTCTTCGTACTTCATTACATTCACTGATGATCTCTCAAGATTCGGACATGTGTTCCTGTTAAAACACAAGTCTGAAACTTTTGAGAAATTCAAAGGATATAAGTGCGAAGTAGAGAACCAAACGGGTAGAAGTATTAAAATCGTTTGATCTGATCGGGGAGAAGAATACTTAAGCATGGAATTCCTGGACTATTTAAAAGAGAATGGGATTCTCTCTCAGCTTACACCTCTGTATACACCACAGCACAACGGTGTATCAGGGCGGAGAAATCGCACCCTATTAGATATGGTGCGCTCTATGATGAGTACTATTGAGTTGCCCGTTTCCTTTTGGGGTTATACGCTTGAGAAGCCGCATACCTATTGAATGGGGTTCCCACCAAATCTGTGCCTACCACTCCATATGCGATATGGTATGGGAAGAGACCATTTCTTAACGATTTAAGATATGGGGTTGTCCGGCCTATGTTAAAAGGAAAAATCCGGACAAGCTCGAGGCAAGGTCTGTTCTGTGTAAGTTTGTTGGATATCCCAAATATCCGCAAGAGTATATCTTCTACCACACTGAGGAGCAAAAGGTGTTTTGTTTCTTGACATGCCACCTTTTTAGAAAAAGAATTTCTTGAAAAACAGATTAGTGGTCATGAGGTAGAACTGGAAGAAGTTCCAGCTACACAAACTACAGCTGATGATTTGGTGGAACCAGAGGATTCAATAGTCTCCAACGAATCTCAACCACTCCGCAGATCTAGTAGGGTTCCTCATCTGCCTGAAAGATATTACGGTTTTCTCAATGACAGCGGGAGCGAGGATTGCATCATGGAAGATGATGACCCAACTAGTTTCAAGCAGGCCATCACGAGTGGGGACTCTGTGAAATGGCTGGATGTTATGCGATCCGAGATGGAATCCATGTACACCAACAAAATATGACTTTGAAAGTTTCACCCGAAGGGGTAAAACCCATCGGGAGCAAGTGGATCTTGAGAGGATTCTTGGTGTAGACGGAAAAGTTGAGACTTTCAAAGCTAGACTTGTAGCAAAAGGTTTTCGTTAATAACCAGGTATGGATTTTGATGAAACCTTTTCTCCAGTGGCTATGCTTAAGTCCATCAGGATTAAAGCAGGCATCGCGGAGTTGGAACATTTGTTTTGATGTGGCAGTCAAAGTGTTTGACTTCATCAAAAAGGTAGATGAACCTTGTATATACAAGAAGGTTGTAGAGAGTAAGGTTGTCTTTCTCGTATTGTACATGGATTACATACTCTTGATAGGAAATGGCGTTCCTATGCTACACTCAGTCATGCTCTTCTTATCACTATGTTTCTCCATGAAGGATGTGGATGATGCCTCTTACATCCTGGGGAGAAACACTGGACATCAGGACTATGATGCAGAACATTCGTAAGTACTTGAGAAGCACTGAAGAAATGTTCTTGGTGTATGGTAACGGTGAACTCCAAATGAAGTCCTTTATCGATTCGAGCTTCCAGAGTAATAAGGTCGACTGTAAGACAGTCTCGGGTTTTTTCTTTACCCTCGGTGGAGGGACGGTATGTTGGGAGAGTTCCAAGCTAGATACATTGGCAGACTCAACGATAAAGGGTGAATACATCGCTGTCAACAATGCTACCAAAGAGGCTGTCTGGGTATAGATGTCATGAGATGAACTTGGTTCCTACCATTGTAGTGACAATGGAGTTGTGGCTTTGGCCTAGGAACTCCGATCCCATCAGTGATCCAGACATATTCTCAGGCAGTATCACCTGATCATGGAGATAGTTGATCTCCGTATGATCGAGGTCAGGAGAGTTGAGACGAAGAATAACACGGCGAATCCACTCACAAAAGCCTTTCCCTAGAGAGCCTTTAAGGGATGTTGGGTATGCGATACTACAATAACTGGCCTTAGTGCAAGTGGGGGATTATTAGTTGTATGTATGCCCTAGAGGCCATTATTGTACATGATTGAATATTATAGTGGATGCTTGGACATATATATGGAGGACTTTCTTGCTCGATGTCATGACCCGCAAGGTACGGAACGCGACCGACACTTAAGTTACGGAACGTCTCAAGGCATCCGTAAAGTAAGTAAGCCGAAGCCCAGAATACAAAAACCAATTTAGAATTAGAGTGAAGGAAGCCAATTTATTTAAAGCATTTTACTCCATTAAACCACATCAAGTTTCCTTTTTAAAACAACTTTCTCTTTTTCCAAAAATTCCGGCAGAACTTCCTTTGTAAAAACAAGCCCCAATGGGTACAAACAGGAAAAAGGGCATCTCCAAGCGGGAGCTAGCTCTTCGCTTCAAGGAGGTCACAAATCCCACGCAATATAAATACAATGTGCATAAATAAGAATGGAAGCACAGATAAAATAACATGTCGACTCAAGTGAGCTCGACCCCACATAACATAAATCCATAAGTCTCATAACCTCGTCTCTAGGTCAATATACAGTAATCCAAATAAACTGGTACAGCTGAAATAGTAATAGTTGATGGATTACTCTAGATACAAAGATCAAAATAAGGTGGTACAAAATGATAACAACCCACCTATGAGCAAAAGCCTCGAATCCAGGCAAAAAGAGCAAAAGAGGCAAAAGTGTCTGCCGCTACAGTGCTGACGGAACGGACCTGCAGAAAAGCTGTGGCACAACGGGGGTGAGTTGCCAGCTCGCGAGTAATAAATAACATCTACAAAGGCTATCGCATGTATGCACACAAGTATACTAGCATCTCTAAACAGGTATGGCTATAAGCACTAGCAGGTATGTATGCATCATCAGTGCTAACAAGTATGAATGTCACATGGATGTACTAACATGTATGTATACTTTATAAGTCAGCTCAAGATCTCTACATGTAAGTACATGAACTATTCTTTCTTTGTTTTTGAAACTCTTTTTAATATCAGCATAATATCCATGAAATCAACAAAATCCGTGTCTAGCAACGACACCTCAAAACTGTCTCAATCTCATATATCCATGTCAAGTATCTCTGGTCTCAGCCATCCGGCTGATCCATCCCAAATATTCATATCTCAAACTAGCGGCCACGGTCGGTATCCTCTGGATATCCGCCATTCCAAATGAAGTCACCGGTAGGTAGTCCATCCCCTGCCAGGCTTAACGCCATCTCCTGCGATCTTCTTGCCCAGGGGCACCTTACCGGGCCCACCATGTACCCGAGACGGTTCATCCACCTCCTCGAAACGGGTCCCGAGAACACAGCAAACTCCTGGTGGACGACACATTACATCACTAGAAAACCGCAACCTTTATATTTAAAAGATCATAAGTTTCAAATCTTGCGGCTTTTCCCCAAAATCCAGAAATATCATAAATCTCATAGAATCATCATGGGTGCATATATCAATGATAATGAATGCAAATGGTATCAATGTTCAAGTTGCAATGTATGACTTATACTAGGCATGAGCAAGTGATGTAATGACATATATGCACTAGAATAGCAATTGTTATGATTTCATATTTACTATTTATTGCAATAGCACAGGGTTAAGCAATTTATCATGTTCAGATTTATAGTTATCTAGTGTCGTGACATGGAAATTACCAGGGTGTGGGTGTACACATGAATAGTGCTCGTGCTGCATATAAAAACCTGGTAATGGTGCGTGTGTCCTACAGAATGAGTTTGCGCATATGGGTACAACATATAGATCCTAACTGCAGCAATTATTATGCAAGTACTATCATTTCTAATGTCACAAGCAAATGTTAAAGTTTACTATTTTCAGGTTTAGTAAATCTATCGGGCGACTTGCGCCATCCAAACGATCGTCCCCCGTAGATGTTAAATCTACTCACCCGTGACCCCGCGCTAGGTGTGTCCGACCACCTGCTTTCCTTTCTCTGCCGCGCTTGAAGTCCCTGCCGGCGAACCTAGAATTTACAACAGTCACAATATATCAGGAAAATCCTGCAAAACACGATATATCGATAAAAGGATACGCGTGCGTGAAACTAAAACGCGCGTGCACACGACACGTCGCGACGCGCACAAACCCACCAGAACCTATCTGACACGCTGTGTCGCGCAGCGCGCCACAGAACCACGCGTATCACGCGCGTGTCGCACAAGTTTAAAACATCGAAAACACGTTTATAGCTCCAGATTTTGCCTCTTGGCCTAACTTAAAAAGTTACAGATGCCAACAGACCAAACTACCCAGCAGAGTCCCACACCCAAAATCCCAACACCCCACCCCTACTCTGGCCGCAAATTGCAGCCAGATCGAATAAACCGGCGGCCACCAATGTGAGGTGGGTCCCTTTGCTTTGTGTGTGTGTCCCTTCTAGTCTCACCATACCACAGTTTTCCCAATTTTATTCTGAAGGTCTCGGGTCAACAACAGATCCAACAGAGGCTAAAAAGTCACTAAAACTGCTAAATTACGCCAAGTCGGATAAATCGGGTATTTTTATGAAATCTGGGGCAATACTCTGGTTAACTAGTCTCAACAGCACCTACTTAGGTTACTCTAACCATCACAACCATTACATTCTCAAAATTACCTTAATTTACCCCAAAACTACCACTAAACATAAAATAAACACTAAATTAAGCTAGATAACCTTAACTTTAGCAATTAGGAGTTGGGTTAAGGGGTTATACCTCTAAAGACCCTAGATGAAGGAGAAGAGAAGAGGTAGGAGGGTGTGTGCTGTTGCTACAGGTCTTGGTGCTGCGAAACTTGGCTGGAAATGAGCTGAACTGAGCCTTGCTGAAATTTGCAGAAGCTGTTGCTGTTGCTTGGTTCTGTTGTTTTATTTTGTGAAGTATGCACTGTAGTAGCAGCAGCAGGGGTTGAGGTATTGTTAAGGGAAGGGTTGTGTGTTGTGGGGGAGGTGTTATGTAAAGAGTTGGGGCTGATGTAGCAGCAGCTGCTGCTGATGTTCTGATGAAACATGCTGATGCTGATTGCAACAGCTGAAGCTGATGCTATGATGTTGGTTTGGAGGCTGATGGTGTGCTGTTTTGGTGGCATGCTGATGTTTGTTTTGATGGCTGATGATGTGCTGTTTTTGTGGCTATAGTAGCTGCTGAAGCTAAGGGGTAGGTAGCTGATACTAATGATGTTGTTGGGAGCTGATGTGCTGCTGCTGCTGCTGATGCATGGCTGAAGTTTGGGCTGATGAAGTTGTTTTGGTGGCTAAAAGCTGATGTTTGGTGTGTAAGTGAGAGGGAGAGAAGAGAGTGAAATGAGAGTGTGAAAGGGAGTGTGAGAGAGACATGCAAAAAGTATTGAAATGAAATGGGGTATGACATAACCATAGCCACCATTCTCTCTTCCCTCATTAAATGCTTGCATGACACCCATCACAATCTCTCCTTCTCATCATAAGTCAACCCTAACCCTAATCACCCTTAACCAAATCTAAAACTCAATTATCTTAACCAAGGGCATAACCTACCATGGTTGGCTAAACATGGTTAACCCACCATACACACCCAAACTTGGTAACCCTAGGCTTAACCCTAGTTATCATGCACAAGTGTGTGTGATCGAGATAAAATTCTACAAAAATAACCATAAAACCATATAAATTACGAGAAACCCGTTTTGGTAAACTTTTTACCAAAAAACCCCACATTAACACACAATTACCATTAACCCTAAACTCAGGTGTTACAGTCTTCCCCCCTTAAGAAAATTCGTCCCCGAATTTTAAAATATGCAATTACGCGTACCTTCAAAAAGATGAGGGAATTTCTTCCGCATCTCTCCCTCGGCCTCCCAAGTGATCTCCTCACCATTCGGGCTGCGCCAAAGAACCTTCACCGACGGCAGGACCTTTGATCGAATTTTCTTCACCTGCCGATCCAATATCTCAACTGGCTGCACGGTGAAAGAAAGGTCGGGCTCAAGCTGAACGGTCTGATGCTGAATCGTGTGGGAAGGGTCATGAAGATATCTGCGTAGCATCGACACGTGGAAGACGGGGTGAACATCTGAAATGCTGGGTGGAAGGGCCAAACGATATGCAACAGCGCCGACACGCTCGAGGATCTCGAAAGGACCTACGAACTTAGGGCTAAGCTTTCCCTTTCGCCCAAATCGCATCACGCCCTTCATCGGAGAGACCCTCAGAAAAACACGATCACCAACCGCGAACTCTAATCTGCGACGGCACCTGTCTGCATACGATTTCTGCCTGCACTACGCTGCTCTCATCCGGTCTCGAATCAACTGCACTTTCTCGGTCGTCTCCTGCACAACCTGCGGCCCAAAAATACTGCTCTCGCTCAACTCAGTCCAACAGACGGGCGATCTGCATCTCCTCCCATACAAGGCCTCGAAAGGTACCATCTGGATAGTATCCTGGAAGCTGTTGTTGTAGGAGAATTCCACTAAAGGTAAATGACGATCCCAGCTACCGCCAAAGTCCAAAACGCACGCTCTGAGCATGTCCTCGAGAGTCTGAATAGTTCGCTCTGACTGTCCGTCGGTCTGCGGATGAAATGCTGTGCTGAAGCTCAAACGAGTGCCCAAAGCCTCCTGAAGTCTCTGCCATAGTCGGCTGGTAAACTGGGTGCCTCGGTCTGATACGATACAAGTCGGTACGCCATGCAACTGCACGATCTCGTCGATGTAGATCTGGGCATACTGAGCAAAACTGAAAGTGGTCTTCACTGGCAGGAAGTGAGCCGCTTTCGTCAATTGGTCCACGATCACCCAAATGGAGTCGCACCCTCGACTGGTCCTGGGTAGACCCACAACGAAGTCCATCGAGATCTGCTCTTATTTCCACTCCGGAATGGGCAAAGGCTGCAACTCTCCTGCTGGCCTCTGGTGCTCGGCCTTGACTTGCCGACAAGTCAGGCATCTCGATACGAAATTGGTGACCTCCCCCTTCATTTCATCCCACCAATAGACATCTCTCAAGTCGCGGTGCATCTTGGTGGAACTTGGATGAACGCTATATGTAGATCTATGCGCCTCCTCAAGAATCTCACGTCGCAGTCCCTCCGAATCTGGTACGCACAATCGAGTCCCAAATCGTAGTACTCCCTGATCGTCGATCATGAACTCGGAATCTCTGCCCTGCCTGATCTGCTCCATGATCTCTGAAAGTCGGCCATCACTGGGCTGTGCCTCTCGAATGCGGTCAAGTAACTGCGGACGTGCGCGAACATGCGCAAGCTGTCCCCCTGTCGGAGTGAACTCAAACTCCACTCGGCTGTCGCATAAAATCTTCCAATCTACTGACGACTGCCTCTGCACTGCGCGCAAGCAAGATAGACTACCCCCGGGCCTCCTGCTCAAAGCATCCGCCACTATATTCGCCTTGCCCGGGTGGTACAAGATCTCACAGTCGTAGTCCTTCACCAGCTCCATCCAACGACGCTGTCTTAGATTCAGGCCTCGCTGCTGAAATATATACTTTAAGCTCTTGTGGTCAGTGAATATTTGGCACGACTCGCCGTATAGGTAATGTCGCCATATCTTAAGTGCAAAGACCACAGCACCCATCTCCAAATCATGAGTGGGGTAGTTCTGTTCATGTTTCTTCAATTGTCGTGAAGCATACGCGATCACCCTGTCATGCTGCATCAACACGCATCCTAACCCTACCCGTAAAGCGTCACAATAAACCATGAATCCTCCTGATCCTGAGGGCAATGATAAAACCGGCGCCGTAGTCAGACAAGTCCGCAGCTGCTGAAAACTGTGCTCGCACTCCTCCGTCCAAACGAAAGGAACTCCCTTCCGGGTCAAACCGGTCAAAAGTGCAGCAACACGGGAGAAGTCCTGAACGAATCACCTGTAGTAGCCCGCCATGCCTAGAAAACTACGGATCTCCGTAACCGATGTCGTTCTGGGCCACTGCTGAACGGCCTCAATCTTCTTCGGGTCCACACATATGCCATCTCTCGTAATCACGTGACCCAAGAAACCAACGCTGTCCAATCAGAATGCACATTTGGAAAATTTTGCGAAGAGCTGGTGCTCCCTCAGAGTCTGCATCGTAATCCGCAAGTGCTGCTCGTGCTCCTCTCGGCTCCAGGAATACACCAAAATATCGTCGATGAACACTATGATGAACAAGTCGAGATACGGCCTGAATGCACGGTTCATCAAGTCCATGAATGCAGCTGGGGCATTGGTGAGTCCGAACGACATCACCAGAAACTCATAGTGGCCATAGCGTGTACGGAAAGCTGTCTTCGGTATATCCTCCCTTTGGACTCGCAGCTGATGGTATCCTGATCGTAAGTCGATCCTCGAAAAATAACCCGCACCCTGAAGCTGATCGAACAAATCATCAATTCGCGGCAATGGATATCTGTTTCGCACAGTAACCTTGTTCAGCTGGCGGTAGTCGATACATAAGCGCAAACTTCCGTCCTTCTTCTTGACAAACAGGACCGGAGCACCCCATGGAGAAACACTGGGTCGAATAAGTCCCTTATCCATCAGATCTTGCAGCTGAACCTTCAACTCTCTAAGCTCTTCCGGGGCCATCCGATAAGGTGGTATAGAAATAGGCCCCGAGCCGGGAATCAAATCAATACAGAACTCGACATCGCGCTCAGGCGGTAGTCCTGGCAGCCCATCAGGGAAAACATCGGGGAACTCGCATACAATTGGGACCTGGTCCTACGGAATATCTGTAGCTCTAGTATCGCATACATAGGCTAGAAATCCCCGACATCCCTTTCTCAACAGCTGATCAGCGTGAAGAGAATAAATCAACATGTGAGGGGCGGCACCACGGTCCCCCTGCACAACAAAAGCCGACTCGCCGGGAAAAAAAAATCTAACTATTTTCTCGCGGCAGTCTACAGACGCATAGCACGTGGCTAACCAATCCATGCCCAAAAGAACGTCGAAGTCCAACATCTCAAGAAGGATCAAGTCGACAGGCAGCTCTCGCTCGCCAATACGGACGGTGCAGGATCGGAACACGTGCCTAGCAACAAATGACTCTCCCACAGGAGTGGTCACAACAAGCGGCTGATCAAGTAAACCGGACTCTCTACCCAAACTCGGCACGAAGTGTGTGGAAACATATGAGTGCGTGGATCCGGGATCAAACAACACGTGTGCACCAACAGAGCAAATAGATAGGGTACCTGTCACGACGGCATTGGATGCCTGTGCATCCTGGGGTGTCAACGCAAAAACTCGGGCCTGACCTCCACTAATAGTGGGCTGACCTCGGCCCCGGCCTCTGCCTCCTCATCCTCTCTGGATAGGTTCGCCGCGTCCACGGCCTCTGGGTGCACCTAACTGGCGTGGAGCATCGCCTGTGGCAGAAAGTAGAGCTCTCTGAGGAGGGGGCGATGATGGTGGTAGGGTCACATGTGGAGCTGTCGCCACTCCCTGTCGTCTCGCTGGACAATCTCTAACACGGTAGTGTAGGCTCCCGCACCCAAAGCATCCTGGCGACGCCTGCTGCCCCTGTGGATACGAACCATACAGCTGATCTCGTCCAAACCCTCTGCCAGCCCTATCTCTCAGAAAGAATCTGGCATGCTTCCTCTGATCTGGCGTGCCGGTACGAATCCTCTTCGGCGTGGGAACGGCCGAAGTCGCCGAAATACGTTCCTCCATCCGCAACGTTGTATCCATAGCCGCTGAATAGGTATCGAAGTGCTGGGCGCCAATGGCAAGAAATAGCTGGGCATCCAGTCCCTGTATGAACCTCTTCACCCTCTTCGCTTCGGTATCCACCAGATATGGAGCATATCGGGACAACTGTGTAAACTGGACGTCATACTCAGACACCGTCATCCCTGGGGTCTTGATCAAGGCCTCAAAACTACGAGCTCTGGCATCACGAATGCTCTCCGGAAGGAAACGAGCCAGAAAGACTGCTGTAAATTCGGTCCAGGTCATGGGCGGTAGACCTGCAGCTCGACCTCTCAGAACTGACTCCCACCATATCTACGCGAGGCCCTCTAGTCGGAAACTCGCCAGCTCTACCCATCGGTCATCAGAACACCTCAGCGAGCGGCAGATCCTGGCCAAACTGTCAAGGAACGTCTGCGGGTCCTCTGCTGCATCGGTACTCGTGAAGACTGGAGGTCTCAGCCTCATGAACTCCTGTAGTGAAATCGGGATGGTCACGGCGGTAGTAGTAGGAGCAGGTATCATAGTAGTCTGGGATGTAGTGGGTACGTCCTCCGGCCTCGGTGCACGACTGGCCGCAACTAAGGATCCCACCATCTGACGTAGCTCCTGCATACTCCCCATCATCTGTCGCAGCTCCTCCATACCAGTCTCAAGCCTATCCGCACGGCCTGGGGAAGGCGGATCAGTCTGTCCCTGCGGTGTAAGCATTCCACCCTGCTCAGTCCTAGTCTCGGACGAGCCAGCTCGAATCTCGTCTCGGGCGGCAGCCCTCTGCGCTCTGGTAGCCCTCTGCAGCATAGTGACTGGTACAGGAAACAGGACAATAAGAACGGTGCAATAGAATCATAGGATACACGGAATTTGAAGAAGGAATTTCAAGCAAGTATATCCTAAAGTCACTTAGGCGGAGTACAGTATCGCAAGTATGCCGCGGACATACGTACGCTACGTCACCCTGCTTAAGTCACTTACTCCATCTACTAAGGGTCATTCTACACTCAGAAAAGTGAAACCTATCGCTCTGATACCAACTTTGTCACGACCCGCAAGGTACGGAACACGACCGGCACTTAAGTTACGGAACGTCTCAAGGCGTCCGTAAAGTAAGTAAGCCGAAGCCCAGAATACAAAACCCAATTTAGAATTAGAGTGAAGGAAGCCAATTTATTTAAAGCATTTTACTCCATTAAACCACATCAATTTTACTTTTTAAAATAACTTTCCCTTTTTCCAAAAATTTCGGCAGAACCTCCTTTGTAAAAACAAGCCCCAATGGGTACAAACAGGAAAAATGGCATCCCCAAGCGGGAGTAAGCTCTTCGCCTCAAGGCGGTCACAAATCCCACGCAATATAAATACAATGTGCATAAATAAGAATGGAAGCACAGATAAAATAACATGTCGACTCAAGTGAGCTCGACCCCACATAACATAAATCCATAAGTCTCACAACCTCGTCTCTAGGTCAATATACAGTAATCCAAATAAACTGGTACAGCTGAAATAGTAGTAGTAGATGGAGTACTCTAGATACAAAGATCAAAATAAGATGGTACAAAATGATAACAACCCACCTATGAGCAAAAGCCTCGAATCCAGGCAAAAAGAGCAAAAGAGGCAAAAGTATCCGCCGCTACAGTGCTGACGGAACGGACCCGCAGAAAAGCTGTGGCACAACGGGGGTGAGTTGCCAGCTCGCGAGTAATAAATAACATCTACAAAGGCTATCGCATGTATGCACACAAGTATACTAGCATCTCTAAACAGGTATGGCTATAGGCACTAGCAGGTATGTATGCATCATCAGTGCTAACAAGTATGAATGTCACATGGATGTACTAACATGTATGTATGCTTTATGAGTCAGCTCAAGATCTCCACATGTAAGTACAGGAACTATTCTTTCTTTGTTTTTGAAACTCTTTTTAATATCAGCATAATATCCATGAAATCAACAAAATCCGTGTCTAGCAACGACACCTCAAAACTGTCTCAATCTCATATATCCATGTCAAGTATCTCTGGTCTCAGCCATCCGGCTGATCCATCCCAAATATCCATATCTCAAACTAGCGGCCACGGTCGGTATCCTCTGGATATCCGCCGTGCCAAATGAAGTCACCGGTAGGTAGTCCGTCCCCTGCCAGGCTCAACGCCATCTCCTGCGATCTTCTTGCCCAGGGGCACCTTACCGGGCCCACCATGTACCCGAGACGGTTTATCCACCTCCTCGAAACGGGTCCCGAGAACACAGCAAACTCATGGTGGACGACACTTTACATCACTAGAAAACCGCAACCTTTATATTTAAAAGATCATAAGTTTCAAATCTTGCGGCTTTTCCCCAAAATCCAGAAATATCATAAATCTCATGAAATCATCATGGGTGCAAATGTCAATGATAATGAATGCAAATGGTATCAATGTTCAAGTTGCAATGTATGACTTATACTAGGCATGAGCAAGTGATGTAATGACATATATGCACTAGAATAGCAATTCTTATGATTTCATTTTTACTATTTATTGCAATAGCACAGGGTTAAGCAATTTATCATGTTCAGATTTATAGTTATCTAGTTTCGTGACATGACAATTACCAGGGTGTGGGTGTACTCATGAATAGTGCTCGTGCTGCATATAAAAACCTGGTAATGGTGCGTGTGTCCTACAGAATGAGTTTGCGCATATGGGTACAACATATAGATCCTAACCGCAGCAATTATTATGCAAGTACTATCATTTCTAATGTCACAAGCAAATGTTAAAGTTTACTATTTTCAAGTTTACTAAATCTATCGGGCGACTTGCGCCATCCAAACGATCGTCCCTCGTAGATGTTAAATCTACTCACCTGTGATCCCGCGCTAGGTGTGTCCGACCACCTGCTTTCCTTTCTCTGCCGCGCTTGAAGTCCCTGCCGGCGAACCTAGAATTTATAACAGTCATAATATATCAGGAAAATCCTGCAAAACACGATATATCGATAAAAGGATACGCGTGCGTGAAACTAAAACGCGCGTGCACACGACACGTCGCGACGCGCACAAACCCACCAGAACCTATCTGACACGCTGTGTCGCGCGCCACAGAACCACGCGTATCACGCGCGTGTCGCATAAGTTTAAAACATCGAAAACACGTTTATAGCTCCAGATTTTGCCTCTGGGCCTAACTTAAAAAGTTACAGATGCCAACAGACCAAACTACCCAGCAGAGTCCCACACCCAAAATCCCAACACCCCACCCCCTACTCTGGCCGCAAATTGCGGCCAGATCGAATAAACCGGCGGCCACCAATGTGAGGTGGGTCCCCGTGTTTTGTGTGTGTGTCCCTGCTAGTCTCACCATACCACAGTTTTCCCAATTTTATTATGAAGGTCTCGGGTCAACAGCAGATCCAACAGAGGCTACAAAGTCACTAAAACTGCTAAATTACGCCAAGTCGGATAAATCGGGTATTTTTATGAAATCTGGGGCAATACTCTGGTTAACTGGTCTCAACAGCACCTACTTAGGTTACTCTAACCATCACAACCATTACATTCTTAAAATTACCCTAATTTACCCCAAAACTACCACTAAACATAAAATAAACACTATATTAAGCTAGATAACCTTAACTTTAGCAATTAGGAGTTAGGTTAAGGGGTTATACCTCTAAAGACCCTAGATGAAGGAGAAGAGAAGAGGTAGGAGGGTGTGTGCTGTTGCTACAGCTCTTGGTGCTGCGAAACTTGGCTGGAAATGAGCTGAACTGAGCCTTGCTGAAATTTGCAGAAGCTGTTGCTGTTGCTTGGTTCTGTTGTTTTGTTTTGTGAAGTATGTGCTGTAGTAGCAGCAGCAGGGGTTGAGGTATTGTTAAGGGAAGGGTTGTGTGTTGTGGGGGAGGTGTTATGTAAAAAGTTGGGGCTGATGTAGCAGCAGCTGCTGCTGATGTTCTGATGAAACATGCTGATGCTGATTGCAACAGCTGAAGCTGATGCTATGATGTTGGTTTGGAGGCTGATGGTGTGCTGTTTTGGTTGCATGCTGATGTTTGTTTTGATGGCTGATGATGTGCTGTTTTTATGGCTGTAGTAGCTGCTGAAGCTAAGGGGTAGGTAGCTGATACTAATGATGTTGTTGGGAGCTGATGTGCTGCTGCTGCTGCTGATGCATGGCTGAAGTTTGGGCTGATGAAGTTGTTTTGGTGGCTAAAAGCTGATGTTTGGTGTGTGAGTGAGAGGGAGAGAAGAGAGTGAAATGAGAGTGTGAAAGGGAGTGTGAGAGAGACATGCAAAAAGTATTGAAATGAAATGGGGTGTGACATAACCATAGCCACCATTCTCTCTTCCCTCATTAAATGCTTGCATGACACCCATCACAATCTCTCCTTCTCATCACAAGTCAACCCTAACCCTAATCACCCTTAACCAAATCTAAAACTCAATTATCTTAACCAAGGGCCTAACCCACCTTGGTTGGCTAAACATGGTTAACCCACCATGCACACCCAAACTTGGTAACCCTAGGCTTAACCCTAGTTATCATGCACAAGCGTGTGTGGTCGAGATAAAATTCTACAAAAATAACCATAAAACCAGATAAATTACTAGAAACCCATTTTGGTAAACTTTTTACCAAAAAACCCCACATTAACACACAATTACCACTAACCCTAAACTCAGGTGTTACACTCGACATGATAGTATGTTATGTGGTTACTTTTTATCTTAACATGTATACTTGTACCGTCTCTCTGTTACATGTTGATAAAGCCCTTAGGATGTGTACTTGATTACGAGGACTATGATGCAGATTATACTAGTGGGGCCAGGGTAGTCTACAAGTACATCCTTTAATTGTTCCTATTCGAGGGTGTATCGAGACGGGGCATCGATATTCCAGAGTAGACTAGCGTATACGCTTCTTGACCCATATGATGGGCGATGGATGATATCATATCCATTGGTGTTTGACATCAATGATGGTATACGGGTGCTTAGTGGAGACTGGGTACACTGAACATGACTCGCCGAGAACTCCTAGATGGTATTATACCTATCGTCAGATAGCAGTTCTCTGGTGACACTGGTACAGGTTAGTCTGTAGACCCGAGATCGTCATAGAGTCTTGTGTGATTCCCGCTATGCTTTGATTTCCACCTTACCACGTTCAAGAGAGCATGCAAAACAGTGGTTTTTGGGTACAGTACCGAGTCACATGGAGGCAATGAGTGATAGGAGGGGTTTCATTTCTCCCGGTATTGGGGGTTGATGTTGCACTGTACTCGATAGGCTATAACAGGAAGTCCCTAGCCAGGGCTGATACTGAGATTTACTGGTAAGTATTATCAGTGGTTTCTCGACCCGTTATGAGCCTCATGTCGGCATGACTTATCAAGTTATTGGGGTCTGACGTTTACTACCCCCAGACTAGATATGCGACATATCAGACGAAGAGACCGGACTGTATGGTAGTGTTACTTATTGGATTCACGGGAGTATGAACAAGCTTGCTTGTTGATCTTCTGATCGTTCAATACCCGGGTAGCCATTACGTCCAGCTAGTAACGCTGACGGCTTATGGGTGACTGATATGATCATCACCTACTGCCGGTGGATTGACGAGTCTTTAGAGTCCTACAAAGAGGTTTCCTGGCTCATGAAAAATGAAGTAGGGAACATATGTGATATGTGCGGGACCGAGATTAATACATGTATGAGATACCGTATTCTAATCCCGCGATATAGGTTATATGTGATATAACCGGATTATTGAATCAAGTGTTGATTCAATAATTTATTATATGATATTAGTCGGTTGTATGCGATACAGTCGGGCTATTAAATCCAGTGTTGATTTAGTAATTTAATGTAAAATTATAAATTTGATACATTAATTTACATTAACTAATATTAGCTCACTTAAAAAATGTTTTCTCGAAATACATACAAATATATATGTGATATATATTAATGTATTTATTTATGTGTCATGCTTGATGATACATTGGACATGGGCGTATGAGACTCATACCTAACTAAAGATAAATTGGGTGATTAATTATTAAGGGATAAAACAAAATTAGGTAGAAAATGCCATGGTTTGTGATGCTTGTAGAAGATTGTGGAAACCTTGACTTAGTTCGCTAATTTTGTTTTACTCTAAATATTTATTAACTTAACCATTATCTTTAGCCTTGGTTAAGTCTCTATATGAGTTTATATATGATATTTTCTCACCCATGGTTACAATGGTTCATTTGATTCATCTTCTTCTTCATCTCCTTCCTTACTCTCTAGCTCTCAAGAGTGAAGAAAAAGAAAAAGAGAAAAACAATTCTAATGTGAGCAAAATTCCTACTTCACCAATCTATACCAAACTAGCCATTTAGTATATGTTAGTTCTTCAATTAGTGAAGAGGTAGCTTGAGTTAGCGATTCTTCGACGTAGATCATTTTCGGCCTCGAAGATCTTTGAGCAAGCTCATTCCTTTCGCCTAGTGGAGCCTAAGGAGAGTCCGAGAGACCACCACTTGGAGTTTAGGGACTACTACATGGAGCTTTAGAAGTGAAGGACCGGTCTACAAAAGTTGTATTCCTTGTTCACTTAGAGTAAAGTTGTTTAGTTGCTTAGTTGAACCCTAAATCTCTAGTTAGATCCTTGGTTCAGGCTCGCTCGACACCCTAAAATTTTAAAATAGCATACTTGATACTTACCGAAACCGTGTCGGGGTGCTAAGCGAACCCAGCACCAACATCCGTTTAGATCTATCTCTATAGATCTTTATCCCCTGAGTGTAGGAGGCATCACCAAGATCTTTCTTGGAGAACTTGTGTGATAAGAAGAGCTTGACCGAGTGTAGCATAAGAACATCATTTCCTATCAAGAGTATGTCATCCGCGTACAATACGAGGAAGACAACCTTACTCTCTACAACATTCTTGTATATTCAAGGTTCATCTATATTTTTGATGAAGTCAAACTCTTTGATAGCTTCATCAAAACAGATGTTCCATCTCCAAATGCCTGCTTTAATCCGTAGATGGATTTAAGCTGCTTGCACACCTTTCTGCTACTCCCACTGTCTACGAAGTCCTCTGGCTGAGTCATGTATACGCTCTCTTCTAAATCGCCATTTAGAAAAGTGGTCTTTACGTTGATCTGCCAGATTTCGTAGTCATAGTATGCAGCAATGGCAAGTAAGATCTTGATGAACTTAAGCATAGCCACTGGAGAAAAGGTTTCATCATAATCGACACCTGGTCGTTTACGAAAACCTCTTGCAACAAGTCTAGCTTTGAAAGTCTCAACTTTTCCATCTACACCAATTTTCTTCCTAAAGTTCCACTTGCGCCCGATGGGTTTTACCCCTTCGAGAGCAACTTCTAAAGTCCTTGTTTTGTTGGTGTACATGGATTCCATCTCAGATCGCATAGAATCCAACAATTTCACAGAGTCCCCACTTGTGATGGCCTGCTCGAAACTAGTTGGGTCATCATCTTCCATGATGCAATCCTCGCTCCCACCGTCTACGAGAAAACTGTAGTATCTCTCAGGTGGATGGAGAACCCTACTAGATTTGCAGAGTGGCCGGGGTTCGTCAGGGACTATTGAATTCTCCAGTTCTACCAAATTGTTAGTTAGCTGGAACTTCTTCCAGTTCTACTTCATTACCACTAATTTCTTTCATAAGAAATTCCTTTTCTATGGCAAGTTGAGAAACAAAAACTTTTTGTTGCTCAGTGTGGTAGAAAATATGCCCTTTCGAATATTTGGGATATCCTACAAATTTATACAGAACTGACCTTTCCTTGAGCTTGTCCGGATTTTGCTTTTGGACATAAGCCGGACAACCCCATATCTTAATGTAATTAAGATATGGTCTCTTTCCCTCCCATATCTCATATGGAGTGGTAAGTACTGATTTGGTGGGAACCCTATTCAATAGGTATGCAGCTGTTTCAAGTGCATAACCCCATAAAAAAATCGGTAACTCAGCAACACTCATCATAGAACGCACCATATCTAATAGGGTATGGTTTCTCTGCTCCAATACACCGTTGTGCTGTGGTGTATACGGATGAGTAAGCTGAGATAGAATCACATTCTATTTTAAATAGTCTCGGAACTCCATACTCAAGTATTCTCCTCCTCGATCAGATCGAAGGATTTTAATACTTTTACCCGTCTGGTTCTCTACTTCAATCTTATATTCCTTGAATTTCTGAAAAGCTTAAAACTTATGTTTCAACAAGAACACATGTCCGAATCTTGAGAGATTATCCGTGAATATAATAAAGTACGATGAACCATTCCTGGTATTTGTAGACATAGGACCACATACATCACTATGTATCAGTCCCAAGAGTTCAATAGCTCTTTCTCCGTGTCCAGTAAATGGAGTTTTGGTCATCTTACCCTTAAGACATGACTCGCAAGTTTCATAAGATGTAAATTCGAACGGATTCAAATATCCATCTTTATGCAACTTAGTTAGCCTTTTCGCATTGATATTACCTAGTCTACAATGCCACAAGTAGGCTTCGTTCATTTCTGAACTCTTCCTCTTGTGCGTGTTCTGTATCTTTAGAACTGTCATTTGATTTAGAACGTATATACCATTATATAATGTACCAAACCCAATCAACATTTGATTTAGAAAAATGTTCATAACATTATCCTCTAATGTGAAATTATATCCTTCTTTAGTTAGCAAAGAAACCGATATAATATTGCACATCATCTTTGGTACGTAGTAACAGTCGTTCAGAATCAATATATTACCAGTTGGTAACACTAGGTGATATTGGCCAACTGCTTTGGCTGCAACAATTTCTCCATTCCCTAATGTTAGAGACTTATCACCCTTTCTCAGTTCTCTACCTTTCTTCAACCCATATAACAAATTACATACGTGGGATCCTGATCCAGTATCCAATATCCAGGACATAGAGCAAACTGAGAAACAGTTCTCGGTTACGAACACACCCTAAGATGATGCATCAACATGTTTATTCTTCATTCGGGTGGCATGGGAATCCGGGTATTCCCCTATTCCTTGCTCAAACTTATGACAGTCATAAGATAGAGCGGAACCAAGCCCAGTATAATAAACGGGTTCGGTCAATACATCCATATTATTATCTTGATTAAGGCGTATCATTTGTCGCTACCTGGAGAGAGAGAGAAGGAAACGCATTAGCGTGCGCTCTTTGCAAGATTAGATTGGTTATTATTTTATCTAATCAGGATGGCTCTCACCGTTTATATCAAATTTTCTTTCAAACCCTAAAAGGTAAGATTAGCCGGGATTAATTACAACCTATAAGTTCGCCAATCGTTCGGCCAGGAAGGTATTGGTACTCCGAGGGAGTCTCCCTATGATTTCGCATGTAACTAATTAAATAATCTCGTTTCCGCAGGCACATTACCCCGTTAACACCTTTCTTATACACCTAATGGATCGCTAATTGTAAAGTGGAAAATTTTTCCAGGAGTAACTCTTACTCGCAGTGGGTATTGGGATCCAACTATTATATAGAAGGTATGCAATCTCATTGCAAATTTCAACACTTGAAATTCCCAATATCCGTTTTTACCCCTAGCTTCCTATGACCTTGACGGAGATCAACAAACCATAGGCCGCTAGTCAAGTTCAACCCGTTCATTTCTTGATTGAATTAAACCCACCTGCACGACCCTTGACGGAGGTCAACAAGGCCGTACGACTACCCTAATCTAATCGTATCATATGCGGCAGCTATGAACTAATCAACTACCACACACTACGCCTTGACGGAGGTCAACAAACGTAGCATGAATACTAAATAGTACTTATCTGAAATGACTGAGGGCTACGACTGGTTTTTAAGAAAACGTTTAACGTAATGAACTTGATATCGTTGTAGAATCTAGTGATTAGAAAAGGAGTGTTTTTTTAGTAGCTTTTACTAGTTTCGCTAAAGAGGCCACTCCCGGTGAAGGGATCTCGGCTCTTTCCTCATCGAATGAGGTGCTGTATATTCATCAAGGAATACCACTATGCAAAGCAAGAATTAGAGAAGCTATAAAAAGAAAACCGAGTGGGTTATAGCATTTGCTAGTTTTGCTAAAGAGGTCACTCCCGGTGAAGAGAACTCGGCTCTTTCCTCATCAGATGAGGTGCTGGATATTCATCAAGGAATACCACTATGCAAAGCAAGAACTAGAGCTACCTTTTTAAGATTTTGATTCTACAACATCTTTAAGTTTCTTTTCTTTTCATTAATCTCATTAATGAAGTCCCATCATTTAATATTTCCTTAACCATCACAGAAAAAGAAACGAAAATAGAACGTACGCTTATGCCATCCGCATTCGCCACAGGGTCCCGTCATGCACCGTTAGGTTACTTAAGTAACGACAGAGCGGGGGCTAGACCAGCGCGGGTGCAAAACATAAGCAAAGTTTATTATATATATCTTATATATATATATATATATATATATATATAGCATTCGTCTCACGCAGTTATATGATCACATCACAGAACCAAGCAACAGAAGTCAACATATGAAATATTGGATATACTAGGAGGTCCGTGTTTTAAATTAAGCCAATAATGAAAAACACGGATTCCACGGTCGTGATGAATAGCCAAACCTACATACCTAGACCCTTACGAGAGTGGCAAGCAACTCTGCCAATTCTAGAGTTAGGAGACCCGGTCTCGAATCCTCAAGATGGTCTCCCACTGGACTCCAGAACCCGGTTACTTGTGCTCCCCGCCATGGGTATATCCTAATGTGGAAAAGTAAATAATATACATCAATGGTGACAACATCCTCAATCTCGGGTCTACAGACTAACCTGCACCAATGTCACCAGAGAACTGCTATCTGACGATGGGTATAGTACCATCTAGGAGTTCTCGGCGAGTCATGTTCGGTGTACCCATTCTCTATTGAGCACTTGTGTACAATATTTGATGTCAAACACCAATGGATATGGGATCAACCATCGCCCCATACATGGTCAAGAAACGTACACACTAGTATACTCTAGAATATCGATGCCCTGTCTCGATATTCCCTCGACTAGAAACAATTGAATGATGTGCTTGTGGACTACCTAGGTCCCAGTAGTATGATCAGTATCATACTCCTGGTAGTTAAGCCTACATCCTAAGGGCTTTATCAACATGTATATGAGAGACGGTATTATAATACCAGTGTATATGTTAAGATAAAGAGCAACCAGATACCATACTATCATGTCAAGCAAGAAAGTCCTCTATATATATGTCCAAGCATACACTATAATATACATCAATGTACAATAATGGCCTTTAGGGCATACTTATTCCTAATAATCTCCCACTTGCACTAAGGCCAGTTGTTGTAGTATCTCATATCCAACATCCCAAATAGTCTCTCGAATCGCTTCTGGGGGAAGGCCTTTGTGAGTGGATCCGCTGTGTTATCCTCCGTGTCAACTCTCCTGACCTCGATCTCCCGACGATCTACTATCACCCTGATCAGGTGATACCACATAAGAATATGTTTGGATCACTGATGGGACCGGGGTTCCTTGGCTAAAGCCATAGCTCCATTGTTATCACAATACACAAGTATTGGATGCTCAATGGATAGAACCTCACCAACTTCATCTTATGAACTTCTTTATCAAGACAGCCTCTTTGGCAACATCGTTGGCAGCGATATATTTAGCCTCCATCGTCGAGTCTGCTATGGTATCTTACTTGGAACTTTTCAAACATACCGTCCCTCCAATGAGGGTGAAGACAAAACCCAAGACCGACTTACTGTCGTCTTTATCACTCTGGAAGCTCGAATCGGTAAAGTACGTCACCTAGAGTTCATTATTACTATACACCAATGACATCTCTTTAGTCCTTCTCAAGTACATAAGAATGCTCTTCTCAGCTGTCCAGTGTTTCTCCCCTGGATCTGATTGATACCTACTCACTACACCTAGTGAATAAGCTACATCTGGTCTGGTACATAACATCACATACATGATAGACCCGACTGTCGAAGCATAGGATATCCCTTGCATGCGAGCCCTCTCCAAATCAGTCTTGGGAGACATCTCTTTGGAGAGAGTGTTTTCTGAGCAAGCGGGTAAATTACCACGCTTAGAATCTTCCATACTAAACCTCTTTAGTATGGTGTCTATGTACCTGGATTGAGATAATCCCAACATCTACTTAGATCTATCTTTATAGATCTTTATCCCGAAGATGTAGGGGGCGTCACCAAGATCTATCATGGAGAGCTTGTGTGATAAGAATAGCTTGACCGAGTGTCGCATAGGAACATCGTTTCCAATCAAGTGTATGTTATCCACGTACAATATGAGGAAGACAACCTTACTCTCTACTACCTTCTTAAATATACATGGTTCATCTACATTTTTGATGCAGTCAAAATCTTTGACAGCTTTATCGAAACAAATGTTCCAGCTCCGCGATGCCTGCTTTAATCTGTAGATTGATTTAAGCAGCTTGCACACGCTTCCGCTGCTCCCACTGTCTATGAAGCCGTCTGGCTGTGTCATATACACGCTCTCTTCTACATCACCATTTAGAAAAGCGGTCTTGATGTCCATCTGCCAGATTTCATAGTCATGATATGCAGCAATAGCAAGTAGGATCCTGATGGACTTAAGGATAGCCACTGGAGAAAAGGTTTCATCATAGTCGACACCTGGTCGTTGACGAAAACCTTTTTCTACAAGTATAGCTTTGAAAGTCTCAAACTTTACACTAAATATCTTCTTAAAGATCCACTTGCTCCCGATGGGTTTTACCCCTTTAGGAGCAACTTCCAAAGTCCATGCTTTGTTAGTGTACATGGATTCCATCTCAGATCTCATAGCATCCAGCCATTTCACAGAGTCTCCACTTGTGATGGCCTGCTTAAAACTAGTTGGGTCATCATCTTCCATGATGCAATCCTCGCTCCTACCGTCTACAAGAAAACCGTAGTATCTCTTAGGTTGATGATGAACCCTACTAGATCTGCATAGTGGCTGGGGTTCGTCGGGGACCATTGAATCTTCCGGTTCTACCAAATTTTCAGTTATAGTTTGTGTAGCTGGAACTTCTTCCAGTTCTACATCATTGCCACTAATTTCTTTCACAAGAAATTCTTTTTCTAAAATTATGGCATATTGAGAAACAAACACATTTCGTTCCTCGGTGTGGTAGAAGATATATCCATATGAATCCTTTAGATATCCCACAAACTTGCACAAAACAGACCTTGCCTTGAGCTTATCCGGATTCTGCTTTTTAACATAGGCCGGACAACCCCATATCTTAACTTATTTAAGAGATGGTCTTTTCCCATTCCATATCTCATATGGAGTGGTAGGCACGGATTTAGTCGGAACCCTATTCAATAGGTATGCAGCTGTCTCAAGTGCATATCACCAAAAGGAAATAGGAAACTTAGCATTACTCATCATAGAGCGCACCATATCTAATAGGGTGCGATTCCTCTGCTCCGAAACTCCATTGTGCTGTGGTGTACACGGAGGAGTAAGCTGAGAGAGAATCCCATTCTTTTTAAAGTATTCTCCGAATTCCATGCTCAAGTATTCTCCTCCCCGATCATATAGTAGGACTTTAATATTTTTACCCGTTTGGTTCTCCACTTCACACTTATATTCTTTGAATTTCTCAAAAGATTCAGATTTTTGTTTCATCAGAAACACATGTCCGTATCTTGAGAGATCATCGGTGAATGTAATAAAGTACGAGAAACCATTCCTGGCATGCGTAGACGTAGGACCGCATACATCACTTTGTATGAGTACCAAGAGTTCAGCAGCTCTTTCTCCGTGTCCAGTAAATGGAGTTTTGGTCATTTTACCTTTGAGACATGACTGGCAAGTTTCATAAGATTTAAATTCAAAATGATTCAAATATACATCTTTATGTAACTTAGCTAGTCTTGTCGCATTGATATGACCTAGTCTACAATGCCATAAGAAAGTTTCGTTCATTTCTGAACTTTTCCCCTTGTGTGTGTTCTGTATATTTAGAACTGTGGTTTGATTCAGAACGTATATATCGTTACATAATGTACCAAACCCAATCAACACTTGATTTTGGAAAATATTCATAACATTATCCTCCAATGCAAAATTATATCCTTCTTTATGCAATAATGAAACTGATATAATATTGCACATCATTTTTAGTACGCAATAACAGTCGTTCAGAATCATTGTGTTACCACTTGGTAATACAAGGTGATATTCGCCAATTTCTTTGGTTACAACAATTGCATCATTCCATTCTCTGAGGGACATATCACCTTTTCTCAGTTCTCTACCTCTACTTAACCCATGCAACAAATTACATACGTGGGATCTTGATCTGGTATCTAATACCCAGGACGTAGAGCAAATTGAGAAACGGTTCTCGGTAACAAACACGCCCGAAGAAGATGCATAGCATGCTCCTTCTTCATTTTGGGTGGCGTGGGAATCCGGGTATTTCACTATTCCTTGCTCAGACTTATGACAGTCATAAGATAGATCGGAACCTAGCCTAATATAATAAGTGGGTTTGGTCAATACATCCATATTATTATCTTGACTAAGGCGTGTCATTGGTCGCTACCTGGAGAGAGAGAGAGATGGAAACACTTTAGCGTGCGCTCTTGCAAGATTAGATTGGTTATTATCTTATCTAATTAGGATGTCTCCCACTGTTTTTATCAAATCTTCCTTCAAACCATAAAAAGTAAGATTAGCCAGGATTAATTACACCCTATAAGTCCGCCAATCGTTCGGCCAAGCAGGTATTGGTACTCCGAGGGAGTCACCCCATGCTTTCGCATGGAACTAATTAAATAACCTCGTTTCCGGAGGGGCATAATCCCGTTAACACTTTTCTTAGACACCTACTTGATCAGCTAATTTTAAAGTGGAAAATTCTCCCAGGAGTAACTCTTACTCGCAGTGAGTATCGGGATCCAACTATCTCATAGAAGGTATGCAATCTCATTGCAAATTTCAACACTTGAAATTCCCAATATCTGTTTTTAACCCTAACAGCTTATGACCTTAACTATGGTCAACAAATCATAAGTGCTAGTCAAGTTCAACACGTTCATTTCTTGATTGAATTAAACCTACCGTACGACCCTTAACTATGGTCAACAAAGCCGTACGAATGTTCTAATCAATCGAATCATATGCTTTATAGGAAGATATCACTTAGCTACCGTACACTATGCCTTAACAATGTTCAACAAACGCAGCACGAATACTAAGTACTCTACTTCCTAAAATGACGAAGGGGCACAACTTGTTTTGAAGAAAACCTTTAACGTAATGAACTTGATATGATTGTTGAATCTAGTGATTTGAAAAGGAGTGTTTTTTGCAGCTTTTGCTAATTTCGCTAAAGAGGCCACTCCCGGTGAAGGGATCTCGGCTCTTTCCTCATTGAATGAGGTGCTGGATATTCAGCAAGGAATACTACCATGTAAAGCAAAAACTAGAGCCATCTTTTAAAAAATTTTAATTCTACAATATCTTTAGGTTTCTTTTCTTTTCATTAATCTCATTAATGAAGTACCATCATTTATATTTCCCTAAACATCACATAAAAAGAAACGAAAATAGAACGTATGCTTATGCCATCCGCATTCGCTACGAGGCCCCGTCATGCACCGTTAGATTACTTAACTAACGGCAGAGCGTAGGCTGGACTAGCGCGGGTGCAAAACATAAGCAACGTTTATTATATATATCATATATATATATAGCATTCGTCTCACGCAGTTATATGATCACATCACAGAACTAAGCGGCAGAAGTCAACATATAAAATATTGGATATATTAGGAAGTTCGTGTTTTAAATTCAGCCAGTAATGAAAAACACGGATTCCACGGTCGTGATGAATATCCAAACCCACATCCCTAGACCCCTACGAGAGCGGCAAGCAACCCTTCCAATTCTAGAGTTAGGAGACCCGGTCTCGACTCTTCGAGATGGTCTCCTACTGGACTCTAGAACCCGGTTACTTGTGCTCCCCGCCTTGGGTCTATCCTAATGCAGAAAAGTAAATAGTATACAACAATGGTGACATCATCCTCAACCCAAAAGTATTCCAACAAAAGAATATTACATACAAATTTTACATGAATGAAAATTGAAAAACTCTAATCTCACATAAAGCCCCCCGGCCATTCATTCACGACGATCCAATATAACATATCACAACAACACATAACATCACATGTCATCAACGTAAGTAAATATGTGTATCCCAAATTCCGTTGACATATAGCAACGAGATTTGGGATACCCCACATATTGCACTTACGGTCGCAGAAAAGAAATTAAAAACTACAATAATTAGAATACGCATTTCCTCAGACATCAAAAACCCGGAATATCTCATATTCCGGATTTCATGCCTAACCCTATAAACCCCGCATTTTAGTCTCATATCGAAAACTCTTTTCAATAATTTAGTCGGGTAATTCAACAAGATTCCCGAATACCCGATCGAATACTCGTCGGGAACTTTAGTAGATGGCCGCACCCCCGATGCCGTCGACCAAGTGCACTTAGGCGGAACACCGTGGCCCCAAGCACCCAAGTGGATGCTTTTGGCAATGGGGTTCTCCTAAAGTCACTCGGTCAGGGCTATGGGGTGTGGCTATCTAGTAAAGTTTTCTGGCGAGTATTCGCGTACGATACGCGATTGCGACGGAGTTTTGATCCGAATTGAAACTTCGTGGCAATAGATCAATAGAGACTAATATGCTAGATTTACAAAAAAACTAGTTTTCAAAACTAATTTAATGTGGATTCCAATTACTGCATCACATATCAAACATAAACACGAAACGATGTAAAAATTACGACTACAAAACACTCTGAATAGCCCCAAAAGATAAGTTAACATCACATGCAAACTTGGATAATCAAACATAATCATGAAACCCTAAATCCAACACATCAAAACACAAAAAAATTAGATCCCAAAATTTTGTAGTTGGACCGGCGACGCCGGCTGTCACGCCCTGCTTCCCTGTAGACGGAAAAAGGTACATGAAGAGGCCGCGACGTATTTATTTCGAGAAGGTCATTTCCCGAAATAAATACGCTAAGCGTAATATAAGCAATATAAAAAGACAAAATAATAAGCATGAAAGTAAAACTTCAACAACTTTATTTATATTCAACTTGATTCATTTACAATACATGATTTTTAACTGAAAGAAAATACAAAGATTGAAACGACTAAACAGGTGGCGTACATCGACAGAAAAAAAGGTAACTGGTCTAGGCCTGTGACTCGGTCTATTGGTGCTCCCCTCTGGGATGTCTACTCTTTCAGTCTCCTCGGTATCTGGCGAACATTTCAAGAAAACAGAGAAAGGTGGAATGTCCGTCAGTGAACTTTCGCTCGGTAAGTCCCAAAGAAAAGGGGAGTAAAGAAAAAATGTAATGATAGGGAAAAATTATATTATGAATTATTGAGTATGTCATATCATCTTGTCAAGTTTATTTATCATGCGGTTTATTGTAATACAAATGAACAAGTATAGTAATGTGTGGCGAGTAGATAAACTTGATATCATGCGCATGGTAGTATAAAAGTAATATAGCCATATAATGTAAGTGTAGTGAACATGCAGTGAAGGTAAGTGTCTTAACAGGTCTCTACTTGGGTATACTAATCTAACGTAAGTTCAAGGGTGAATGTCAACCAATCTCAAGAGTATTCTCGAACCCAATAGGCTGTAATCTAGGGGTAGAGAACCACGGGCCCGAATCAAATGTTAGTAACGGGACTTCAACCTAGTGTTGAACTATTCCAAACTCAACAGGCTGTAATCCAGGAGTAAGGAAATACGCGCCCTCATGATAGCTTACTTGTGTTAGTAGACATGGATTCATGATCTAGGGAGACTCTTGAGATTTTGTTGGATTCACTCATGAACTACCCTAACACCCCGTGTATTTATTGTATTGATAGTAATGATTGTACTGATGGTATTGTATTGTATTGTCTTGTATTATAGATTGTATAGATGGATGACTTGCCGAAACCATGATATCAGTAAATGGATGTAACTGAAGAATCATGTAGTTGGATGTATATCCATGGTTCGGTTCAGTCAAGATAGATTGAATATATGGATTCATGTTGAATTGTTATATATATACTTGAATCTCAATCAAGACAGATTGATTATATCAAGACTCAGTCTGAGTCAGACAATTAGAAAAGAAATTGAAATCCTGAATTAAGTTTTGATGTTATCGGTAACCGCTACACATTGACGGCATGATTTGTGTCTTTTTCAAAGACGATTACCGTGTTGATAACACCATTTGTTAAGTTGTCTATCTTAAATAGGAAAACACCCATATCTCCGGCTCCCTGAGGCTCAAGAGACTGGTCCCGCTTAAACCTATGTTTACTAGAGTCCTTATTGTAATTTAGTATAACTTGAGGGGGTTTTATTTAAAAATTAATTTGTATAATTTTCAAAATACACCTCAAGTATTTTATTATCGTATTTAAAGTTTTCATTGATATATATTTTATCATTGTGACATTTCTAATAAATAAAACCTATTTTTCATAATATATGGTATTTATTTGTAAAGTATTGAACTTGTATGGAATTGCATGGTATTTTCATGTAAAGTGATTCTTTTGATTTAGAAAAGTTAGAATATTTATATTATAACAAAAATTAGATATTTTGATGATACATACATACATACATACATACATACATATATATATATATATATATATGTATGTATGTATAAAATAATTTTAATTTATTATTTTTCTAGAAATCTCATTTTCTAAAGAAAATTGTATTTTAAATGTTTCGAGACCGTATGCTCCTTACGGAGGTATGCATCTCGCACTACTAAGCCCGAGGATGTGCGATAATCCGCACCATCCCGAACGGGTTCCCCGAAATGGGTTGTAGTGGCACATTGCAAAAATTTGTTAAAAATACATATCTTGTAGAAAAAGGTTTTTATAAGTTTGAGGTAGTTTTGTGTAAAACCGTATTTTCCCAAAACTATGTTCCCAAAGATCATCGTGCTATGTTACATATAAGTGTTGTGAGTAGTTAGGTCATTACCTCGTGAACTATATAAAGGTATAGCAAGGGGTAATGATGTTTTATGTCGAAACTAAACTATATGGTATTTTTCTGTAAAAGTGCTATAAAAATTGAAATATAAATTTTTTTGATATAAAACTTGTCAATATTTTTTGTTAATGTTTAATGATCATGATGGAAGATTTTGGTATTATTGTGTTTAATAAAAATATGATTTTTTTGGAAAAACCGAATCGGAAGTTGGATTAACTCCACTACCGTCGGGTTTTAGAATTCTAAGTTTTTAGAATAGTAAAGAGAAGGGGGAGAAGGGAATTACTAGATTGTAGTGGGGAGGAGAGGAAAAGAAAGAAGTGGGAGGCGCCGGTGCGTCGTTTCGTCGCCGGAATCTCCTCGAAGCGTCGTCGGAAGTTCGCCGGAGCTTCGCCCTTCGCTAACTCCACTTGCACACAAAAAGTCTAGGGAAGTTTTCTTGAGAGTTTGGACAGGAATTTCAGTGTGAAGGGTGTGAAAAATTGAGTGGGTATTTATAGGAAAAACTAGGGTTAGGATGTGAAAAAAATGCATTAAAAAGAGTTTAATTGGATCTTTAATTCTCTAGAATAATGCAGGGAATTTAAACAGTGTAGGGGTTATAGGGTTGACCAAGAGGCACAGAGGAAAAAAGAAAATTGGGAATCGGAGCTGAGTCGGCCGGCGGCGCTGGCCCGAGAAGGCTGAGTGAGGCCTCGACTCGTCGCCACGCGTCCCCATCGCTCCGTCTTGACTCGTGGACCCGTTTGTTTTTAGTGCGACGGTTGGGTTTTACGGGTTATACACGTGTAGACTTTTGGGCTTCTAAAAGATTAAAAGAATTTTAATTAAAAATAATGTGTGGCTGATGGGATTTGAACTCTGGTACTTTGGTTCAGTAGTGCAAGGTCTTACCAATGGGTTACAAGCTCCTTCTTGCTATTAAAATGCAAAACAAATTTTTAACTTATGCTCAGGCTCAAGTACCCCTTTCTGTATTTTTGAAAAAAAATTGTACAGAAAATTTAGGGTTGTTACATTCTACCCTCCTTAAAAAATTTCGTCCTCGAAATTTGTAAAAGGAAAGTGTAACAGATTCAAGGAAAGTTTGGTGATAGAAGTACTTGATAGTGTATGAATAATTACAAAGTGATGCAAAAATTTGAAAAGGTTGAAGAGAATTACCAGGGTTACCCTGGCCAACCGTCTCAGCTTCTACAGCCGCCAAAGTGTAAGCCTGGCGTCTCGGCATATTTCTTCGTGCATGCTGGTACATCGATGGTTGTCGAGGTAAAGGTGGTCCACGTGGAGGTGGTGCAGGAAGAGGTAACCGAGTAGGTGGAGTTTGGATAGCTGGTCTAGCTGCGGAATTAGGGTCAGCTCGGTTTTGTGGGCAAGTTCCTATGGTATGTGAGGATGATCCACATATCAGGCAAAGACCGTTTGCTTGTCGGCAATCCTTGACTTGGTGTCCGGTCCTCTTACAATAGATGCAGAAGTTTGGTTCAGTCTCGGAAAATGATCCTCTGGGCTTCATAGCTGGCGCTGGGAGAGTTGCCCTAGAAGAGGCTCCCCCAGTAACCTGATTGGCGGGACATTTCTTATTGACCAATCGTGGCCTTCCATTCTTCTTCATAACAGCTTCATAGCGATGGGCTGACTTCAAAGCTGCTTCATGTGTCGGGTATTCCCCCGTTGCTAGGGCGCTTGAATCTCATGGTCCAATCATTGCTGGAAACGCCTGGCTCTGATAACTGCGATAGGAATTAGATGAGCGGCGAATCGGCTAAGCATGGTGAATTCTACATCGTACTCGTCCACCGACTTATCCCACATGGATCCTTGTTGCAGGTGGATGAATTTCTGTTCCATCTTGAAATGTGCGGTTTCTGGAAAATATTTGGCATCAAAGAGATCACGAAAAGTCTTCCACGCGATTGGCTGTTCGAGGCGGCTCTCCTCGGACTTCCACCAGACTCTAGCATTGTCGGTGAGCTGTAGTTTGGCTATTCTGACCCAAGCCATTTCTGAAATTTGAGCTGCGGCTAGGTCATCTTCAATACTCTGCGCCCATTCTTCAGCCACAAGTGGTTTCTCCTTTCTTGAGAAGTTCTTTCGGTGTAAATCCCGAAATTGTTTCACTCCTGGTGCCTTTGCTTCAAACCGAATGATACTCTGTTGAAGGAGAGCAGTCTGCTCCTACAAAATCATGCCTTGAGCCTGCTGAACATCAAGTAAGCTTTTGATAGCCTCCAGAAGCACCGTATGTTCTGTGAGTGGAGTGGTTACGGTAGGTGGATGTGGTTGGATGGTAAGGGTAGGTGGCGGTGGTGTACGTCCATCGTTGGTGCTATGGTTGCTGGGAGAATCCATCACCTTAGATTGAGAATTAAGATTATGATAGATTCAATGGAGATTGAATTGCACGGAATGTAAAGTTATTGAATCTTATATTTCTTATTTTATATTGCTTATGACTTCATGCAGAACTGACCTGCATGGGCCGCCAACAAAACCTGTCACGCCCCGCTTCCCAGTAGACAGAAGCAGGTACGTGATGAGGCCGCGACGCATTTATTTCGAGAAGGTCATTTCCTAAAATAAATACGCTAAGCGTAATATAAACAATATAAAAAGACAAGATAATAAGCATGAAAGTAAAACTTCAACAACTTTATTTATATTCAACTTGATTCATTTACAATACATGATTTTAACCTGAAAGAAAATACAAAGATTGAAACGCCTAAACAGGTGGCGTACATCGACAGAAAAAAGGTAACTGGTCTAGGCCTGTGACTCGGTCTGTTGGTGCTCCTCTTCTGGGATGTCTACTCTTTCAGTCTCCTCAGTATCTGACGAACATTCCAAGAAAACAGAGAAAGGTGGAATGTCCGTCAGCGAACTTTTACTCGGTAAGTCCCAAAGAAAAGGGGAGTAAAGAAAAAAATGTAATGATAGGGAAAAATTATATTATGAATTATTGAGTATGTCATATCATCTTGTCAAGTTTATTTATCATGCGGTTTATTGTAATACAAATGAACAAGTATAGTAATGTGTGGCGAGTAGATAAACTTGATATCATGAGCATGGTAGTATAAAAGTAATATAGCCATATAATATAAATGTAGTGAACATGCAGTGAAGGTAAGTGTCTTAACAGGTCTTTACTTGGGTATACTAATCTAACGTAAGTTCAAAATGAATGTCAACCAATCTCAAGAGCGTTCTCAAACCCAACAGGCTGTAATCCAGGGGTAGGGAATCACGGGCCCGAATCAAATGTTAGTAACGAGACTTCAACCTAGTATTGAAATATTCCAAACTCAATAGGCTGTAATCCAGGAGCAAGCAAACACGGGCCCTCATGATAGCTTGCTTGTGTTAGTACACATGGATTCATAATCTAGGGGGACTCTTGAGATTTTGTTGGATTCACGTATGAACTACCGCAATACCCCGTGTATTTATTGTACTGATAGTAATGATTGTACTGATAGTATTGTATTGTATTGTATTGTCTTGTATTATAGATTGTATAGATGGATGACTTTCCGAAACCATGATATCAGTAAATGGATGTAACTGAAGAATCATGTAGATGGATGTATATCCATGGTTCGGTTCAGTCAAGATAGATTGAATAGATTGAATATATGGATTCATGGATTCATGTTGAATTGTTATATATATACTTGAATCTCATTCAAGTCAGATTGATTATATCGAGACACAGTCTGAGTCAGACAATTAGAAAAGAAATTGAAATCCTGAATTAAGTTTTGATGTTATCAGTAACCGCTGCACATGGACGGCATGATTTGTGTCTTTTTCAAAGACGATTACCGTGTTGATAACACTGTTTGTTAAGTTGTCTACCTTAAATAGGCAAGCACCCATATCTCCGGCTCCCTGAGGCTCAAGAGACTGGTCCCGCTTAAACCTATGTTTACTAAGGTTCTTATTGTAATTTAGTATAACTTGAGAAGGTTTTATGTAAAAATAATTTTGTATAATTTTCAAAATACACCTCAAGTATTTTATTATCTTCTTTAAAGTTTTCATTGATGTTTATTTTATCATTGTGGCATTTCTAATGAATAATACCTATTTTTCATAATATATGGTATTTATTTGTAAAGTATTGAACTTGTATGGAATTGCATGGTATTTTCATGTAAAGTGATTCTTTTGATTTAAAAAAGTTAGAATATTTATATTATAACAAAAATTAGATATTTTGATTATACATATATATATATATATTTATAAAATAATTTTAATTTATTATTTTTCTAGAAATCTCATTTTCTAAAGAAAATTGTATTTTAAATTTTTCGAGACCGTATGCTCTTTGCAGAGGTTTGCATCTCGCACCACTAAGCCCGAGGATGTGAGATAATCCACACCATCCCAAACGCGTTCCCCGAAATGGGTTGTAGCGGCACATTGCAAATATTTGTTAAAAATACATATCTTGTAGAAAAAGGTTTTTATAAGTTTGAGGTAGTTTTGTGTAAAACCGTATTTTCCCAAAACTATTTTCTCAAAGATCATCGTACTATGTTACATATGAGTATTGTGAGGAGGTAGGTCATTATCTCGTGAACTATCGAAAGATATAGCAAGGGGTAATGATGTTTTATGTTGAAACTAAACTATATGGTATTTTTCTGTAACAGTGCTATAAAAATTGAAATATAAATTCTTTTGATATAAAACTTGTCAATATATTTTGTTAATGTTTAATGATCATGATGGGAGAGTTTGGTATTATTGTGTTTAAGAAAAATATGATTTTTAATGAAAAACCGAATCAGAAGTCGGATTAACTCCACTTCCGTCGGGTTTTAGAATTCTAAATTTGTAGAATAGTAAAGAGAAGGGGGAGAAGGGACTTACTAGATTTTAGTGGAGAGGAGAGGAAAAGGAAGAAGTGGGAGGCGCCGGTGCGTCGTTTCGTCGCCGGAATCTCCTCGAATCATCGTCGGAAGTTCGCCGGAGCCTCGCCCTTCGCTAACTCCACTTGCACACAAAAAGTCTAAGGAAATTTTCTTGAGCGTTTGGACAGGAATTTTAGTGTGAAGGGTGTGAAAAATTGAGTGGGTATTTATAGGAAAAACTAGGGTTAGGGTGTGAAAAAAATGCATTAAAAATATGCATTAAAAGGAGTTTAATTGGATTTTTAATTCTCTGGAATAATGCAGGGAATTTAAACATTGTAGGGGTTATGGGGGTAGACCAAGAGGCACAGAGGAAAAAAGAAAACCGGGAATCGGCTGAGTCGGCCGGCGCCGCCGGCCGAGTTGCACTTCCCGCCGGCCCGAGTCGGGCCTCGACTCGTCGCTATGCGTCCCCGTTGCTCCGTCTTGACTCGTGGACCCGTTTGTTTTTAGTGTGACTCTTGGGGTTTACAGGTTATGCACGTGTAGACTTTTGGGCTTCTAAAAGATTAAAAAAAATTTAATTAAAAAGAATGTGTGTCTGATGGGATTTGAACTCTGGTGCTTTTGTTCAGCAGAAAAAGGTCTTACCAATGAGCTACAACCTTCTTCTTGCTATTAAAAAGCAAAACAAATTTCTTACTTGTGCTCAGGCTCAAGTACCTCTTTCTGTATTTTGAAAAGAAAAAAATTGTACGGAAAGTTTAGGGTTGTTACACCGGCCAAATAGCTAATCTCACCGGGTCTAATTTTGAATTTTGGTCTCGAATTTTCAGGGTGTTCTAGTTATATCTCATACAACATTCTGCGGTTGCTTAAATAATTTTCAGAGATCATTTAAAAATTTACAGAAACTTGATATTTTATGTTTCGGTTTCGGAGTTTTTCGGTTTCGCAATTCTATAAATATCGTCTAATCTTCTAGCTTTGACTCCGATACAATGAAAGTGTTTGTTAGCACTACCACTGGGTTTTACTAGCATCAAGCATGCCATTTTGAAATTTTTGGGGTGCTAATCAATACTAACCAAGATCTTAAACTAGATGATTAGGGTTTAACTATGATATCATAAAAACTATACTAAAAGAAATGATATTACAACCTTTGTAATCCGTGTCCTTCTCTTCTAAAGCTCTGGGTTGTAGTCCACGCGACTCCACTAGGATCCACTTGAAGATTGAACGAACTTGCTTCAATGACCTTCGTGCCGAAGATGATCCATCCGAAATCCACTAACCCAAGCTACCTCATCACTAAACTCTTTAATGAAGGAAACACACTACACCAAAAAGCTAATCTAGTGTAGGATGGCGAAGTAAGGGTTATGTTTGCTCACTAGGGTTCTCACAAACTCAAGGTTTCACAACACATGTGAGGGATTGAGCTTGGAAGAGGTGAGGAGGAGGATGAAGAGAACTAGAGAGCAATATTTCATCATATGAACTCAAGGAAAACTCAAGTGAGGAAAATAACTCAAGTGAAGAATGAAATGTAGAATGGCTCTTCAAAGATCACACATTATTGAAGCATACAATTTTCAACAATTAAAAATTGTAGCCATGCTTCAATAGTGCAAGCAAATGAATATAAAAAAGAATAAGCCATGCTATGCTCCATGCCACAAAAAAGTCTCCCCATTTTTCACCTCATTTTTTTCTATTTTCCAAAAATAGAAAAACCATGTCATGCTTTATATATATATATATATATATACATTATGAAGAATAATTAGTGAGCTAATAATATTAGTTAATATTTAATTATATCAAATATAAATATATATCATATTATTAAATCAACACTTGATTTAATAATCTGGTTATATCACATATAATCGACTAATATCATTTATCTATATATCACATTATCAAATCAACACTGTATTCAATAATCCGGTTATATCACATATAACCTAACTGATATCAAATAACCGCCAGATTAGAATATGGTATCATATACTCATATTTAATCAGCCCCCCGCACATATCAGCATATGTGCCCTACTTCGTTTCGTTTGAACCAGGAAACTTCTATGTAGGACTCTAAAGACTCATCAATACGCCAGCAGTAGGTGATGATCACATCAGTCACTCACAAGCCGTCAGCGGTACTAGCTGGACGTAACGGCTACCCAGGTATTGAACGAATAGAAGATCAACAAGCAAGCTTGTCCAAACTCCTATGAAGCCTATAGGTAACACTTACTGTATAGTCCGGTCTCTTCGTCTGATATGTCGCATATCGAGTCTGGGGGTGGAATCGTCAGACCCCAATAACTTGATAAGTCATGCCGATGTGTGGCCTATAACGGTACGAGAAACTACTGATAATACTTATCAGTAAATCTCATCAACAATCCTGGCCAGGGACTTCCTATTATAGCCAATCGAGCATAGCATAACATCAACTCTCTATACTGGGAGAGATGAAACCCCTCCTATCGCTCATTACCTCCATGTGTCTCGAGAATGTATGCAAAATCCACCTGTTTGCATGAATCCTTTGAGCCGTGGTCGGGAGGAAATCAAAGCACAGTGGGAACCACACAAGACTCTATGACGATCTCGGGTCTACAGACTAACCTGTACCAGTGTCACCAGAGAACTGCTATCTGACGATAGGTATAGTACCATCTAGGAGTTCTCGGCGAGTCCTGTTCGGTGTACCCATTATCTAATGAGCACCAGTGTACAATCTTTGATGTCAAACGCCAATGGATATGGGATCAACCATCTCCCCATTCAGGGTCAAGAAACGTACACACTAGTATACTCTGGAATATCGATGTCCTGTCTCGATATTCTCTCGACTAGGAACAATTGAAGGATGTGCTTGTGGAATACCCAGGTCCCAGTAGTATGATCCGCATCATAGTCCTGGTAGTCAAGCCTACATCCTAAAGGCTTTATCAACATGTATATGAGAGACAGTATAATAATACCACTGTATATGTTAAGATAAAGAGCAACCATATAGCATACTATCATGTCGAGCAAGAAAGTCCTCTATATATATGTCCAAGCATCCACTATAATATACATCAATGTACAATAATGGACTCTAGGGCATACATATCCCTAACAATCCATGCATTCGCCATCATCAATATACAGACGCATATGAAGTTCGGGAAAAACAGTTAATGGTTCGGGATGATGCCCACATGGAAGTGAAAGGACATGATGAATTGGTGAGAAAAACTTATCCAAAATTGTGGGTTTATCATCCAAAATATTTCCATCGTCGAAATCCTCAATCAAGTGAAAGTTAAACTTCTCAGACACCTCATCAAAAGCATGGGTTTCATTCAATTGTGTTTCTAGAGTATAGGTGTAGAGATCAAAGGGATTGGCTGTGGTTTCAGTTGAAATGGACCCTTCACAATCGGGTAAATCAAACACTACATAGTCACACAACTCATCAAATATTCTATCTTCAATTGGTGAATCATTTGGGGCACTCGATAGACTTTCGAAACTGGAGTTGTGGAATTCAATTTGGAAAAGGGTAGGTTTGATTTGGAAGGGTGTACTGCTCACTCTCACTACTCAAATCCTCAAATTGTCCTATCGTCGTATCATACATTGGAAAATTTTGAGCTAGTTAGGAACTAACTGTTGGTTCGTTAGGTTGTATGAGAGCGACCATGGATTCATTCAACTCCTCCATCTGTCGGCACGAAACTACCCAAAATTCTTCTAATAACTGTTTAAAACTAGACATGGGTTGTGAAGGGGTTTCGGTAAAAGATTCAAATTCATTTGGATACGTGAAACTCCTAAATAGATGTTCAGAAGAAATTTCTAGAGAAGGTATAAAATTTGGGTAAGATTGATAGGAATTGAATGGACGTGAAAAATAGGCAGAATTAGGATCAACATTTTGATAAGAAGGTGATTGGAATAATTGTCCTAAAGAATTCGGGGTGGTGAAAGGAGTGAAAGATCGGCTACGGGATTGTTCAATTTTTTCAGCTATGGACATGGGTTTCAGAGTCACAACATGACTCTCAAAAGGGATATCTACATAAGAAGGTATGAATATTTGATAAGGTTGATACAAAGCGGATTACAGTGACCAATTGTTGGTCCTAGATGCGTCTATTCGATCTTTCAAAAAAATTTGGATATGGATGAATCATTCGAAGTTCGACCAAAGTAAGAACCGTATGAAGAAATGTCTGGTTGCGGGTACCAAAGTTCAGCAAGAGTTGGTCATTTTGGAGTACCTATGATAGAAGTGAAAAGTAGGGAGGGTGTAAGGAGGGCGAATTTTTTATATATATTTTTATTTTTGAAATTATTTGTTTTGGTTTTAGAAAAATACGGAATTATAGAAGTAAACTTTAAACAAGTACAATCACAATATGCACAACAACACCTAGAACTAGAGTCTTCAAATTCCGACTAGACCGCTCCTAAACTTCCAAGCGACAGGTTACAGGATAACCTTCGAATCGCCTCTTCACTGCTAACTGTGGCCAAGTAAGCACAAGTGAGGTAAGTAGGGTTCCGCTCACGAATCACCATGAGACATGCCTTTTAAAATTACCTCCTCACTTGTCTAGCCTAGACACTACAAAGTCAAGTTTAGATAAACGACCGATTCCCCGCAACCTTCACTTGTCCTAAATGAGAGCGACAAGTCCTATAGATTTGGTCTAGATATTTTTTATTAACTCAGGGTAATGCGTATGCTTTTTGTGATTTGTGGGGTCTTACGAAGGGTGATGAAATCCCCACCTAATTTGAATTGTTGTTCAAGCCCCTTAATGTCCGTATTATTATATGCAAAGCAATAAACAAACAAAATCTAAAACAATAAAAAAAATTATTTGGTGGTGGCGCAATTTATGCAAAGAAACCTTCAGAAAATACAATTCAGTAGAATTTAGAGGGGTTTCTGGAGAAGGAGAACAGGTACAAAAAATTTGGGGCTCAGAAGCCAAAGTTCGGCTACGGAACCACCACCCTTTTCATTGTTTGACCGCGGAACAGCGGTTGGAATGTGGAATTAGGGCTTCAAAATTTCTCTGTGCACTCTCCCCTTTCTTCTTTTCTGTATCCAAGCCTCTGTTTCATGATTTGATCACTGTACTTTCTCCAATTTTCCTGCACACTTGCACAAAAAATATCAAAAAATAACAAGATGGTTTTTATTCTTTTCTTATATATTTATTGTTTTTATATATATATACAAAAAATTAACATTAATGACAAGAAACAAATACGTTACCGTCTCCTTGGTAACGACGCCATTTGATTGGTAGAGGGCTTAGCGATATGCAATGTGTTCTATATGTTCTATTTACCACAATCAAGACGGTGTCGCTTTGTAGCTAGCTGGTATAAATACAATATTCTGGTGTGAACAGTGACCTTTGTTGAGGGACCCTGGCGGGGCACCCGCACGGCGCAGTCTTGGACGAGCGTCGTCGTCGCCCTTCCTTCGCTGCACCTTGGCGGCCAAGGCGGCCATGATTTTCGACCGGTCCATGGGCTCTGCGGAAGGAAAAGGGTTAGCGACAGAAGCAGCAAAATAAACCAGGTATAAATTGATCGGCTAAGACCCAACTTACCTATGAAGCTCTTGGGGCTGAGTCTCACCCAGCTCAGGGCCTGCTTGAAAAGCAAGGCGTCGGCACGCTGGATCGGCTCCCACTGGGACACGACCTCCGCCTTTGGAGCGTTTGAATGCTTAACCTTCGGGTAATCTGCCATATGCCACTTAGTGGGCACCGACCACTCCTATCCCTTTGGAAGACCGACAAAGACGAACATCTCCTTCCACTCATGGATGGAAGAAGAGACGACCGCTACCCCGGACCTGGACACCCTACCTTTATGCTTTTTAAAGGAGAAGTAAATCTAACTCGGCTCATCCTTACGAGTACCCGGATGGTTCTTATAGCAGAGAAAGGACATGAGAAGACCTAGGTTAAAAGGGATCCGATCAATTTTAAGCCGGACCTGGAATCCGAGGAGAATCCTCCACGAATTCGGTGCTAGCTGGCTCGGTGTGAGTTGGAAACAATGAAGGACGGCACAAATCTTGGATGACAAGGGAAGACGCGTCCCTACTCGGAACGCTACCAAATACAGGGCAATAAGATTACCCTGTACCAGGTCTGCTCGTTCACCCTCCCTGGCCGGACAGAGTGTGTAGCCAGAGGAAATATGGAAACGTTCCCGGATGTCGGAAAGCTCGCCCGACTTGTTCAGCATCGAGGCAACTTCATGAGTATTCTCGATACGCATCTTAAAGGTCTTCTTGGCCCCACGACGACGGGGAACAAGGGAATTGCCACTCCTTGGGGGCAAACCCGACTTGGAAGAGGAAGAACTTCCTCGGCTACCAAAAGCCGAGGAAGACCCACTAGGCTCGGCTTCAGAGGTCGAAGCCTCATTGCCTGATTCTACCCTAACTACATCTACTAGAGGATCAGAGGAAGACATCTGACCTGATTCAAGGGAAGGGGAGCTGAAGAAGGATTTGGACCGAGGATCCGACCTAAGAGAGAGCGCAGAGTAATCCACAGATGTCAGAAAGCGTGCGATGCAAAGGTGTTTCCTAGAGATAGGCTTTTTCTATTTATACACTCGACAAAGGCCATCCAGCGGACCAAATCCGCTCCTGCCAAAATGAAGCATCACGCCCGACGGTCCTGATAGCGCAACGCGGTAGCCAACTATTGGGTGCTTCCCCCTCACATAGATCCAATTGGCGGAAGTGACGCCTCATAACCCGCCACCCGATTGCAGTCACGTGGCACGAAATTGACGGCCGACCTGTCTCCACGACGCCCCGAACATGCGAAGCGACGTTTCCATTATGGCATCGTCCTCTCAGCGATCCATTGACGTCATTGGGGATATGCACGAAAATTAAGGCACACGATAAAACACCATATAGACTCGGAGATCGAAGAGACACAACCGCCAAACGCCATGTTGTTCCCAGACAATCCACCGCGAAGAATCCTTGGCACCAAGCCGAACAGGGAAAACCGAGCGGACCACTCTCGACTCGACCCATAAATAGGTCGGAACGAGAGTTGGGGGCCAATTATGATAATCATAAGTGGAGATTCTCTAGATCACGACATGTAGCAGATGACGTGTCTGTTTACCCCCGAAAATGGAGACAAGCTGGGATTGAACATCTTTCCTGAATTTGGTGGCAGATGCTATTTGGAACATATCCCTCCACCTCTTTGAAGATGCCAAATTTATTTTTGTCATCGTATATCGGAAGTTTGGACATATGCGACCGTTGTAGCGTGACTTTATCAGATTCCCTCTCTTTGAGGGTTTTTTGATTATGGGGACACTCTTCCCTGTAGGCGCAAGACCCTGCAGTTAAGTACGTTACCACTTTTACCTGCTCCGGTAGATCAGTTCGTGTCGTGTTATATTTTGTTTATTATGGTTGCCCGTGAATTGTATATGGAGGCAAGTTTTTGTCGTCGCCTGTAGGGCGCTGATTAGTCTAAATCCGTACATATAAATTTGGGGGTCGAACTTAGGACGCGGATCTCATATGAACGCGGTCCATTAGTTCGAAATTTGTCATCTAAACATTGTTAGTCTTCTTTGAGACTGAGATCAACTCATGAATATGGCTAAGGCTCATTAATCCTGTTTGGGATTAAGATCAATTTAACAAGTATAGACTAAGAACCTTTTAGTCATCTTTGAGACTAAGATCACTTAAGATTATTGATATTTTGATCAATATATTGCATATGAGAAAACATAAACTTCATCATTTAATTAAAATTTGTTTAAGTGATTAAATGATGTTTTATTGTACAAGTGTGCAGATATATGTGACGCACATGCCCGTTCATTTCATTTAAAAAGGGGTGTGCACATGCATTGCACGTGGTTACGTACTGTTTTATTTCAAAGATGTTGTGCATGCGTCTATCACATGACGTAGCTGTTATGGTTCTAGTTATGTATGTGTGCATGTATGTACGTACGTGCGTATGTATTTATCAAGTCAACGTGTATTGCACGTGACGCTCGCACATCAGAGTTCATGTGCATACGTGAATGTCACATGATACGCATGCCTTCATAGGTGGGTTTCTTCGAGTGCGCACATGTGGGTATCACGTGATGCGCATGCCTTCATAGGCAGTTTTCATCGAGTGCGCACACGTGGGTATCACGTGATGCGCACATTCTCCCAAGGACAACAATTTTTATTATTAAGTGCGTACTAATTTAGGTGCGTACTTGTTTCTAACAGAAATCAAAATCTTTCGCCAAGAAGCAATGGCTTCTGTTTCATTTTCTTATCTTCTTTTATTTCCAGAGAAGTCAAAACATCGATTTTCATCTATTTTTGAGTCAGGTATACATGCGTTTTATGGTGCGCGTCTTATTTTTTTGGATCTTAGGACCGATCTGTCGCAAAAGTATAAACCTTATGAACGTGGGATGAACCTTAAGATCATTTAATCTTTTAATAAAGAATCAATGGATTCAAAAAGAAGCGAAGGCTTCTGTATAAAAGCGAAAGCTTTTTAATGGAGGAAAAGAGAAGTTTTTCTCTCTTTTTTTTCTACCTTGCGCAATTTTGCTGGGGAAGGAGAAGACTTGAAATTTTTTCAATCTTATGGGGGTTTCCGGTATATGATTTATTCATATGAGACTCCTATTTATAGGAGAGAAGAAATTAGGCTCTGTTTGATTTGTATTAGTTTGTTTTGATCACAATTTGATTTTAGATTGATTTAAAAAAATTTAATTGATTTGTATCAATTAATGGTGGCATGCGCAACGTTGAATTTTTGATCCACACATATTTTTGTTAAGGTGTAACGTTTTAGATATCGTTTAGGATAATTATATAGTAATTAGAGATATAACATGTCTTTTCTATAAAAACCTAGTTAATAATTAGTTTTCCACATCGACAATTATATTCTTATTTACTATGTAATTACTTATCTTATTTGGTATTTATTTAGCTACTTATTTAATTTCTAGCCTACTTATGTTTTTCCTTATTTATTAATTACTAAATTATTTTTAAACTTGCACTTACATACTAATCTAGTATTAATCATAAATTAGTATAGGTTAATACAAGTTTTTACTACCATGACAAACTTAACACATTTTTGTAACGTGTCACATTTTGTTACAATGGTTTAGTTTTTTTTTCTAGCATAGTTCTAGAATTATTATTAAAAGAAAAATTAAAAAGGAAAAAGGAAAAGAGATGGCATGGTGCATTTAATGAGCCATGGCAAGGTCCTCTCTCTCTCACTCTAGAGACTTCCCCATCAATCTCCTCCCCTTCTTTTTCTTCTCCTTCTCCCTTCACTTGATCACAAACCTCTTGCTACCTCACCCAAAAACACAACATAATCCTTATAAATTCACCACAAAATCACTCTAAAATCTGATTTTTCAACCTCTTAAAGAGTCCTTGAAGCAAGCCTTCCTTCTGATGCAAACCCTATCAAGTTAGGGTCTTTCTTCTAACCTTTTAAAGATATGAAACCAAGTTTCCTTCTTCTTGTGCTAATCCTTGCTTTAATTAGTCTTAATTAAGTAGTATTTAATGCAAGTTTAGAGTTTTAAAGAGAGGGTTAGGTTAAGTTAAGGTTTTTATGGCTTATTGGGATAGTTAAGAGTAGATTAGTGTCTAATAATCTTATTAATCCACTTTATTGCACTAAAATACCATAATATTTTAAAATTTGTGATTAAAATGGTTTTTAGCTAAGTTTTCTGTTCTGTATGATCTGTTATCTTTTCAGTTACCTATAAATTAATCAAACAAATGCAGTAGTGTAATTTTTAAGCCTTGAATTGACCCATGAAACTCGGACCCACTCCTCCAAACTTCGACCGGCGAGAAGCTTCTTTTTTCCCGTGCCTCCGGACTTCCTGTGGAGTTAGGGGTTGAGGTTTTGTGGGTAACTCTCTGTGTGTCTTTTAGGATATTCGGTCCGCTTTGTTTTTCTTATTTTGGTCTGTATATAAATCTGAGACCATTTTACTTCAATGTGAGTGTTTTGTTTATGCGCGACACGTATGATTCGATACTAGACTTGGCGTTTTTTAGGAAAACAGCCAATTGGGATGGTTTTTAACATTGTCGCACACGTTTTGTGCACCAAGTGCACACGTGTTTAACTAGTGCACATTAGTTCTTTTGTATCGTTTTTATCGCGTTTTATCGAATGTCTAGTCTTATATTTGTTATAATTGTGCGATTCTAGGATCGGTTGTAGAGACGTCGGACGCGGCAAAGAAAGGTAAGACAGTGATTGGATTCGATTAGCTGAGGCGTTCCGGTTAGTAGATGTTACATCTATGGGGGAATCTTTTGGATGGTGCAAAGCGCCCGATAGTTAGGATCTATTTAAAGTTTCTTGTATTCATATGCGTAGACGATATTCATATTGCATATGTATCCTCATACACATTGATATTATCATCTAGGACACTTGCACCTTACCAATGGTTCATGCCGCACGTGCACCATTTTTATGTGAACACACACGCCCTTGGTAATTTCTATGTCACGAACACTATAGAACTTGCTTAATAATCGGTAACCTTGCATTTGCATCATTATAGATATGTAGTCTTCAAGTCATATATCTCATTGCATCATTATTGATATGTAGTCTTCTAGTCATATATCTCATTTCATCATTGTTGATATATAGTCTTCTAGTCATATATCTCATTTCATCGTTATTGATATATAGTTTTCTAGTCATATATCACATTTCATCGTTATTGATATATAGTCTTCTAGTCATATATCTCATTGCATCTTTATTTATATGTAGTCTTCAAGTCATTCATCTCATTGCATCATATTGACATTATGGATGTAGTCTTCAAGTCATTCATCCCATTGCATCATATTGACATTATGGACGTTCACCGTCATAGACATATTCATATATTGTGATTCTTCTTGGAGATTTCCGTATTCATGAGATTTCTGGATTTGGGGAAAACCGCAAAGAATTTTATAAAACTTATTATCATTTTAAAATGCAAATTGCGGTTTTCTCGTGATATGATGTGTGTGGAATCCACCAAGAGTTTTCTCGGTTCTTGAGCTACGTATGAACATATACCCAATTCGAGGAGTGAGGAGGCACCGTCTGCGGGTACATGGTGGACCCGGTGAGGTATCCCGGGACAAGAAGGCCGTATAGAGAGACGTTGAACCCGGCAAGGGAGCACTACCTACCGGTGATTATTGGCCCGGCGGAGATTTGGAGGATACCGACCGGAGTCGTGTGATTTAGAGAGATTGGGGCCGATCTGAGAGACGGCACCCAAGATATTGATATATTTTGAGTGTCGATGCTTGACATGGATTTCTGTCGTTTTCTATTTGATGATACTCCAGTTTTACAACACCAAAACTTTATATAATTTAGTTTTTCTCATAACAGATATACCCAGATTTCATGTTTGATCATTCATTCATATCGCATTCATATCAATACATCGCATCATACTATATATATAGTTTTTTGACGCATTTGCGTGCATGCTTGCGATTGTCTCATTAGATGTTACTTACTACTCACGAGTTGGCAACTCACCCCCGTTGTGCCACGGTGTCTTACAGGACCGACCTGTCAGCATAGTCGCGGCGGGCGCACTGCTACTCATATTGCTTCCTTTGGCATCGACTTGAGCGCTATACTTGTAGGTGGGTTTTGTGAGGATATTCTTTTTTTTCCTACCATGTATATTTACTTTTGTATCTAGTACACTCCATCTACCATTTGTATATTTGACTTAAAGACGAGACTGTGAGACTTGTATTATATTTTGATTTCTGATGTCGAGCTTGTGTGAGCCGACTTTCATGCTTTCTTATTTCTTGCTCTTTATATGGTTTTTCACATTATTATGATATATCTTGCCAGTGGTTATGTTCCGCCATTCGGCGAAGAGCTATCTCCCGTTTGGGGATGCCTTTTTATCAGTTCTTATATATATTCATGTATGTATCAGTTTGGGATCAGTTTTTACAAAGGAGACTCTGCCAAAATTTTCAGAAAACTTGATGCTTTTAAATGATTTTAATGTAACTCTATTTTGTTAAAAATCAACCTTTTAAGACTAATGTTTTTATCACTCTATTTATTTTTATGGTTTAGATTCTGGGTCTTGGCTTACTTGAATTACGCAACGCCTCTAGACGAAACGTGATTTAAGTGCCAGTCACGTTCCACATTTCGGGTCGTGACACATCTGTATAAAAGCGAAAGCTTTTTAATGGAGGAAAAGAGAAGTTTTTCTCTCTTTTTTCTCTACCTTGCGCAATTTTGCTGGGGTAGGAGAAGACTTGAAATTTTTTCAAGCTTATTGGGGGTTTCCGGTATATGATTTCTTCATATGAGCCTCCTATTTATAGGGGAGAAGAAATTAGGGTTTGTTTAATTTGTTTTAGTTTGTTTTGATCACAATCTGATTTTAAAAAATTAATTGATTTGTATCAATTAATGGTGACATGCGCAACGCAGAATTTTTGATCCACACATATTTTTGTTAAGGTATTTAACGAACAACATATTTTCCTGTTAATTAAGAATCAAGGTTTATTCCCTTTTTAATAAGCGTCTGTTTCAGAGAATGCGCATGTATTTGCACTTGTTATTGATTAAGTGTGCAATGAGCCTGTGCGTTGCACGTGCATATGGCAAATATATGCGCACTTGCTGCATGTGGACTCATGTCATATGACTTTGTCATTAAACATGCACGCACTTTTAATAGTTGCGCACTTGCATCTTCGCATGTTTTCAAAGCGACAAATAAGTATCAAGTTACGATTCATTGGTTCTGTCTTGGGACTTGCTGGAATGCGAATTTGTTGGGTTACGGCAGCGCCCCGGCCATCGAACCGTGGCTAAATGCGGAACAAAAATTTTCTAAACTGGCGCTACCATTACCCGATGTCCGGATCTACTCTAAACCCTATACTAGCAATATGTAACAAGGAGTTAGATGGTTATACCGAGTTGATCCGTGTCCTTCGGTCTTCAACCATCTTCCCAAGCTCCTAGTGGTCGTCTGGATCGAGTTTGGTTGCCGGTCTTCCTCCATCTACGATGATCCACCTGAGGGAAACGACGCAAGCTTCAACCTCGCCAAGCGAGTTAACCGACGCTCCAAGGTTGCTAGCAATGGAGAGTGGAGGTGTTGGAATGTGTCACTATAATTTTCCTCTCATCACAATGCTCAAAAGAGCAACTCAAGAAGATGAAAGAGGTGAGAAAACATGTGGCACGAGCAACTCAAGAAAATGCTAAAACTCCAAGTGAGTGAGAATGAGAGAGTGATGAAGCAAGCAAGTGAAGAAATGAAATGAGCAAGCCATACAAAAGCAAGTGGCTGCCCCCTCACTCTCTCTCTCATCCAACAAAAAATATCTCATCTCTTTTTCAAATAATCAAATGAGAGCCATACCTCTCTATATGCCAAAACCCATGCTCATGCCAACTCATATCTCCACCTCATTTCCATAATTGTTTTTCTAAAAAAGAAAATCAATAATGAGGTGGCCATCTTCTAGAAGCTATTCCGTATAAATACGGAATACTTCCCGGTACACGTATCGAAATACATATACGTGTATTCGTACAAAAATACGAATAGCCAAGAGAGAAAATGAATAGTGAACAATAATACTAGAATACATATATATAAATACATATATATATATATAAATTATTAAATCATAACCTGATTTAATAATACGGCTTAATCCTAAGCCGCTAGTATTATCAACCATCCGATTAAAGTCTGTGCAGCCTGTACACATATTTAATCGGACACCTGTATGTACCAACATACGTCATCTACACCATATCGCCTGAACCGTGAAAACCCTCTGTGTGGGACTCTAAAGACTCGTCAATACGCCGGCAGTAGGTTTAACCACAAGTACGTCAGCGGCACTAGTTGTACGTAACGGCTACCCAGGTATTGAGCGAAAGGAAGGCCGATGAGCAAACTCATCCAATCCCCTACTGAGCCTGACAGTGACAATATCCATACAGTCCGGTCTATTCGTCTAAGAGTATTGCATATTGAGTCTAGGGGGTGGATAAATTTAGACCCCTAATAACTAGATGATTCGTGTCGGTATGAAACCCATCACCACCTGAGAAACTACTGATCCTAGATCAGTAATTCTCGACAACCTTGGCCAAGGATTTCTGGTGATGGCCACCCATGCACTGTGCGACATCAACCCCCAATATCGGGAGAGATGAATCCCCGACGATCCGCTCACTGCCTCCATGGGGCTCGGGACTGTACCCAACTAAAACTTGTTTACACGACTCCTTTGATCCGTGGTAGGGTAGTAATCAAAGCACGGTGTGAACTCACACGAGACAAATGACGATCTCAGGTCGACAGATTAACCTGTACACATGTCACTAGGGAATTGCCATCTGACAATAGGTATAGTACCAACTAGTAGGTTCCCGGCGAGTCCGTCCAGTGTACTCATAACGCAATGAGCACCTGTGTACTATCTTAGGTGAACAAACTAACACCAATGGCTTGTGAGACCAGACCACCGCCCCTCGTCGGGGTCTCGATCAGTATACACCAGTCTACACTGGAGTATCGATGCCCAGTCTCGATACTCCCACAACTAGGGACATTTAAGGATGTGCTTATAGACCCCCACCTCCCACGTATATCGCTATCATAATGCTGGTAGTCAAGCAAGAATCCTATGGGCTCTATCAACATGTAATAGTGATGATAAAGACAAACCAAATAGCATACTATCATCTCGAGTAAGACTGTTCTACCGCTATAGGTCCACCCTCAATCATCATAATCACCTAACTGTGATTACGATAATTGCCTTGAGGGCACTATAGCCAACAATCTCCCACTTGCACTTAAGGCCAATTATTGCGATGCCGCATACTCATAGCCCGTGTGATATCGAACAACCAACTTCTCTACTAATCAGTCTCACAAATCCTTTTTGTGAAACTATTGTGTTCGAGAAATAGCCTCAGTGAGTGGATCCGCTCCAGTGTTTCTATCTTTATCTTTATATATCTCAACTTCGCGGAGAAAGACTATCTCCCGAAAAGAGTAATACATGTCTGGATATCTGATGGGACCCAGTTCATAAATGAACTCCAAATCCAGCAAACTTCTTAGACTATATCATCTACTGAATTTAATTAGTAACCTGCGCCATGCCTTCCTCAGTATCCGCTTGGACCACCTTTCCAACATACTGTCCCTCAGAAGAGGGAAAACTATAACTCTGACAGTCACTCTGTCATCCAGGTCATCTTGGAAGACTGAAATGATAACCGTCCCCTGAAGGTGGCTGCCGTTACCATATCCCTAGAACATCCATTTATGTTCATAAACTGCTCCCCTACATTTCTCCAGGATTGGATTAATATATGTTTATTGCAGCAAGTGCAAAAACAACATCTAGTGTGGTACTTGACATTTCATGATTAACTCAATTTTCTAAGCAAGTGATATGCTAATCATGCAGATCTCTCTCCCCTTTAGTCTGTAAGACACCTTTAGAGAGGGTGACTCCATCACCTGCAGGTACACCACCATGCCAGGAGTCGTCCATTCTAAAACACCTTTAGAATACTTTCTAAGTAACCAGACTGGGAAACTACCTAAATCTAGATCTAAAACCATAGATCTAGTAACCAGAATGTCTGATATAATATCCATATCCTATGTGGAGAAACCACAGTATGACAACCATAGTATAACCGATCGTAGTATAAGAATATCACATCCTATCTAGAGCATGCCATCCAGATACCAGGACATCTCTCTTTACTACCTTCTCAATTCTAGATCCATCTCCTATTCTGATGAAGTCAAAGCTTATGACTGTCATATCAAAAATAGATGATCTATTTCCACTACACCTGCTTTAGCCTATAAATTGACATAAGCTACCTGCCCACTATGCTTCCGCTGCTCCCACTGACTATAACAACTATCTGGTAGAGTCATATACACGTGTATTTCTAAAGCTAGTTTAGAACGATGCTATACTCATCCTCCTGCCGGGTCTTATAGTCTAGAACAGCAGCAATGGCAAGTCTGGGTAAACAAGAGCTTCCCTGTCACCGTCTCTGAGAAGACCGAAGTACTTCTCGGATGCCTGAGGTTACCCACCAAATCTGCGGAGTGGCTAATGGAATGTCAAATTCAATTGAATCCTTAGGTTCTATTAAATCTTCAGTGATCGTTTGCGGTTCTGGAATCACTTCCAGTTCTACCATACTCCCACTTCAATTTTCTGAAAAAATCCATTTTACTAAAATTGTGGAAAGTCAAGAACAATATCACTATTGATCTTCCTGATGGTAGAAAGTTAACCCTCGTCAAAGTCTGGGATAACCCACAAACTGCCATTACTGAAACGTGCCTTGAGTTTATCCGGATTCTGGTTTTAAGCATCAGCCGAACAACTCCCTATGTCTTAACATTGTTAAGATATAAATTGATTCTATATACCATATAGAAACAAAGGCACTAATTTAATTGGAACCAGATTCAAAATCATGCAACTGTCTCCAGTGCATATCAACCAAATGGAAAGATGCCAATCAACATTACTCATCTAGGAGTGCATCCATATATGAGTAACCTGAAAAAGAAGCAAGTTGTCAAAACCATTACTATCAACAGAATACCAAACACAAGTATCTACATCTTCGACTACCTCGAAGAATCCTGATACTTCCAAAAAATGGTTCTCTACTTTATTCTTATACCTATAACTTCTCAATATCTGGACCCTGCATTTCAACGAAATACTTGTCCAAAACTGGAGAAGTCATAAGTAAACAAAATATAGTACTAGTACCAACCCATTTGTCCTAATGGACACTGGACAACATACAATACTTTGTATAAGTCCCTGAGCTGAACAACTCAAACCCTGTGCGTCGTAGGTTGAAAACTGTACTATGCTTAAGAAGAATTACACCGTTGTTGAATGCACCTTACCTAACCATCAACCGATATAGGTAAATATCACAGACATAATTTCAAAATGTTATATCTTACTTTATAAAATTAACGTACAAATATATCAGTTTGAAACTGGTGCATAACTACGGATATTCAAAACCAAAAATTTGCCATCCAGCAAAACCCAGGTGATTTTTTCAAATATCACCAATTACAACGAATTTCGATATAATGAGGATCTAATCACCCAATTCCCAATATCTTATTCCCACTCACCATCTGTAATAACATACAGATATGAGAAACTGATCTGGTAAATACATACCCTGGAGTTAGATTCCAATTTGAAAAACAGTTTTTAATTAACATCGCATAGTCAGACTGAAACATGAAAATGTTTCGAAGGGGTTAACCTGGTATTCCTAGTAACGCCTCTTCCACTATCCAGATTCATCACAGTAACCATATACTTACCTGCCCTCACTTCAATCCCTTTATTATATCTTTACTTATTACCTTCTGTACACCTTCTTTTGGCTAATTGGTTTTCTTCCTTCCCTACCCTTCGGCACCAGCCTAAGGTTTAGAAGAAGACTATTGAATAAGAGTAATAGGTGTACACTCTTTATGCCAGGAGCCCTTACAACCTGAGAGAAGGTAATGGGAAAAGACATCTAAATAATCCTATTCAATTTCTCCTGAACCGGAAACCATCTTCGAATCTGGAACGAATTCCTTCGAGTTCGTATGTAACTATATGATGGCATGTCCAAGCATTATGGACATTTGTAGTGATACGAAGTGTTCTGGAGAAATCCAAAGTGGATGTTGGAGTGGCAGGGGTATTCACGGTTTTGTCGTGAATGATAGCAGTCGCAATTTTCTTTGCCGTTATTCTAATCCCTTTATATGTCTTTACTTATTACCTTTTGTACACTACCTTTAGGCTAATTGGTTTTCTTCCTTCCCCATCTTTCGGCACCTGCCTATGGTCTGGAGGAAGACTATCCAATACCTAATCCTAGGATCCCTCATAACCTGAGAGAAGGTAAAAAGAAAAGACAACCGAATAATCTTATTCAATCTCTCCAGAACCAGAATCCATCCTCGAATCTGGAACAAGTTCCTTCGAGTTCGTATGTAACTATATGATGGATTTATCCAATAGGAGTGGATGTTCGTAATGATATATACGACACCGTGACATTCCAAAAGCCAAAGTGTTTTAAGAAGGTTCGGTTAACTGGGTTCATGAGTTTTAGTCTAGGGTCGGGCCATGGTCGCTGCCATAGAGAGAGAGAGAAAAGAAACACTCAGCGTCCACTCTAACCTAGATCAGAACGGTTAATCACTTTATGTAATCAGGACGGCTCCCACTATTTCCTCGAATTCTCCTCCAAACCCAAAAAGGAGAATTAGTCGGGATCATCTAAAATCATCCGAGGAGTAATCCTACTCATCAGTGGGAATCGGGATCCAACTATCATCGCATGATAACTTGATAGAAGCCACTCAAGTTATCATACTCCAGAAGGTATGCGCATGCCTGGCAAGTTTCCTGTATGTTTGAAACTCCCGATGTGTGTTTTTACCCCAAGCAGCTTATGACCTTGACGGATGCCAATAAATTAGAAGTTGCAAGTCAAGTTCTACCCGTCATTGTCTTGATTAATTTAGACCCACCTGTACTCGCCCTTGACGGATGCCAACAAGGATGTACGACTGTCCTAGATTAATGCATATCCATGCAACAAAAAAGTAACACATAGCTACCGCACACTATGCCTTGACGGAAGCCAACAAACATAGCACGAATACTAGGTGCTACTTTTCTGAAATGATGGAGGGATACAGCTGGCTTTTGGCGAAAAACCTTTAACATAATGAACTTGATATCGTTGAAGGAATTCAAGTGGTTTTACAAATATATGGTGGCGAAAAATTTTGCTAGAGAGGTCACTTCCGGTGAAGGGATCTCGGCTCTTTCCTCATCGAATGAGGTGCAGGATATTCCAAACTGAATACCACGATGCAAAGCAAAAGAATCGACTATAGAAAAGTTATTACGTTGACGCAAACTTTTACTCAAGGGGTCACTCCCGATGAAGGGATCTCGGCCCTTGCCTCGCCGAATGAGGCGCTGGATATTCATAATCGAATACCACTGTGCAAAGCAAAAGAAAATGTCTGTCATGTCTGTTTTTAAAAAAACTTGGTTCCAACAACATCAGATAGGCTTGTTTTATCCTTGCATTGATTAGAATAAACGCAGTTCCATGAATTAATCACACCAGAAAAGAACTTAAATATGATGTACGTATTTGCCATCCGCATTCGCCACTAGGTCCCGTCATCACCCGTTAGGTTACTTAACTAGCGACAGAGCGGGGACTGGACTAGCGCGGGTGCAAAACATATATAACATCTACTAGTATATATATAAATATATAACAATCGTCCCAGGCATGATATAAAGCAACATCACAGAAACTCAGCCAAGCAACACAGAGTGATAGATAATCCTGGAGCCTCAGGTTTCACTTGAGCAGCAAATGAGACCCGACGTTCCCTATCACGTGGATAGCCTGTGCAATGAGAACCTAGACCCCTACGAGCACGTCAAGTTACCGGTCAAAACCAGAAGTGAGGCAACCCCCTTCAACAACATGAATGGGCCACCCAGCACTTCGTGGAATCCGGTAACTTGGGCACCCTTCTGTAGGTCAACCTATACCCCCTACGAGTGCGGCGAATAGCCTGCCAATTCTAGAGTAAGGTCCCCTCCATCTCAACGCCATGAGATGTGGACCCATTGCCTTCTAGAACCTGGCTATTCGTGCACTCCATCGCGGGGTGATCCTAGTACAGAAAAGAAAATAATATACAAGGGTGACATCAACCTCAACCCGGTCGTGTCCCAAACAAATAATATACAAACTGGCAATGATGGCAGTCCACATATCAGACGCTCACCCCGCAATATCAAATATACAAATGAATCTAAATAGTACTAACATTGCACCAAAGCTATCCACCATGACGATCCAACCACAACACAGCACAACACAAAACATCAACGTAAATGTCACGTTCGCAAACTTGTCTAAAAGAACATATAGCAATTAGACGAGTTATACCGCTCGAATGACATTCACGGTCGCAGATAGTAATGCATGTACTATAAACATTTAAATAGTTTTAAAATATCGACTTCGAAACACCCCGAATTGCCACTAAACAATAGATAACAAAATATCCAAACTAGGAAAAACAAGCAATACCACTGAACCAATATTCCAGAGACCATAGAACCCTACAAAATTCAAGTCCCAACTCCACTAAAAAAACCGGCCTCACCCGTTTTTTCTCAAATCTCGCCGGGTCAAAACCGGCGGATGGAGCTTGTTTTTGTAGGGTGTTCTAGTGGTCACTCAAGTAGTCTTCTGCAGTTGCTAAATTTTCTTTTGAAAACTCTGAAAATTCGACAGAACCTGGAATATGCAGTGTACAGTTTCAGGGTTGTTTCGGTTTCGATACTTTAACGTTGTATAAAACTGCTAGTAAGGGGTTTATGGGTTGGCTCTGATACCATGTTGGGTTACGACAGTGCCCTGGCCATCAAACCGTAGCCAAATGCGGAACAAAATTTTTCTAAACTGGCGCTACCATTACCCGATGCCCGGATCTACCCTAAACCCTATACTAGCAATATGTAACAAGGATTTAGATGGTTATACCAAGTTGATCCGTGTCCTTCGGTCTTCAACCATCTTCCCAAGCTCCTAGTGGTCGTTTGGATCGAGTTTGGTTGCCGGTCTTCCTCCATCTACGATGATCTACCTGAGGAAAACAGCGCAAGCTTCAACCTCGCCAAGTGAGGTAACTGACGCTCCAAGGTTGCTAGCAATGAAGAGCGGAGGTGTAGGAATGCGTCACTATAATTTTTCTTTCATCTCAATGCTCAAAAGAGCAACTCAAGAAGATGAAGGAGGTGAGAAAACATGTGGCATGAGTAACTCAAGAAAATGCTAAAACTCCAAGTGAGTGAGAATGAGAGAGTGATGAAGCAAGCAAGTGAAGAAATGAAATGAGCAAGACATAAAAAAGCAAGTGGCTGCCCCCTCACTCTCTCTCTCATCCAACAAAAAATATCTCATCTCTTTTTCAAATAAACAAATGAGAGCCATGCCTCTCTACATGCCAAAACCCATGCTCATGCCAACTCACCTGTCCACCTCATTTCCAGAATTGTTTTTCTAAAAAAGAAAATCAATAATGAGGTGGCCATCTTCTAGAAGCTATTCCGTATAAATACAGAATACTTCCCGGTACACGTATCGAAATACATATATGCGTATTTGAACAAAAATACGAATATCCAAGAGAGAAAATGAATAGTGAACAATAATACTAGAATACATACATACATATACATATACATATACATATACATATACATATATATATATATAAATTATTAAATCAAAACCTGATTTAATAATCCGGCTTAATCCTAAGCCGCTAGTATTATCAACCGTCCGATTAATGTCTGTGCAGCCTGTACACATATTTAATCGGACACCTATATGTACCAACATACGTCATCTACACCATATCGCCTGAACTGTGAAAACCCTCTGTGTGGGACTCTAAAGACTTGTCAATACGCCTGCAGTGGGTTTAACTACAAGCACGTCAGCGGCACTAGCTGTACATAACGGCTACCCGGGTATTTAGCGAAAGAAAGGCCGACGAGCAAACTCATCCAAACCCCTACTGAGCATGACAGTGACAATATCCGACAGTCCGGTTTGTTCGTCTAAGAGTGCCGCATATCGAGTCTAGGGGATGGATAAAGTCAGACCCCTAATAACGCGATAATTCGTGTCGGTATGAAACCCATCACCACCTGAGAAACTACTGATCCTAGATCAGTAATTCTCGACTACCTTGGCCAAGAATTTCTGGTAATGGCCACCCGTGCACTGTGGGACATCAACCCCCAATACCAGGAGAGACGAATCCCTGACGATCCGCTCACTGCCTCCATGTGGCTCGGGACTGTACCCAACTAAAACCTGTTTGCACGACTCCTTTGAGCCATGGTAGGGTAGTAATCAAAGCACAGTGGGAACTCACACGAGAAAAACGACGATCTCAGATCGACAGACTAACCTGTACACATGTCACCAGGGAACTGCCATGTGACAATAGGTATAGTACCAACTAGCAGGTTCCCAGCGAGTCCGTCCAGTGTACTCATAATGAAATGAGCACCTGTATACTATCTTAGGTGAAAAAAATAACACCAATGGCTTGTGAGACCAGGCCACCGCCCCTCGCCGGGGTCTCGATCAGTATACACCAGTCTACGCTAGATATCGATGCCTAGTCTTAATACTTCCATAATTAGGGACATTTAAGGATGTGCTTATAGACCCCCAGCTCCCACGTATATGATCGCCATCATAATGGTGGTAGTCAAGCAAGAATCCTATAGGCTCTATCAACATGTAATAGTGATGATAAAGACAAACCAGATAACATACTATCATCTCGAGTAAGACTGTTCTACCGATATAGCTCCTCCCTCAATCATCATAATCACCTAACTGCGATTATGATAATTGCCTTGAGGGCACTATAGCCAACAGAACCGTCCTTTCAGACCCTATAAATAAGTGCCATTTTCTTCACTCTCTTTAGAGTTGTACTTTTTCTGAAGTTTTTGCTTTCCGTTAGAAGCCTTTGCTTCTTTGCTAATTTGGTAAGTGCGTGTGTGCACCTATGCCTTTACACACTTAACTTGAGCCGCATACTTCTTTTGGTTGGGCATTTGACTTAGCTTGCGCACCTTTTTGGTTGCGCACTTAAGATAAACCTTAAAAAGTTTCTTTAACTTCAAGAATGTCACTTAAATTTGGCCTAAATCAACCAATTTTTTTATCCTTTAGTTTTGAAGTTGGATATTCCTGGTCTACCCTTTTAGTGAACTGGCACTTTTTCGGTCTTTTTCTTTCAGGTGTCATGGCCAGCCGTCTATATTCGATAAGGGAGATTTTTTCCCATGACAACGTCCGTTTTTATGAACCTTTCTATAGTGATGCCCAATGCGAGGCTATACTTCGTCGCCTCAAAGATCATTGTGAGCGGTTGCTCCCTCGCTGGTCTTCTCTTTTACAAATGATTTTCCTCGTGATCTGGATTTCTACACCCGGGCTTGTCGAGTCAATGCCACTTCATGCACTAGATCAGGCCGAGGATAAAATGCACTCGGTCTATCTAATGTATTTGATTTCAAAGAATCGAAGAGATCGTGCAATAGACATCCTGCACCGAATATATGAGCAGAAGACAATCATATCTTAATATGTGAGGGCAGAAGATACCAGCGGCGACCCTGATACCCGTATTCATGAGCGGAAGCATCAACAGACGGAGGATGCTGCCCGGGATGCCCTGCATGACCTTATCTTTGATTTTCAGAATCCATACATTGACGCTAGTCTTCTGCCGCTGTGAGCGGTTTTGCTTTTATTTTTCTTTTAACGTTTAGCAGTTCGTTGCTTATAATCCACCTTTTGAATGAAAAGAATCTCCCTTTTTTTATATTCGCATTCCTTTTTTTCTTTTTTTGCTAAGATGGCTTTGCTTTTATTACCGGGGTCTGCCGTTAGCATATGCACACGTGTCGTGCATTGGCCTTCATGTGCGCATTTACATAAGTGCATGATTGATGTGAAAAAGTGTGTATACGTGTGTTGTAAATAACTGCAATCAAGACGGTGTCACAAATAGCTAGCCGCAATGAGTACGGGTCGTCCATAGGAAAACGGTGAATTTATTATATTGCTTTAAACGAGTTAATAAAAGAGAGGAGGGATTGTTGTCGTTTTAAATTAAGATGGTTAGAAAATTTTATAGTAGAAAGGTTTGTAGAGTTTATAGGACTTAATAGTTAATGGATGAAGTAAAAAAATATAATTCTTTTTATGTTTTAATTGTTTGATATTAGAGAGATAGCGATGAATGTGGATTAGGATTCTTGGAGGGAATTAGGGTTTCCCACTACTGCCCCTTGTCCTTCTATTGATCTCTATCTATCTCAAGCCCTTAACAAAACAAGTATTAACGAATCTCAAATCGTGGTTGTGATTTTCATTAATTGATTGCGATCCCGATAAGAGGGTCTACATTTATTTTCCTAAAATTTATAAACATTAAAACTTTTAAAAAGAATTTAAGTTATAGTTTTCATCCATTATTCTACCCTATCCTACAAACCCTAGCAAGCAAGAATTTACTTGCTCATAGATATTAGAGATTTGAAAGAGAGAGGGAAGATGAATGAAATCATATTTAAAATCAGAAAGTAATGCTGAATATAATGCAGAAAAGTAATAGGAAAAGTAATGCGGAAAAGTAATGCGAAAAGTAATGCAGAAAAGTAATGCGGAAAGTAAATGTGAAAAGAATTAAAACAAAAATCTAGCTTTATTGATCAACTTTTGCATTACAAAATTTCTCCTTAAAAGGGTAGATTACAAGAACCCTAGTTTTGCTCGTAGATCTCTCTCTTGAATTGAAATTTTCAATTTGGAATATTGAATTCCTTTGATAGACAGCTCTTGGTCCTTTATATAGTCTCTGAAATTAGAAACCCTAGATGCCATATTGGAGTAGGTGAAATTACAATCAAGATCTTAAAATCTCAGATCCTACAGCCCATAACCGACCGCGGAATCGCCGCCCAAACCCCATCTTGACCGCGGATCCGCCGCCCCTTTGTGGGTGCCTGACTTAGGATTTTTTCTGGCTTTTTCTATAGATATTTAGTGATCCTCTTGATACAAAGATTCCAAAAATATCGCTCTTAGTCTCTGTCGTTGCTAGATTCTTCAATTTGCTTCTAATATTTGGCAGATTCGGTTTTGTAATCCGATTTGATGTGGATCTCCTACTCATAGTTCAGACCTGAGCTAATCTTTTATAATACCTGCACAATATCTCAAATCATCTTATTAGTAGCATTTGTTATTTTTGAGATATTATTCCAACCATTTATATAATATAATATTTTAAGAATATTAGGTAGGAATATTTGATATGATATGCATATTTTAATATGAATATTTTATTTAAATATTATATGCATATATTTTTCCTAATTATATTAATTATAAATGAAGAAACATATGTTAATAATCTTTTTACAAATAAACCCACATATGTTCCTTATTTATAATTAACACTTTTTAGTAGTTAATAATAGTAAGGAAAATGTCCATAAAAATGTGCAATATTGACTAATCAAATACCCCCAAACTTTTCTTTGATCGTCACGAGCAAACTATTTATTAAAAAGAAAAAGAAAAACCTTGCACACTTTCATAGACAATACGATTGCACTTAGCTCGTGCAACATTCTTTTAAATCTCTAGGTGTCCCCAGTAGGAGGAGTGTTGTCTCCCAAGGGTTTTCAGCGGATTTCAACCACAAAATCCCAAAATAAAAAAAGTTGAAAATTAAATGCAAAGGTAAGGAACATATAAAAGAAAAAACTTGAAAATAAGTGCTTCAAACTACACTAGCTTTTTAGTTGTCATTAGCCCTATCTTAATGGTATTGAAAAGATGTCAGAAATCATATCATCCATCAATAAAATATCGTCTTTAATCTTCCTCCCTACCTTTTTTCCAAATATCGATCATATACTCTTACGTGTGTGTAAAAGACATCCCAACACTCGCAGAATTCAATTCAAGCTATCATACCCTTCGTCCATATTCCTTAGTAATTTTTAGTCGGTGATGTTTTTAGATGGATTTTGCTCACACATTCTTCATGCGACCGTTAATACTTCTGAAGGTACTAACCAACCGATTACCGAATGTACTCACTATTTAAGAAGTAAACAATATTCTAGTCTTGCAACACTTAAGGCTTAGCAGTGACTCCCAAACCAGTTGGTCTATGACACTAGGTGATAAGGCACACCCGCTATATTTTTTTTATACTGCCTTAAGTAATTACGAAACCAGTGTTCATTTTTCATTTCAAATTTTTTATACACCACTTATATTTTGTTAATTCTTCATACTAAGGCTTCCAGGCAAGAGTGTTTCAAGGTATCCCTTACTATCCCAAGTTTCAAGATGTGTGCAAGTGCGTATAGTAAGGTATCAACGTTCAAAAGGTTGGACTCAAGAATTGAGACTATTTTTCAGACTTATTTATATCTGTAGATTAGTGATTCCTTCATCTTACTAACCCTTGGGACAATAGCTCATGACTATGTATTACTAGTTTCGTTTTAAAATATCTAATTTTCTTGCATTTTTTAAATCACTTCCTATCTTTCATATGTATTTTTTACTTTCTAACTTATATTTTCAAACAGAATTTTTTTTTCAAAAAAAACTGTTATTTTTTTAGTGCCTTGTGCCAAATAATATTTCAGTAAATACAAACCTCCTCCCAAACCTATTTGCAGCAGTGTCCTCACTGATGTTATTTTTCGAGCGCATAAACCCGTAGACTTGGGTGGAGAATAATATGGGCAAAAGATAGTCAAATGACAAACCACCCTCAAACTTGTTTTTTAGCACGCACAGATATTCATATTTTTTTTACACACACCTCCATTTTTAGATGAAACAGTGTTACCGAAATATGGATGTGAGGCGGAAGAAAGTTTGTCATGATAAAGCGGCTCCTGCAAGAGCAGGAGCTCCTCCGATGGGTTAGCGGAAAAGTACAGTTTTAATCTATACCCGTTTAATTTAAAAATAGAACCGTTTTTAACATTTTCTACATCCACTGCACCGTGCGGGTACACATATCGCACTACAAAAGGTCCTTTCCAATGAGATCTTAGCTTACACAGATGAAGATGGAGACGGTAATCGTAATGGACTTGTTGTCCCAGTGTGAATGTTATTTTCAAAAGATATTTGTCGTGGAACACCTTTTTTCGGTTCTTTACTATAATTGCGTTATCATAGGCTTCATCACGAAGCTCGCTTAGCTCATTTAATTGCAGTTTCCGATAGCTGTCGGCTTGATCAAAATCACAATTAAGCTCTTTATTAGCCCATATTGCTTTATGTTCGATCTCAACAGGAAGGTGGCAAGTCTTCCCAAACACTAGTCGGTATAGAGACATACTAAGATCGATCTTATAAGCAGTATGAAATGCCCAAAGAGCATCTGTCAATCTGGTGGACCAATCTTTACGGTTCTTAGAAACCGTTTTCTCCAAAATTTGTTTGATATGTCTATTCGAGATATCAGCTTGCCCGCTTGTTTGGGGATGATAGGACGTAGAAAGCTTATGGTTGATTGAATATTTTCACATCAAAGCCTCGAAAGACCGATTACAGAAATATGTCTCATTGTCGCTAATGATAGCGCGCGGGTGCTCGAATTGAGAAAAGATATTTTCTTTAAGGAACTTAACAACAACCTTGTTGTCCTTAGTACGGCATGGTCTTTGCTTCCATCCATTTAAAGAAATAATCAACTGCTAATAAAATGTATAAGTTCCAAAAAGAGTTGAGAAACGGGCCCATAAAATCAATTTTTGCAATAATCAAGATAGGTTGGAGCGAGATCTCATTTCTCCGTGAAATCTGACCCATGTATTGACACCGTGAACAAGTTTTGTAATAATCATATGCATCTGTAAATAACGTTGGCCAATAAAAGCCACATTGCAAAACTTTCTCCGCCATTTTCCTTGGACCAAAGTGACCTCTACATGCTTGATCATGATAGAAAGACAATACACTCTTGAACTCATTATTAGGGACACATCGGCGAATGATCTGATCGAGCCAATACTTAAACAAATAAGGTTCGTCCCAGTAAAAGTGTTTCACCTGGGATAAAAATCTGTGATTGTCTTGATTTGACCATTCGTTGGGTAGAAGTCCCGTTACTAAATAATTCACAATATCAGCGAACCAAGCTTCGCAAGATATGGTCAAGAGCTGTTCGTCCGGAAAGGAATCATTTATTAGTAAGGTCAACGTTGGCGAAGAAGAAAGTCGTGAAAGATGGTCGGTTACGACATTTTTATATCCACTTTTATCTCTTATGATAAGGTCAAATTCTTTTAACAAAAAGATCCATTAGCGTAGACTTAACATCCTTCTTTGATAAAAGATGTCTTAAGGCGGAATGATCGGGTATAAACTACGACCGGAGAGCCAATTAAGTAGGGCCTGAATTTTTATAATGCAAATACAACTGCCAAGATTTCTTTCTCGGTGGTTGTATAATTCATTTGGGTATCGTTCAGGCTCCTACTCGCATAATAAATCACATGTGGCATCTTATAGATGTGTAATCCCAAGACTGCACATATAGCAAAATCGGATGCATCACACATAAGCTCAAAAGGATGATCCAGTCCGGAGATGATAGAATGTGGGCTGTAGTGAGAGAACGATTAAGCAATTCAAAAGCAGGCACGCAATCCGAGTCGAAGTGAAATGTTGTATTCTTGGCCAAGAGAACAGTTAAGGGTCGAGTAATCTTGCTAAAGTCTTTAATGAATTGTCTATAAAACCCGGCATGACCAAGAAAGAATTATATATCTTTAATGCATTTGGGAGGAGGAACGTTGCAAATGACATCTATTTTAGCTTTGTTTACCTCAATGCCTTTTCGTGAAATGATATGCCATAAGACAATACCTTCTTGAACCATAAAGTGACATTTCCCCCAATTAAAACTTAAATTCTTATCCTTACAGCGGGTAAGAATAGCGTCAAGATGATGTAAGCATTCCTCAAAGGAGTCCCCACATATAGAGAAATCGTCCATAAATATCTCCAGAAAATTCTCGACCATGTCCAAGAATATCCCCATCATACACCGCTGAAATGTAGCGGGAGCATTGCATAACCCAAAGGGTATGCGTCTATAAGCGAAAGTACTGAAAGGAAAAATAAAAGTTGTCTTATCTTGATCCTTTTTGGAGATGAGAATATGGTTATAGCCAGAGCATCTATCCAAGAAACAGTAGTACCCGTGCGTGGCTAATCGTTCTAACATCTGGTCGATGAAAGGTAGAGGGAAGTGATCTTTCCTCGTCACGGCATTGAGTTTTCTATAATCAATACACACTCACCACCCGGTTTGGGTGCGTGTTTGAATCAACTTATTAGCCTCATTAGTTATGACCGTGAAGCCAGACTTTTTAGGGACCACATGAATAGGACTTACCCAATGGCTATCAGATATAGGATAAATTATACCATTATTTAGGCATTTGACGATTTCTTTCTTCACCGCCTCTTTCATGACGGGATTTAACCGTTTTGTAGGTCTTGGGCTAGTTTGGTCTTATCTATCAAATGTATATGATGTTCAACAATCAAGAGACTAATCCATTTGATGTCCGCCATTGTCCAACCAAAAACTTACCGATTCGATCTCAAGACAGACAGAAAGGCTCTCTCTTGCTCTAAAAGGTGAGAAGCTGATATGATAACGGGCAAAGACTCATTCTCATCTAAATATACATATTTAAGTTGAAACGGCAGCGGCTTGAGATCTAGTGTCGGCAGAGAGATGATAGAAGATAAGATAAGGAGATGATACTCAGACTCCATAAGAGGTTCATAGACAGTATAAGAGATCAACTCGGATAGCTCAACTAACTTGTTCAACAAGTCAAAGGATTCGAACTGGGGGGTTGGACTTGTCGACAGAACGGTCCCTACTCATATAATAAATAGCTGGTTCAAACAACAACACACTAGTGGCGTCGAGATCATTATCGTGGAGCAAAAACTCCTCCAATTCGCAACTGTCGAAAGCTTTCTCGTTGACAGAACATATATCAATTATACGAGAAGAAGGTTCGGAGGGTTGGCTTCCTACCCTGAAAATGTTAAGTTCAATTTTCATCTTTCCAAAGGATAGGTTCATGGAACCGTTACGGCAATTGATTATCGTGTTTGAAGTTGCAAGAAAAGGTTGACCAAGAATCACCGGAATTTGGTTCCGTGGGTTCGCCACAGGATGTGTATCTAAACCTATAAAGTCCACAGGGAATATAAATTCCCCGACTTTGATCAACACGTCCTCTAGCTCAACCTTAGGATGGGTGATAGATCGATCTGCCATCTGGAGATTTTCGTGCGTAGGTTTCAACTCTCCTATGCATAATTGCTCATAAACAGAATATGGGAGCAAGCTAACACTATCACCTAGATCGAGTAGAGCGCGACTGATATTTTTAGCCCCAATAGCTATAGAAATTGTAGGACAACCGGGGTCCTTATGTTTCTTGGGCAAATGTTGGGTAAGAGTATCGCTTACATTGCTCGCTAAGAAAACCTTTTTAGGAACTTGAGTTTTACTTTTCTTAGTGCACAAGTCCTTTAGAATTTTCGCATAGGATGGAACTTGTTGGATAGCATCTAAGAGAGGAATATTTATATTAACTTGCTTAAATATTTTCAAAATCTAGAATGAGCTTGGAAGAAGATGTTGGATTAGACGAAATAGGAGTAGAAGTAGTAGCCGGGGTATCATCTAAATCATCAACTTATTCACCAACATGGTTGTTCATCACTCTTCCCGATCTCAACGTAGTTACGGCACTCACGTTATGATTTTGTTGGTTAAGGATGATATTTGCGCTTTGTGAGTGGCCGGGATTTGGTAGAGATTGAGATGAAAGTTTTCCTTTCTCTCTCTCACTCATCGCGGCATTCAACTGTGCAATTTGTGCTTCGATAGATTTTATACTTTCACCGTGGGAAGCAGTGTGTTGCACTAGCGTTTGGATAGAATACGTTAAATTGGCCGACGTTTGCATGGATTGTTTAATAAACGTTTCTAAACTTCTTTCGAGTGCAGAAATTTTATCGGTACCGACCGTTGGAATATTAGTTTGTGGTTGGAAAGAATTATTATAATGGGCAAAGTTGTTGGCCGGATTTTGGAAAGATTGTGGTTGAAAGGGTTGCTGAATTTGTTGTGGTGGTTGTTGTTTCTGTGGGGGAAGCCTTTGATAGTTAATTTGTCTTGGGAACTGATTTTGAGTTTGAGTTTGGTTTTGGTTCTAATCAAAATTAGGATGATTCCTCCATCCCTGATTATATGTGGATGAATAAAGATTGTTTCTAGGTCGTTGCTGAAAAGCAGCTTTAGTTTGTTCTTGACCTTGAGAAGGTGGATTCAAAAGACATTTTTCCGTTAATTGTGATGAGTCAAAACAGAAACCACACAGTTTTATGAAGCGTAACTTGGTTTAGGGAGGATGAAGAGAAATTGCTTTCAATAACTTTGAGCTTTTTTTGCATTGCAGCCATTTCGGCTTTCATTACGATGGAAGCATCGAGCTGATGGATACCTATCCTAGATGAAGACGATGTTGTTGGTCTAGTGCTCTCCCACTGTAAAGTTTGTTCGGCGAGATCTTCCAGAAATTGCAACGCTTCGTCATCGCATTTTGACATGAAATGACATTAACAAATGGTTTCTAGTAGTTATTTTGTCGCTGGATTGATACCCTTATACATAATTTGGCAAAGTTATCATCTTTCGATTTCGTGATGAGGGCATTAGAAAAGGAGATCTTTAAACCGTTCAAAATATTTCCAAAAGGGTTCGTTGGGAAGTTGGGCAAACTGGTTAATCTCACTCCGAATATGGGCAGTCTTGTGATTAGGATAAAATTTCTTAAGGAATGCTTTAATGAATTCATCACATTTAGTGATAGAATGTGAGGCGGTGCTATAAAACCACTTCTCTACGAGATCGCACAAGGTAAAAGGGAGAAGACGCAATTGCATAGCATCCCTGAAAGTTGGGTGGTGCTCATCATTGCACATACGTTTTCGAATTTGGTTATAAAAATGTATGCATCTTCATATTCAAGCCCGTGAAATTTGGGCAACAAGTTGATGAAGTGGGGTTTAATTTCGAAATTATCCCTATTGGCTTGTGGAAGAGAAAGACACGTAGGAAGGGGTCCGCGTACGAGGTAGCATCGGTCTTGGAGAGCGATGCGTAGTAGATTTTAAATTTGTGCACCGACGGGTGGGGGCAATGTGGTGTTGTTAAAACCTGGCGGAGATCCGTCTATCTCGGGTGATGTGGTAGGTGGAGGAGAAATAGAAGATGAAGAAGTATTGACTTCGGAGTAAACAACAAAAACGCAGACTAGATGGGCACTAGAATCCCGTGTCCAGCCAATCATGCACTAAGAAGGTTTAGTGCACGAGGCAGTGTGTGATTTGTGTGATAACGATTTTAAGAAGGCTTGTTTTGAAAAGAGTGATGAACACAAGGCTTGACTCAACCAATCATAAAATGCAAAATCAATCCCCAGAGCCAGGGTCACCTAGGTCAAGTCACTAGACCGCTCCTAAACTTCCAAAGGAAAAGACGTAGGATAAATCCTTTATCGCTTCCTTATCAATCTTGCAGCCAGGTATGTGGGAGATATCCTCTATACGAATCACCGAAATAGTGGGGCTAATTAAGTAACCACTTTCCATAGAAACACTTGCCTTAGACACCACAAGAGAAATGCGGATAAGCAATACATTACCCGCGAGCCTCTTTTGTCCTAATTGAGCACGAATGTCCTTAGAGGCTTGGTTTAGATATTTTTTATTAATGTATGGTGATAGTATGCTCGTTTGTGATTTGTGGGTCCTAGAAAGGGTGATGAAATCCCCACCTAATCTGAATTTGGGTTTATTGCCCCTGAATGTCCGTTTTAAATATGCAAAACAATCCGCATTATAAAACATGCAAAAAGATTTTTAGCGGCGCTGTTTGCAAAGAATCCTGCAGGTAAAAATAGTTTATTGGATCTTTAGAGGAGAGAGTAAGACGATATGAGAATACCAGAGTAGTTTGGGGGCCCAACTCCTCAATACAGCCGCGCTTCCGCCACCAAATGCACCTCTGGGCCGCGGTTCCGCCGCCTCTTGACAAATTCTTCTCTTTAAATTTCTTTAGAGCACTCCAATGCTCCTCTGGTCTAAATTGAAATTCTCTGAATCTCTGTTGGCCTGCTCCAATTACTCCAGATGTCCTTACAAAAAATCGCACAAGAATCGTTAAAAACACAAGATGCGGTTTTGGTTCTCTTTTTATTTTTATTTTTTCTGGTTTTTATAACAAATCAATCCGAATAACAAGAAAAATAATTATGACCATTTCCCCGGCAATGTCGCCATTTGATTGATGTGAAAAAGTGTGTATACGTGTGTTGTAAATAACCGCAATCAAGACGGTGTCGCAAATAGCTAGCCGTGATGAGTACGGGTCGTCCGTAGGGAAACCGTGAATTTCCTATCTTATTTTAGACGAGTTGATAAAAGAGAGGAGGGATTGTTGTCGTTTTAAACTAAGATGGTTAGAAAATTTTATAATAGAAAGACTTGTGGGTTTATAGGATTTACTAGTTAATGGATGAAGTAAAAAAATATAATTCCTTTTTTCTTTTAATTGTTTAATACTAGAGAGATAGCGATGAATGTGGATTAGGCTTCTTGGAGGGAATTAGGGTTTCCCACTACTGCCCCTTGTCCTTGCATTGATCTCTATCTATCTCAAGCCTTTAACAAAACAAGTATTAACGAGTCTCAAATCGTGGTCGTGACTATCATTAATTGATAGCGCGCCCGATAAGAGGGTAAACATTTATTTTACTAAAGTTTATAAACATTAAAACTTTTAAAAAGAATTTAAGTTATAGTTTTCATCCATTATTCTATCCTATCCTACAAACCCTTGCAAGCAAGAATTTACTCGCTCATGGATATTAGAGATTTAAAAGAGAGATAAAAGATGAATGAAACCATATTTAAAATTAGAAAGTAATTCTGAATGTAATGCAGAAATGTAATAGGAAAAGTAATGCAGAAAAGTAATGAGGAAAGTAAATGCGAAAAGAATTAAAACAAAAGACTACCTTTATTGATCAACTATTACAGTACAAAATTTCTCCTTAAAAAGGTAAATTATAAGAACCCTAGTTTTGCACATAGATCTCTCTCTTGAATTGAAATTTTGAATTTGGAATATTGAATGCCTTTGAAGGACAACTCTCGGTCGTTTATATAGTCTCTGAAATTAGAAACCCTAGATGCCATATTGGAGTAGGTGAAATTACGATCAAGACCTTAAAATCTCAGATCCTACGGCCCATAACCGACCGTGGAACCGCCGCCCAAATCCCATCTTGACCGCGGATCCGCCACCCCTTTGTGTGTTTTTGACTTGGGATTTTTTTCTTGCTTTTTCTCTTGATATTTGGAAATTCTCTTGATACAAAGATTATGAAAATATTGGTCTTAGTCTCTACCGTTGCTAGATTTTTCGATTTGCTTCTAATATTTGGCAGATTCGATTTTGTAATCCGATTTGATGTAGATCTCCTACTCATAGTTCAAACCTGAGCTAATCTTTTATAATACCTGCACAATATCTCGAATCATCTTATTAGTAGCATTTGTTATTTTTGAGATATTATTTCAACCATTTATATGATATAATATCTTAAGAATATTGGGCAGGAATATTTGATATGATATGCATATTTTAATATGAATATTTTATTTAAATATTATATGCATATATTTTTCCTAATTATAGTAATTATAAATGAAGAAACATATGATAATAATCTTTTTACAAATAAATACACATATGCTCTTTATTTACCATTAACACTTTTTAGTAGTTAAAATATCCGTAAAAATATGCAATATTTTTGACTAATCAGTGCGCAAGTCAATCGAGTCATGTATAGAGGTGCGCATGTATAGAGGTGCGCAAGTCGATCAAGTCACTTTAATCATGTGCGCTCTTGACATCTGATGCGCGCTTAAACAGGTGCAAACAAAAGCCCTCCATCGATTGCGTGCATGTGACCTGCATGTGGGTGTGATCGGTGTCGAACTAGGAACCGCCGGATTTGCCTCGATATTTGCTGAAAGTGAACCTACTTTTAACCTCTATAAAAGGGTCGCTTCCCCTTCTTTGAAGTGCATCATTTTTTACTTTCGCTTGCACACTTTAAGAAGTGTTCTTTTTGTGCACTTGCCTCTCCAGTGTCTATGCACTTGTTCGAAGCTTTTGTTTCCTTTCAGAAGTCTTTACTTCCTTAGGATTCAAACAAGAAGTGTGTTACGCATTTTTGTTCTTGATCCATTTGCCTAGTGTGCACCTATGAGTTGCGCACTTGCCCTTAGCTTGTCGGCTGCGCACTTGTTTTGGATACACACTTATAAACAATATTTACTTAGGCCTTTATTTATGTACCTTAAAGAAACTCAAACACTTGGGTCTAAGTATTTTAAAGAAACTTTAGACAATTTTGCCTAAGAACTCATATGGAGTTTCTTAATTTCGTAGTTAAGACTCCCACTATTCATCATTCATGGGATACTCCATGATTGTGTTTTTAACACCCTACCTTTTTCTTTTGCCTTTCAAGTATAATGGCATGTCCATCAGACTTCGGTTATGAGCGTCAGGCGGACTTGCGTCCGAATGAACCGACAAACCAAGAGATCTTTCAAATGATTCATGCTCACGATGCTCAGCAACAGTATCTACATCTATGGGCAGGATGGTATAAACAAATAGTCCAGAGCCGAGTTAGCTTTCAGTGTGAGGCGCCCTCTGATCCTTTGGGGCCTATCCAATACATAGAGCCCGCACCAATAGCTTTTACGACAAAGGTAGAATACTGGATAGCCCACAATAGGTTGCAACCATTCGCAAAGAGGTGACGACACTGGCACCAGTAGATCTTTTGGGACGTCGGATGAGCCAGGATGAGGCTAGACCATGGGGAATACCTTACCATGTGGTATGATCCCGAAATATTTGGCTGGCTATGTCAGCCGGGCCAGGTTCATCTTGCCGATGGAGGGGACTCTGTTAGAGCGCACTGGGCTTTATGAGGCAGTCTATGCTTCATTGTTCGAGTAACCCAAGACTAGGCCATAGTGGGTGAAGTCTTTCTCCGAACAGTGGAATATGAAGAAAAGCACCATTATGATGTCTGACAGGGAGGCATCTATCTCTCTGCTGGAATTCCAGCATATATCTGGGTTGTCAATCATGGGTGAACATTATGAGGAAGTGGTGCCTCATGATGTATTTGTCCTTACAGCGGGCCCGACTGCTACAGATTTGACAAGTGATAAGGCGGTAGCTTTCCTGTGTCCGGGGTCTTAGGAAGGCGCTAATCATTTTGGAGGAGATGCAGAAGGCTTCTAAAGGAGAAGGGGTTACTTTCGAAGCCTTTATTGCAAGATTTGTGCGTCCGCCTATCCTTAGGGACAATATCGACAGGCATGTAGACATGAGAAATCCGTTTATTCTCCGCATATAGGGAAACGATTATATGGAGATAGAGGACTACTTCCGTCCTAACGCATCCCCTTACAAGTTTAAGGACATCGCCGCTCCAGGGATCGATCAGAACTTCTTCTTCATAGCTTTCATAGGCTTATAGTTGCGCTAGTTCGCGATCCCTGTTCACCCTAGACTAATGATGGCCTCTTTTTTCTACCCTGTCGATCACATAGCTTTCGGTACAAGGCTGGCCATTGGTATCGCCGGGTTATCGTTCCTTTATCAAGGTCTCGTCGAATTGTCCACCTCAAACGACCCAGGAGAGGAGCATATGTATATGCCATTGCACTATTTTGGCGCATGGATCCACTTGCATGTAAACGAGGCGTATAGCGAGCGTGTACAACCAATGTTCTTTGAAATGGGATCAATTCCCATGGTGATGAAACTCATCGGAGTTGCAGGGATCAAACCAAACAGAGACATCTGTCGACTATGTCTCAACCCTTTCAATCTCCGAGAGCAGAGGCGAATCTATTTTGATGATTTGGTGCTTGTAAGGACTCACTCCATTAGTCAACCTCTGTTAGATATATTAAAAATGGCTAATTTAAGCTTGTCAAATAGGGATGTCGCTTATCTTTACTCGATCCAACCAGAGCTTGTTCTTGTCACTAGGAAAAGAACGGTCGCTGGTAGGAAGTACGCGTGAGGCAACGGGCCAGTCAGAGTTCCGGTAAATTTCGTTCTCCTGATGTTTTATATTTACCATGCGCAATTTATCTTGTACACTTATTGATTTCTTCTCTCTATGATTTCTCCACAGATGCTAGTGAACGACCATCTGGTATTCATATATCAGATATCCCTCCCTGAATAATTATTGCGCGCTCTTTGGGATCGCCGACTCTGGTTCACGGTCCTTCCCGGTTGTTGTAGGAAAGAGTTCTTAAACGGCCTGTGCCAGCTGCTTTTCACACCAAACCTATTGATGACAAAGAGGTCCAACTGGTACACGCCGAGAGAAGATCTCTCCGAACGGCTGAGGCGGAAGAGACACGCCGTCACCGTGAGGAAGTTGAACTTCGGGCCTCTTCAGGTAAAAAGATCTTTCATTTTATTTGTCGTAGTACAAGTGATTACTTTATTAACCTCTTGGTGAATGTTCTTATAGCTGGCGCTAGTTCCAGCAATCGTGCTGTTGCTGATACCTTTAAAGAAGGTGAAATCCAATCAGTGGAGTTCCCTGTGCCACCTGTGGAGACGGCGAATGACAAACACTTCAACCTCTACGCAGATGAACTCACCTATTCGGGTTCTGACATGCACGATCCTGTTTCTCCTGAAGTCACCGCCTCTGTTAGTGGCTTGCAGACATCTGACGGGGTCAACAGTGTGAGGATAGCGGATGTTGACTTAAGATCCTCGGCTCCTTCTGATTCTGTGATCAGAAGTGGTTCTATTGAGGCAGGCGTTGAGGATAGCGGCGTTCGGGGAACATTTTTGGCTCCTGTCCCACTAACTCCTTCAAGGCCCATAGGTATTTTCCGCTGCATTTACCTTACACTCATTTTCATCTTCACTAAATATATTTGCTGATGCATTTCTTTTTATTTCAAGTACAGGCGTGCCGGCAACTTCATCATCTTTAACATCGAGAGTTGCCGCTTTTGCGACTCCTGATGTTCTACAGACTGGAGAGGCTGGCATCATGACCATTTTCGCTTCTCCTACTACTTCTGTGATGACGACGAAAGGTACCTTTTGATTTTAATATTCATCATCTTTTGTACCGACTTCGTCCTTATATCGTCCGTCTGATGTTTCAGCGATGGGCCTAATGGTGTCCTAACTTGCCAGTGTTATTTTGGCGAGACTAGGGCATAACTCATCTTCCTACCCAGCACTTGGGTCCAGCATCGGTAAGTTTTGGCCCGTTCTTTTCTTGTTCCTTTACAAAGATTTACATTCACAATAGGAATGATTTGTGTTGTAGTTCTGCAGCTTATAGACGATAAGAGCGCAAGGGAACCTGCTGCACTTCCTAATTTGACAGCTCCGACAGATCCGGTCCATTTTGAGTCCTAAGTTGTTATTCCCATGGAGCCTTTTTCCCGATGCATGTCTTCGATTTTGGTAGTGAGAAGTTTACAGTCGATGATGGCTCTCATCGTAGAGCTGAATGCTGGAGTTTCATATTCCACAGGAGAATTTGCTGAGACATCCAACCTCATGTTGGGCACTTTCAGAATCTATCATGAAGAATCCTTGGTTTGCACTTGGGTTGACTATTGTTGGCAAATCGAAGCCTGCCTTCATGAGATCGCGTCTAAGCATTCTACCGCTAAAGTACAATTGTCAAGGGCTAAGCTAACCGAACGAGTCGAGTGGTGTGTTTCCCTCATCGAGTTCGAAGAGAAGAGGCTAATCCGAAAAAAGTCAGAGGGTGAAACGGTTCCCAGTAACTTGGACGCTTAAGAAGTGAGAGGATAACCACTACTAATAGGGTGCACGCACTTCGCAGAGCACTCGCCCAAGCTATGGCTAGAGGACTGGACTTGGATGATGAAGTAGCGGCTATGGAGGCGGTGGTGCAGGGCCATATTGTTGAGAAGTGTGTAATTGACAATAAACTCGCCGAACGCCGTCGCCAAAAGGAAGAAACTGAAACCTTACTAGCCACTTTGGAAGAGACAGAGAAAGAGCTTGAAGAGAGGATTAGATATTTTGCCAACTTGCTACGAGCTCCACCTTCGTGATATGGATATATATATTTTTTGTACCCCTCTTTACAGATTGTATCTTTTAACCACTTTGATTCATGAATAAAAGGTATCTCCTTTTGTATTTGCATCTCTCTGTCTCTTAATTGCCTCGAACTGGCATGAATTAGTTTATTTACTCATTTCGGAGTGTTTAGTTTACCCTTCCCCTAGGCTTATAGGCAAACTCGTCCTAACGTTAAATATAGATAACTCTTTTTTTATGATAGGAGTCCGTTAGGATTGTGGTATTGGGTTAAGTCTATCATACGTCGCGTTGGCTGATATATTCTATCCGTATAGGTCCTCCCTCAATCATCATAATCACCTACCTGCGATTACAATAATTTCCTTGAGGGCACTATAGCCAACAATCTTCCACTTGCACTTAAGGCTAATAATTGCGGTGTCGTATACTCACAGCTCGTGTAATACCGAACACCCAACTTCTCTACTAATCAGTCTCACAAAGCTTGTTTGTGAAACTTTTGTGTTCGAGAAATAGCTTCAGTGAGTGGATCTGCTCCAGTATTTCTATCTTTATCTCTCTCTATATCTTAACTTCGCAGAGAAAGACTATCTCCCGAAATGAGTAATACCTGTCTTAGAATTTGTCTGGATATCCGATGGGAAACAGTTCACAAATGAACTCCAAATCCAACAAACTTCATAAACTATATCATCTACTGAATTTAATCAGTATCCTGTGCCATGCCTTCACAGTATCCGCTTGGACCACCTGTCCAACATACTGCCCCTCAAAAGAGGGAAAACAATAACTCCGACAGTCACTCTGTCATCCAGGTCACCTTGAAAGCCTAAAATGATAAACACCTCCCGAAGGAGGCTATCGTTATCATATACCAAGAATATCCATTTATATTCATAATTTCTTCCCAACGTTTCTCCAGGATTGGATTAACATATACTTATTGTAGTCTGTGCAAAATCAATATCTGGTGTTATACTTGACATCTCATGATTGACTCAATTGCCTAAGTAAGTGATATTCCAAGCATGCAAATCCCTCTCCTCATTAATCTAGAAGACATCTCTTTAGAGAGGGTGACTCCATCACCTGCGCGTACACCACCACGCCAGGAGTCGTCCATTCTTAAACACTTTAGAATAATATCAATTACCCTAATTGGAACACTTCCCAAATCTAGATATAAAACCATAGATCTAGTCACCAGAATCCCTGATATTTTATACATAACCTATGTGGAGAAACCACCTTGTGACAACCACAGTATAACCGATCGTAGTATAAGAAGATCTCTTCCTATTAAGTGCATGTCATCCAAATGCTAGGACATCACTCCCGACTACCTTCTCACCAGATCCATCTCTTATTCTGATGAAGTCAAACTCTATGACTGTCACATCAAAAATAGATGATCTATTTTTGTTATACTTGCTTTAGGTTATAAATAGACATAAGCTACTTGCCCACTATGCTTCCTCTGCTCCCACTGACTACGACAGCCCTCTGGCAGAGTCATATACACATGCATTTCTAAAGCTAATTTAGAACGACGTTATACTCATCCTCCTGCCAGACCTCATAGTCTAGAACAACAATAGTGGCAAGTCTGGGTAATCAAAAACCTCCCTATCACCATCTTTAAGGATACCGAAGTACCTCTCGGGTGCCTGAGATTACCCACCAAATTTGCGGAGTGGCTAATGGATTGTCAAAACCAATTAAATGTTTAGGTTCTACTAAATTTTCAGTAATCTTTTGTGGTTCTGGAATCACTTCCAGTTCTACCATACTCCCACTAATATTTTCTAAAAGAATCCATTTTACTAAAACTGTGGTGAGTCAAGAGCAATATAACTATTGATCTTCCAGATGGTAGAATGTTAACTCTCATCAAGCCCGAGATAACCCACAAACTGCCATTACTGAAACGTGCCCTGAGTTTGTCCAGATTCTGGTTTTAAGCATCAGCCGCACAACTCCATATACCTTAACTTTGTTAAGATATGAATCCAATCTATATATCCAATATAGAAACAAAGACACTAATTTAATTGGAACCAGATTAAAAAATCATGCAACCGTTTCCAGTGCATATCAACCAAATGGAAGGAGGCCAAGCAGCATTACACATCAAGAAATGCATCCACGTATGTGTAACCTGAAAGAGAAGAAAATTCTCAAAACTATTATTTACAACGGAGTACCAAACACAAGTATCTACATCTTCGATCACGTTGAAGAATCCTGATACTTGCAATATATAGTTCTCTACTTTATTCTTATACCTATAACTTCTTAAAATTTGGACCCTGTATTTCTACGAAATACTTGTCTAAAACTAGAGAAGTCATGAGTAAACAGAATATAATAAGAGTACCAACCTCTTTGCCCTAACGGACGTCGGACAACATACAATACTTTGTATAAGTCCACTGAGTTTAACAACTCAAAGTCTGTGCGCCGAAGGTTGAAAACTGTACTATGGTTAAGAAGAATTACACCATCGTTGAATGCACCTTACCTAACCATCAACTGATACAGGTAAATATCATAGATATAATTTCAAAAAGTTATATCACTTTATAAAATAAACGTACAGATATATCAGTTTTAAATTGGTGCATAACAACGGATATTCAAAACCAAATATTTGCCGTCTGGCAAAACCAAGGTGATTTCCTCAAATATCACCAATTACAAAGAATTCTGATATATATTGAACCACCTAATTCCCAATATCTTACTTCCACTCACCGTCTATAATGCCATACATATGTGAGAATCAAGTGTGGTAAATACATACCCTGGAATTAGAATCTAATTGGGAAAACCGTTTTCAATTAACATCGCACAACCAAACTGAAACATGAAAATGTTTCAAAAGGGTAGCCTGGTATTCCTAGTAATGCCTCTTCTACTATCCAGATTCATGACAGTAACCGTATACTTCCTTTCCCTCACTCCAATCCCTTTATATGTCTTTACTTATTACCTTATGTATACCACACTTAGGCTAATTTATTTTCTTCCTTCCCTACCTTTTGGCACCAGCCTAAGCTTTGGAAGAAGACTATCCAATAAGCCCAATAGGTGTACTCTCCTAATTCCAGGAGCCCTCGCAACCTGAGAGAAGGTAAAGATAAAAGACAACCGAATAATCGTATTCAATTTCTCCCGAACCATAAACCATCCTCGAACTGGAACAAGTTCCTTCGAGTTCGTATGTAACTATACGATGGCATACCCAAGCAATATGAATCTTCGTAGAGATACGGAGTGTTCCGGAGAAATTCAAAGGTGATATAGGAGTGGCAGAGGTATACGTTGTTTCGTCGTGAACGATAGTAGTCGCAATTTCCTTTGCCCTTTATCTAATCCTTTTATACGTCTTTACTTATTACTTTCTGTACACCACACTTAACCTAATTGGTTTTCTTCCGTCCCTACCTTTTGGCACCTGCCTATGGTTTGGAAGAAGACTATCCAATAAGCACAATAGGTGTACTCTCCTAATACCTGGAGCCCTCGCAACCTGAAAGAAGATAAAGATAAAAGACAACCGAATAATCCTATTCAATTTCTCCAGAACCAGAATCCATCCTCGAACTGGAACAAGTTCCTTCAAGTCGGTATGTAACTATATGATGGAATATCCAAGCTATATGGATTTTCGTAGTGATACGAAGTGTTCTGGAGAAATGCAAATGGGATGTAGGATTGGCAATGATATATGCGACTCTGTGACAATCCAAAAGCCAAAGTATTTTAAGAAGGTTCGGTTAACTTGGTTCATGAGTTTTTAAGGCCAGGCTATGGTCACTGCCAAAGAGAGAGAGAGAGAGAAGAAACACTCGGCGTGCACTCTAACCTAGATCAGATTGGTTAATCACTTTATCTAATAAGGATGGCTCCCACTGTTTTCTCGAATTCTCCTTCAAACCCTAAAAAGAGAATTAGTCGGGATCATCTAAAATCACCCGAGGAGTAACACCTACTCATCAGTGGGAATCGGGATTCAACTACCATCGCATGATAACTTGATGGAAGCCACTCAAGTCACCAGACTCCAGAAGGTATGCGCATGACTGGAAAGTTTCATGTATGTTTGAAACTCTCGATGTGGTTTTTACCCCTAGAACCCAAGTGACCTTGACGGAGTCAACAAATCAAAGAGTCCTAGTCAAGTTCAACCCGTCATTATCTTGATTGCACGAGCCCTTGACGGAGTCAATAAAGCCGCATGACTGTCCTAACCAATCGCATCGTTTGCTACAAACAAGCACCACTTAGCTACCGTACACATCGCCTTGACGGAGTCAAAAAACGAAGCATGAATACTAAGTACTACTCGTAGGAAATGACGGAGGGATACGACTGGTTTTTGTCAAAAAACCATTAACATAATGAACTTGATATCGTTGAAGGAACCGAGTGGTTTTACAAATATATAGTGGCGCAAACTTTTGCTAAAGAGGTCACTCCCTATGAAGGGATCTCGGCTCTTTCCTCGTTGAATGAGGTGCAGGATATTCCAAACCGAATACCACGATGCAAAACAAAAGAATCGACTATAAAAAAAGTTATTACACTGACACAAGCTTTTACCCTAGAGGTCACTCCCTGTGAAGGGATCTCGGCTCTTGCCTCGTCGAATGAGGTGCTGGATATTCATAACCGAATATCACTGTGCATAGCAAAAGGAAACTTCTATAATGTCCATTTTCAAAAACTTGGTTCCAAAAACATCATATAGGTTTGTTTTCCTTTCATTAATAAGAATTAATGCAATCCCATCAATTAATCCATATCACACAAGAAAAGAACGAAAATACAATGTACGTATATGCCATCCGCATTCGCCACGAGGTCCCGTCATGCACCATTAGGTTACTTAACTAACGGCAGAGCGGGGCTGGACTAGCACGGATGCAAAACATATACAACATCTACTAGTATATATATAAATATATATAACATTCGTCCCAGGCATGATATAAGCAACATTATAGAATCTTGTCAAGCAACACAGAATGGTGGATAATCTTGGAGCATCGGCTTTCATTGAGCCGCAAATGAGACCCGACGTTCCCTGTCATATGGATAGCCTTTGCAATGAAAACCTGGATCCCTACGAGCGCGGAAAGTTACCCGCTAATCCAAAAAGTGAGGCAACCCCAATATACAAAGTGAATGAGCCACCCAGCACATCACAGAATCTGGTAACTTGAGCACCCCTACGTGGGTCAACTTGTTGTAAGTCGATGTAGTACACCCCGGTACTTGTGGGGAGGCGGAATTTTCAAAAACGAACTTGTTTAGTGAACGAACATCGACTAACCGCTTGAATCGAAGCTAAACTATAAATAACCAAACACAAAGTGTTTCTTAACTATTGTGTTTAGGGATTATACCTAATGAAACCAGTCCTTCGTCTTTACGATCTCCTTGTTCTCCTCGGCCTTCTCTAGGTAGTAGACGATCCACCCGAGAGCAAAACTCCAAGCTAAACCTCTAAACTTGAGGCAACTAACCTTCTTGGATTGCTAATCAAAGAAGCTAGGATGAAATAGAGTGATGGTTATGGATTGATTAGTCTTTCTAATCCTTTGATCTCAACTCATGAGGTGTAAGGATTAGGGTTTGAAGATGAGAGCTTGAGGAGAGAGAAGATGAGAGATAATAATGAGATGAGATTGTGAGTATCATAATATATTATGAAGCATTCTTATTAAAGAATAAATGAATAAATGTGATGAATAAGCATGCTTCATAAATGTTAAGTGGTGATTCATTAAGCATGTGTCATTAATCATTTATGGTGCAATAATGACATTGATGAATCACTCTCATGACTCACAAATCTTATCCAAAGTATATGCCATCTAAACCTCCTTAGTCACTATCTTCTAGAAGCTTCTCGTACAATTACGAGAACGCCCCTCCAATCCGCAAAAATACGGAAAAACTTTAGACTGTAAAAATCCAATAACCGGATACCAGTAACTGGCTTAAACCAAAGCCGACTGGTAAAAACTGTCCGAAAGTCGTACGCGCGTAAACGCACGTTTGCGTCCGAACACTTGTCGTAAAACCATACGACCTCTATATCATTTCGCCTGGAATAGGAAACTCTCTGTGTGGGACTCTAGAGACTCAACTACTACGCTGGCAGTGGGTTTAACCACAGACCGCAAGCGGCACTAGCTGTACGTAACGGTCCCCAGGTAGTTGTCGATAAGAAGGCCGATGAGAAAACCCATCCGAACTCCTACTGAGTCTGATGTGACAATCTCCATACAGTCCGGTCCGTTCGTCCAAGACTATCGCATATCGGGCCTAGGGGGGCGGCAAGCATCAGTCCCCTAATAGAGGTATAAGTCGTGTCGGAGGGAAGCCCATTACATCCTGAGAAACTACTGGAACCTACCAGCAAATCTCGCTTGCCCTGGCCAGGGACTTTGCGTAATGGCTCTCTAATACAGCACGATATCTACTCCTAATACCGGGAGGGACGAATCCTGTCTAACCGCCACTGCCTCCAAGTGCTCGGGACTGCACCCAACTGCTACCTGTTTGCACGACTCCTTTGAGCCGTGGTAGGGTAGCAATCTAAGAACAGTGGGACACACTCGAGGCGAAGTAGCAGTGTCAAGTCTGCGGACTACGCTGTACTCATGTCACCTGGGAACTGTTCACTGACGACTGGTATAAAACCAACCAACAGTTCCCTGTGAGTCCTGTCCGGTGTACCCGTAACCTAACGAGCACCTGTATACTATCTCCAGTACGACGTACTGACGGCTGTGGGACAGACCATCTCCCCAACTGGGATGAGAAGCGTACACACTAGTCTACTCCGGAGTATCGATGCTCTGTCTCGATAATCCAACAACCAGGGACCTGAATAAGGATGTGCTTGTAGACTACCCAGCCCCCACTAGTGTGACTGCCATCACAACGCTGGTAGACAAGCAAGATCCTAAGAGCTCTATCAATACGTACACTCACATATTAAGATAGAAAAACCAAGTAGCATACTACCATGTTTAGCAAGACTGTTATATACATGTGAATATCCCAAGATTCCATTAAGTAATATACAAACTAGTATGATACATGTAATGGCCTTCTAGAGCATAAACACTAACAATCTCCCACTTGCACTAGGGCCATGTACTGGCATATCGTAGACCAATGATCTCGAGTAGCCTCTCGAACTGAATCTGAGGAAGGGCCTTCGTGAATGGATCAGCAATGTTCTCTTCTGAAGCAACTCTCCGAACCTCGATCTCCTGACGATCAATGATCTCCCTGATCAGGTGATACCGCCTCAAGATGTGTCTGGACTTCTGATGGGACCTTGGTTCCTTCGCTAAGGCTATAGCTCCGTTGTTGTCACAATACAGAGGTATTGGATCAACTATGGTAGGAACCACCTGAAGTTCTGTTAGGAACTTCTTCATCCAGACTGCTTCTTTTGCGGCATCGCAAGCAGCTATATACTCCGCTTCCATCGTCGAGTCAGCAACGGTGTCCTGCTTGGAGCTCTTCCAGCACACCGCCCCTCCATTGAGGGTAAAGACATAACCCGACATGGACTTGGAATCGTCCTTATCACTCTGGAAGCCGGAATCAGCAAAGGCCTCCAACCTGAGGTCTTTTCCGCCGTAAACCAAGAACATCTCCTTAGTCCTCCTCAGGTACTTGAGAATGTTCTTTACTGCTATCCAGTGTTTCTCCCCTGGGTCTGACTGATACCGGCTTACCACGCTCAGTGCGTAAGCTACATCTGGTCTGGTACACAACATCGCATACATTATAGAGCCTACCGCAGAAGCGTAGGGTATAATAGACATGCGTTCCCTTTCCAAATCAGTCTTGGGAGACATCTCTTTGGAGAGGGTGATTCCGTGACAAGCCGGTAGATTACCGCGCTTAGAATCTTCCATACTGAATCTTTTCAGTACAGTGTCGATAGACCTGGACTGCGAAAGTCCCAACATCCTCTTGGATCTATCACGATAGATCCGGATCCCCAGAATGTAAGAGGCATCACCCAGGTCTTTCATGGAGAACCTGTGTGACAAGAATCCTTTGACAGATTGTAGCATAGGAATGTCATTTCCTATCAATAGAATGTCATCCACGTACAAGACGAGGAATACGACACTTCTGGCTACAACTTTACTATATATGCACGGTTCATCTGGATTTTTGATAAAGTCATATTCTTTGACTGTCTCATCAAAACAGATGTTCCAACTCCGCGATGCCTGCTTTAGTCCATAAATGGACTTAAGCAGCTTGCATACTTTCCCGCTGCTCCCACTCTGATTGAAACCTTCTGGCTGATCCATATAGACGCTCTCTTCTAAATTTCCATTCAGAAAAGCCGTCTTTACGTCCATCTGCCAGATTTCATAATCATGGAAGGCAGCAATAGCAAGAAGGACCCGAATGGATTTGAGCATAGCCACTGGAGAAAAAGTTTCGTCATAGTCCAAACCAGGTCTTTGACGAAAACCCTTTGCAACAAGTCTAGCCTTATAGGTTTCCACCTGTCCATCTACACCAATCTTTTTCTTGAAGATCCATTTGCATCCTATGGGTTTTACCCCATCTGGAGCAAAGTCCAAAGTCCATACTTTGTTGGTGTACATGGACTCCATTTCGGTCCGCATTGCATCTAGCCATCGTACCGAGTCGCCGCTCTGGATGGCCTGCTGGAAGTCAGTAGGTTCATCATCATCTATGATGCAATCCTCTCTATCCCCGTCTATGAGAAAACCGTAGTATCTCTCAGGCGGATGAGACGGCCTACTACTCCTGCGGAGGGGTGCGGGAATGTTCTGTTCTTCTTGAACCTCTGGTTCTACCAAACTTTCAGTAGCAGTTTGTGGTTCTGGAATTTCTTCCAGTTCTATTTCGCTCCCACTTGATTCCTTTTCTAAAAACAGATGTTCCAGAAAATGGGCATTACGAGAAACAAAGACCTTTTGTTCCTCTATAATAGAAATAATATCCCTTGGAGTTCTTTGGATATCCCACAAACAAACATTTTACTGATCGTGCCTATAGCTTGTCCACATGCTGTTTTTTAACAAAAGCTGGACATCCCCAAATCTTCATATGTTGAAGATGGGGTTTCTTCCCAGTCCACATCTGATATGGAGTGGTAGGTACAGTCTTGGTAGGAGCCCTGTTCAGAAGATATGCCGCTGATTCTAGCACATAACCCCAGAAAGATCGCGGTAACTCAGCATTACTCATCATGGATCGTACCATATCCAATAGGGTTCGATTCCGTCTCTCCGATACACCGTTATGCTGTGGAGTGTATGGAGGAGTAAGCTGAGAGAGAATTCCTTTCTCTTTTAGGTAACCTAGGAACTCGGCACTTAAGTATTCACCACCTCGATCAGATCTAAGTGTCTTAATACTTTTGCCGGTTTGGTTTTCTACTTCATTCTTATACTCTTCGAATTTCTCAAAAGCCTCGGATTTATGTTTCATCAGATAAATGAATCCGTATCTTGAGTAATCATCCATGAAAGTAATGAAGTAGGAATAACCACCTCGCGCATGTGTAGACATTGGACCACATACATCACTGTGTATGAGTCCTAAGAGCTCGCTCGCTCTTACTCCTTGTCCAGTAAATGGAGTCTTTGTCATCTTTCCTTTGAGACAAGATTGACAAGTGTCATAAGTTTGATATTCGAACGTGTCCAAATATCCTTCTCTATGCAACTTAGTCAACCTTCTCTCATTGATGTGACCCAGTCTACAATGCCATAAGAAAGCTTTATTTAAATCTGGAGACTTTCTTTTTAGTGTGTTCTGGACATTGAAAATTTGGAGTTGGTTTAAAACATATATGCCGTTATTTAATGTACCTGACCCAATCAAACCATGATTAAGGTGGATGTTGACAACATCTCTTACAAACGTGAAATCATAACCTTTATTTGATAACAAGGAAACTGATATGATATTACACGTTAAGCTTGGTACAAAATAACAGTTATGTAAAACCAAAATGTGTCCACTCGTCAATCCTAGGTGATAATCCCCGACGGACGCAGCTCCCACGCTAGCTCCGTTAGCAACCCTGAGGATCATATCACCTTCCTTCAGCACTCTACGGTTTCTCAGTGCCTGCAATGAATTGCAAATATGAGATCTTGATCCGGTATCTAATACCCAGCAAGTAGAGTTGATCGACAGACAATTCTCAATTACAAACACACCTGAAGTCGAAGCCACAGCTTGCTTCGGTTTCTGGTTCTTGGCGTTCCACGCCTTGCAATCCTTCTTCCAGTGCCCTTTCCTGTGACAAGGGAAGCACTCATCCTGACCTACTACCGGTGCTGCAAACTTTTTCTTTCCCTTCCCTCTCACCTTACTAACACCTCCTCTAGGTTTGGGTGCGGCCTTCTTCTTCCTTCCTTTGGCCCTAGCCTTGGACCCGGAAGAAGATGTACCGCCAACAAACATAGCGGGTGTTTCCCTTGCCTTCTGCAAGGTGCCCTCTGCACTCCTTAACATGTTCAGGAGTTCCGCAAGTTCAACTTCTTTTCCTTGAAGATTGAAGTTGAGGATAAACTGGGTGTAGGTGGGAGGAAGGGACTGGAGAATAAGGTCTGTATAGAGCTCATTATCCAAAGTCGTCCCAAGGTCTGCGAGCTCTTCTATATAGCCGATCATCTTTAGGACATGTTCTCCTACCGATGACCTGACAGCCAACCTCGCTCGAAATAAGTTCTTTGAGGTCTCGTATCTTGCTATACGAGATTGCTCTCCATAAAGTTCCTTTGTATGGAGAAATATGCCATCTAGGGTCATATCCTCGTGCCTCCTCTGATGTTCATTGTTCATCGAGGCAAGCACGATGCACTTGGCTCTCGCGCAATCTAAATCCCAGGTTTTGCGGATTTCCTTATCCGCATTATTGGATTTGGGACCAGGGACAGCAGGTGCCGTAGCGGTGAGGACGTACCCCAGTTTGTCATAGGTCAAAGCCATTTTGACATTCCGCAGCCAATCTTTATAGTTTGGCCCCGTCAGTATATTTTTCTCTAAAAGTAACTTAAGTCCAGTCATTTTCATGGTCGCTGCAATTAGGAGAGAGAGAAGAAAACTCTTTAGCATGATGCTCTTGCAAGTTTAGAGTGGTTTTTAGTTTATCTAAACTGGATGGCTCCCACTGTTTCTCGAATCCTTCCTCAAACCATAAAAGAAGAATTAGCCAGGACTATTCTCACCGTACAATACTTGCTTAACCGTTCAGCCAGGCTGGTGTCGATACTTCGAGGGAGGTTTTCCAACGCTTTCGCGAAGTTCCTTAATTAAATAACCTCTTTTCTCTGGGGGCGTAACCCCGCTGACACTTTTCTGGACACCTACTAGGTTTATAGCATTGATCGTTAAGTGATGAATATCCTGATAAGTAGCATATACTCACAGTAGGATCGGGATCCAAATATCATCGTCTGATAATGTTGTAGGAATGCTACCAACATTCATCAAACTCAAAATGGTATGCATCTCTTTGCAAATTTCAGTTTCTTTAGAAATTCCCGATATAAATTTTTGCCCCATGCTCTTATAACCTTGGCTTTGGTCAAAGTGTCATAAGTCACATGTCAAGTTCTACCCGTCATTATCTTGTCAATTTGAACCCATCCGTATATACCCCTGACTTTGGTCAAATGGTAATACGACTGTCCCAAACCAACTCATCTATCTTATGCAACAAATGAAAACCCAGCAGCTACCAAACACTATGCCTTGACTTTGGCCAAAATGCATAGCTTGAATACTACTGAATACCCAAATGAAATGACGGAGGGCTACGACTGGTTTTGGCGAAACCGTGAACGTAGTGAACTTGATATAACCGAAGGAACCTGATAGCTTTTAAAAGGAGTGGTTAAATCTCCGCATTTAAAAATATCTGCTTTTAAAATTAACCGAGTGGTTTCTTTTAAATTGTTCCAACGATTTAAACTTGGTTTATTTTCTTTGCATTATAGATAATGCGTCCCATCATTAACCTATCATTGCAGAAAACAACGAAAATACAACGTCCTCTTATGCCATCCGCATTCACCACGGGGTCCCGTCATTACCCGTTAGGTTACTTAACTAACGACAGAGCGGGGGCTGGGCTAGCGCGGGTGCAAAACATAAGTGACGTCTAAATAGCTATCATATATATAGATATTTTACATTCGTCTGACGCAATGATATTCATTCCAGAACACAGATAAACAATATTGGATTTGCAAGCAATCTGTATTTCTTTTGAGCCTGCAAGAAAAGACAGATTACACAGTTGTGATAAATAGCCGTTACCCCACCCTCGACCCCTACGGGTACGACAAACTACCCACCCGGCAGTTTGTGTACCCCACCTTGGGTCAGTCCTAGGAGCAAAAACAGTAAAATGAAATAATACAACGGTGGCTACAACCGCAACCTGGATGTGCCCCGCAAAATAATATTACAACAAATTACATTTACAACAAATGAATTAAATAATAACCCATTGCAAAACCCCGGCTATACACCACAACAGTCCAATACAGTTTATATGCACAAACAGATATAACCATTTCAGAAATATGCAACCCCCTGCCAACCGACATACTAGCAGTTAGGGGAGGTTTACGAACACATTAAACAATCACAGATATAATCCAATATGCAAATATTATACAATTTCGATCGATTAAACATCTTTAATATTGCTCCAAAAACTGCTCTGTTAAACTGAAACCTGAGCAAAATTAAAATATTCCAGAAAATCCCAAATATTACACAGAAGCAACAGAAGAAAAATTGGTTCCTGACTCGCCAACTCGGCGGCGGAACCGCGGTGACTCAGTAGGGTGAGGCCGCGGTTCCGCGGCGCGTTAGACGATTCAGGGGACCATTTTTCTTGGGTGTTCTTATAATGTCTTGTCAAGCTTTCTGAACGAACCTGAAAAATTTTTGGACATCGTTTTAAATTCGACAGAAACTGATATTTTTTAGGGTTTTCCGGCTTCGTTTTTCCGTTCGAAATTCGTACAAATTTGCAATTAAGTTATTTATTGTTTAGCAAGGCTCTGATACCACTGTAAGTCGATGTAGTACACCCCAGTACTTGTGGGGAGGCGGAATTTTCAAAAACGAACTTGTTTAGTGAACGAACATCGACTAACCGCTTGAATCGAAGCTAAACTATAAATAACCAAACACAAAGTGTTTCTTAACTATTGTGTTTAGGGATTATACCTAATGAAACCAGTCCTTCGTCTTTACGATCTCCTTGTTCTCCTCGGCCTTCTCTAGGTAGTAGACGATCCACCCGAGAGCAAAACTCCAAGCTAAACCTCTAAACTTGAGGCAACTAACCTTCTTGGATTGCTAATCAAAGAAGCTAGGATGAAATAGAGTGATGGTTATGGATTGATTAGTCTTTCTAATCCTTTGATCTCAACTCATGAGGTGTAAGGATTAGGGTTTGAAGATGAGAGCTTGAGGAGAGAGAAGATGAGAGATAATAATGAGATGAGATTGTGAGTATCATAATATATTATGAAGCATTCTTATTAAAGAATAAATGAATAAATGTGATGAATAAGCATGCTTCATAAATGCTAAGTGGTGATTCATTAAGCATGTGTCATTAATCATTTATGGTGCAATAATGACAATGATGAATCACTCTCATGACTCACAAATCTTATCCAAAGTATATGCCATCTAAACCTCCTTAGTCACTATCTTCTAGAAGCTTCTCGTACAATTACGAGAACGCCCCTCCAATCCGCAAAAATACGGAAAAACTTTAGACTGTAAAAATCCAATAACCGGATACCAGTAACTGGCTTAAACCAAAGCCGACTGGTAAAAACTGTCCGAAAGTCGTACGCGCGTAAACGCACGTATGCGTCCGAACCCTTGTCGTAAAACTATACGACCTCTATATCGTTTCGTCTGGAATAGCAAACTCTCTGTGTGGGACTCTAGAGACTCGACTACTACGCTGGCAGTGGGTTTAACCACAGACCGCAAGCGGCACTAGCTGTACGTAACGGTCCCCAGGTAGTTGTCGATAAGAAGGCCGATGAGAAAACCCATCCGAACTCCTACTGAGTCTGATGTGACAATCTCCATACAGTCTGGTCCATTCGTCCAAGACTATCGCATATCGGCCTAGGGGGGCGGCAAGCGTCAGTCCCCTAATAGCGGTATAAGTCGTGTCGGAGGGAAGCCCATTACACCCTGAGAAACTACTGGAACCTACCAGCAAATCTCGCTTGCCCTAGCCAGGGACTTTGCGTAATGGCTCTCTGACACAGCACGATATCTACTCCCAATACCGGGAGGGACGAATCCTGTCTAACCGCCACTGCCTCCAAGTGCTCGGGACTGCACCCAACTGCTACCTGTTTGCACGACTCCTTTGAGCCGTGGTACGGTAGCAATCTAAGAACAGTGGGACACACTCGAGGCGAAGTAGCAGTGTCAAGTCTGCGGACTACGCTGTACTCATGTCACCTGGGAACTGTTCACTGACGACTGGTATAAAACCAACCAACAGTTCCCTGTGAGTCCTGTCCGGTGTACCCGTAACCTAACGAGCATCTGTATACTATCTCCAGTACGACGTACTGACGGCTGTGGGACAGACCATCTCCCCAACTGGGATGAGAAGCGTACACACTAGTCTACTCCGGAGTATCGATGCTCTGTCTCGATAATCCAACGACCAGGGACCTGAATAAGGATGTGCTTGTAGACTACCCAGCCCCCACTAGTGTGACTGCCATCACAACGCTGGTAGACAAGCAAGATCCTAAGAGCTCTATCAATACGTACACTCACATATTAAGATAGAAAAACCAAGTAGCATACTACCATGTTTAGCAAGACTGTTATATACATGTGAATATCCCAAGCTTCCATTAAGTAATATACAAACTAGTATGATACATGTAATGGCCTTCTAGGGCATAAACACTAACACTTGTACCCCTTACGAATGCATCGAATAGCCCGCCAATTTTAGAGTAAGGCCCCCTCCGTCTCAACGCCATGAGATATGGGCCCGTTTCCCTCTAGAATCCGGCTATTCGAGCACTCCACTGCGAAGTAATCCTAGTACAGAAAAAGGAAATATATGTACAAGGGTGAAATCGACCTCAACTCAGTCGTGCCCTAAACAAATAATATACAAACTGGCAGAGACGGCAGTCCATATATCGGACACTCGCCCCGCATTATCAAATGTACAAATGAATCTGAACTGTACAACTATCATTGCACCACAAGCTATCCACCATGACAATCCAACCACAACCTTAGCACAACATAGAACATCAACATGAATGTCATGTTCACAACTCGTCGAAAAGAACATATAGCAATTAGACGAATTATACCGCTCTAATGACATTCACGGTCGCAGATAGTAATGTATGTACTGAAAGTAATAAACGGTGTTAAAATAGCGACTATGAAATATTCCGTATTGCCTCAAACCATGAGATGACATAATATGTAATCTAGGGAAGAACAAACAATACCATAAACCCAATATTCAAGATCCCAGAACACACCAAAAAAATCAAGACCCGACTCCCCTAACAAACCGGCGGCGTCGGGAAAATTCCCGATCTCGCTGGCCATACTAAAGAATTTGGGGCTCGTTTTTGGAGTGTGTTCTAGTTGTCTCAAAAGTATTCTTCTGCAATTGTTTAAAAAATTTTAGAAGACAAATAAAAATTGACAGAAACATGAATAATGTCCGTATTGTTTCGGAATTGTTTCGGTTTCGTTACTTTAAACATCATTTAAACTGCTAGTTTAGGATTTATGGGTTGGCTCTGATACCATGTTGGATTATGCCATCTCCCTGGCCATCAACCGTGACCATTTGCGGAACAAAAAATTTTAAAACTGGCGCTAGAACAACCCTATAACCTAGATCTACCATAAACGTAAAGCTAGAAAATTAAAGAGGAGTTAAGAATGGTTATACCGAATGATCTGTGTCCTTCGGTCTTTAACCATCTTCCCTAGCTCCTAGAGGCCACCATGATCAAGCTTGATCGCCGGTCTTCCTCCATCGAAGATGATCCACCTGAGGATTTGTAGTTCGAGCTCCAACCTCATAATCGAGATAACTAGGATATCTAGTTCGCTAAACTAGATAACTTAGAGGATGTAGAGTCTAATGATGGATTAATTTGTCTCCAAACAGCCTAGGTTTCTCAACACATGAGACTCTTAGGGTGGAGGTAGAAGAAGAAACTTGAGGAGATGAGAGTGAAGAAACCATAGAAAATGGCCAAGTGTTGTGTACTAAGAGTGAATCATCAAGCTCACAAAATATCTCACAACACATAAATATCAAGCATGACTCAATAGTGCCACCATGAGTCACCCCATAAGTCAGCATAAAGCCATGCTTAATATTAAAGCCATAACACCTCATCCCTCCACCTCATTAAACCATTTAAATAAATGGTTAAAACTAAAATGAGGTGTCTTCTTCTAGAAGCACCTTGTAATAAATTACATGAATACACCTTATCCGTATATACATACCCGTATCCGTATTGCGAAAAATATGAATACAAAGAGAAGAAAATAATCTAATAATATAATACTACGATCTGGCTTAAACTAAAGCCCGTTAGTATTATCCGTTCGAATCAAGATACGTGCACAAGTGCATGTATGATTGAATGCTGCCGTAAAACCATACGGACTCTACATCGTTTCGCTTGAAGCAGGGAAACCCTCTGTATGGGACTTTAAAGACTCGTCAATACGTTAGCATTGGGTTTAACCACAAGCACATTAGCGGAACTAGCTGTACGTAACGGCAACCCAGGTATTGAGCGAAAGGAAGGCCGACAAGCAAACACATCCAAACCTCTATTGAGCCTGTCCATGACAGTCTCCGTACAGTCCGGTCCATTCTTCTATGAGTATCGCATATCGAGTCTAGGAGGATGGATAAAGTCAGACCCCTAATAACGCGATATTTCATGTCGGTATGAAGCCCATCACCAATTGAGAAACTACTGATCCAAATCAGTAATTCTCGACTACCTTGGCCAAGGATTTCTGGTGATGGCCACCCGTGTACTACGCGACATCAACCCCAAATACTAGGAGAGACGAATCCCCGACGATCCGCTCAATGCCTCCATGTGGCTCGGGACTGTACCCAACTAAAACCTGTTTGCATGACTCCTTTGAGCCATGATAAGGTAGTAATCAAAGCATAGTGGGAACTCACACGAGACAAATGACGATCTCAGATTGACAGACTAACCTATACACATGTCACGTGGGAACTGCTATCTCACAATAGGTATAGTACCAACTAGCATGTTCCCGGCGAGTTCGTCCAGTGTACTCATAACCCAATGAGCACCTGTATACTATCTTAGGTGACTAACATACACCAATGGCTTGTGAGACCGACCACCGCCCCTCGTCAGGGTCTCGATAAGTACACACTAGTCTACTCTGGAGTATCAATGCCCAGTCTCGATACTCCCACGACTGGGGACATTTAAGGTGTGCTTATAGACCACCCAGCTCCCACGTATATGATTGCCATCATAATGCTGGTAGTCAAGAAAGAATCCTATGGGCTTTATCAACATATAATAGTGATCTGTAATACCACATAATGCATGTACATGATGATAAAGACAAACCAGATAACATACTATCATTTTGGATAAGAATGTTCTATCCGTATAGGCCCTACCTCAATCATCATAATCACATGCCTGTGATTACAATAATTGCCTTGAGGGCACTGTAGCCAACACAAGACATCTTCAAGTAGTCTTCTTAGGTTAGAATATTACCATCAGAAGTCTAGCCTTACGTGTTGCCGTGGCGCTTTACTTGAGGTTATGCTCTATTTGGAGCCCCGATGAGTCATAACCGCGCCTTTGTAGGGTGGGATGACATCCAATAGTCTTTAGGCTTGCCATCAAGACCCGAAGCTAGGCTTCTGCCGTCACCTTGCTTTTGTTTTGGTGTCACGCCGATTCTTCGCTGAAGTAGGGTAGACATCTGTTTGGCCTCTATACTTTACATATCACTATCGAGATATGGAGCTAGGAATATGTCGCTACTCCGCTTTTATTTTAACGTTTCATCCGCACCCTGCTGGAATGAGGAGGAACATCGAGATAGTCTATAGGCTATAGATGTACCGTCAAGACTTGGTTATTCTTTTGACGAAGCATGGTGGGAAAATATGGTTCCCTTTCTTTCATTTGTGCCCATGGAATGTATACAAGAGTCAGTGTCGACCTACTAGCAGAGCAGAAAAATTTCTTTTTATATTATATATTCTTCTTTTTTTATATTCCGCGACACTCTATTATTTAAACTTTTCATATCGCAAAAATCGCGATTGCCCAATCATTTCGGCTACACACACACACTCACTCGCCGCCTTTTATTGCGAGTTGCCCTATCATTTCGGCTATTTTTCTTTTTCATACTCGTCAGTTTTTGTAATATTTCAGAAAAATAAAATATTATTTTTGGGAATTTATATAATTAAAATAATAAATATTATGAATATTTTAATGATACGGTATAATTAAATACCGATAAATTGGGAAATATTTGGAAAATTATAGGAATTATTGAAATGAGGTGTTTTATATGATTTAAGCAAATTATAAATTCCTTATGATTAATTATATTCCATTTTAATGTTAATCGTGATTAAATATCATTAATCGTGCATTAAGCTTGTTTTGTGCATGTGACATGCACCAAGTTATTTTTCACATTTGCTACATTTTTCTACCATGGCTTTTATTTTCCTCATGCATGGTTTGTTTTTAAAATTGAGAAAAGAAAAGAAAAGAAAAAAGTAAAGAGAATAAACAATTAGAGTATGGGCAAGAGAGAAAAGGGTGAGAGGTGAGGGGTCAAGTTGACCATGGGCATTTCTTCCTCCATTATTTCCTTCATCTTTTTCCCCACTTCCTCACCATGGCTGCCTCTTCCTCCCTCCTCCTCTACCTCCACTCAACACCACTAAAACCACCTCAAAACAGCATCCCCTTTCACTAAAAACATGCACAAGCTCATCACAAGCACTTTGGACCAAGAAAGTTTGGATTTTGAGCACTTGGGGCAACTCAAAATTTTTCTTGAGTTGCCAAATGAGATAATCCTTTAACCATTAGTGTAGTATTTGGTTTACTTTATCTTCCATGCAAGTTTAGATGTGATTAAGCAATGTTTAGTGAACTTTGAAAATTCCAAGTTGAGAATTAGAGTTTGATTTGAATCCAAAGGTGTAATTAAGATTAGTAGAGACCTTACAACCCCTCTAGTGTTAGAATTCAGGACAAAACCTGAAACTGGAACCCCGAACCCTAAACTTAGAAACCCCGATATCGGATTGGTGTTGGATTTGTGATGGTAATTGGAGAACTGCTATAATCCGGGTATCCTAAAAATTATTTAGCGATTACATAGAGTCATGCAGGCACCTAGGAAGCTAACCCCAAGACCCGAGACCCAAACCCCACTTCCTGGCCGCAATTCGCGACCAGGTTAGGTGTTCTTGGTCTCATGTTTGTTCTGTAGCTCCAATATCAGTAAACTAGACCCCTCCCATATGCAAAATTGACTAATTTCACCTAGGGTAAAATCTGGGACCATTTTCATGAGTTGCTGTCTTGTATTTCGTGATGTTTATGAATTAGAGTTTTGATATTCGTGTTTTTATTGGTCGTTTCACGTTTACACGTCAATCGTCGAGAGTCGTTTGGTTATTCTTTCATGCGTAGACATAGGTTTTAACCTATGTGTGATTCGTATGTCGTTTTGGTTTTCGTGCGTGATTTCTGTTTACGATACTATATGTGTACATATGTAGGTACCCTCGAGTGGACTTGAACAACAAGAACGAGCGTGGTGTTATCGACTTTGGCAAGCAAGGATCAGGTGAGTAGATATATATCTACGGGGGAAGTCGAGTGGATGGCGTATAGCACCCCTGCAGTTTCGTAGTGTAAAGTACGAATATATTATATTATATATATAAAGGTGTGTATTGCGAGACTATAATTATCAAGATAGGTTTATGTGTTCATGGGTTAGTTTAGTGTAATTAGAAGTAACTTGGTTTAGCTTCTTAGTATTGAAACCCTAGATTAATGATTTGCATACACGCGCACATACACACCCGCATACATTTTACTTTCTTGTGCGTATATGGGGATACACACACACACACATATATTTATGAGTGTGTGTGTGTGTGTGTGTATGTATACATATACATGGATAATGAGGATAGCATATGATACTTGGAGACGAGTCGATGTGATTGGGCATGATGCCACGAGATCGGTGATCGTATTATGAGATACGACATGATATTTTAGCGGGTCTATTGGCGATGTGTTTCCATACACATGCATATATATATATATATATATGTATGTTGATGGTATCAGAATGTACTAGACTTACATCAGTACCCCTATTCAGGATATGACGATAAGGATACCAGATGAATAATGAGATAAATCTGATATTCGACCCATACCCTGATTTGGGATGTCGTGATTTACCGTACGAGACATAGTTATGATGATTGATCCGCACCCTTGACTCGAGAATATCATATTATGTATGTTGTATCGTATGTGATACTATTGAGGCGGGATCACCGACTATTATATATATATATATATATATATATATATATATATATATATATATATATATATATCGACTCAGACTTAGATGATTTTCCTTACCCTTTCGACTAGTCTAATAGTTTAGTCCTGTACTTTACTTGTAGATGTTAGACTAGACTCAAGTCATACCTATTTCAAACTAACGAGTCATGAGTATTTAAAGACAGGCCAAGCGATTCTACGGACATTTTAAAGGACGTACATTTTCTTAAAAACACCGTAGCCCTTATTTTCTAAACACCACGATTCGTGTTATTTCAAATGTCAAAACTGTATGTCTCATATATATAAATGTATATTCCTACATGTTGCGTTATTATTCATGTTCTGCATATTCTTTCTGTTCGCATCGCATTGCATGCTTATATTGTGTTTTCATTAGTTATTATTAAAATCATGCTGTCAGGACACCAGCACCATTACCGATGATGCGTATGCTCCACGTACACCTTCTTGCCAGCTCACACACATCATCATCGGTAATTGCTATGTCATGTACACTTTAGAGGATATTATTTTATTGACATAGCTTGCTAGCTGATAGTTCCAATATGTTATTGCTTCCATATCCTAGTTTAATTATTGCATTCCTTGCTTGATATTCGATGCATTCATTTATTTATTGTCATGCAATATTATGGAACTTATTACCGGTATTTCATTGTTTATTTACCCTTGAGATTAGGATTTTGGATTCCATGAGATTTCTGGATTTGGAGAAACCGCAAACATTTTATAAACTTATTATCTTTATAAAAGATAGAAAATTGTGGTTTTCTCATGTTATGATTTGAGATATGTCTACCATGAGTTTTTTCGGCTCTTGAGCGATATCATACACCCGATTCGAGGAGGAGGAGGAACCGTCTGTGGGTGCATGGTGGACCCGGTGCGGTACCCCGGGGCAAGATGGTCGCAGATGATGGCGTTGAGCCTGGCAGAGGAGCACTACCGACCGATGTTTTTATTGTGACTCGACGGATATCCGGAGGATACCGATCGGAGTATAGGCCAGTCCGGGTTGCCGGAGCCTGAAGTTTTGAGATTTGATGATATGGGCCAGTCCGGATAGCCGGAGCCCTAGATATTGAGATTTTAGGTTACGGGCCAGTCCGGATTGCCGGAGCCTGAGATATTGAGATATTGGGATATATGTTTTGTGTCGATACTTGACACTGATTCTATGTTGATTTCATTGATAATACCTCGATTTATATATATACAGAAATCTCACTAAATTAAGAAAATAGTTTTCTCATTCATGATGTATTCTGTTTTCATTATATTGCATCCATACATTATATTTGATATGTTGCTACCTGAGGCACTGACACGAGCACTTGGTATTACACTTATGTATATATATTTACCCTGGCCATTATCAGATGTTTTAGATTATTTTTATATGGATACTATCGTATGACCTAGGATTGAGTCATACATGCGATTTCTGCTCGGTGATGTTTTCTACTCACGAGTTGTCAACTCACCCCCATTGTGCCACAGTTTCTTCCAGGTTTTGCCGTACAAGTTTCCTTGGCGGCTTTGCTGGCACATTGATTATTTTTGGGTGATTGCTTTGGTAGGTGGGTTCACTCGCATCGTGACCACCCTTGTATTTTATTTACATTGTTGGATCTAGTAAACTCCATCAACCAGACTTGTATTATTTGATAGACCTAGAAGACCAGTTGTATATTCTTTCGACTTTAGAGTCGCGCTTGTATTAGCATGGTTTATTTGATGATTTTGAGTTTCCTTTTGAGTTTTGATCCTCTCCCTTCGGCGTTGTATATTATATTGCTTGCGTGGTTGTGACCGCCAATTCGTGAAGAGCTAGCTCCCGCTTGGGGATGCCTTTATTCATATTATGCATGTTGTACCCTTTTGGGGCCAGTATTTACAAAGGAAACTCTGCCGAAATTTTCAGAAAAGACTTGAGATTTTAAAAATGTATACTTCGGTTTATATTATTAAAACCACTTACTTTAAAATAAGTTTTCTTCACTTCTTCTTTAAAATGGTTTAGATTTCTGGGATTTTTGGCTTACTTGAATTAGATGGGGTCCTATAGACTTCATATGATTCAAGTGCCAGTCATGCGCCATTTCGGGTCTTGACAAACTTGGTATCAGAGCGCTAGGTTAACCTTGGTTCGAGTCTATGATTGACTATGTGGTGTCTAGGGCGTTTATATATATTCGGAACCTAAGCTTGTCCTTACGGAACTTAGACTTGGTCGAGGGGGTATTAGACCCGAACTTTCGTCGCGTAGGTTGACCTTGGTTGATGGAGTAGGTGACTTAAGGAGAGTGACGTACCGTGTGTATGTTACACGGCATACTTACGATATGCTACTCCTCTTTAGAAGTCTTAGAATGTACATTTCCTTGCACATTATTATATTCATTCCTATGATCTATCCTCATCGATATCGGTTTATGGTTTTTGTTGCCACGATTACATGGGCAGAGAGAGTTGCGGCTAAAGTTGCGGTCAGCACGAGCTCGTCATGGACGAGGACTGACCAGGGCGTGATTCCAGGGACTCACGATTGTATAGATGTGTCATTTTATTATGTTTTCACGCCATGAGCGTTTGATGGATTGCTTTTACAAATTTCTCGAACGTACAGATCAGCACCAGAGGATTGTGCCACTGTAAGAGGCCAGCCTGAACGTGATGACCGTCAATGCACCGATTATTCTTGATGATTGAGGCACTGTTCAGCGTGTGGACGAATGATTCAGTTGTTGCTGCGATTGACGAGATATCGCCCCAGATGTTTGAAGCTAATGCCGCACGAGTTGTACTTAGAGATATGATAGAAGATCGCTAGTCACCCAAGGAGGAATGACTAGGACATGTGATTCGTTGCCTACCCCGATGCAAGTTCATCAGTTTGATTGATTCCAGCTAGAGACGACTTCACGCAGGTACGTTGGGAGTCAAAGGAAAACGATCGAATGTCAGAAACCCGTTTTCCAAGTTTAAAGTATTCGGAAAAACATGCAAGTAATTCTGTGGACCCTCTAGAAGAATGAAACCTTAACTCAATATAATGACCATGAGAACGCTTTGAAACCTTAGGGTTTGCAGCAGTTCCGCCGTACCATTAATGAGGCTTGGGTTTTCCCTTCTACGGCTGGTCCATAGGTATTATGGCATGTACTGGAATACTATTATACTGTACTCAAGATGTTGAGCTCTTGGGGGATTATGAGACTTTGACAAATCGATCGAAAGGTTCGACGTCATTCGGATATCATGTGATGGGATACATTGCTTGGGAGACTCCAGATACGAGTATAGCCGTTGGAGCGCAGTCCATACAGCCACGAAGAGAAGAGTCCGAATCAGTCGACATTAGAGAAAAGTGGAGTAAGAGATTCGTATGAGATTTCGACGAGATGACGTTCCACTCCGCTGACATCAGAAATGTGATACTCATGCAGAGACGTCGAATATAGATATATCTTTCAGAAGGAGTCATGATGAATACGCAGCCGTTCCGGAACAAGAAATAGATTTAGTAAAAGGATGATGACTTCCGGGCAGTTCGCCAGAAACGAGATTTAGGAGAGACCTCAACAGAACCTTTCTGGAATACAATACGAGAAGACTTGGACCCAGGATCGGTTATATTATGCACACCCAGTAGGCCAGAGTTCGGCATCGTCGACGATATATGTTATGAGTGACCATGACAGTTGGCCAGAGATCTTTAGAGGATGTGCCAGAGCGGGACTGATTCCGCCATCTTTGATTTCGGTATTTTGGGCGATTTATTTGCATGATTGAGATTTTGTGCACCACAGTTGCACTTGACTTCGATTTGATGTCATTCGAGATGTTGATTTTGATTTCATGCCTATGGTATGCATGTGATTTGACTTATGCTTTCGGCATAGTTTTCATGCACTTTTAGTATTTTGATTCGATTTTGTGCACGCTAATGCACATGATTCTGAGATTATATACTACGGTATACCTGATTTGGATTGAGATGTGTTGTATACCATCGATTTTGATTGTGATACTCGATATTTATTTTCATGCACCTTGTGCACTTGAGTTGGATTTTGCGCAGACTTGACGCGCTTGATGCGATTTTGGTGCACACCATATGCACTAAATCAAGATTCTTCGTGCATATCAGATGCACCTGATATTGTTGTCAGGCAAACACTGTTTCCCTTGACAGGTGTTTTCATGCACACCCGTTACACTCAGATTTTGTTTCTATGCACATGTAGGGCACATTGGTTGATTTCGATTCCCGTGCACACCAGATGCACGTCGCATTCTTATGCACATTTTGGGATTGATTTCTTGCGGAGCACTACGTTTTTATGATATTTACTATTTGGTATAGTAGCTGAGCAGGACTAGTCCGAGGACAGTGCATGACTATATTCTTGCATGCATTGATAGTTATCGAAGGGATTTCCAAAAATGAGCTATAGTCTCAGTATTTACCTACGTGTCCGAGATGATACAATTTTTTTTATAAGGGACCCCTTCAAAATTGTTTTCAAAACGGCGGGGCGTGTATGTTAAACAAAGGATGTATATATATAGTTATTTTCTTCCAATAAACGTCCGCCACTGTGCAGTGATACGCGCATCGCACAGCGACTTGAAAAGGTTTAGCATGCATTTATTTCAGATGTTTTAATGATTTTTACATGAATAGTTTGATGTATATCATGTTGATTTCATATTGGGCTTTGACATTGGCGTCTTCGCCATAACTCCGATGATTGCGGGATGCTTGACGGAGTTTTGATTTTGGTTTATATACCCGTTTTTCATGCGCATGTATTGCGCTATGATGTGATTTATATATTTATGATTTCGGAGCCCCGACGACTTGACCTTTTTACTGAAATGTTTTAATATTTGAGGGGTTTAAATTTAAATTCGGGGACCGAATTTCTTTAAGGGAGAAGATTGTAATATTTCAGAAAAATAAAATATTATTTTTCGGAATTTATATAATTGAAATAATAAATATTATGAATATTTTAATGATACGGTATAATTAAATACCGATAAATTGGGAAATATTTGGAAAATTATAGGAATTACTGAAATGAGATGTTTTATATGATTTAAGAAAATTATAAATTCCTTATGATTAATTATATTGCATTTTAATGCTAATCGCGATTAAATATCACTAATCATGCATTAAGCTTGTTTTGTTTATGTGACATGCACCAAGTCATTTTTCACATTTGCTATATTTTTCTACCATGGCTTTTCTTTTCCTCATGCAAGGTTTGTTTTTAAAATTGAGAAGAGAAAAGAAAAAGAAAAGAAAAGAAAAAAGAAAAGAGAATAAAGAATTAGAGTATGAGCAAGAGAGAGAAGGGTGAGAGGTGAGGGGTCAAGTTGACCATGGACATTTCTTCCTCCATTATTTCCTTCATCTTTTCCCCCACTTCCTCACCATGGCTGCCTATTCCTCCCTCCTCCTCTACCTCCACTCAACACCACTAAAACCACCTCAAAACATCATCCCCCTTTCACTAAAAACATGCACAAGCTCATCACAAGCACTTTGGACCAAGAAAGTTTGGATTTTGAGCACTTGGGGCAACTCAAGAATTTTCTTGAGTTGCCAAATGAGATAATCCTTTAACCATTAGTGTAGTATTTGGTTTACTTTAGCTTCCATGCAAGTTTAGATGTGATTAAGCAATGTTTAGTGAACTTTGAAAATTCCAAGTTGAGAATTAGAGTTTGATTTGAATCCAAAGGTGTAATTAAGATAAGTAGAGACCTTACGACCCCTCTAGTGTTAGAATTCAGGACAAAACCTGAAACTGGAACCCCGAACCCTAAATATAGAAACCCCGATATCAGATTGGTGTTGGATTTGTGATGGTAATTGGAGAACTGCTATAACCCGGGTATCCTAAAAATTATTTAGTGATTACATAGAGTCATGCAGGCACCTAGGAAGCTAACCCCAAGACCCGAGACCCAAACCCCACTTCCTGGCCGCAATTAAATCCATTCTAGATGCAATTTGTGGCCAGGTTAGGTGTTCTTGGTCTCGTGTTTGTTCTGTGGCTCCTATATCAGTAAACTAAACCCCTCCCATATGCAAAATTGACTAATTTCACCTATGGTAAAATCTGGGACCATTTTCATGAGTTACTGCCTTGTATTTCGTGATGTTTATGAATTGGAGTTTTGATATTCGTGTTTTTATCGGTCGATTCACGTTTATACGTCAATCATCGAGAGCCGTTGGTTATTCTTGCATACGTAGACATAGGTTTTAACCTATGTGCGATTCGTGTGCCGTTTTGGTTTTCGTGCGTAATTTCTGTTTACGATGCTATATGTGTACATATATAGGTACCCTCGAATGGACTTGAACGACAAGGATGAGCGTGGCGTCATTGGCTTTGGCAAGCAAGGATCAGGTGAGTAGATATATATCTACGGGGGAAGTCGGGTGGATGGCGTATAGCACCCCCGCAGTTTCGTAGTGTAAAATACGAATATATTATATTATATATATAAAGGTGTGTATTGGGAGACTATGATTATCAAGATAGGTTTATGTGTTCATGAGTTAGTTTAGTGTAATTAGAAGTAACTTGGTTTAGCTTCTTAGTCGCGAAAGCCTAGATTAATGATTTGCATACACGCGCGCACACACACTCGCATACATTTTACTTTCTTGTGCGTATATGGGGATATATATATATAGACACACATACATACATATATGTTTATGAGTATGTATGTATATATATATATATACATACATATATTTTTATGAGTATGTATGTATATATATATATACACATATACATGGATTATGAGGATAGTATATGATACTTGGAGATGAATCGATGTGATTGGGCATGATGCCACGAGATCGGTGATGAGACATGGTTCGTATTATGAGATATGACATGATATTTTAGCGGGTCTATTGGCGATGTGTTTTCATACACACGCATATATATATGTATGTTGATGGTATCAGAATGTACTAGACTTAGATCAGTACCCCTATTCAGGATATGAAGATAAGGATACCAGATGTATAATGAGATAAATGTGATATTCGACCCGTACCCAGATTTGGGATGCCGTACGATGGATTTACCGTACGAGACATAGTTATGATGATTGATCCGCACTCTTGACTCGAGGATTTCATATTATGTATATTGTATCGTATGTGATACTACTGAGGCAGGATCACCGACTATTATATATATATCGACTCAGACTTAGGTGATTTTCCTTACCTTTTAGACTAGTCTGTTAGTTTAGTCCTGTAGTTTACTTGTAGATGTTAGACTAGACTCGTGTCATACCTATTTCAAACTAACGAGTCGTGAGTATTTTAACGACAGGCTAAGGGATTCTACGGACATTTCAAAGGACGTACCTTTTCTTAAAAACACCGTAGCCCTTATTTTCTAAACCCCACGATTCGTGTTATTTCAAATGTCAAAACTGTATGACTCATATATATAAATGTATATTCTTACATGTTGCGTTATTATTCTTGTTCTGCATATTCTTGCTGTTCGCATCGCATTACATGCTTATATTGTGTTTTCATTAGTTATTATTAAAATCATGCTGTCAGGACACCAGCACCATTACCGATGATGCGTATGCTCCACGTACGCCTGCTTGCCGGCTCACACACATCATCATCGGTAATTGCTATGTCACGTACACTTTAGAGGATATTATTTCATTGACATAGCTTGTTAGCTGATAGTTCCAATATGTTATTTCTTCCATATGCTAGTTTAATTATTGCATTCCTTACTTGATATCCGATGCATTCATTTATTTATTGTCATGCAATATTATGGAACTTATTACCGGTATTTCATTGTTTATTTACCCTTGAGATTGAGATTTCGGATGTCCATGAGATTTCTGGATTTGGAGAAACCGCAAACATTTTATAAACTTATTATCTTTATAAATGATAGAAAATTGCGGTTTTCTCATGTTATGATTTTAGATATGTCTACCATGAGTTTTCTCGGCTCTTGAGCGATATCATACACTCGATTCGAGGAGGAAGAGGAACCGTCTGTGGGTGCATGGTGGACCCGGTGCTGTACCCAGGAGCAAGATGGTCGCAGATGATGGCGTTGAGCCTGGCAGGGGAGCACTACCGACCGGTGATTTTATTGTGACTCGACGGATATCCGGAGGATACCGATCGAAGTATAGGCCAGTCCGGGTTGCCGGAGCTTGAGGTTTTGACATTTGATGATATGGGCCAGTCCGGATAGCCGGAGCCCTAGATATTGAGATTCTAGGTTACGGGCCAGTCCAGATTGCCGGAGCCTGAGATATTGAGATATTGGGATAAATGTTTTGTGTCGATGCTTGACACTGATTCTATGTTGATTTCATTGATGATACCTCGATTTATATATATACAGAAATCTCACTAAATTAAGAAAACGGTTTTCTCATTCATGATGTATTCTATTTTCATTATATTGCACCTGAGGCACTGACACGAGCACTTAGTATTACACTTATGTATAGATGTTTACCCTGTTTCAGGTTATTTTTATATGGATACTATCGTATGATCTAGGATTAAGTCATACATGCGATTACTGCTCGGTGATGTTTTCTACTCATGAGTTGGCAACTCACCCCCGTTGTGCCACAGTTTCTTGTAGGTTTTGCCGTACAAGTTTCCTTGGCGGCTTTGTTGGCACATTGCTTATTTCCTGGTGATTGCTTTGGTAGGTGTGTTCACTCGCATTGTGACCACCCTTGTATTTTATTTATAATCTTGTATCTAGTAAACTCCATCAACCAGACTTGTATTATTTGATAGACCTAGAAGACCAGTTGTATATTCTTTCGACCTTAGAGTCGCGCTTGTATTATCATGATTTATTTGATGATTTTGTGTTTCCTTTTGAGTTTTGATCCTCGCCCTTCGGCGTTGTATATTATATTGCTTGCATGGTTGTGACCGCCAATTGGCGAAGAGCTATCTCCCGCTTGGGAATACCTTTATTCATATTATGCATGTTGTACCCTTTTGGGGCCAGCATTTACAAAGGAAACTCTGCCGAAATTTTCAGAAAAGAATTGAGATTTTAAAAATATATATTTCGGCTTATGTTATTAAAACCACTTGCTTTAAAATAAGTTTTCCTCACTTCTTCTTTAAAATGGTTTAGAATTCTGGGATTTTTGGCTTACTTGAATTAGATGGGTTCTATAGACTTCATATGATTCAAGTGCCAGTCACGTGCCATTTCGGGTCTTGACAGCTTTATTGTGAGTCGAATATTTGTGAAAGATTCTAGTGCCCTCGCCGCTAACCCGCAGCCAATGCGGAATTAAAAAAAATTTCATGGCACTAGAAATTAAAACCCAAGAATCGAATCAAACACCTAAACTAGAAAGCGCACAAAGATAGAAATCGCAACCTTTATAGCGTCTTCATTAGCTCTAATTGGGTTGGACTCTATTATTCTCTCAAGAGCTCCGGATCACATTTGCAAGCCGGCCCTCCTTCTCCGAAGATGATCCACCGGAGGGAACCCATTCAAGCTCCGGCTTCACCAAGTGATGTAACCGATGCTCCAAGCTCACTAGGAATGGAGAGTGGGGATGTAGGAATTTTTTACTATAATTTTCTCTCAAATCTAAGCTCAAGAGAGTATCTAAAGAAGGAGGAGGAGATGAAGAAGCATAGTCATGAGCAAGTGTTGAAGGTATGAGTGAAGAATGAATCAAGTGTAGAGTGAAGAATGGCTTCATAATTTTTAGCAACCATACTAATAAAAATCTCAAATCAATATGTAATAAAATAAAGAAGCCCATTTCTCTCTAAATGTCTTCAACCATGTTCAATGCCACCTCACCCTCCACCTCATTTCATGAATATTCATAAATGAATATTCATAAATGAAGTGTCCATCATTTAAAAAAAATTCCGTATATACAACCCGGTATACGTATCGAAATAAATATAACCGTATCGATATAAAAATACGAATAATCAAGAGAGAAAATGAATAGTTAGAATACGTGTATATATATATAATTAAATCAAAACTTGATTTAATAATCCGGCTTAATCTTAAGCCGCTGGTGTTAGTGTAACGCCCCACGCCCCAATACAGATGGTATTGTCCGCTCTGGTCAAAACCGCACGGTTTACCCTTTAGAGCGAACCGGACCCGACCAGGGGCCACTTCCCAAGAGGTCATCCATCCTAAGACTTCCATAGCCCGAGCATACTTAGCTACGGAGTTCTCAAGCTCCTGTAGTGCCGATTCACTTAAAAGGCGCCTCTGTAATTGAGGGTGGCTTCATTACATTTATAATGCAGTTCGGTCATTTTTCGGAATGTGTTCCGAAGATTCCCTATTGTTCTAAAGTGGGTCCCACGGACTCAAGAGGTGGCCCTGACGGACTCAAGAGGTGGCCCCCGCCCCCTCGGCATGACAATTGGCGTGGCACTTTATTTCGTATGACACTTTGTTCCGTATGCAAGAACCGGGTCCCGACATTCTGCCTACTTTTGGACAATGGTTCGTCCTTGAACTATAGACCTACTACTGAGGGACCTGCATGGACCGCCAACAAAAACCTATCACGCCACGCTTTCCAGTAGACGGAAACGGAGACGTGGCAAGCCCGCGGTATATTTATCCAGAGAAGGTTATTCCCTAAATAAATATACTATGCGTATTGAAAAAATAATACTCAATATAAGAATAAATGGAAACTATAAAAATTTTCAACAAATATCATTATTTGCATTCAACTTCCAATATTTACAAGTACATGAGTTTTAGCTGGAAAGTAAATACAATAAAAGAAAATGCCTAAACATGTGGCATACATAAACTGAAGGAAAGTGAAGCTGAGCTAGTCCTGAGCAGCAATCTGGTTGTAGTCCTTCTCTGAAGCCTCCACTTCATCCATCTCGACCGTATCTGACAAACATTCCAAGAAAATAAGGGTGGATGGAATGGCTATCAGTGAACTAGCGCTCGGTAAGTCCCAAGGATAAAGTAAGAGTAAAGAAAATAACAAATATAGAATATATAGATGACGAGTAAGAGTATATGTTCATGGATGAATATGTACTATAGGTCTCTATATGGTCACTATGTTAACGTTAAGTTTCAAGTGTGAATGTCAACGCAACCGTAGAAGTATTCATGAGCTCAAGAGTGAGGTCCGTGGAGCAAGAAAACACGGGCCTATTTCATGTGTTAGCATCGGGACTTTATGTTGTGGATGAATCAACCCGACTGATATTCGAGTAAAATAAAAAAAGAGGTTAATACGGGACTCTTGAAACTCCGTTGGATTCACACAAGAAACTATCCCAAACACCCTGAGTAAAAGTATACTTAATTAACTTGATTGATTGGTTATATCATGTCTTGATCGAAACCATAGATTGCAAAAGATGTAGAATGAAATCGAGCGAGTCAGGTAATATGCGAGTCATGTCAATTGCAATCTTGGTTCGAGTCATATTAGTTCGAGGATACTGGGTTTGAGTTCATGTTCAGGTTTAGATTCGAGTTGGGTTAGAGTTCGAGTTTGTGTTCGAGTTTGAGTTCAAGTTTAGATTCGAGTTTGGATTTGAGTTTAGTTCTTTTTCATATGAATTGTTTTAAACTGTTAAAAAATCTTATGTTCAGGAGAAATAGGCAACTGCTGCATATGGACGGCAGGATTTGTGTCTTTTTCCAAGACAATTGCCATTTGATAACCCCGTTAAGTTATCTAACCTGAATAGGCAAGCACTCACTTTCTCCGGCTCCCTGGGACATAAGAGAAATGATACCGCTTAAACCTATATTAATTCTAGAGTCCTTAAAATGTTCTTTGCATATCTGGGGGGCTTATGAAAAATACTTTAATATAGTTTAAAAATAAACCTCGAGAGTGATTTATAATATTTAGGGTTTTCATGAACATTTATTTTAATTGTTGTGGTGTTTTGATGATAAAACCTAGCTTTTGAAAGTTTATGGTATTTTTATGAAAACTACTACTTTTGGAAACTTGGTGGTATTTTATTAAAAATTCGAATCTTTCATTTAAAAAATATAGTTTCATAATATGTTTTATTGAAAATACGAATTCATAGTTTTATATAATTTTCCAAAATTTAGGAGTTCTGCATTTCGCTCTACTATCCCAAGGATGTGCGATAATCCGCACCATCCATTAGCAGGTCCCCTAACGAGAGTTGTAGAGGCGTAATTACCAAGGATTACAAAAATACCGATTGAAAGAAACCCGTTTTGAAAAGGTGTGGTATTTTAATAAAAAAATTATTCTTTAAATGAACCATAGATCTAGAATACCATGCTATGAAACCATAGTGTGCGTGTGGAGTACGTCGTTACCTCGTGAAGTTTTCTTAAAAGTAGATAAACTAAGTATCGAGAAAGGTTATACTAAATTTCATGGTATTTTAATGAAAAAGTTTATTATATGTTTGTTTCACATAAATTTTTTTGTTAAATTAAAAACTAAATGATGTGAATAAGGTAAAGATTAGTATAGAATATTAGTTTGATCTAATTTTCTTATCAAGTGGATTACAAATATTAAAAAGAAGATTATATCGGAGATAACTCCACTTTTATCGATTTGTTTTAAAAATTATTTTGAGATGGAAAAGGAGAAAGATGAAGGGACTTACTCGTTGCGTAGCATTAGGAAGACGTTAACGAAGAGAGGGGGTTCTGTGGCGTCGCGGAAACTCCGAAAACGATTTCGATCTTCAATAAAAAGAGCTTCGTTGCTAACTCCACTTGCACTTAGAAACTTTTGGAAGAATTTTGATAGAAATTTTCAGAATAAAGGGGAGCTAGGGCATGAGGCGGTATTTATAGTGAAGAATTTAGGGTTTGGGAATTAAAAATTGAATTAAAAGAATTAAAATGATGTTAAATGATTAATTTAAAGTTCACTGTTTAATTGCAGGAAAATCAAACAGTGCAGCGGAGTTGAGGGGAGCTGAAGGGGTGTGTGTGCAAAGCACGGAGGGATTTGGAGCAAGGCGGACCGTCGGTGGCAGCCAAGAGCAAGGAATGGGAGGTTGGATTTAGCCCAATCGCCTCAAGATTCGTGCCACCAGCTTTAAACAGTGTTTACTCCTTTTTGCGCATGTTTGATTTTTTTGAAACTTTGTGTTTCTTCGTGAATTGCACGTGCAACTCTTGGGCTTCCTAAAAATTAAAAAGAAAAATCTAAAAAATAATTAGGTCTGATGGGATTCGAACACACAGGCTACGTCGCAGAATTGTAGAGGCTTTACCAATGATCTACAAGTTATTTCTTGCTTTTATTAAACAAATTTAACTTATGACTCTTGCACATGCTGAAATACCCTTTTCTATACAATAAAAAAATAATTTTTTGTATAGAGATTTCAGAGTCATTACATTCTACCCTCCTTATAAAAATTTCGTCCTCGAAATTTACATTTAAATAAAGACTTATTTTCAAAGAGGTAAGGGTATCGTGTACATATATCTTCTTCTCTTTCCTAAGTTGATTCTCCTGGCGAATCCTTTCTCCATATCACTCGGACCAAGTTCACCATCTTGTTCCGCAATATCTTCACCTTTTGATCCAGGATCTCAACTGGTTATTGCACGCAGGTTAGGTCAGTCTGTACCGTGAGTTCTGAGTAATCAAGTATATGGCTGGGGTCGCTCACATATCGTCATAGTTGGGATATGTGGAACACGTTGTGCACTCCTTCCAACGAGGGTAGTAGTGCTAAACGGTACGCCACTTCTCTAATTCGTTCGAGTATGTCGAACGGTCCTATGTATCATAGACTTGTAGTCTGATAACGCGAAGGTCGCAGGTTCGAGACCTGCATAGGCCACCATAAATGTAACGCCCCATCACTCAGTACAGATGGTATTGTCCGCTCTGGCCGAAACCGCACGGTTTTTCCTTTTAGAGCGAACCGGACCCGACCAAGGACCACTTTCCGGGAGGTCACCTATCCCAAGACTTCCCTTGCTCGAGCACGCTTAACTATGGAGTTCTCAAGCTCCTGTAGTGCCGATTCACTTAAAAGGCACCTATGTAATAGAGGGTGGTATATTACATTTATAATGCAGTTTGATCCTCTTTCGGAATGTGTTCCGAAAATTCCTCATTGTTCTACAGTTGGTCACACGGAATCAAGAGGTGGCCCCCACCCCATGGTATGACAATCGGCGTAACACTTTGTTCCGTGAGCAAGAACTGGATCCCGATAATTATCAACAGTCTGATTAAAGTCCGTGTAGCTTGTACAGATATTTAATCAGACACCAGTATATACTAACATACGTCATTTACATTATATCGTCTGAACCAGGAAAATCCTCTGTGTGGGACTCAAAATACTCGTCAATATGCCAGCTGTGGGTCTAACAACAAGTACGTTAGCGACACTAGCTGTACGTAATGGCTACTCAGGTATTGAGCGAAAGGAAGGCCGACGAGCAAACTCATCCATATCCCTACTGAGCCTATTTGTGACAATCTCCGTACAGTCTGGTCTGTTCGTCTAAGAATATCGCATATCAGGTATAGGGGGTGGATAAAGCCAGACCTCTAATAACGTGATATTTTGTGTCGGTGTGAAGCCCATCACCTACTGAGAAACTATGGATCCAAATTAAAAATTCTCGTCCATCTTGGCCAAAGATTTCTGGTGATGACCAACCATGCACAGCGCAACATCTACGCCCAATACCGGGAGATACGAATCCCCGACGATCCGCTCACTGCCTCTAAGTGGCTCGGGACTGTACCCAACTAAAACCTGTTTGCATGACTCCTTTAAGCCGTGGTAGGGTAGTAATCAAAGCACAGTGGGAACTCACACGAGACAAATGACGATCTCAGGTCGACAGATTAACCTGTATTTATGTCGCTTGAGAATCACTACCTGAAAATATGTATAATGCCATCTAGCATGTTTCCAGCGAGTCCGCCCAGTGTAACTCATAACCCAATGAGCATCTGTATACCATCTTTGGTGACCAACTGACACCAATGGTTTGTGAGACCGACCACTGCCCCCCGTCGGGGTCTCGAAAAGTATACACTAGTCTACTCCGGAGTATCGATGCCCAGTCTTTATACTCCCTTGACTAGGGACATTTAAGCATGTGCTTATGGACCACCCAGCACCCACATATATGATCCCCATCATAATGCTAGTAGTCAAGCAAGAATCATATGGGCTCTATCAACAAGTAATTTTGATATTTAATACCACATAATGCATGTACATGATGATAAAGTCAAACCAGATAGTATACTATTATCTCGAGTAAGATTGTTCAACCCATATAAGTCCTCCCTCAAACATTATAATCGCCTGCCTGGGATTACAATAATTGCCTTGAGGGCACTATATCCAATAATTTGGTATGATGGTACCTTATTTGGCATTAATATTGCTACGACTGGAATTCCAGGAGAAACTACCATATTCCATTGCCAATTTCGGCCAATGGTGGCTTAGGTAATAGGTTTAGATCCCTGTTAACTAAGGCTTTTTCGATTTAACGAGCCATAAGGGTCTCATAAAGGTATTTTTCCTTATGAATCGTGAGGATCTCATAGGTTTATTTTCTCCTTAGGAGCCGTGAGGGCTCCTAAGTGTGTTTTCCTCCTGTAAATCGTAAGGATCTTACAGGAGTACTTTCTCCTTGCGAGTCGAAAGGACTTGCAAATGTCGTTCATCTTGTCGAGCAATATTTTTTGTTTTTGGTGGAACTTGGTTAGGAATATATTTATTTACGCCCGTAAATTATATACAAGAGTCGATATTGGACTGCTTATAGTGCATAAATTTGTGAGGTTATGATGGCTTAAGAACATGTTCAAATCCCTGTAACTTAAGGCTTTTGAATTTCATAAGCCGTGAGGGTCTTACAGAGGGTATATTCTCTTTACTAGTCGTGAGGATCTCGTAAGTGTATTTTCTCCTTAGGGATCGTATGGATTCCTAAGTGTGTTGCTCTTTTGTGAGTCGTAAGAATCTCACGCATGCGTTTTTTCTCACAAAATCGAGAGAACTTTGTAAGTGCATTTTTCTTTTCTTTTAACGAGTTCGCGCCCTTTTGGGTTTTCACAAGCTCACCCGTAGCCCTGCAGTTTTTACTCATGGCGCACTTTCGGGTTTTCATCCATGCCCATTTTGCTTGTGGACAATTTTTTTTACATCGCTTAAAGAGACAGGCGGCCCGTAAGGTAACTCACTATCGGCTATAGTTCAGGACATTTTTCGAAGGACCGCATCATATAGGACTTGGGAAAGATATAAATCGTTTTATGCTCGTAGATTGTATACGGTGTTCGATATGGAGACCTACCGTAGGGCAATATATTAGTTCAAAGACATTACGGTCCACCATCATGTATATCATGAAGAGTATGCGGGTTAACATATTAGTTTTAGGGACATTTCGGTCCAACATTCCCATATTCATGACGAAATGATAGTTTAAGGACATTTCAGTCCAATACCAGTTTAAGGACGTAGTGGTCCATGGCGCACATAATAAGAAGCATATCATTTGGTACCACTTTCAGGGTTTTGACTCAGAAAGATAGTGAGCGGACATAAGCGTCGTCATCTATTATTGACCTAAGTCGCGACTCTTCTAGCGTAATACTTTTTGAGAAATCAGCCGTTTATTGGCCGGAATGGCCTTTCTCCATGCATATCCATGAGCAGCTCTACCTTAGTAGACCTTATCTATGATGTACAAGCTTTCATAGTTTGGCTCGAACTTTCCCCATTTTGCATGATTGGGAATGATTAGTCTTTTGACAACCAGCACAAGTTCGCCTTGGCAGAATGTTCTTGGCCCGATTATTCTTTCATATGATCGTGTCATTCTTGCCTTATAACCCTCCAGATTTTAATGTGCTATAAGGCGGGTTTCATCGAGGACATCGAGCTCCTCAGGCCTAAGATGTGCATTTTCTTCATCCGTTAGCTCATATTGAACTGCCACTCGTAATGAAGTGAGTTCTGTCTCCAGTGGGAGTACTGCTTCAGTGCTAAATACTAGTACATATGGTATTGTATTTATGGCCATCTTGAACGTTGTTCGGTATGACCAAAGAGCTTCATGCAACCCCTCGTGCCTGTCCTTTTTGTTTCTGGACACCGTCTTTTTTATAATCTTGGTCAAGGCTTTTTGAATGCTTCAGCTAGACCATTAGCCCAAGGATTTTAGATCGAGGAGTATCTCCAGTCTATCTTGTGTAGCTGTGCGAAACGGCTTATTTTGTGGCTTCTATAGGCTGATCCATTATCCAAAATTATCTGTCGTGGAGTTCCGAACCGGTAAATGTCCTGAGTTTTGAAGGAGTGGAGGATATTCTCCGTCTTCACCTCCCTTAGCGGTACTTCTTCTATCTGCTTAGAGAAGTAGTTGGTTGTTGCTAGTATAAACCGATGTCCTTTGGATGACCGATTCGATAGGGCCGATTAAATTTGTTCTCTACATCTCGAACGGACAACTGACTACTGTCGGATGCAGCAGATTTGGATGTTTGTCACGCCCCGCTTCCCAGTATACGGGCAGAGGACGCGACGAGACCGCTACGTATTTACTCAGAAGTAAACACGCTAAGCATATCTAAGCAATATAAGTAATATACACAAGAGACAAAGACAATATATATAATTGAACATCAACTTTATTTATTAACATTCTTTTTTACAATACATCATAAAAGTAAATACATGGAATGGAAAGCAATGCCTAAATAGTGGCATAACAGAAATGAAAATACAGAATGTAAATGTGTACAAGGAATCTAAAGCTTTGGGTCGTAAGCTAGCTGGTCCAAATCCTCGCTGGTGGGCTCGATCTCCTGAAGGTCCGAATCACCTGACGACATTCCAAAGAAAAAGAAAGAGGATGTCGTCAACGAACAAATCGCTCGGTAAGTTCCAAAGATGAGGGATAAATAGAATAGATAGAGAGAGTGCAACTTTTAAAGCTTTATTATATTGTTAACGTTGTTGTTTGTAGCTTGGTACAGCAGAGGCCAGTGTATACGAGAGGAGTCGCAGTAGACCAGAGACTAAGGTGGACGGAAAGTACAAGGAACCGTTCAGCCACGGTACAACGTCAATTGAATTCAGGTTAGGTGTCTTAATGGTTGCAGTCTCGTGCCACTTCTAACACTTTCCGTACCAATCTACCCTTTATAAACCCCGCGATATCTTGTTTGTATTGTTTGTATTGTATTGTAAATTGTAATGTCTTATATTATAGATTGTATAGATGGATGACTTGCCGAAACCATGATATCAGTAAATGGATGTAACTGGAGAATCGTGTAGATGGATGTATATCCATCGTTCGGTTCAGTCAATACAGATTGAATAGATTGAACAGATTGATTATATGGATTCATGGATTCATATTGAATTGTACTTTGTACTTGAATCATATTCAAGTCAGATTATTTATAATGAGACTCAGTCTGAGTCAGACAATTAGAAAAGAAATTGAAGTCCTGAATAAGGTTTTGGTGTTATCGGTAACCGCTGCACATGGACGGCATAATTTGTGTCTTTTTCAAAGACGATTACCGTGTTGATAATGTTGGAGATAGTGCCCTCAAAGTCAATTATTGGATCGCAGGTACGTGATTGCAATGATTGAGGCAGGACCTATACCGATATGACAGTCTTGCTCGAGATGATAGTATGCTATCTAGTTTGTATTTATCATCGTATACTTGCTTTACTTCACTATTGCATGATGATAGAGCCCATAGGATTCTTGCTTGACTACCAGCAGTATGATGGAGATCATATACGTGAGAGCTGGGGTCTATAAGCACATCCTTAAAGAGTCCCTAGTCGTGGGAGTTTCGAGACAGGGCATCGATACTCCAGAGTAGACTAGTGTATACAGTCGAGACCCCGACGAGGGGCAATGGCCGGTCTCACAAGCCATTGGTGTCTGTTGGTTCACCTAAGATGTATACAGGTGCTCATTGGGTTATGAGTACACCGGACAGGACTCGCCGGGAACATGCTAGTTGGTATTATACATATCGTCAGATAGCAGTTCCCTGGTGACATGTGTACAGGTTAGTTCATTGACCTGAGGTCGTTATTTGTCTCGTGTGAGTTCCCACTGTGCTTTGATTTCTACCCTACCACGGCTCAAAGGAGTCGTGCAAACAGGTCTTTTTTGGTACAGTCCCGAGCCACATGGATGCAAGTGAGCGGATCGGCATGGGATTCGTCTCTCCCGGTATTGGGGGTGAGATCGCGCTGTGTCTAGGAGAGCCATTACACAAAGCCCTCGGTCGAGGCAGGAGATTTACTGGTAGGTACTCCAGTAGTATCTCAGGGTGTTCTGGGCCACTCTCTGACACGACTTATACTGCTATTGGGGGTCTGACGTTCCCAGCCCCTAGGCCGATATGCGATACTCATAGACGAACGGACTGGACTGTATGTATATTTTCACTGTTAGGCTCAGTAGGGTTTATGGATGAGTTCGCTCGTCAGCTTCCCTTCCAATCAATACATAGGCAACCGTTACGTACAGCCAGTACCTCTGACGTGCTAGTGGTTATACCCAGTGCCAATGTGTTGATAAGTCATTAGAGTCCCCCACAGACACTTTCCCAAGTTCGGGCGAAACGTTGTAGAGGCCGTATGGTTTTATGGCAGGGTTCGGAAAATACACGTGCGTTTTCGCACGTGTCATTTTTCGGGCAGATAATACTGGTAGGCTTTGGTTTAAGCCGGATCCCAGTATTATACTTTGTAGATATAATATCTTTGTCTCAATTGCATTTGTATTCGGTCGTAATACAAATGCGGGTATGTTTATACTGTTACGGGGTTATCCTGAAATTCGTTTCAGGATCGCTTTTGGAGGTTGCCAGTTTCCAGTTTTCTATCATCCGTATTAAACATTCGGTTTAATACGTATTTATCTTTTCTTGATGAGTGTGGAAGGTTCTAGATGCTTCTAGATGATGACTAGGATGATGAGGTGGCTAGTGAGTCATTAGTTCATTAATTGTGCATTTAATGGATGATGACTAGGTTACATGATTCATTTGTGTGCAATTAATGTTTGTGCTAGGTGTTTAAATGACTCATCCTCTTCATTATTGTTATGGTGACCCTCCCCTCTCCTACATTCACCTCCCCCCTCCAAATATGGCCGTCCCCCTCTTGGTGAATGAAGCGGATTGATTTTTGGGAAAAAGATTATGGTTTGGGTTCATGAAAATTAGATAGCCTCTTTTCTCATTTCACCCGATCCAAAAGGAAACTTCATTAGCCGTTCGTCCATAGCTTTGGACGTAAAGAGACAAAGTATTCTACTCATTCTCTATATCAATCTTGGTCATCTCTTTTAGCAAACTTGATGATCGAGTTGCCTCGGTTCAGAGGCGGGAGCCCGTTTAAAGATCCGTCAACGTGGTGCCACCTGGACGAGAAGACTGGAGATTCAGGAGATCGGAGCAGTCGCAACAAAGCGTGGGATGATGTTTGAAGACCGAAGGACTCGGAACGTTCGGTATAACATTTCTACCCACTTTGTAGTTTGTTAGTTTAGCTTTAATGGCAGATCCGGGTTATAGTACGCGATAGCGCCAGTTGTAAAAGTTTTTGTTCCGCATTTGGCGTCTGTTAGACGGCCGGGGCGCTACCGTGGACTTACAGTGGTATCAGAGCCTCACCATTAAGCTTTACTAACTTGTGCTAACGCGTTTAAAATATCGATCGAACGGATTTTCGAAAACCGCAAATTCCAGGGTTAAAGTTTCTGTCGATTTTGAACAGTGCTCCAACTTTTTCCAAAGAGCTTCATTTTGGAAATTGTGGTTTTTTGTATATATCTTTTGGGCCCAGATTTTATTACTGTACAGCAGATGTACGTTGGGCCCACTTCGGGAAGTTTTGTCGATCGAAATTTTAAACTTGTTAGTATGCAGTATTTATATTATATCTCCGACCGGGAATGTCATTTGAGCGGTAAACAACGTCTAATTGCTATAGTTCTTTTAGACGGGTTTGCGAACGTGACATTCGCGTTGATGTTCTGTGTTGTGCTGTGATGTTGCGGATATGTCGTGGTGGATAGCAGGGTGCAATGATAGTGATGTTTGGATTTATTTGTACATTTGATATTGCGGGGCGGGCGTCCAACATGTGGACGGCCGTCACTGCCTGTTGTATAATATTCTTTTGGGGCACGACTGGGTTGAGGTCGATGTACCCGTTGTACATATTTTTATTTCTGTACTAGGTTTACCACGTGACGGAGTGCACGGATAGCCGGGTTCTGGAGGGCAACGGGGTCCGTATCTCATGGCTTTGAGAGGCAAAGGGACCTCAATCTAGAATTGGCAGACTATTCGCCGCACTCGTAGGGGGTACAGGTTGGCCCAAGGAGAGGTGCTCAAGTTACCGGATTCTGTAAAGTGCCGGGTAGTCCATTCATATTGCTGTAGGGGGCTGCCTCGCTTTAGGTTTTGACAGGTAACTTGCCGCACCCGTAGGGGTCTAGGTTTCATTGCACAGGCTATCCACACGACCAGGGGAACGTCGAGTTTCAGCAGCGGCTCTGTGAAACCCGGGGATCCCAGATTATCTGTATTGTTCTGTGATGCTTATTACTTTTCTGTAATGTTGCATATTATCACGCCTGGAGCGATTATTGTATATTGGTATATATACTATTAGATGTTGTATATGTTTTACACCCGCGCTAGTCCAGCCCCCGCTCTGTCGTTAGTTAAGTAACCTAACGGGTGATGACGGGACCCAGAGGCGAATGCGGATGGCATATACGTGCATTATAATTTCATTCTTTTCTGGTGTGATTGATTGATGGGACTGCGTTGATTCTTATCAATGCAAATAAAACAAACCTATATTTGATGTTGTTGGAACAAATTTTAAAAGGTGTTATTACAAAGACGTTTCCTTTTGTTTTGCATAGTGATATTCAGTTAGAATATTTTACACCTCATTCGACGAGGCAAGGGCTGAGATCCCTTCACCGGGAGTGACCCCTTGGGCAGAAGTTTGCGTCAGGGTAATAACTTCACTATAGTCGATTACAAGTTGCTTTGCATCGTGGTATTCAGTTGGAATATCCTGCACCTCATTCCACGAGGAAAGAGCTGAGATCCCTTCACCGGGAGTGACCTCTTTAGCAAAGGTTTTTCGTTACTATATATTTATATAAAAGCTATCAGGTTCCTTCAGCGATATCAAGTTCGTTACGTTAAAGGTTTTTCGCCAAAAACCAGCCGTAGCCCTCCGTCATTTCTTATAGATGGTCAGTAGTATTCAAGCTATGTTTGTTGACCTTCGTCAAGGCATAGTGCTTGGTAGCTGCTGGGTATTCATTTGTTGCATAGATAGATGTGTTGGTTTGGGACAGTCGTATAGCCTTGTTGACCTTCGTCAAGGGCTTGTACGGGTGGGTTCAAATTAACCTGGACAATGACGGGTAGAACTTGACATGTGACTTATGATTTGTTGACCTTCGTCAAGGTCATAAGAGCACGAGGCAAAAATCACATCGGGAGTTTCAAAGATACAGGAAACTTGCCAGGCATGCGCATACCTTCTGGAGTGTGATAACTTGAGTGGCTTCCATCGAGTTATCATGCGATGAGAGTTGGATCCCGATTCTCACTGATGAGTTAGTTTACTCTTCGGGTGATCACACTAAGCCTTGCAAAGATTTTTCGGAGGTCTGCATCTCGTACTACTAAGCCCGAGGATGTGCGATAATCCGTACCATCCTGAACGGGTTTCCTAAAATGGGTTGTAGCGGCGCATTGCAAAGATTTGTTAAAATACATATCTTGTAGAAAAGGTTTTTATAAGTTTGAAGTAGTTTTGTGTAAAATCATATTTTCCCAAAACTATGTTCCCAAAAATCATCGTGCTATATTACATATTAGTGTTGTGAGGAGGTAGGTCATTACCTCGTGAACTATCTAAAGGTATATCAATGGGTAATGGTATTTTAGGTCTATACTAAACTATATGGTATTTTTCTGTAAAAGTGCTATAAAAATTGAAATATGAATTCTTTTGATATGAAACTTGTCAAGATGTTTTGTTAATGTTTAGTGATCATGATGTGAGAGTTTGGTATTATTGTTCTTAAGAAAAATATGATTTTTAAGGAAAAACCGAATCGGAAGTCGGATTAACTCCGCTTCCGTCGGGTTTAGAATTCTAATTTTTTAGAATAGTAAAGAGAATGGGGAGAAGGGACTTATGGGATTGTAGGATAGAGGGGAGGAAAAGGAAGAAGTGTGAGGCGCCGGTGCGTCGTTTCGTCGCCGGAATCTCCTCGAATGGTCGTCGGAAGTTCGCCCTTTGCTAACTCCACTTGCACACACAAAGTCTATGGAATTTTCTTGATATTTTGGACAGAGATTTGGAAGTGAGTAGGGGTGAGTTTAGGTGTGGTATTTATTGGAAAAGTTAGGGTTTAGGGTAGATGAAAGGGTGTGAAAAAATTGTATTAAATTTTGCATTTAAAAAATTAAAAAGGGTGTTTTAAATTCTCTGTAAATGTGCAGGGATTTTAAACAGTACAGGGGTTATGGGGAGGCAAAGAGGCAAAGATCTCAAGAAGGGAAAAATCAGATTTGGACTGAGTCGGCCGGCGGCGGCGGCCGAGTCAAGCGATTCGCCGGCCGAGTCGGGCCGAGTCTCTCTGCCACGTGTCCCTCGTCGCTTGGTCTACCCCCTGAACTCGTTTCTTTTATATGTGACTTTTGGTTTTTACGAGTTATACACGTATAGAATCTTAGGCTTCTAAAAGATTAAAAGAAATTAAAATAAAAATAATGTATGGCTGATGGGATTTGAACTCTGGTACTTTGGTTCAGCAGTGCATGGTCTTACCAATGAGCTACAAGCTCCTTCTTGCTGTTAAAAAGAAAATCAAACTTATAACTTGTGCTCAGGAAAAAGTACCCCTTTCTGTATTTTTGAAAAAATTCTACAGAAAGTTTAGGGTTGTTACATTCTACCCTCCTTATAAAAATTTCGTCCTCGAAATTTGTAAAAGGAAAGTGTAACAGATTTAAGGAAAGTTTAGAGATAAAACTATTGATAGTGTATGAAAAATATGTGAGAGAACGAAAGAATGCGAGAGATTTGAAAAGAGTTGAGGAAATTACCAGTGTTACCTTGGTCTACGGCCTCTGCTTCTTCGACCGCTAAAAGGAAAGCCTGACGCCGTGGTATATTCCTCTTAACTGGAGGCACATTCCTCTGTCTTTGGGGCATGTTTCTCTGCCCTCGAGGCATGTTCCTCAGTGCCTGATGTAATTGGCGAGTAGGCTGTGCAGGTGGTGGAGCTAGGAGTGCAAGACGAGGTGCAGGAGCCTGGATAGCTAGCCGCTGTGGGTAATTGGTGGGTTTGTGAGCTGGGTTGCGTCTATAAGGACAGTTTCCAATTCCGTGAATGGTCGTTCCACAAACTAAGCATAGGCCTTTTGCGCGCCTACAGTCCTTCCACAAGTGTCCTTCTCTCTTGCAATATAAGCAAAAGTCGGGACTCGGCTAGTTATTCATTTCTTCCGATCTTCTTGGTTCAACATTTGGCCTTGAAGAGGCTCCTCCTGCCATTTGATTGGCAGAGTGCTTAACTCCGGTAGATTGGGGTCTGCCGTTCCTCTTTACTACCGCTACGTATCTTCGAGCAGCCTTCAAAGCCAAATCATGGGTTGGGAAATCCCCTATAGCTAATGCTGCTTGGATCTCCTAATCCAACCCTTGCTGAAATCGTCTGAACCTGATCTCAGCAGTTGGTATGATATGGGCCGCAAACCTACTGCTGAGATCAGGTTCAGACGATTTCAGCAAGGGTTGGATTAGGAGATCCAAGCAGCATTAGCTATAGGGGATTTCCCAACCCATGATTTGGCTTTGAAGGCTGCTCGAAGATACGTAGCGGTAGTAAAGAGGAACGGCATATTCACCCAACTCAGCATCATACTCATCTATAGATTTGGTCCACATTGAACCTTGTTGCAGATGGATGAACTGATGTTCCATATCAAAGCGAGCAGTCTCAGGGAAGTACTTTGCATCAAACATGTCACGGAAAGTCTTCCATTCGATAGGTTGGTCAAGACGTGTCACGCCCCGCTTCCCAGTGTACGGCGAAGTGGATGCGACGAGGCCCGCTACGTATGTACTCAGAAGTACATACGCTAAGCGTAGCTAAGCAATATAAAATAAATCACAAGAGACGAATGATATAGGAATAACAACAACTTTTATTAATAACATTCTTTGTACAATACATGAAAAGGAGATACAACTGAAATGAAAAGCGATGCCTAAACAGTGGCATAACAGGAAATGAAAATACTGGAAAGAACAAGGTACAATATCTAGAGCTCGGGATCTTCGTGGAACTGCTCCAAAGCTTCACCGGTGGGCTCGATCTCAGCTTGGTCCAACGCACCTGACGACATTCAAAGAAGAAAGAAATAGAATGTCGTCAGCGAACAGGTCGCTCGGTAAGTCCCAAAGATAAAAGGAGAATAGATAAAGCGTAAGAGAGAGGGTTGCTGTTACAGTTGTATCACATTGTTATAATATTGTAGTATTGTGTTAACGCTGTTGTTGTAGCTTGGTACAGAAGAATGCCAGTGTATAAGAGAGGGGTCTCAGTATGCTAGAGACCAGGGCAAATGGAAGTACAAGGCTCCGTTATACAACCCGGAACAACGGAAATTGAATTCAGGTTAGGTGTCTTAATCTTACCACCTCGTGCCACCTTTAACACCTTCCCTACCAATCTACCCCTTAAACCCCGTAATGTTTTAACAGTATTGTAGTATTAGAATATGTAAGTTGGGTGACTGATCAAAACCATGATATCAGTAAACATGTTGTAACTGTATAATCAGGTAAATGGAATATCAGGATAATGGATGAATATCCATGGTTTGATTCAGTCAAAATGAATATATTGTTAACTGGATTCAGGGATTCATGTATTCAAATTGTGTTGGAATATAAAAGAATATAGATTGACTTGAATCATATTCAAGTCAGAAATAGTCAGACTCTAACCCGAGTCAGACTAAAAGAAAGGTAATTTGAAGTTCAATATTAGTTAGGGGCCTTATTGTAATTTGTAAAACTTGAAGGGGTTTTATATAAAAAGTACTTTTGTATAGTTTTCAAAATACACCTCAAGTATTTATTATTCGTCTTTATAATTATAATGAATGTGGATTTTATTTGTGTTATTCTAGTGAATATGTCCTAATAAAAGTATTAATTGTTTTATTTGAAACTCAGGGTATTTTAATGTAACTTTTAATCTTGGAATTTTAGGAAAAAGTGGAAACTTTATATTATGATAAAATAGGTGTTTAAATGATAATTAAATATATATTAATACAAGAATAATTTTAAATAAATATTTTATTTTCCAAAAATCACATTTTTCTTAAATGCCGTATTTTAAACCTTTCGAGACCGAATGCTCCTTGCGGAGGTCTGAATCTCGCACTACTAGCCCGCGGGTGCACGATGAACCGTACTATCCCTAAAAGGTTCCCCAAAAGTGGGTTGTAGCGGCGCTTTGCTTAGGTTTAACAAATACTATTCATTTAGGAAAACGGTTTTATAAATAAAAGGTATTTATTTATAAAAGGGTATAGATTTCCGTATTTTATTTTCTAGGGTTTCTTAAGCCAACTAGCCTATTTCTAAGGTCTAAACGATAAGTCATTAGAAGCCTCAAATCGCCTCTTCACCGTCAATTGCGGCCACGTAAGTGCCAGGTAAGTGGGAAGGAACCACAGTCGTGGGCCTAATTAAAAACCACTAGCCTAGACACACTTGCCTAGACACCACAAGACAGTTTAGATAAACGATCGATGTCCATGACCTATCGTGCTTTCATTTTATTTAAAATTTTATACAACTTAAAGCTTTCAAGTAAAGGTTATAAAGAATATGGTATTTTAGTGAAAAGTCCTGTAATGTCGTATTCTATGTTTTGACATTTATTAGTTAGGGTTATATTTGTGTGTGTATAGAGGTAGGTCATTACCTCGTGACTTGTTTTAAGTTTTGATGACGTTTAGAGGTAAAACATGACATGTTAAAGTTGAAGGTATTAAAGCGCAAGAATACGGTATTTGAAAACGTTATCATTTCATGTGTGAAAATTCATTCAATTTGATTTCTACAAGTTTAGTGATCAAAATAAACTTATTTAGGAGTGAGGGAATTGATTAAACGAAGAAAAATGAACTTCATGGTATTTTTATGAAAAGAATACGATATTGTAAAGAAGCTATCATTTCATGTAAGAAAGTTTGTTTAAATTGGTTTATGGGTGATTAATAGTCAACATGAATATAGGTGGGTATTATGTATTAGGTGACAAGTGGAAATTTGCAGAAAAACCGAATCGGAAATCGTTTTGTTCCGATTTCCGTCGGGTTCCAAAAAGTCGTATTTTTATATTAAAGAGAAGAGAGATAGAAGAGATGGGACTTACGGGTTTGGACAAGCTAAGGAGGCTAAGGAAGGTGGTGGTTGTCGATGCGTCGAAAACGTCGCGAAGGTTCTAGTCCGGTCGCCGGAATCCGTCGTCGGTTTCAGCAGCGCTTCGCTTCTCGCTCTTCGTACCAAGTTCTCGAGAATTCGGGAGAGTGGACTTAGAGTTGTGAGGTGAAAAGGTAGAGGGTAGGGGTCTTTATATAGGGCTAGGCTAGGGTTAGGGTTAGGATTAAAAAATATTTAAAAAATATATAAAAATTTCATTAAATTTCGACTTAAAGGAGGTTTAATGAAAAATTGGTAACAGTACTGGGAAAATGGACCATGCAGGGGGTTGACCAAGTCAACACGAAGATTTTTCGTGTTGACGACTCGGCCGACCGGCCGAGTCCGGCCGGCGGCGCCGGCCGATTTGGCCGAGTCGCCGGCCGACTTGGCCGAGTCAGGGCCGAGTCGGGCCACGTCGGGTGTGGTTTTGTCTGGGGGGAATTTTGGTATACTTTATTTTTTATAAATTGCATTAATTTGTGAGTTATGGCTGTTTGACCATTTGACTTCCCAAAAAAAATTAAAACAAAATGATATAAAATTAATGTGGGGTATGGGATTCGAACTCTGGTGGCTTGGTTCAGCAGTGCGAGGTATTACCAATGAGCTACATGCTCCTTCTTGTAATTATTGTAGAAAAGTAGATACTTAAAATGATATCAGTAGTAATAAATATTCCAAGTACACTTTAATTTTAAAACAATTTTATGTACACTAAAAAATGAAATTATTTAAAAACAAAATAATTAATTATATATTTTGTGCTCAGATTAAAATACTTCTTTATGGATTTTAAAAAATTTAAAAATTTGTACAGAAAAATATATATGAAAATTAGGGTTGTTACAAGACGGCTTTCTTCCGCCTTCCACCAAACCCGTGCATTGTCCGTGAGCTGCAACTTCGCAACACGAACCCAAGCTATCTCTGGCACTTGTGCTGCTGCCAGGTCATCTTCAATGCTTTGAGCCCATTCCTCTGCTTCTAGAAGGCTCTCTTTTCCCGAGAATTGCTTGGGGTGTAAAGCTCTGAATTGCTTTACCCCAGGGGATTCCGCTTCTGGTCGATTCATAAGAATAGTAGTCTGCTGCTGCTGTCCTTTTAGGAGGCTACGGATTGCCTCAAGCAGAACCGTATGCTCGTTGATTGGAGTAGCGACGACAGGTGTGAGTGGTAGTGGTGGGGGAGTGTTGTTGACATTCGTGCTGGTGTTGTTTGCGGAATCCATAACCTTGAAAGAAAATTTTGGTTTAGCATAGATTCAAAGTATATGAAATGATAAGATTCAAGGAATATTAATTGTAAAGAATGTTTTCAGTTGTTGGATCTTGTGTTATATTGCTTAGGTTGTCCACGCAGAACTGAACTGCATGGTAGGGTTCCATACAACTCTGATCTGCATGGGCTACCAACAAAACTTGTCACGTCCCGCTTCCCAGTATACGGGCAGAGGACGCGACGAGGCCGCTACGTATTAACTCAGAAGTAAACACGCTAAGCATATCTAAGCAATATAAGTAATATACACAAGTGACAAAGACAATAGATATAATTGAACAACAACTTTATTTATTAACATTCTTTTTCACAATACATCAGAAAAGTAAATACATGGAATGGAAAGCAATGCCTAAACAGTGGCATAACAGAAATGAAAATACAGAATGTAAATGTGTACAAAGAATCTAAAGCTCTGGGTTGTAAGCTAGCTGGTCCAAATCCTCGCTGGTGGGGCTCGATCTCTTGAAGGTCCGAATCGCCTGACGACATTCCAATGAAAAAGAAAGAGGATGTCATCAGCGAACAAATCGCTCGATAAGTCCCAAAGATGAGGGAGAAATAGAATAGACAGATAGAGTGTAACTTTTAAAGTTGTATAATATTGTTAACGTTGTTATTTGTATCTTGGTACAGAAGAGACCAGTGTATAAGAGAGGAGTCTCAGTAGACCAGAGATTAAGGTGGACGGAAAGTACAAGGAACCGTTCAGCCACGGTACAACGGCATAGAATTCAGGTTAGGTTTCTTAATGGTTGCAGTCTCATGCCACTTCTAACACCTTCCGTACCAATCTACCCTTTATAAACCCCGCGATGTCTTTTTTATATTGTTTGTATTATATTATAAATTGTAATGTCTTGTATTATAGGTTGTATAGATGGATGACTTGCCGAACCATGATATCAGTAAATAGATGTAACTGGAGAATCATGTAGATGGATGTATATCCTTGGATTGGTTCAGTTAATACAGATTGAATAGATTGAACATATTGATTATATGGATTCATGGATTCATATTGAATTGTACTTTGTACTTGAATCATATTCAAGTCAGATTATTTATAATGAGACTCAGTCTGAGTCAGACAATTAGAAAAGAAATTGAAGTCCTGAATTAGGTTTTGGTGTTATCGGTAACCGCTGCATATGGACGGCAAGATTTGTGTCTTTTTCAAAGACGATTACCGTGTTGATAACACCGTTTGTTAAGTTGTCTACCTTAAATAGGAAAGAACCCATATCTCTGGCTCCCTGAGGCTCAAGAGACTGGTCCCGCTTAAACCTATGTTTATTAGGGTCCTTATTGTAATTTAGTTTAACTTGAGGGGGTTTTATGTAAAAATAATTTTGTATAGTTTTCAAAATACACCTAAAGTATTTTATTATCGTCTTTAAAGTTTTCATTGATGTATATTTTATCATTGTGGCATTTCTAGTGAATAAAACCTAATTTTCATAATATATGGTATTTAATTGTAAAGTATTGAACTTGTATGGAATTGCATGGTATTTTCATATGAAGTGATTCTTTTTTATTTAAAAAAGTTGGAATATTTATACGATATCAAAAATAGATATTTTGATGATACTTATATATATTTATAAAATAATTTAACTTATTATTTTTCTAGAAATCTCATTTTCTTAAGATATTTGTATTTTTAAATCTTTCGAGACCGTATGCTACTTGCGGAGGTCTGCATCTCACACTACTAAGCCCGAGGATGTGCGATAATCCGCACCATCCCTAACGGGTTTCCAAAAATGGGTTGTAGCGGCGCATTGCAAAGATTTGTTAAAAATACATATCTTGAAGAAAAGGTTTTATAAGTTTGAGATAGTTTTGTGTAAAATCGTATTTTCCCAAAACTATATTCCCAATGATCATCGTGCTATGTTACATATGAGTTTTGTGAGGAGGTAGGTCATTATCTCGTGAACTATCTAAAGGTATAGCAAGGGGTAATGATATTTTATGTCGAAACTAAACTATATTGTATTTTTCTGTAAAAGCGCTATAAAAATTAAAATATGAATTATTTTGATATGAAACTTGTCAAGATGTTTTTTTAATGTTTAATGATCATGATCTGAGAGTTTGGTATTATTGTTTTTAAGAAAAATATGATTTTTAAGGGAAAACCGAATCGGAAGTCGGATTAACTCCGCTTCCGTCGGGATTTAGAATTCTAAGTTTTTAGAATAGTAAAGAGAAGAGGGAGAAGGGACTTATGGGATTTTAGGATAAAGGGGAGGAAAAGGAAGAAGTGTGAGGCGCCGGTGCGTCGTTTCGTCGCCGTAATCTTCTCAAATCGTCGTCGGAATTTTGCCGGAGTTTCGCCCTTTGCTAACTCCACTTGCACACACAAAGTCTATGGAATTTTCTTGAGAGTTTGGACAGTGATTTCGAATTAAGGAGGGGTGAGTTTAGGTGTGGTATTTGTAGGAAAAGTTAGGGTTTAGGGTAGATGAATGGGTGTGAAAAAATTGTATTTAATTTTACATTTAAAAAATTAAAAGGGGTGTTTTAAATTCTCTGTAAATGTGCAAGGATTTTAAACAGTACAGGGGTTATGGGGAGGCAAAGAGGCATAGATCTCAAGAAAGGAAAAATCGGATTTGGGCGGAGTCGGTCGGCGACGGCGGCCGAGTCAGGTGAGTCGCCGGCCGATTCGGGCCGAGTTGGGCTGAGTCTCCCCGCCATGTGTCCCTCGTTGCTTAGTCTACCCCCTGGACTCGTTTGTTTTATATGTGACTTTTGGTTTTTACGAGTTATACACGTGTAGACTCTTGGGCTTCCAAAAGATTAAAATAAATTAAAATAAAAATAATATGCGGCTGATGGGATTTGAACTCTGGTGCTTTGGTTCAGCAGTGCAAGGTCTTACCAATGAGCTACAAGCTCCTTCTTATTGTTAAAAAGCAAATCAAACTTATAACTTGTGCTCAGGCAAAAGTACCCCTTTCTATATTTTTGAAAAAATTATACAGAAAGTTTAGGGTTGTTACAATGTTGATGTATGAAGTCCCCATGTATTTGGCACGAGTGACACTGCTTCGAATATTCAAGACAGTCCTAAATCATCGTGGGACAATAATAGCCCATCCTTTTTATCTTCAGCTTCATTTTTGGTCCTGCTTGATGAGAGCCGCAAAATCCGTCGTGTACTTCTTGGATGACTTTCTTTGCTTCTTTCGGCCCTAGGCATCTTAACCATACGAAGTCAAAGGGTCTCTTGTACAAAGTATCGTTGACGAAGGCAAATTATAGAGCTCGTTTCATGAGCTGATGTCTAGACGACGCATTTTCGAGTGTTCGTTGGGACTTAAAGTAGCTTATAAAGGCTTCTCTACAGTCCTTGACCTTTACTTCATTCTCTATTTGGAGAACTTCTTGTTCGATCGTTTCCTTTTCCTCAGATAGTTCTATCAGGGCTTCCGAAGGTATATCTGCTGGCGCCAGGATCATGCGGTTTTGAACAATGATCCTTACGTCATCGAGACCTTCGTCGGCCAATTCTTTGGCCATCTTGGCTAACGCGTCCGCATTAGTGTTATCTGCTCATGGTGTTCTTTCTGGTGTATAGGAAGGGATTTGGGTCAGCAGTTGCTGCACTCTTTTGCCATTTCTTATTAGCTATGGTTTGCATGTCTGATATTCACCATTTACTTGACTGACGATCAGCTGAGAATCTCTATATATGAGGAGGTCCTTGATTCCCATGTCGATAGCGATCTCCAGACCGGCTATCAAAACTTCATATTTCGCTTCATTATTAGTCTTGGGTTCCGTCATGGAGAGGGAATAAAGCAATATTCCTCTTTATAGGGTCACGAAGATAAGACCTACCCCGGCTTTGATTATGGGAGTTTTCTTCTTTCGCCGCTTCATGGAAGATGCTCTATAAAAGTAGAGCTCCTATTAAGACTTATTTTCTTCTTTCTCCTCCTCAATTGCGTTGAACGCATGTTCATCCGGTAACTCGTAATTTAGGGGAAAATCGACCGGTATCAGATGTTCCGCAAGAAAGTCGGCGATGGCTTGTCCTTTCACCGCTTTGAGGGGCCTATATGTTACCAAGAATTCCATCAACAGTAGGGCCCATTTAGCAAGCCTTCCCGTTAGCATGGCCTTTGACATCAAATATTTCAGAGGATCCACTTTTGATATGAGATAGACCTCATGCGCCAATGCGTAGTGTCTGAATTTCGTTATTGCGAAGATCAGCGGCAAACAATGTTTTTCGATCGGGGAGTAGTTGCTTTCTGCCCCCAGGATAACTCGACTTATATAGTAAAGAGCTCTCTCTTTTCCTTGATCGTTTTCTTGTGACCACAGCGCGCCTAAAGAACCATCAAGGGCTATCATGTATAAAATAAGGGGTTTCCTTTAACCGAAGCGGCCAATACCGGTGGGTTTTGCAGGAATTGTTTGATTTCATCCAATGCGTTTTGGCATTTATGATCCTAAACGAATGGGGTCCCCTTCTTCATCAGATGGCTATAGGGGTGACATTTTCCGGATAGGTTGGCTATGAACCGCCAGATATACGTGAGTTTTCCCTGGAGAGTTCATATTTGTTTGAGGGTTTTGGGCGAGGCCATTTCCTTAATTACCTTGATTTTTGAAGGATCAATTTCGATACCTCGGTGGCGGATGATGAAGCCTAGGAATTTTCTAGAGGATACTCCAAACGCGCATTTTAGAAGGTTCATCTTCAGATTATACTTCCAAATTCGTTCGAACACGATCTTCAGATGTTCCCAGTGTTCCTCATGAGATTTGCTCTTGACCACAAAGTCATCGATATAACATTCGACGATCTTGTGTATGAGGTCATCAAATATCTTCATCTTGGCCTTTTGGTACATAGCTCCGTCATTCATTAACCCGAAGGGCATCAGCTTATAGCAGAATACGCCGAACGGAGTCCGAAAGGCGGTATGCTTCTGGTCTTCAGGATCCGTCTTTATTTGGTTGTATCCTGAAGATCTATCCATGAAGTAGAAATCTTCGTGGGTGGATGTGTTATCGATCATCAGCTCGGTAACAGGCACTGAGAAGTCATCTTTCGGACATACCTTGTTGAGGTCCCAAAAATCCACACAAGTGCGAACTATCCCATTTTTCTTCATCACCGGAACGATGTTCGCGATCTAGTCATGATATTGAACTTTTTGGATGAAGCCAGAGTCGATTAATTTCTTGATTTCAGCGTTCATACTCATCTCAAGTTCAAACTGCATCCTTCTTGGTGCCTGCTTGTCTGGTTTCATCTCTGGCAATATGGCCAGCTTATGTATCGCTACTTCTGGATCTAAACCAAGCATTTCGAAATAGTTCCAAGCGAAGCAGTCTTTGTACTGCATAAGCACAACTTTTAATGTGGCTACTTGATTTTCCGACAATAGCCCACTTACAAACGTCGGCTTCGGATCATCCTCTATTACTAAGTTGATTTTTTTTAGGTTGTCCACCGTGGTATGTATTCCATCTTCCAGTTCCTTTGGTGCTGGTGAAAATTCAGGGATCTCCTCGCCATCGACTTCATTTGTGAAGCATCCGAAAAGGTCAATCATATTCTCGTCCCCTCCCTATCTTGAGAGTGTTATCATATGACAGGTACGAGCCCGCTTCCATTTTCACGGTCGAGTTGGTCCCAACCTGATGGTATAGGTCTTCTTTGGCTCATGCTTTTACGGCGGTCTTATGCTCTAGCTATCGGATAACATAAACCTGTCCTGTTGATATTGATCCTCTACCCAACTCTTTAACGTGAAACAATTTTCGAGGGGGTGACCTATTGCTCGGTGATAGGAGAAATAATCCGGATGATGGACTTCATTTATCTATTCGGGGTGTCGAGGCTCCGGAAGCGTCATCATTTGGTGCTTCATGACAAGGTTGAAGATCTTTCCTATCTTATCTCGAGGGAATGGATATTTTGTCACATCTTCTTTATGAGGGACGGTCTCCAACCGAACTTTTCTCGATTAAACGGCGTCTTGGACCTGCTTAGTTGTCCTTGAGTGATGCTTGCAATTGTTGACTTATTCTTGTCTCCGCTTTGGGAATTTCTTTTTTCACGAGAGTACATAACGGGCTGTGGATGAAGAGTATCATGACCTATTTCTTCCACTGATTGTCCATTGAGATGATGTGCCTTGGCTTTTTCATACATGGTCATTTCGAGACTGTGGTTTTCTCGGCTTGCTTGACAAGCTTCTTTTATTATCTCGTCAATTTGTTCTTCGAGCGACGGACTTAAAACTCTTCGTGCGAGACTTTTCTCTCGTTCGGCAATATGGCTGCTTGGAGAAACATCTTCTTCTCCATTCGAGTTGTTTATGGCATGGCAGATGTAGATTTTCTCCCGTTTCTTAGACCGAACATATCCCAGCCCAGTTGTTTTCATCTTCCCGTTGAGCTTCTTCCGTTGAGTCCCGGAAATATCCCAATTTTTTTAGAATTGGGAATGTCGAACAGTTTGTTCGAGAAGCACGCCTTGGCATTTTAACAGCTCTTTTAATCCCTCCGTATAATATCTTGGCATACGGATGGGCTAGAACTTGTCAAGAGTGGGATCGTGTCATAACCCGGAAAAGGCACGTGACTAGCATTTGAATCACATGAAGTCTATAGAACCCCACTTAATCCAAGTAAGCCAAAAGCCCAGAAATCTAAACCTTTTAGGGAAAATAATGGAGGTGAAGTTTTGAAATAAAGGTTTAATGAAACCAGGTTCTTTCTTTAAAAACACAAGTAATAATATATGGAAATGCAATGTTTTGTATCTATCTTGAAAACATTTTCGTCATTTGAAATTTGGGCAGCACCTCCTTTGTAAATTTTAACCCGAAACAATACAAGCAATAATAATAATAGGCATCCCCAAGCGGGAGCTAGCTCTTCGCCAATTAGCGGAAACAGCCATGCAAAGATATATACGACGCCCTAAGGCGAAGATCAAAGCACAGAAGAAAGTAAAGAAAAGCAGAGCACGATCAAAGAAACCAGAAATAAAGAATAATACATGAGCGTGACTCTAAGTCCAAAAGAATATACAAACTGTGCTTTCTACGTCTACCAAATATACATAGTCTAGTTGATGGAGCCTTTAACTAGATACAACAGATAAATATATAAGTACAATGGTGGTCATGATGCAAGTGAACCCCACTTACCAAAGCAATCACCCGAAAGGAAGCGGTGTACCAGCAAGCTGCAACGGAACCTGTGCAGTCAAACCTGCAAAAAAATTGTAGCATAATGGGGGTGAGTTACCAACTCGTGAGTAGAAGAAATCACCGAGAAGAAATCGAATGTATGACAATCTCCTAGGTCATACAATAATATAATAATATAATGACATCGAGTGATAACAAGGGTAACAGTATAAACATAAGTATAATACCAATGTACTCGTGTCCGTGTAATAAAGTGGTAACATGTAATGTGTATCATCCAACGTGTGTCCATCAACGACACACTAAATCATGATAAAATCTGAGTGCCCAGTATCGACACTCGAAAACATCATGAAAACCGTGTCCAACAGCGACACATAATCCTCATATCTCAGACTCCGTCAGTCCGGATCGGCCCATATCTATATGATCTCATGACTCCGGTCGGTATCCTCCGGATATCCGCCGAGTCAAACTATCACCGGTCGGTAGTGCTCCCCTGCCGGGCTCAACGTCTCTCTATACGATCTTCTTATCCTGGGGTACCGCACCGGGTCTACCATATACCCACAGACGGTGCCGCATCTCTCCTTGAATCGGGTATACATATAGCTCAAGAACCGAGAAATCTCATAGTGAACGCCACACATCATATCACGAGAAACCGCATTTTTCTTTTAAAATGATCATAAGTTTTCAAAATTCGTATGCGGTTTTCCAAATCCATAAATCTCATGAATACCGAAATCTCATGATCATAAGCTAATAATGAAACAATGAATATCGGCATAGAGCCAAACTACAGTGCATAACCAGAATGTATATGTTTATGCATGTGGCATCTAAGTAAGAAATGCAATATCTAAACTAGCATGTAAGATTATGAATGTTAAACAATACTATAACTACAAGTTATCAGGTTATACGAGTGAAATAACGGCTTCTAATATGTACGTGATATGGCAATTACTGATGATGATGTGTGTGAACCAGCAAGCAAGTGTACGTACAACATGCGCATTATCGGTAATAGTGCATGTGTCCTAGCAGACGAGATCGTAACAGCTAATGAGAGAACATGTATATATAAAATGCAATGAGAAAAATATGAACATAGAAGAAAGGTAAACAGTAAATGCTATATATATATATATATATATATATACACACACACACGACCCATACAGTTATAGTATTTAAAATAGCATGAATCGTTGTTTTTAGAAAAGTAGGGGCTGCGGTGTTTTTGAGAAAAGAGATACCTTTTTAAAATCCGTAGCGTCCCTCGGATTGTCCTTTTGAAATAACTACGATTCGTTAGTTTGAAAATAGGCATGACTCTGATATTATATGCTAACATCTACTTAAGTAATTAAAAATACTAAAAGGCTAAACTAATCCCGAGTTGAAAGTGATTAGAAATCTATAGCATTTCTAAGTCGAAACGTCTATCAGTCGGCGGTCCAGCCTCATAATATCACGTACGGTATAGTTCCTCGTACGGCATTCTCAAGTCAAGAGTGTGGATCAATCAACATATATATTATCTCTCGTACGGTATAATCCGTCATACGATATCCTCAAATCAAGAATACGGATCAATCATCATATATATCATATCTCGTACGGTATAATCCGTCGTACTGTATCATAATCAAGGGTACGGATCTAAGGTCACATACAATCTATTATCTCATTTAGAAACATGTTATTGTATGTTAGGTGTATATCGCCCAATGATCCTTTAAAATATCATATCATAATACGATGTCTCAATCTCGAATCATATATCATAACCTCGTGACATCATGTCCGATCATATCGACTCATATCCACTTAACATATCATATCCTCATCTTACACGTATATGTATATATTATATATATATATATATATATATATATATATATATAAACATAACCATATATATACATATACATATACATATACACACATATCATTCCAAGTGTGTGTGTGCGCGCGCGCGCGCGACAAAATAAAACCAACGGCTCACGACTAAGGAAATAAAACTAAAGGTAAACCTTCCTACGAGTACGCTTATTCAAAGCTAAAGTCTCCTAGAACACTATTAGCTAGTTATCCACATCCCACATTCAAATATATACAAATATATTTAAGTATCCTATTCTACGGTTGCGGGGGTGCTATACGCCATCCACCCAACTTTCCCCATAGATATACATATACTCACCTACTGTCCTTACTCTAGCCGAATTCGATGAATGCCTTGCTCTCCTTTGTCGTCCCGGAAGTCCATACGAAAGTACCTACAATTCAACATATATCGTATTGACATCAAAATCAAGTCCGAAAAGCGACATGGCAAGTGAGACGTACATAGGTTAAAACCTATGGTCTACGCATGCAAGAATAACCAAACAACTCTCAACGTTGACGTATAAACGTCAAACGACCAAGTCAAAACTCAAATACGAAAACTCAAATCAATAAAAATTGCAAAACGAAAACAACAACTTGGAAAAACACTTCCAGATTTTGGCACAGGTATACTAGAACAAAACAAACAATACAATGACTAAGTTATAAAGAGTGTGAGCTACAGACCAAACCCCAACATCAAATTCCAAAATTTGGTCGCCAGAAATTGCTACAGTAACCGGTGTCGGCGGGTCAATTTTGGAATTTGGGTCTCGTTCTTCTATGGTGGTCTTCTAGTGGTATAACTAGGTCAATGTAATTGTTTGTTTTTCTTATAAATACACCCAGTTGCTCCAGAATTCATTTGATCCTCAAAAACTCCCTAAAACCGACATCGGAAAATTCTAAACTCAAGTTATCCAAAAATTTGTCCACTAAAACACTCTCACTTATCACTAAGGAGCTTGTATACACTCACTAATCCTTTACTACATCACCACTACAAGTTTCACTCGCTAAATCTCACTTTAGAAATTCTAAGTCTAGAAAACATGCTCATATTAACTCTAAACTACTTTTTAAGGTTAAGAAACTTAATAACTTGATCAAAAGTGGATGTTTTACCTCATGAAGCAACTTAAGAAAATTGTAGGATGGCCTAAAGTGTTCAAAGTTCCAACTTGATTCATCCATGGTGTTTAGGATGAGGTTGTGATTGTTTTTAGTGAAGGGGGTGTGAGGTTTTGGTGGAGATTTGGGGGTGGTGGTGGTGGTGGAGGAGGATGAAGGAGGAGGAGAAGGAGAATGAAGAAGATAAATGAGGAGGTGAGGAAATTAATGAAGAGGATGGTTCAAAGCACTCTCCCCCCTTCTCTCCTCCCCTCTCTCGCCAAACCCCTTTGTCCCCTTATGTCCCCTCTCTTCTTTTCTTTCATTTTTCGTTTTTCTTTTTATTTAAAAACAAAACAGAAACCATATAAATGCAAATGAAGCCATGGTTCAAATACATGTGGGCAAGATTTGCAACATGTTTTGTTGCATGTCATGATACATGAACAAGATTAATGCATAATAAGTGAAATATGAATCAAATTTAGCATTAACTTGTATACAATGAATTGTATAATAATTTATAAAATGTCCAAATCACATAAATTCTTTCAAAATCAATAGTTCATATTAATTTTCCAATTATTTTCTAAGCTATAAGTATATAATCATACAATTTCATTCAAACCAATTTCCATACTTTTTATAATATCCATAAAATTTATTATTTAAATTATTTAAATTCCAAAATTAATATTTTATTTTTCTTAAATGTTACAATCTCCCCCCCTTAATGGTTTCCAGGAGACGATTCGGATGGCTCCTTTTGAGGCTTTCTATGGGAGAAAATATTGATCTCCGGTCTGTTGGACCGAACCTAGTAAGAGCAGGATTTTAGGACCATAGCTAGTTCAAGAGACTACGGAGAAGATCCAGTTGATTTAGGACAGAATGAGAGTAGCCCAGTGTAGGCAGAAGTATTATACCGACCGTCGTCGTCGCAGACATGAGTTCGTAGTGGGTGATCATATATTCCTACGGATTTCTTCGATGAAAGGCGTGATGAGATTTGGGAAGAAAGGGAAGCTTAGTCTTAGATTTGTGGGTCCTTTTGAAATCCTTGAGGGAGTTGGTACCGTTACCTATCGTTTGGAACTTCCACCTAGTTTTCCGGATGTTCACCCCGTATTTGATGTATCGATACTTCGCAAGTATCTTCATGACCCATCTCACATGATTCAGCACCAGACCATCCTGCTTGAACACGATCTTTCGTTCACTGAGCAACCGGTAGTTATATTGGATAGGCTGGTGAAAAAACTTCAATTAAAGTTCTTACCATCAGTGAAAGTTCTTTGGCGTGACCCGAATAGCGAAGATGTCATATGGGAAGCCAAGAGCGAGATGCTGAAGAAATTTCCTCATCTCTTTGAAGGTACGCATAGTAAGATTTTTAAATTCGGGGACCGAATTTCGTTAAGGGGGGAAGATTGTAACACCTTAGAATGCGATTAGAGTTAACTAAGTGTTATAATGCGGGTTTTAAATAAAATTTAACCAATAATTGTTTTCACATATTTTATTATAATTAATTAATATTTTATTAAATTATTTTTGTACTTGCACACATATGTGCATGTTAATCTTAGATTAAGGAGGTGTTAACCATGCTTTACTAGCCATGGCACACTTAACCATTTTCATGCAATTCTATATATTTATATCTATTTTGGTTATTAAAGAGTTTTTATTTTAAAAAATGAAAGAAAAGAGATGGGTTGAATAATTGAGACAAGGCATGGGACAAAGCATGGGACGCAATTAATAAGAGAAAGAGAGCATGGCTCATTCTTACCCTCACCCTCTCACTCTCTCATTTCTTCACCACACTCTCTCTCTCATGTGCTTTTTCTTCTCCACTAAAATTCTTCTCGTGAAAGATTTTTCCCACAGACCTCTAGCCTAAATCTTCATCAAACCTCACTAAACCCTTCACAAATCATGTTTAACCTTCTTGTGGTGACTTGGAGCTTGGAAAGCTAGGGTTTTCCCAAGTTTTGGTGAGGTAGTGATCTTTAACTCTTTGTTAGGCTCTAAGGAATTTTGAGTGTTAATTAGTTTCGGTTTAATACCTTAAAGTTATAGTTTGTGCTAAATATCGTATTTTGTGTTAAGTTTAGTGTCTCTGTTGAATCTGCTTTTGTTACGTTGATCCACAATTTAATCTAATAATACTGTAGATTGATGACAGAGCCATGAGTGTACCTAGAAACCCGGACCCCTCCTTAGATTCCTCATATGGCCGGCGCCGCCGGTTTTCTTGATGACTGAGTGTGTTGGTTTTTGTGGGTAGCTCTCTGTAAATTATATATGGTATTTGGTACACTTTGTTTTTCCTATATTATCTGTAGACAAAATCAGGGGCCGTTTAGCTAATCCTAACGTTTCTATATCGTGCGATACGAATTTTCCAACTTCCGTTAAGTGTTTCGTGTAGCTTGCAACCATATGTTTGGTTTAGGGTGTCGCTCCACACGTTAGCCCGCTAAGCTAACACTTGGTAGCTAGTGGGAGTCGATTCGTTGGTTTGGCGTTGTTTATGTGTGTTATCGGAAAGTTTACTAATTTCGCTTGTTATGATTTTATGTTATATTAGGATCGATTGCGGGGACTTCGGACGCTGCTAGGAAGGGGAAAGAGGTGATCGGATTCACCTAGCTCGAGATCGTCCAGTGAGTAGATTTAACATCTACGGGGGAATCTCCTGTATGGTGTTAAGCGTCGAGGGATAGATTCAGTGATATAACTATATGCTTATATGTATATATATATTGATCGTGCTCGAGTACCATTTTGCATATCCTATTACCTGTTATACATTGACATAGTATTATTGGACACTGCACCATTACTAACGGTTCATGTTGCACAAGCACTGAATTGTATGCCACACACACACACCGTTGGTATTTGCCATGACACGCTCACTATAGAAATTTCCATGGATAAATATATTGTACCGCTTTCATTATTATTAATAGTTAGAAATTGATTCTTTTTCTATTGCGCATTATGAATTTTCATCATACGTACATACATACATGCATACATACATACATACATTGTTATAGTCACATATACACTCTCATATGATATTTTATTTCGATTTCGTGGATTTGGTAAACCGCAAGATACCTTTTGAAACTTGAAATATTTAAAAAGTGTGGTTTTCCCTTGATATGCTCACATTACTGTTCTATGTTTGCATACATCGTACTTCATGGATATATGCATTGAGATACCATTTTCATACGATTTTTGAATTTGAGAACAGCAGATATATTTTAAAGGAAATTATAATTTTTTTTTAAAATGTGTTTTCTTGTGATGTGATTTCGAGGCGTCCACCATGAGTTTTCTCGGTTCTGGGCTTGTTTTCGAGACCCGATTCGAGGAGTTGGATGAACCGTCTACGGGTACATGGTGGACCCTGTGAGGTTCCCCGGGGCAAGAAGATCATAGAGTAGACGATGAGCCTGGAAGGGGGAGCACCACCTACCGATGATTGTACGGAAACTCGATGGATATCCGGAGGCTACCGTTTTGGAGTTATGAGATGAGATAGATATGAGGGCCGGTCGGAGTATGCAGCGCCTAAGATATGGGAATTTACGTGTCGATACTGGACATGGGTTTCATGATGTTTTGAGTGTCGATGTTGGTCACTCAGGTTCCATAATGTGATGGATATGAGGGTCGATCAGTGTGACAACACCTGAGATATTTGCATTTGGGGTGTCGTTGATGGACACCGGATTTTTATGATGAGGATTATGTTTTATCCCATACCCAGGATTTATTATGACGTGCACTGTTTCATGTAGTTATTGTACCCTAGTGGTGTACCTTGAATCATGATTTGTTGCATATCCGTATTGTTATACTTATGCCATCAGATTGCATATTTCGGATTATCGCTTTTCCGTGCATGCTTGCGATTATCTGTACGATATTATTTACTATTCACGAGTTGGCAACTCACCCCCGTTGTGCCACGGTGTTTTGCAGGCTTGAACCTCAGTGTAGTCGCGGCAGGGCTCTTTATTGCATCTACTTCTGTAGATACCGCTACTCTTAGTCGTGATTTTGGTGTAGGTCGGTTTTGCGGGTATCCGTATGATTCCATTGTATATCTTATTTTGTATCTAGTACTCTCTATCTACCACTTACATGTATTTGACTTAAAGACGAGATTGTGAGGATCGATATTGTATTATTTGAGCTTCTGGATGTCGTGCTCGTGTGAGCCGGCTTTTTATTTATGTTGCGATATTGTTTTATCTCTTATTATATTGTTTTCACTTCTTAATTACCTATGTTCTTCGCTACGGCTTTGTATATACCTGTTGTGGTTGCGTTCTGCCTTTAGGCCTGAGTTGCTTCCGTTTAGGGATGCCTTTTATATATATTCTATGTTTGTACCCATTTGGGGCTAGTTTTTACAAAGGAGATGCTGCCGAAATTTTTAAGAAAATAAATTTAAGATTGAGATCTTATAACTTGAGATTTTTAAATGTTTTTAACTAATGTTTTATTACATTACTTCTTTTCTTGGTTTAGATTTCTGGGTTTTTCGGCTTACTTGAATTGCGTTACGCCTTTTGACATCGCGTGATTTAAGTGTCGGCCGCGTTCCTAAATTAGGCCGTGACAAAGTTGGTATCAGAGCGCTAGGTTTTACCTTTCGGAGTATAGGATGACCCTTGATATGATGGAGTAGGTAGCTTAAGCAAGGTGACGTAGCGTGTGTATGTTCCACGGCATACTTACGACACGGTACTCCGTCTAAGTGACCTTAGGACATATTTTCTTTTAATTCCTTCCTTGATTCCATATATCCTTATGATTTGATTTCTATGTTCTTATCGAATCCTATTTTCTTATTCCTGTCACTATGCCGCCAAAAACTACAAGGGCACATAGAGCTTCCGCTAGAGCCAAGGTCAAGGAAGGCTCGTCTGAGATGAGGACTGACCAGGACGATACGCCTATTCTTCAGGAGCAGATTGATCCAACTTCTTCAGGTCGTATTGCTAGGCTAGAGGCCAGTATTCAGGATTTTCATCGGATGGTGGGATCGTTGGTTGAGACCAGTTAAGCAAAGAGATCGGAGATTGTTCCACCTACTACGGGGACCGTGATGGTACCTACTGGTCATATAATCGTACATACCGCTACAGAGATTATCGCCGTCTCTTTATCAAAGTTTATGAGGCTGAAGCCTCCAGTTTTCACTGGCACCGACGCAGCTGAGGATCCACAATCGTTTCTCGACCGGATGGCCAGGATCTATCGTTCATTGAGATACTCCGATGCAAGATCGTTAGAGTTAGCTAGTTTTCGTCTGGAAGGTCTTACCCATGCAGAGTTACAAGGCACTCTCACAAGGGTCTATAAGGCATTAACCATACCCGATTTAAAATTTAGACGTGCCGAACAACCCTAACCAAGATCTTTAAACTAGAGATTAAGCGAAACAAAGCATGTTAAACACTTTAACACTAAGATTTTGGGATTACAACCTTTGTAGTCCGGTCCTTCACTTCTAAAGCTCCGTGTTGAGGTCCCTTCGCTGCGATCATCGAGTATCCGGACTCTAGAGAGGCTCCACGAAGAGAAAGATGCAAGCTTTCTTCCGATCTTCGATAACTAAGATGATCTACCTTGAAGTTTCTTTAACACAAGCTCTCACTCACTAAATGAAGTGAACACCCTAATCTAAATGGCTAGGATAGATTAGGATGATGAAGTAGGAATTTAGCTCTATTTTATTTTCATAATCTCACCCATTTTCATCACATGAATCAAAGCTAGAAAGCTTTGCAAGAAGGAAGAAGAAGATGAACAATGAATAATCCTTTTGTGATGAATAATGCAAATGATAATATCATTACAAATGCAACCATGGTCAACTATGACAAGGCTAACTCATGTAGAGATTTAACTAGGGCTAAGGGTTTGGGTTGGGTTAAGAATGAGTCACTAAAAAATATCTTAGCACAAAACAAAAGAAAACCTTTTAGAAGGTTCATGAAAGAACTAACCCAATTCAAACCCTAACCTTGTTTAATCTCCACAAAACATGTTGCATTAGTAATCATATCATGTGACAATATTATATATCACATATATAATATATATTTGTAACAAAAGAAAATAATACAATTAACATATATCGCATATATATCAATGTATTACCCGGTGAGAAAATGAATCAATAAAGCGAGCCAATATTAGATAATGTAATTCAATATATCATATATATTATTATACATTAAATTATCGAATCAACACATGATCCGACAATCCGGCTATATCGAATATAACCGACTAATATATCATGTACCGATTCATCGAATCAACACTTGATCCGATGATCCTGCTCATATCAAAATAACGCGAGAATATAATACGGTATCTCATATCGCATTATCCTCGGTCCTGCACATATCACATATGTGCCCCTACTCCGTTTTGCCTGAGTCAAGAAACCTCTGTGTAGGACTCTAAAGAATCGTCAATACGCCGGTAGCAGGTGATGATCATATCAAACACCCACAAGCTGCAAGCGGTCAGCTAAACGTAATAGCCACCCAGGTATTGAGCGATCAGAAGATCAACAAGCAAGCCTGTACATTCTCTTGCGAATCCAATCAGTAACACTCCCGTACAGTCCGGTCTCGTCGTCTGATATGTCGCATATTTCGCCTAGGGGTGGTAAACTTCAGACCCCAGTAGCTTGATAAGTCGTGTCGATATGAGGTCTATAACAGTTCGAGAAACTGCTGATAACACTTACCAGTAAATCTCAGCAACCCTGGCCAGGGATTTCCAGTTATATCCAATCGAACAAGGCGCAACATCAACTCCCTATACCGGGAGAGACGAATCCCCTCCTATCGCTCATTGCCTCCATGTGATTTGGGACTGTACCCAAAAGCCACCTTTTTGCACGCCCTCTTAGACGTGGTATGATGGAAATCAAATCACGGTGGGAATCACACAAGACTCTGTGACGATCTCGGGTCTACAGACTACTCTGTACCAGTGTCACCAGAGAACTTCCATCTGACGTGAGGTATAATACCATCTGGGAGTTCTCGGCGAGTCCGTCCAGTCTACCCAGTCTCTACTGAGCACCCGTACACCATCTTTGATGTCAAACACTGATGGATATGGGATCATCCATCGCCCATCATATGGGTCAAGATGCGTATACGCTAGTCTACTCTGGTGTATCGATGCCCTGTCTCGATACACCCTCGACTAGGAACAATCATAGGATGTACTCGTCGACTACCATGGCCCCACTAGTATGATCTCATCATAGTCCCAGTAGTCGAGTACATATCCTAAGGGCTTTATCAACATGTAACATAGAGACAATGAGAGTACATGTTAAGATAAAGTACAACCGGATAGCATATTATCATGTCGAGCAAGAAAGTCCTCCCTATATATGTCTAAGCATCCATTACAATATACATCACATGTACAGTAATGGCCTCTAGGGCATACATATAACTAACAATCTCCCACTTGCACTAGGGCCATCTGTTGTGGTATCACATACCCAACAATTAGCTGTGGTTGAAGTATCTCATACTCAACCATCCCATAAAAGTCTATACTGGGAAAAAGGCCTTTGTGAGTGGATCCGCGTTGTTGTCCTCTGTGTCTACTCTCCTAACCTCGATCTCCCTGGTGATCAACCATCTCCATGATCAGGTGATACTGCCTAGGAATTATATCTGGATTTCTGATGGGACGGGGGGTTCCTTGGCATAAGCCACAACTCCATTGTCTCACAATGGTAGGAACGAAGTTCATCTCATGAACTTATATCTATCCAGACTGCCTCTTTGGTAGCATCCTTGGTAACGATGTATCTTGCTTTTAATCGTCTAGTAAGTCACGGTATCTAGTTTGGAACTCTTCCAACATACCGTCCCTCCACTGAGGGTAAAGACAATGCCTGCGACTGACATTCAGTCTTCCTTATCACCCTGGAACCTTTCCAGTGATTCTCCCCAGGATCGATTGATACCATCTCACTACAACTAGTAAGAATCCTAACATCCAATTAGATCTATCTCATAGATCCAAAACCCAGGATTTAGGAGGTATCACTTTGATCCTATATGGAGAATCCTTTTGATAAGCGGAGATTGACCGAGCATAGCATAGGAAACTCTTTCCCTATCAAGAGTATGTCATCCACGTACTCTACGAGGATCACCACCATACTCTCTACTACCTTTTTATATATACAAGGTTCACCTACCATTTTGATGAAGTCAAACTCTTTGACTACCACATCAAAACAGACGTTCCAACTCTGCGATGCCTGATTTATCAAATAAAACATCTTGCACATGTTTCCGCTGCTCCCACTATCTGCGAAGTCCTCTGGCTGTGTACTTAAAGACACTCTATTCTAAAACATCATTTAGAAAAGCAGTCATGACACCCAACCACCAGATATCGTAGTCATGGTATGTAACCGTGGCAAGTAGGATCTGGATGGACTTAAGCATAGCTTTGAAAGTCTCAACTTTTCCATGTACACCAAGTAATCTTCTCAAGATATACTTGCTCCTGATGGGGATTTAACCCTTAAGATAAAGCAACCAAAGTCCATATTTTGTTGGTGTATAAGGATTCCCTCTCAGATCGCTAAGCATCCAGCCATTCTTACAGAGTCCCACTCCTGATGACCTGCTCGAAACTAGTTGGGTCATCATCTCATGATGTTATCCTTACTCCCACTATCATAGAGAAACCGAAGTATCTCTCAGGTGGATGAGGAACCCTACTAGATCGGCGGAGAGGCTGAGGTTCGTTGGAAACTATTGAATCCTCTGGGTTTACCAAATCATCAGCTGCAGTTCGTATAGCTGGAACTCCTTCCAGTTCTACCTCATGGCCAATAATTTCTTCACAAGAAATTCCCTTTCACAAAGGTGGCATGCTGAGAAACAAAACATCTTTTGTTCCTCGGTTTGGTAGAAGATATTCCCTTGCGAATGCTTGGGATATCCAACAAACTTCCACAGAACTGACTTTGCCTCGAGCTTGTCCGGATTATGCTTTTAGACATAGGCTGGACAACCCCAAATCTTAACAAACTTAAGATATGGGCTCTTCCCTTTCCATATCACATATGAAGTGGTAGGCAACTGATTTGATTTGAACCCTATTCAATAGGTATGCAGCTTCTCAAGTACATAACTCCCAAAAGGAAATATGCTACTCAGTAGTACTCATCATAGAGCACACCATATCACATAGGGTGTAATTGCTCCTCCCCGATACACCGAGGTGCTGTGGTGTATTCGGAGGAGTAATGCTGAGAGAGAATCTCATTCTCCTTTAGAATAGTCCAGGAATCCCGTGCTCAAGTATTCTCCTCCTTGATCTCATCAAAGGACATAATACTTATACCCGTTTTTGGTTCTCTAATTCTAACTTATATTCTGTGATTATCTCAAAAGTTTCGGACTTGTGTTTCAACAGGAACATATGTCTGGATCTTGAGAGATAATCAATGAATGTAATGAAGTATAAAGAACCGGTCTTGGCATGTGTAGACAGGGGACCTTCATACATCAGCTTGTATCAATCCCAAGAGTTCACTAACTCTTTCTCTGTTTCCAATAAACGGAGCTGTGGTCATCTTATCTCTGTGACATGACCGGCAAGTTTCACAAGATGTAAATCCAAACTAATTTAAATATGCATCTTTATGTAACTTCAGCTAGTCGGGTCGCATTGATATGACCTAGTCTACAATGCCTCAAGAAGGATTCGTTCATTTCTGAACTCTTCCTCTTGAGTGTGTTCTGTACGTTAAGAACTGTGGTTTGATTTAGAACGTCTATGCTTTTAGCTAACGTGCCTGAACCGATCAACTCTTGATATAGGAAATGTTCAAAACATTATCCAACAATACAAAATTATATCCTTCTTTACTAATAAAGAGACTGATATGATGTTGTATATCAGGTTCGGTATCTAATAACATTCGTTCAGAATCAATGTTCTGGTAATACAGGGTGATAACTATCAACAGACTTGGCTGCAACACTTGCACCGTTTCTATCTCATGAAATTTATCACCCATTCTCAGTTCTCTACCTATCTGTAGCCCATGTAACAAATTACATATGTGGGATCCTGATCCGGTATCTCATACCCAGGACGTAAAGGATACTGAGAAACAGTTCTCGGTAATGAACACACCCGAAGAAGATGCATCAGCATGCACTTTCTTCGTTTGGGCGGCACGGGAATTCTGGTAATCCCCAATTTCCTGCTCTGTCTTATAACACTTATAAGTTGGAGAGGGACCAACGTTCCCTAGCGCAGTATAACAAGCGGGTTCGGTCAATACATCCGTATTATTATTTTGATTAAGGCGTGACATAGTCGTAACCAGGAGAGAGAGAGAAGAAAACACTCAGCGTATGCTCTTGCAAGATTAGATTGGTTATTAATATATCTAATCAGGATATCTCCCACTGTTTTAGTCAAATCTTCCTTCAAACCCTCAAAGGAAAGACTAGCCGGTATTAATTACACTCTACAAGTTCTCCAATCTTTCAGCCAGGCCAGTGCCGGTACTTTGAGGGAGGTTCCCCGCGCTTTCGCACGGACCTAATTAAAATAAACCTCGTCTTCCTAGGGGCGTAACCCCGTTAACACCTTTCTAGACACCTACTTGATCAGCTAATTGTAATGTGTAAACTCTCCCAGGAGTAACTCTTACTCGCAGCGGGTATCGGGATCCAACTATCTCATAGAAGGTATGCAATCTCATTGCAAATTTCAACACTTGAAATTCCCAATAATATTTTACCCCTAGCGTCCTATGACCTTGACAGAGGTCAACAAACCATAGGCTGCTAGTCAAGTTCAACTCGTCATTTCCTGATTGAAGTAAACCCACCCGCATGATCCTTGACAGAGGTTAACAAGGTCACACGACTACCCTAAATCAATCACATCATATGTTTATACAGATAAGAACTAATCAGCTACCGCACACTACGCCTTGACAGAGGTCAAAAAACGCAGTACGAATACTAAATACTACTTATCTGAAATGACGGAGGGCTACGACAGGTTTTTAAGAAAACCCTTTGCGTAATGAACTTGATATCGTTGTAGAATCGAGTGATTTTAAATGGAATGTTTTTTAGGCCTTTTCTAGTTTTGCTAAAGAGGTCACTCCCGGTGAAGGGATCGTCGGCTCTTTCCTCATCGAATAAGGTGCAGGATATTTCACAAATATCATTATACAAAGCAAGAACTATAGAAGCAATCAAAAGACAAGCTGAGTTTGTAGTAGCTGCTAGTTTCGCTAAAGAGGTCACTCCCGGTGAAGGGATCTCGGCTCTTTCCTTATCGAATAAGGTGCTGGATGTTCTACAAGGAACATCGCTATGCAAAGCAAGAACTAGAGCTACCAGTTTTTAAACAAGTTTCTACAACATCTTTAGTTTTCTTTTAGTTTCATTAATCTCATTATTGAAGTCCCATTTTAATTATGCTTCACAAGCATCACATTTGAAACGAAATCTGCAATATAACATATATCTCATATATATAATATAAACATTCGTCTCAGACAGTAATATGATCTCATCACAGAACATTGCAGCAGAAGAACATATATGAAATATTGGATATACTAGGATATTCGTGTTTTAATACGAGCCGGTATAAAACACGGATTCCACGGTCGCGATGAATAGCCAAACCCACATTCCTAGACCCCTACGAGAGCGGCAAGTAACACTGTCAATTCTAGGGTTAGGAGACCCGGTCTCGACTCCTCGAGATGGTCTCCCACTAAACCCTAGAACCCGGTTACTTGTGCTCCCCACCTTGGGTCTACCTAATGCGGAAAAGTAAATAATATACAACGGTGACATCATCCTCAGCCCGGATGTGCCCCAATAAAAGAATATTACATACAAATGAATTTTACATGAAAAAAAGAAAAACTCCCATCTCACATAAAACCCCCGGCTATTCAGAACACGACGATCCAATATAACATATCACAGCAACATATAATATCTCATATCATCAACGTAAGCAAGTATGCGTATCCCGATTGTCGTGGATGTATAGCAACGAAACCGGCGATACACCACATACTATACTTACGGTCACAAAAAAGAAAGTGTAAAACTACAACAGTTGGAATCCGCAACCTCCTTAGACATCGCATGCCTAACCAAATGAATTCCTTAGACATCGCATGGCTAACAATTATAAACCCCGTATTTTAGTCTCATTATCGAAAACTGTTTTCAATATATAGTCGGGAAATTCAAAAAGATTCCCGACATCATGATCGAATGCTCGTCGCAAACTTTAGTAGACGACCGCACCCCCGAATGCCGTCGACGAAGTGCACTAAGGCGGAACACCGCTGCCGCGAGCACCCGAACGGATGCTTTTGGCGACGGGGTTCTCCTACAGTCACTTGGTCGGGGATATGGGGCATGGCTGTCTATTAAATTTACCCGGCGAGTATCCGCGTACGCTACGTGATTGCAACGGACTTTTGATCACATCAAAATTCCGTGGCAACTGATCAATTGAGACTAAACTGCTAGATTTATAACATTCAAATTAATTATCTCATAACTACCTGTGGATTCCAAATATTGTATCACATTCCAGATAAAAAGATAGTGTTAAACTTTCCGATCGAATAATCAATCACCCAAGATTTCCCAAATAGCTCAACACTTGAGCGGAGTTCAAAAAATATCCATCACATGCCACAGTACCAATGGTCCAGCCGTAGAAGGGTCAAGCCAACGCCTCACATGTGGCAACGCCGTACTTCCCTAAACCTTAAGGTTCAGAGGCGGTTCAGACGGTCACATAATCGAGTTAAGGTTTGTGTTCTTCTAGAGGGTCCACCGCGTTACTTGCATGATTTTCCAGAAGTTTCAAACTCGAGAAAAAATCCAACTTTTGAAAATTTTCCGACTGGGGAAAAAGTGAGTTATTGATATCCGTTCGAACTTTCTAACAGTTTCTAAAATTATCTGGAAAAAAATTAAACGAAGTTAAATTATCCGATCGAATCAACGAGTCCCCAATACAACCCAGAAAACTCAACACTTGAGTAGAATTAAAAATTCCCAGAAAAATCAGGAAACACATACGGATGTAACTGTGGAAAAATGATACCCTAAGTCCACTGTAGCGCCGCGGAACCGCCGCTAATGGCATGTCTTTGCCGCGGTTCCGCGGCTATTTAATGGGCTTACTGGCTCGTTTTTCACAGAAGTTTATAGGGTTTTACCGCCGCTAATGGCATGTCTTTGCCGCGGTTCCCCTGCTGATTTTTTTGAGTATTTTTAATATGAAAAAAATCAACTTTTGTAAAAAATTCCAGAAACTAGGGTTTTACGGGTATTCGCAGTTCGATCGGACTTTAAACTTCGCCTAGACGTCGCATAAAGCTCTAACTTGGCTCTGATACCACTGCAGAGTTACAAGGCTCTCACAAGGGTCTATAAGACATCAACCATGCCCGATTTAAAATTTAGACGTGCCGAACAACCATAACCAAGATCTTTAAACTTGAGATTAGGCGAAACAAAGCATGTGAAACACTTTAACACTAAGAGTTTGGGATTACAACCTTTGTAGTCCGGTCCTTCACTTCTAAAGATCTGTGTCGAGGTCCCTTCACTACGATCATCGAGTATCCGGACTCTAGAGAGGCTCCACGAAGAGAAAGATGCAAGCTTGCTTTCGATCTTCGATAACTAAGATGATCTACCTTGAAGTTTCTTTAACACAAGCTCTCACTCACTAAATGAAGTGAACACCCTAATCTAAATTGCTAGGATAGATTAGGATGATGAAGTAGGAATTTAGCTCTATTTTATTTTAATAATCTTACCCATTTTCATCACATGAATCAAAGCTAGAAAGCTTTGCAAGAAGGAATAAGAAGATGAACAATGAATAATCCTTTTGTGATGAATAATGCAAATGATAATATCATTACAAATGCAACCATGGTCAACTATGACAAGGCTAACTCATGTAGAGATTTAACTAGGGCTAAGGGTTTGGGTTGGGTTAAGAATGAGTCACTAAAAAATATCTTAGCACAAAACAAAAGAAAACCTTCTAGAAGGTTCATGAAAGAACTAACCCAATTCAATCCCTAATCTTGCTTAATCTCCACAAAACATGTTGCATTAGTAATCATATCATGTGACAATATTATATATCACATATATAATATATATTTGTAACAAAAGAAAATAATACAATTAACATATATCACATATATATCAATGTATTACCCGGTGAGAAAATGAATCAATAAAGAGAGCCAATATTAGATAATGTAATTCAATATATCATATATATTATTATACATTAAATTATCGAATCAACACTTGATCCGACAATCCGGCTATATCGAATATAACCGACTAATATATCTTGTACCGATTCATCGAATCAACACTTGATCCGATGATCCGGCTCATATCAAAATAACGCAAGAATATAATACGGTATCTCATATCGCATTATCCTCGGTCCTGCATATATCACATATTTTCCCCTACTCCGTTTTGCCTGAGTCAAGAAACCTCTGTGTAGGACTCTAAAGAATCGTCAATACGCCGGTAACAGGTGATGATCATATCAAACACCCACAAGCTGCAAGCGGTCAGCAAAACGTAACAGCCACCCAGGTATTGAGCGATCATAAGATCAACAAGAAAGCCTGTACATTCTCCTGCGAATCCAATCAGTAACACTCCTGTACAGTCCGGTCTCGTCTTCTGATATGTCGCATATCTCGCCTCGGGGTGGTAAATGTCAGACCCCAGTAGCTTGATAAGTCATGTCTATATGAGGTCTATAACAGTTCGAGAAACTACTGATTACACTTACCAGTAAATCTCAGCAACCCTGGCCAGGGATTTCCAGTTATAGCTAATCGAACACAGCGCAACATCAACTCCCTATACCGGGAGAGACGAATCCCCTCCTATCGCTCATTGCCTCCAAGTGATTCGGGACTGTACCCAAAAGCCACTTTTTTGCACGCCCTCTTGGACGTGGTATGATGGAAATCAAAGCACAGTGGGAATCACACAAGACTCTATGACGATCTCGGGTCTACAGACTACTCTGTACCAGTGTCACCAGAGAACTGCCATCTGACGTGAGGTATAATACCATCTGGGAGTTCTCGGCGAGTCCGTCCAGTGTACCCAGTCTCTACTGAGCACCCGTACACCATCCTTGATGTCAAACACCGATGGATATGGGATCATCCATCGCCCATCATATGGGTCAAGATGCGTATACGGTAGTCTACTCTGGTGTATCGATGCCCTGTCTCGATACACCCTCGACTAGGAACAGTTATAGGATGTACTCGTCGACTACCATGGCCCCACTAGTATGATCTCATCATAGTCCTAGTAGTCGAGTACATATCCTAAGGGCTTTATCAACATGTAACATAGAGACAAAGAGAGTACATGTTAACATAAAGTACAACCAGATAGCATACTATCATGTCGAGCAAGAAAGTCCTCCCTATATATGTCCAAGCATCCATTACAATATACATCACATGTACAGTAATGGCCTCTAGGGCATACATATAACCAACAACCCAGACTGAGTGTGAGTGTTTGGAAAGAGGTCGAGCCGCAGGTCTTCTTCCTATGATCTGGGTTGAGTTCACGACGGTTTTTCTTCCTCGTTTTCTTCAGCAGAGCGTCAGAGATGCTCGAACTCACAGCTTTAAGTCTTTGCGCCAGACTCCTGGTATGACAGTGGCGGAGTATGATATTCAGTTCACCCAGATATCCGTTTATGCTATATATTTGGTTGATACTGAAGAGAAAAGTGTCAAGAGATTTGTACGAGGCCTGGTTACCCAGTTGTTCCTCTCTATTGGCACCCAGAATTTTGATACATATGCAGCCGTGGTGGATGCATCCATACTTATAAAGGAGAGTATTTCCGAGACTTCGGTCGTTCCATGACCGAAGTGGATTCGTACTGATGTATCATCCCAGAGGCAGATAGGTAGATGTCGCGACAGATTCTTTCTAGGTCATGGTGGTAGCAGAGGCTTAAGGCGAGGCCAGTTATATAACTATTACACACAGGGTCAGCATCTGTCGCTTGGATGTTTCCGATGTGGGAGTCAGTATCATCGTATCAAAGATTGTACTGAGGTACGCGAGGGCGAGGCAGCAGTTCCACATGTTACCTTACCACCTTCTCCACCTCAGAGAGTATTGCCTCTTACGCCCGTTGTTGCTTCACACCAGACCTTTGCTCAGAGAGGCCATGGTCGTGGTGGTCATATTCAGAGAGGACGATGTGGCAGAAGCGGAGGACAGCCGGATGCCGGTAGAGGACAGGCCCGAGTTTTTGCGTTGACTCCTCAGGATGTGCAGGCGTCGAATGCAGTAGTGACAGGTACTCTTCCAGTGTGTTCTTTCAATGCGCGCATGTTGTTCGACCCAGGATCTACGCAGTCATATGTTTCCATACACTTCGTACCGTGGTTGGGCCAAGATTCGTCTTTATTAGAGCATATGATTGTCGGGATTACTCCAGTTGGTGAGTCTTTTGTTGCGCGACATGTGTTTCAGTTGGGTGCCATTCGTATTGGAGATAGAGATTCGCCCGTCAATTTGATCCTTCTTAATATGTTGGACATTGACGTTCTCCTTGGCATGGACTGGTTAGCTACCTACGATGTGTCTGTGGACTATCGTGAGAAAGAAGTTAGATTTTGTTTTCTGGACGAGTAAGTTCTTATTGTGCAGGGGGGCCGTAGTGCCTCCCCTCACAGTTTGATTTCTGCACTTTGCGCCAATCGGCTCATGAGGAAAGGATGTCGGGGATTCTTATCCTTTATTCATGATACTGGAGCCACAGCAGATCCGTTGGACAAGGTTCATATTGTGAGAGAGTTTCGTGACGTATTTTCTGATGAGTTACCTGGATTGCCGCCAGAGGGCGATATCGAGTTTTGCATCGATTTGATTCCTGGCACGGGGATTATTTCTATACCGCCTTATCGGATGGCCCTGATGGAGCTTAAAGATCAGTTTCAAGAGTTGCTTGACAGGGGACTTGTTCGTCCGAGTGTTTTTCCTTGGGGAGCTCATGTTCTGTTCGTCAAGAAGAATGACGACAGTATGAGGTTGTGCATTGATTATCGTCAATTGAACTAAGTTACGGTATGGAATAGGTATCCTTTATCTTGCATTGACGATTTGTTTGATCAGCACTACGGTGCGGGACATTTTTCCAAGATTGATTTGAGGTCGGGTTATCATCAGTTGCGGGTTTGGAATGATGACATTCCGAAGACTGCTTTTCTTACGCGCTACGGGCATTATGATTTCTTAGTGATGTCGTTCGGACTCACCAATGCCTCAATAGCGTTCATGGATTTGATGAACCGTATTTTCAGACCGTTCCTCGACCAGTTCATTATTGTGTTTATTGACGATATTCTGGTCTACTCCAAAAGTCGAAAGGAGCATGAGCAGCACTTGAGGATTACCTTGCAGACATTGAGAGAGCATCAGTTGTTTGCTAAATTCTCGAAGTGTGCATTCTGGCTTGATAGTGTTGACTTCTTGGGTCATGCGGTTACGGGAGACGGTATACAAGTAGACCCGAAGAAGATCGAGGCCGTACAGCTTTGGCCCAGACCTGTATCAGTGACAGAGCTCCGTAGCTTCTTGGGCTTAGCTGGTTATTACCGCCGTTTCGTATAGGATTTCTCGAGTATCGCTGCACCGCTGACCGAAATGACCTAGAAGGGGGTTCCTTTTCTTTGGACTGAGGCATGTGAGCAGATTTTTCAGCAGACGAAGACTCGTTTACTACTGCACTAGTTCTATCTTTACCTTCTGGATCAGGCGGCTATGTCGTTTATTGTGACGCTTCTCGAGTGGGGCTAGATTGTGTGTTGATGCAGCATGACAGAGTTATCGCTTATGCTTCTCGGCAGTTAAAGAAGCACGAGTAGAACTATCCTACTCATAATCTTGAGATAGCTGCGGTGGTCTTTGCGCTCAAGATTTGGAGACACTACTTATATGGAGAGTCGTGTCGGATCTTCACGGATCACAAGAGCTTGAAGTAAATCTTCCAGTAGCGGGATCTGAATTTAAGGCAGCGCAATTGGATGGAGCTTGTGAAGGATTATGATTGTGAAATCTTTTATCACCCGGGCAAGACGAATGTGGTAGCTGTTGCTTTGAGTCGTAGGCCCGGAGGTAGTTTGTTCCATTTGAGTGCAGTTCAGAGACATTCTTCTACAGATTGGCAGATCTTGTGCGATAGTAGAGTACAGTTCGAGTTTACCTCTGCTGGAGGGCATCTTGCTCATATCCGCGCCCATCCGCTTCTACTTAATCATATCCGTGAGGTGCAACCCGACGATGCTCGTTTGTCTGAGATTTTAGATCATGTTCGACAGGGTAGAGAGATGGAGTTTGTGATTGATGACCAGGGTGTGCTACATTTTGGGACTCATTTATGTGTACCAGATTCTGAGGGGCTGAGACGCAAGATCCTGGAGCAAGCAAATCAGTCAGCTTACAGTGTTCATCCAGGTTCCACCAAGATGTATCATGATTTGAGAGATATCTACTGGTGGGAAGGGATGAAGAGAGATGTTTCAGGTTTCGTTTCGAGGTGCCTGACTTGTCCACAAGTCAAGGCTGAGCATCAGAGACCGGCAGTAGAGTTGTAGCCTTTTCCCATTCCGGAGTGGAAATGGAAGCAGATTTCCATGGATTTCGTTGTGGGTCTACCCAGGTCCAGTGGAGGTTATGACTCCATTTAGGAGATTTTTGAACGGTTGACGAAAGCGGCTTACTTCCTTCCAGTAAAGACCACTTTCGGATACGCTCTGTATGCTCAGTCGTAGATTGATGAGATTGTGCGTTTGCACGGTGTTCCTATATGCATTGTTTCAGACAGAGGCACCAAGTTTACCAGCCATCTTTGGCAGAAACTTCAGGAAATTTTGGGTACCCGATTGAGTTTTAGCACCGCTTTCCATCTGCAGACCGATGGTCAGTCAGAGTGGACTTTACAGACTCTCGAGGATATGCTTCGAGCGTGCGTGCTTGATTTTGGTGGCAGTTGGAATCGTCACTTACCGTTGATAGAGTTCTCCTACAATAACATTTTCCAGGAGACAATTCAGAACGCACATTTTGAGGTTTTGTATGGGAGAAAGTGTCGATCGCCAGTCTATTGGACCGAAATCAGTGAGAGCTGGATTTTGGGACCACAACTAGTTCAAGAGACTACGGAGAAGATCCAATTGAATCAGGACAGAATGAGAGCAGCCCAGTGCAGGCAGAAGTCTTATGCCGACCGTCGTCATCATAGACTTAAGTTCGCAGTGGGTGATCATGTATTCCTATGGATTTCTCCGATGAAAGGTGTGATGAGATTTGGGAAGAAAAGGAAGCTTAGTCCCAGATTTGTGGGTCCTTTTGAGATCCTTAAGCGAGTTGGTACCGTTGCCTATCGTTTGGCACTTCCGCCCAGTTTTCCGGATGTTCACCCCGTATTTCATGTATCGATGCTTCGTAGGTACCTTCATGACCCTTCTCACATGATTCAGCACCAAACCATCCAGCTGGAGCGTGATCTTTCGTTCACCGAGCAGGCGGTAGTTATATTAGATCGGCAGGTGAAGAAACTTTGGTCAAAAGTCTTACCATCAGTGAAAGTTCTTTGGCGTATCCCGAATATCGAAGAGGTCATATGGGATGTCGAGAGAGAGATGCGGAAGAAATTTCCTCATCTCTTCGATGGTACGCATAGTAAGATTTTTAAATTCGGGGACCGAATTTCTTTAAGGGGGAGATTGTAATACCTTAGAATGCGATTAAAGTTAATTAAGCATTTTAATGCGGATTTTTAATAAAATTTAACCAATAATTATTTTCACATATTTTATTATAATTAATTAATATTTTATTAAATTATTTTTGTACTTGCACACACATGTGCATGTTAATCTTGGGTCAAGGAGGTGTTAACCATGCTTTACTAGCTATGGCACACTTAACCATTTTCATGCCATGCTATATATTTATATCTATTTTGATTATTAAAGAGTTTTTATTCTAAAAAATGAAAGAAAGAGAGAAGAGTTGAATAATTGAGACAATGCATGGGACAAGGCATAGGAGGCAATTAATGTGTGAGAGAGAGAGAGAGAGCATGGCTCATTCTCACCCTCACCCTCTCACTCTCTCATATCTTCACCTCACACTCTCTCTCATGTGCTTCTTCTTCTCCACTAAAATTCTTCTCTTGAAAGATTTTTCCCACAAACCTCTAGCCTAAACCTTCATCAAACCTCACTAAACCCTTCACAAATTATGTTTATCCCTCTTGTGGTGACTTGGAGGTTGGAAAGCTAGGGGTTTTCCCAAGTTTTGGTGAGATAGTGATATTTAACTCTTTGTTAGGCTCTAAGAAAGTTTGTGTTAATTAGTTTCGATTTAATACCTTAAAGTTCTAGTTTTATGCTAAATATCGTATTTTGTGTTAAGTTTAGTGTCTCTGTTGAATCTGCTGTTGTTACGTTGATCCACAATTTAATCTAATAATACAATAGATTGATGATAGAGCCATGATTGTACATTAGAGACCCAGACCCTTCCCCTCACCTTTGGCCCGGCGAGATTCCTTATATGACCGGCGCCGCCAGGTTTCTTGATGACTGAGTGTGTGGGTTTTTGTGGATAGCTCTCTGTAGATTATATATGGTACTTGGTACACTTTGTTTTTCTTATATTAACTGTAGACGAAATCTGGGGCCGTTTAGCTAATTCTAGCGTTTCGATGTCGTGCGATACGGATTTTCCGACTTCCGTTAAGTGTTTCGTGTAGCTTGCAGCCATAGGTTTAGTTTAGGATGTCGCTGCACACGTTAGCCTACTAAGCTAACACTTGGTAGCTTGTGGGAGTCAATTTGTTAGTTTAGCGTTGTTTCCGTGTGTTATCGGAAAGTTTGCTAATTTTACTTGTTATGATTTTGTGTTATATTAGGATCAATTGCGGGGACTTCGGACACTGCTAGGAAGGGGAAAGAGGTGATCGGATTCACCTAGCTCGAGATCGTCCGGTGAGTAGATTTAACATCTACAGGAGAATCGCCTGTATGGTATTAAGCGTCGAGGGCTAGATTCAGTGATATTACCATATGCTTATATGTATATATATTGATCGTGCCTTAGTACCATTTTGCACATCCTATTACCTGTTGTACAATGACATAGTATTATTGGACACTGCACCGTTACTAACAATTCATGTTGCACGAGCACTGAATTGTATGCTACATATACACCGTTGGTAATTGCCATGACACGCTCACTATAGAAATTTCCATGGATAAATATATTGTACCGCTTTCATTATTGTTAATAGTTAGACATTGATTCTTGTTCTATTACGCATTATGAATTTGCATCATACGTACATACATGCATACATACATACATTGCTATAGTCACATATACACTCTCATATGGTGTTTTATTTCGATTTCGTGGATTTGGGAAACCGCAAGATAACTTTTGAAACTTGAAATATTTAAAAAGTGCGGTTTTCCCATGATATGCTCACATTACTGTTCTATGTTTGCATACATCGTACTTCATGGATATATGCATTGAGATACTGTTTTCATACGATTTCTGGATTTGAGAACCGCAGATATATTTCAAAGAAAATTATAAATTATTTTAAAAACACGGTTTCTCGTGATGTGATTTCGAGGCGTCCACCATGTGTTTTCTCGGTTTTGAGCTTGTTTTCGTGACCCGATTCGAGGAGTTAGATGAACCGTATGCGTTTATATGGTGGACCCGGTGAGGTACCCCGGGGCAAGAAGATCATGGAGTAAACGATGAGCCTGGCAGGGGGAGCACTACCTACCGGTGATTGTATGGAAACTCGACGGATATCTGGAGGATACCGTTTCGGAGTTATACGATAAGATAGATATGAAGGCCGATCAGAGTATGTGGCGCTTGAGATATGAGAATTTACGTGTCGATACTGGACACGGTTTTCATGATATTTCGAGTGTCGATCTTGGACACTCAGGTTCCATGATGTGACGGATATGAGGGCCGATCAGAGTGACGGCGCCTGAGATATTGTGATTTGGGGTGTCGTTGATGGACACCAGATTTTTATGATGATAATTCATTGATGAGAATTATGTTTTATTCCACACTCAAGATTTATTATGACGTGCACTGTTTCATTTAGTTGTTGTACCCTGGTGGTGTACCTTGAATCATGATTTGTTACATATCCGTATTGTTATACTTATGCCTTCAGATTGCATATTTCGGATTATCGCTTTTTCGTGCATGCTTGAGATTATCTGTACGATATTATTTACTATTCACGAGTTAGCAACTCATCCCCGTTGTGCCACAATGTTTTGCAGGCTTGACCCTCAGTATAGTCGCGGCAGGGCTCCTTATTGCATCTACTTCTGCGGATACTGCTGCTGTTGGTCGTGATTTTGGTGTAGGTGGATTTCTGGGTATCCGTATGATTCTATTGTATATCTTATTTTGTATCTAGTACTCTCCATCTATCACTTACATGTATTTGACTTAGAGACGAGATTTTGAGGATCGATATTGTATTATTTGTGCTTCTGGGTGTCGTGCTTGTGTGAGCCGACATTTTATTTATGTTGCGATGCTGTTTTACCTCTTATTATACTGTTTTCACACTTAATTGCTTATGTTCTTCACTACGGTGTCGTATTTACCTGTTGTAGTTGTGTTCCGCCTTTAGGCGTGAGTTGCTCCCATTTGGGGATGCCTTTTAAATATATTCTATGTTTTTACCCGTTTGGGCTAGTTTTTACAAAGGAGATGCTGCCGAAATTTTTAAGAAAATAAATTTAAGTTTGAGATTTTATAACTTGAGATTTTCAAATGTTTTTAACTAATGTTTTATTACTTTACTTTTTTTCTTGGTTTAGATTTCTGGGTTTTTCGGCTTACTTGAATTGTGTTATGCCTTTAGATCTCGCGTGATTTAAGTGCCGGTCGTGTTCCTAAATTGGGTCATGACAGAAATGAAATATCTAAACTAGCATGTGAGATTACGAATGCTAAACAATATTATAACTACAAGCTATCAAGTTATACGAGTGAAGTAATGGCTTCTAATGTATACATGACATGACAATTACCGATGATGATGTATGTGAGCCGTCAAGCAAGTGTACGTGCAACATGCACATCATCGGTAAAGGTGCATGTGTCCTAGAAGATGAGATCGTAACTGTTGGATATGTATTCCCTAGAGGCCATTATTGTAAATGTATACATATGGATGCTTAGACATATGTATGTACAGGACAATCTTGCTCGATATGATAGTATTCTATCTGGTTTGTTTTTATCTTAACATATGCATATGTTTTACTTGTTATTACGTATCATCTATACATGTTGATAAAACCCGTAGGATCATTTCTAGACTACCTGCATTGTGATGGCGATCATACTTGTGGGAACTAGGTAGTCGATAAGCACATCCTTAAAAGGTCCATAGTTAAGGGAGTATCAAGACTGGGCATCGATATTCCGGAATAGACTAGTGTATACGTTTCCAGACCCCGACGAGGAGCGATGGTTGGTCCCGCAGCCATTGGTCTTTTGCACCTAAGATCGTATACAGGTGCTCACTGAGGGTGAGTACATTGGACAGACTCGCCGAGAACTTCTAGATGGTACTATACCTATCGTCAGATAGCAGTTCTCTGGTGACATGAGTACAGGTTAGTCTTCAGACCTGAGATCGTCATTTGTCTAATGTGAGTTCCCACTATACTTTGATCACTATCCTACCATGGCTCTACTGAGTCGTGCAAACAGATTTTGGTTGGGTACAGTCCCGAGCCGCATGGAGGCAGTGAGTGATTGTTGGGAATTCGTTTCTCCCGGTATATGGAGTCGATATCGCACAGTGTTCGATTAGCCAGGACCATAAGACCTTGGCCAAGGCAGTTGGGATTTGCTGATAGGTTGATCAGCAGTTTCCCGGATTGGTGCTGAGCCACTTCAGCACGAATTATCAGGTTATTAGGATCTGACATTTACCACCCCCTAGACCCGGTATGCGATACTCTTAGACGAAGAGACCGGACTGTACAGAGATTATCACATATAGGCTCAGTAGGGATCCGGATGAGTTTGCTCGTCGGCCTTCCTTTTCGACAGTTACCCAGGTAGCCGTTATGTACAGTAGTGTCGCTGACGTTCTTGTGGTTATGGATTTATCCAGTAACTCACTGCCGGCGTACTATCGAGTCTTTATAGTCTCACACAGAGGGTTTCCTTGGTTCAGGAGAATTGATATAGTAGCCGTATTGGATACGTGCAGGGTTCCGATCGATTGATTGTACTATGTACCCAGACTTTCGATCGGATAATTGATAATACTTGCCGGCTCGGGATTGAGCCGGATTATTAAATCAAGTATTGATTTAATAATTTACATATATGTATTTCAATATGTATATTCTAGTATTATGTTCTTTGTTTTATTCTATCTCCTTGGGTATTCGTATTTTTATACGAATACAGGTATGCATATTCAATAGACTGTAATCCGTATTTATACGGAAAACATTCTAGAAGTTAGACACCTCATTTTAGTTATTATTATCCATTATCTTAAATGGAAAATGAGGTGTATAGAAAGGTGAGGGGAGTATGGTGAGAACCATGCCTCAATAGTATTGACAAATGAATTTTTAATTCATTTGTGCTAACTATTGAAGCATGGTTGGATTTTTATATTGTAAAAATTGTTTTACAAAACCAAGGTTGAGGATTTTCTCACATAATTGCTTCATTATTTTCCAAGCTCATCATTTGCTTCACTCCACTCTCTTATTTCTTGAGCTCCTCCACCTTCATCTCCTACCTCCTCTCTACACTCTCATGTGTTGAGAATCAAGAGAGGAGGTGAGATAGAAACATACAAGAACCTCACACTACATTCTAGATTTATTAGACTAGCAATCTAAGGCCTTTAGTTTCTCCACTTAACACTTAGTGTGGAGCTAGAGCCATGGACTACATCCCTCGGGTGGATCATCTACGACGGAGGAGGACCGACGAACAAGATCGTTCCAGGAGAACCGAAGGAGCAGACAAAGAAGAACAAGCTCGATCAATGAGATCTCTATGAGCATACAAAGAGGAAAGAAGACCGAAGGACACGGAACTTTTGGTAGGAATTCCTATCATAGTAGATAGTTCCTCACATATTTGCTAGTTTAGGGTTTATGGTAGCATCTTGGTCGGGTTTTCTAGCGCCAGTTTTTCAAACGATAAAATTTTTATTCCGCAAATGGCCACGGTAGATGGCCAGGGCGTTAGTGTAACCCAACATGGTATCAGAGCCAGCCCATAAACCCTTAACTAATAGTTTAGACGATGTTTATAATTACAAAACCGAAATAACTTCGAAACTACAAAACCGAAATCTGAGTTTCTGTCGATTTTTGTAGAGGCTCTAAAAATTATTTAAACAATTGCAGAGTGCTCTTCATGTAGCCACTAGAACACCAGAGAAATTCGAGGAGTAAATCCCAAAAATTGGCCGGCCACATTGGAAAAATTCCCGGCCTGGCCGATTCTGTATACGAATTTGGTCTTGAAATTTTTTTGGTATTCTGTACACTTGGATTTAGGGTTTCAAGTGATGTTTGTTTTTGCCCAGATTGCATATTATGTTATCTTTGTGTTGGGGAAATTCGGAGTATTTCGAAGTCACGGTTTTAACATTGATTACATGTTTCAGTTAGTATCTGCGACCGTGAATATCATTGAGCGGTATAACCCGACTAATTGCTAGAAGGGTTTGCGAACATTATATTCACATTGATGTTCTGTAATGTGCTGATATTGTGGTTGGATTGTCGTGGTGGATAGCCGATATTGCAATGGTAGTAGTACAGGTCAGATTCATTGTATATTCATATTGCGGGGCGAGCGTCCGACATGTGGACAGCCGTTTCTGTCGAGTTGTATATTGTTTGATTGGTGCACGACCGGGTTGAGGTCGATATCACCATTGTACATATAGTTTTCTTCTTTTCTGTACTAGGATTACCCTGAGGTGGAGTGCTCGAATAGCCGAGTTCTAGAGGGCAACGGGCCCGCATCTCATGGCATTGAGACGGAGGAGGCCTTACTCTAGAATTGGAGGGCTATTCGTCGCACTCGTATGGGGTATAGGATGACCCACGGAGGAGCGCTCAAGTTACCAGATCCCATGAAGTGTTAGGTGGCGCATTCACTTTGTTGATTAGGGTTGCCTCACTTCTGGGATTGGAGGGTAACTTGACGCGCTCATAGGGATCCAGGTTTTCATTGCACACGCTATCCACACGACCGGAAACTTCGGGTTTTATTTGCAGCTCAAATGAAACCCGAGGCTCTAAAATTACCCACCATTCTGTGTTGCTTGTTATTGAACTGTGATATTGCTTATATTATGCATGGGATGAATGTTATATATATATTTATATACACCAGTAGATGTTGTATATGTTTTGCACCCGCGCTAGTCCAACCCCCGCTCTGCCGTTAGTTAAGTAACCTAACGGTGTATGACGAGGCCCCGTGGAGAATGCGGATGGTATATACGTACATTGTATTTTCGTTCTTTTCTGGTGTGATAGGGATTAATTGATGGGACCACATTAATTTTGATTAATGTAATAAAATAAACCTAAAAGATATTGTTAGAACAAATTTCGAAAAACTATAGTCATAGTCTTTCGCTATATATAGTGGTATTCGGTCATGAATATCCAGCACCTCATTCTATGAGGCAAAAAAGCCTAGATTCCTTCGCGGGGAGTGACATCTTGAGCGGAAGTTTATACTGTAGATTACTCGGTTTTCTTCAAAACCATAAGTTTTCAAAAGCCGAGCCTAAATCATTCCTTTTTAAAACTACTCGGTTCCTTCAACGATATCAAGTTCATTACGTTAAAGGGTTTTTCGCCAAAAAACCATCCAAGCCCTCCGTCATTTCTTACAAGTATTACTTAGTATTCGTACTGTGTGTTTTGACCTAGTCAAGACGTAGTGTTCGGTAGCTGAGTAGTGCTTCTTTGTTGCAAGTGTTACGATTATTTAGGACATCCGCATAACCATTTTGACCTAGTCAAGGGTATATCCGGGTGGGTCTAAATTAATCTTGGATAATGACGGGTTGAACTTGACTAACGGTTTAAGATATGTTGACCTAGTCAAGGTCATAAGCCGTTAGGGACAAAAACCACATCGGGAGTTTCAAATATACATGAAACTTGCTGGTGTTGCATACCTTCTGGAGTGTGGTGACTAGAGTGGCTTCCATCTAGTTTATCATGCAATGATAGTTCGATTCCGATCCCACTAATGAGTAGGATTACTCTTGGGAGATATTTTTCACTTCACAATTAGCTAACCTATTAGGTGTCTAGAAAAGTGTTAATGGGGTTATGCCTCTGTAGAAACGAGGTTTATTTTAATTAGGTCTGTGCGAGAGCACAGGGAACCTCCCTTAGAGTACCAACACTCACCTAGCTGAACAGTTGGCGAACTTGTAAGGTGTTAATGATCCTAGCTAGTTCTCCTTTTAAGGTTTGGAGAAGAATTTGAGGAAACAGTGGGAGTCATCCTGATTAGATAAACTAATAACCAATCTAATCTTGCAAGAGCACACGCTGAGTGTTTCTTTTTCTCACTCTCCAGGTAGCAACCATTTCACGCCCTAATCAAGATAATAAAATGTATCGCTTGACTGATCTAAATTCTTATTCGGGGCTGGAGAACGTCGGTTCAGCTCCAACTTATGACAACAGTCATGAGAGTGAGCAAAGGAAAGAGGATTGCATGAATTCCTTGATGACCCCAACGAAGAAGAAGCATACTATTGTATCTCCTTCAAGTGTTTTTGTTATTGAGAACTGCTTTTCGGTCAGTCCTACCTCCTGGGTACTAGATACCGGATCAGGATCTCATATCTGTAATTTATTGTAGAGACTGAGAAAAAGTAGGATGGTTGGACCTGGTGATATGTCCTTCAGAGTAAAGAACGGAACACAAATTGATGCTGCTGCCATCGGTGAATATCACCTAGCATTGACAATACTATGATTTTGAACAATTGCTACTATATACTTTCCATGGTTTGCAACATCATATCAGTTTCTTTATTTGATAAAGATGGATATAAATTTGTTCTTGATAGAAATATCATGAACATTTACCTTAATCAGGTATTGGTTGCAGAAGGTACACTGTGTAATGGTATCTATGTTCTAAATCAAAACACAGTTTTCAATATACAAAACACACGCAAGAGGAAGAGTTCAGAAGAGAACGAATCCTACTTATGGCATTGTAGATGTGGTCGTATTGGAGAGAAAAGACTGAGTAAATTACATAAGGATAGATATTTGAATACGTTCAAATTTTCATCTTATGAAACTTGTCAGTCCTGTCACAAAAGAAAAAATGACCAAATCTCCGTTCACCGGACACGGAGAAAGAGTAGCAGCCCTTGGGACTCATACATAGTAATGTATGTGGTCCAATGTTTATACATGCACAGGGTAGGTTCTCGTACTTTTTCACATTCACTGACGATCTCTCTAGGTTCAGATATGTGTATCTCATGAAACACAAATCTGAAGCTTTTGAGAAATTCAAAGAATTCAGAAATGAAGTAGAGAACCAGAGAGGCAAACGTATCAAGATCCTCCGATCTGATAGAAAAGGGGAGTACTTAAGCACGGAATTCCTAGAATACTTAAAAGAGAATGAAATTCTCTCTCAACTTACTCCTCCATATACACTACAGTACAACGGTGTATCGGAGCGGAGAAACCGCACCCTATTGGACAAGGTTTGCTCCATGATGAGTAACGCCGAGCTGCCTCTTTAATTTTGGGGACATGCGCTTCTGACAGCGGCATATCTGTTGAATGATATTCCATCCACATCCATGTCTAAGACACCATTCGAGATATGGAATGGTAAAAGGCCATATCTTAAAAATTTATGATATGGGGTTGTCCGGCTTACGTTAAAAACATAATCCGGATAAACTATAGGCATGGTCAGTTTTATGTAAGTTTATGGGATATCCAAAGAACGGTTATGGATATCTATTCTACCACACCGAGGAACAGAAAGTGTTTGTTGCTTAGTACGCCAAATTTTTAGAATGGCAGTTTCTTGCAAAAGAAATTAGTGAGAGCACGGTAGAACTTGAAGAGATTCTGAAACCACAATCTCAAACTGAAGATTTGGTGGAACCGCTAGATTCAGTAGTCCCAGACGAACCTCAGCCACTCAGTAGATCTGGTAGGATTTTGTAGGGTTCCTAGGCACGCTCAAGAGGTCTTACAAGGCATCAACCATGCCAATTTCAAATTTTTCCGGTGCCGAGAAACCCTAATGCGATCGTTAACTATAGTAAAGGCGAAACATGCAAGCTACTAAACTTCTTTAGTACTAAGTGAAAGGAAATACAACCTTTGTAGATCCGGTCCTCCACTTCCTTAGCTCCATGACGATGTCCCTTCGCTGCGATCATCGGATCCCGGACTCTAGCGATGGTTTCGTCAAAGAAATGATCGGGCTAGGTCATCGACTTCGATGCCGAAGATGATCTACGTCGAGGCAACTCAAGATCAAGCTCCAACTTCACCAAGTCATGAAACTTGTGAAGAAAACACCCTATACTACTTGGCAAGTGGTAGAGGATGAAGAAATAGGAAGTGGGTTCACTTTGGATTTGGATTTCTCACTTGGAATCATCATGACATTTTTGAAGCAAGCTTTTCTTTTTTTTCTCAAGAAGAAGAAGAAGAAGAAAAGAATATCCATTAAATTAAAAAAGAAAAATCAAGTGAAGAGTTATCATTTAGCAACCATGGGTGAGTTAACTTGTGTAGAGAATAAACTAGGGTTTAGGTTTAAATGGTTAGGTTAAGGCAAAAGACAAAATGGCAATGACTTTCAAAGCTTCATGAAGCTTCATGGATAAAACAAAGAAAGCCTCCATTTTATTCTTTGCCAAAAGGAATAAAGTAAATAAATAAATAAATAAATAAATAACACCTTAACCATTAACCTAAACCATGGTTTAAAGCATGCACACCCAAGTTTGCATGTATCATCAAAAATGATACAATCAAGTGCACAAAAATATACCATATATACAATGTGCACATCAAGTGAGAAAATCCATCATTAGTGAACAAATACTAGTTAATGTAAAGTGATATATCAAATATATAATTATACATTAAATCATTAAATCAACACTTGATTTAACGATCCGGTCATATCGCATATGACCGACTAATATCTTATGTATCGACTTATCGAATCAATCCTCGATCCGATAACTAGGTTATATCGCATACAACCAATCGATACATTCATCGTGAGAATAGAATACGGTATCACATACTCGCATTATTCTCGGTCCCGCACATATCTCATATGCGCTCCTATTTCGTTTCGCTTGAGCCAGGAAACCTCTGTGTAGGACTCTAAAGACTCGTCAATACGCCGGCAGCAGATGATGATCATATCAAACACCCAAAAGCCGCAAACGGTCTGCTAAACGTAACGGCCACCCGGGTATTGAGCGATCAGAAGATCAATGAGCAAGCCCGCTCACACTCCTGTGAATCCAACCAGTAACACTTACCGTACAGTCCGGTCTGTTCGTCTGATATGTCGCATATCTCGCCTAGGGGTGGTAAACGTCAGACCCCAGTAGCTCGATAAGTCGTGTCGATATGAGGTCTATAACAGTTCGAGAAACTACTGGTAACACTTACCAGTAAAACTCAGCAACCCTGGCCAGGGATTTCCGGTTACAGCCAATCGAACACAGCGCAACATCAACTCCCTATACCGGGAGAGACGAATCCCCTCCTATCGCTCATTGCCTCCATGTGATTCGGGACTGTACCCAAAAACCACCGTTTTGCACGCCCTCTTGGACGTGGTAAGGTGGAAATCAAAGCACAGTGGGAATCACACAAGACTCTATGACGATCTCGGGTCTACAGACTAACCTGTACCAGTGTCACCAGAGAACTGCCATCTGACGTAAAGTATACTACCATCTGGGAGTTCTCGGCGAGTCCGTCCAGTGTACCCAGTCTCCACTGAGCACCCGTATGTCATCTCTGATGTCAAACACCAATGGATATGGGATCATCCATCGCCCATCTGTATGGGTCGAGAAGGTATATGCTAGTCTACTCTGGTATATCGATGCCCCGTCTCGATACACCCACGACTAGGGACCTTGAAGGATGTACTTATGGACTACCGTGTCCCCACTAGTATGATCCGCATCATAGTCCAGGTAGTCAAGTACACATCCTAAGGGCTTTACCAACATGTAACAGAGAGACAATCAGTATACATGTTAAGGTAAAGAGTAACCAGATAGCATACTATCATGTCGAGCAAGAAAGTCCTCCCTATATATGTCCCAGCATCCACTACAATATACATCCTATGTACAGTAATGGCCTCTAGAGCATACATATAACTAACATATTTCTCATCCGTCCGAGAGATACTACAGTTTTCTCATAAATGGGGATCAAGAGGATTGCATCTTGGAAGAAGATGATCCTACTAGTTTCACGCAGGCCATTATCAGTAGGTACTCTGATAAATGGTTGGATACTATGCGATCTGAAATGGAGTCCATGTACACCAATAAAGTGTGGACCTTGGATATTGCTCTACCGGGGTTAAACCCTTTGGATGCAAATGGATCTACAAAATGAAATTTGGTGTAGATAGGCAGGTGGAAACCTAAAAGGCTAGACTTGTTGCAAAAGGTTTTCGTCAAAGACCAGGTATGGACTATGACAAAACCTTTTCTCCAGTGGCTATGCTCAAATCCATTCGAATCCTACTTTCCATTGCTGCTTTCCATGACTATGAAATCTGGCAGATGGACGTAAAGACGGCTTTTCTAAACGGAAGTTTAGAAGAGTGCATTTATATGGATCAGCCGGAAGGTTTTGTAGAGAGTAGGAGCATGCAACGTTTTTAAAAAAATCGATTAGATTAATTGTCCGATAATTAGTAATACAACACGTGTTTTCTATAAAACCTAGTTATAATTATTTTTCCACATAAAGACAATTATACCTACTTTAATTATGTAATCATTTATGTATGGGTGTTTTGTTAGTTACTTATTTAATTGCTAGTTTATTTATTTATTTTCCTTAAGTATTTATTTTAAATATTTTAATCATGCCTTTACACATTTAATTAAGTATAATTACAAATTAGTAAGGGTTAATTACATATTAGTGCACCATGACAACTTAACACTTATTTTGTAACATATTCTTTCTTTCTAAATTGTTCTCCATGGTTCTAGATAATTCTAAGACAAAACTAGAAAATAAAATAAATAATAAAATGAGGGAAAAAAAGATAAGATGTTTGGTGTCTGTGGGGGGGGGGGGTATGGTCACCTCTCTCTCACTCACCCTCACTCTCTCTCCCCCTCACTCTTGGCCAATAATTGGCAGCAGCCCCTCCCCATTTCCTCTCCTCTTTTCATCTAAAAAACCCTTCATTTTCTCACAAAAAAATCCACAAATCCAACACTAATCTCTAGTTAAATCTTCACTAAAATTCCTTGGACTAAACTAAGCTTGGATCGTGAAGCAAGATAGCATTTTGGGAGGCCAAGTTAGCATGTTAGATCTTTAAATTCTTGAGGTATAAGCCTTAACCCAATGGTTGCTTTGTTGATTAATTGCTTTAATCTAATTTTTTTTAGGTGTTAATATGGTTTTATTTGTAAGATTTGAGTTTTAAAGAGAAGGGTTTGGGTTAAAGTTAGGGTTTTTACCACATAATTAAGTTAGCTATGTGTAATTTATTATCTAGTGGCTTTACAAATCTAATCAAGTTGATTACTTTGCTAAAGTGGCTTCTAATTATTTTAATTAGGAATTCATGTAATTAAATAAATTATTAGTGTGTGTATAAGTTAGATTATATTTAATTAAGTGTTGCATGGCTTGAGTAGAATATTCGTGTGTGATTGTGGCTACTAGACTTGCTAATCCATCTAGTTTGCACTAAAATGGCTTAAGGTTGCTTACTAGGTTTTTTAAAAGAAAAGGGTTTTAATTAAGTTTGGGGTTGTGATGATCTACGACCTATGTCCGTAAATATTAGTGCGCGTGATTAGTGTGATTAAATTTTAGTTGTGGTGTTTGCTACGCATAGCAACCCCTAGTTGTGGTTTGTGGCGATGTCGCGCGTGCGTTTTGTGCACCAAGTGCATGCGCGTCTAGTTAGTTTGCGTTGGTTGTCTTGTATCATTGTGTGTTCGTGTCTATTTAAATGTTTAACCTCATATATACTATTTTTGCAATTCTAGGATCAGTTGCGGAGACGTCGGACATGGCAAGGAAAGGAAAGGCTGTGATTAGATCAGATAAGCCGAGGCGTCCCGGTGAGTGGGTGTACACATCCATGGGGGGATCGTCTGGATGGCGCAAGGCGCCCGATAGTTAGGATTTTTAGTAGTTCTTGCATCTATATGCGTAGCCTCAAAGCATTCATAGCATGGCATTGCCTCTTCTTACACATGATGTTATTACTTAGGACACTTGCACCATTACCATTGGTCATGCCGCACGTGCACTATTTATGCGAACACACACGCCATTGGTAATTGCTATGTCACGAACACTATAGAACATGCTTAAATCAGTATGTGAGTATTTGCATCATATATGATATGTAAACTTGTAGTTGTATATTCATTTCATCAGGATGAATACGTAGGATTTCAAGTCATATATATACCTCATTGCATCATCATTCATACATGGTTCTCTAGTCATACATCGCATGGCATATTATTGATATCATAGACATTCATCATTACCGACATGTTCATATATTGTGATTCTTCTTGGAGATTTCAGTGTTTATGAGATTTATGGATTTTGGGGAAAATCGCAAGAATGTTATAAATCTATTATCATTTTAAAAATGTAAGTTGCGGTTTTTTCGTTGTATGATATATGTAGAGTCCACCATGAGTTTTCCTGATTTGAGTTGGTTTTCGAGACCCGATTCGAGGAGTAAGATGAACCGTCTTGGGTACATGGTGGACCCGGTGAGGTACCCCAGGGCGAGAAGCTCGAGTTGTAGACGATAAGCTTAGCAAGGGAGCACGACCTACCGGTTATGATTATTGGTTCGGCGGTTATCCGGAGGATACCGACCGGAGTCGTGGGATGTGACACATTGAGAGCCGATCTGAGAGACGGCTATTGAGATTTTGAGATTTTGAGATACATATATTGTGTCAATGCTTGACACGGATTTTCTGTCGATTTCATTGATGATGATCCAGCTATATTATACAAAGGTTTTACTGAGATATGGATATAGATTTTCTCATGCCAGATATATCCGGATTTCGTGTTGATTATTCATTTATGTCACATTCATACTAGTGCATCGTATCATAATTTTATATGTAGGTTGCGACGTATTTGCGCGCATGCTTACGATAACTTTATTAGATGCTACTTACTACTCACGAGTTGGCAACTCACCCCCGTTGTGCCACAGTATCTTGCAGGTCCGACCTGTCAGCATAGTAGCAGTGGGCATATTTCTTCTTCTGCTTTCTTTGCATCGACTTGCTTGTAGGTGGGTTGTGAGGATATTCTTTGATTCTACCATGTATATTTATTTTGTATCTAGTATACTCCATCGACCCCTTGTATATTGAACTAGACAGTGAGACTTGTATTTTTGGTATCTAGTGTCGAGCTCGTGTGAACCGACTTATATTTTTGGTTTCTGTTTTCTTGCTTTTAAATGTTGGTTTTATTCTTGAATGATATATCTTACATGTGATTGTGATTCCGCCGTTCGGTGAAGAGCTAGCTCCCGCTTGGGGATGCCTTTGTTCATTACTTGTATATATTCATGTTTGTACCCGTTCAGGGCCAGTATTTATAAAGGAAACTCTGCCGAAATTTTTATAAAAACTTGAGCTTATTATAAAGACTTTCAAAGTGATTTTCTATGTTAACCTAACTTTTAAACAAGTTTTCATTCACTATATTTTCTTTAAATGGTTTAGATTTCTGGGTTTTGCTTACTTAGATTACGCTACGCCTCTAAACGTTGCGTAATTTAAGTGCCAGTCATGTTCCACATATTCGGGTCGTGACAGAGTAGCGGGAAGGTGTGCAAGTTGCTTAGATCCATTTATGGATTAATGCAGGTATCGCAGAGATGGAACATCTGTTTTGATGAAACAGTCAAGGAATTTGGCTTCATCAAGAACAAGGATGAGCCTTGTATATATAAGAAGATTGCAGGACGAAATGGCGTGTTCCTAGTCTTGTACGTGGACGACATTTTTTTGATAGGAAATGATATTCCTATGCTACAATCGGTCAAGCTATTCTTGTCACAAAGGTTCTCTAAGAAAGACCTGGGTGATACCTAGTACATTCTGGGGATTAAGATCTACAGAGATAGATCTAAGAGATTATTGTGACTTTTGCAGTCCAAGTACATAGAAACTTTACTAAAGAGATTTAGTATGGAAGATTCCAAGCGCGGTAACATACCCGCATTACAAGGAATCACCTTCTCCAAAGAGATGTCTCCCAAGACTGATGAGGAGAGGGTTCACATGAGCACTATACCCTACGCTTCGGCGGTAGGATCTATAATATATGTGATGCTGTGTACTAGACCAGATGTAGCATACGCGCTTAGCATGGTGAGCCGGTATCAGTGGAACCCGGGTAAGAATCATTGGACAGCTGTGTAGAACATTCTCAAGTACCTGAGAAGGACTAAGGAGATGTTCTTGGTTTACGGTAATAGAGACATGTAGGTCGGGTCCTTTACCGATTCAAACTTCCAGAGTCATAAGGATGACAGAAAGTCTGTCTCGGGTTTTGTGTTTACCCTCAATGGAGGGGTGGTGTGTTGGAAGAGCTCAAAACAGGACACCGTCGCAGACTCGACGATGGAGGCTGAATACATTGCTGCAAACGATGCCGCAAAAGAAGCAGTCTGGATGAAGAAGTTCATTACTGAACTTGAAGTGGTTCCGACCATTGTTAATCTGATACCTTTGTATTGCGATAAAAATTGGGCTATAAATTTAGCAAAGGAACCACTGTCCCATCAGAAATCCAGACACATCTTGAGGCGGTTTCACCTGATTAGGGATCGAGGTGCGGAGAGTGGACAAAAAATACAACACGGTGGATCCATTCATGAAGGCCCTCCATCAAGCGTAGTTCGAACGACTTTTTGAGATATTGGGTATGCGATACGCCAATAGCAGGCCCTAGAGCACGCGTTGGGTACTCGATACGCCAATATACGGCCTTAGTGCAAGTGGGAGATTTTTGGATATGTATGCCCTAGAGGCCATTATTGTATATGTATACATGTGGATGATTGGACATATGTATGTACAGGACAATCTTGCTCGGTATGATTGTATGCTATCTGATTTGTCTTTATCTTAACATATGCATATGTTTTACTTGTTATTACGTATCATATATACATGTTGATAAAGCCCGTAGGATCATTGCTTGACTACCTGTGTTGTGATGGCGATCATACTTGTGAGAGCGGGATAGTCGATAAGCACATCCTTAAAATGTCCCTAGTCATGGGAGTATCGAGACTGAGCATAGTTATTCTGGAGTAGACTAGTGTATACGTTTCAAGACCCCGACGAGGGGCGATAGTTGGTCCTGCAGTCATTGGTCTTTTGCACCTAAGATCGTATGCAGGTGCTCACTGGGGGTGAGTACACTGGACGGACTCACCGAGAACTTCTACATGGTACTATACCTATCGTCAGATAGCAGTTCTCAGGTGACATGAGAACGGGTTAGTCTTCAGACCTGAGATCGTCATTTTTCTCGTATGAGTTCCTACCGTACTTTGATCACTACCCTACCACGGCTCTACTGAGTCATGCAAACAGGTTTTGGTTGGGTATAGTCCCGAGCCACATGGAGGCAGTGAGTGATTGTTGGGGATTCGTCTCTCCAGGTATAGGAAGTCAATATCGCACTATTTTCGATTAGCCAGGACCATAAGACCTTGGCCAAGGCAGTTGGGATTTACTGATAGGTTGATCAATAGTTTCCCGGATTGGTCCTGAGCCGCATCAGCATGAATTATCGGGTTATTAGGGTCTGACATTTACCACGCCCTAGACCCGGTATGCGATATTCTCAGACGAACAGATCAGACTGTACGGATATTGTCACAGATAGGCTCAGTAGGGATCCAGATGAGTTTTCTCGTCGGCCTTCCTTTTCGACAGGTACCTAGGTAGCCGTTACGTACAGCTAGTGTCGCTGACGTGCTTGTGGTTATGGATTTATCCAGTAACTCACTGCCGGCGTACTGTCGAGTCTTTAGAGTCCCACACATAGGGTATCCCTGGTTCAGGCGAAATGATATAGTAGCCGTATTGGAATCGTGCAGGGTTCCGATCGATTGATTATACTATGTACCCGGACTTTCGATCGGACAGTTGATAATACTAGCAGGCTCGGGATTGAGCCGGACTATTAAATCAAGTATTGATTTAATAATTTACATTTATATATTTCGATATGTATATTCTAGTATTATGTTCTTTGTGTTATTCTATCTTTTCGGGTATTTGTATTTTTATACGAATACAGGTATGTATATACAGTAGACTGTAATCCGTATTTATACGGAAAATATTCTAGAAGGTGGACACCTCATTTCAGTTATTATTATCCATTTATCTTAAATGGAAAATGAGGAGTAAAGTAAGGTGAGGGGAGTATGGTGAGAACCATGCCTCGATAGTATTGAAAATGAATTTTTAATTCATTTCTGCTAACTATTGAAGCATGGTTGGATTTTTATATTGTAAAAATTGCTTTACAAAACCAAGGTTGAGGATTTCTATCACAGGCTTGCTTCATTATTTTCCAAGCTCACCATTTGCTTCACTCCTCTCTCTTGTTTCTTGAGCTCCTCCACCTTCATCTCCTACCTCCTCTCTACACTCTCATGTGTTGAGAATCAAGAGAGGAGGTGAGATGGAAACATACAAAGAACCTCACACTACATCCTAGATTCCTTAGACCAACAATCTAAGGCCTCTAGTTCCTCCACTTGACACTTAGTGTGGAGCTAGATCCATAGACTACATCCCTCGGGTGGATCATCTACGACGGAGGAGGACCGACGAACAAGATCGTTCCAGGAGAACCGAAGGAGCAGACAAAGAAGAACAAGCTCGATCAAGGAGATCTCTAGGAGGATACAAAGTGGAAAGAAGACCGAAGGACACGGTTCTTTTGGTGAGGAATTCTTATCATAGTAGATAGTTCCTCACATATTTGCTAGTTTAGGGTTTATGGTAGTATCTTGGTCGGGTTTTCTAGCGCTAGTTTTTCAAACAATAAAATTTTTGTTCCGCAAACGGTCACGGAAAATGGCCAGGGCGTTAGTGTAACCCAACAGTAACAGTTAATGAGAGAACATTTATATATAAAATGCAATGAGAACAATATGAACATAGCCGAAAGGTAAACAATAAACGCAATAATATAAGATATATATATATATATATATACACACACACACACACGAGCGATACGGTTATAGTATTTAAAATAGCACGAATCGTTGTTTTTAGAAAAGTAGGGACTATGGTGTTTTTTAGAAAAGTGATACCATTATAAAATCCGTAGCGTCCCTCGGGTTGTCCTTTGGAAATACCTATGATTCGTTAGTTTGAAAATAGGTATGACTCTAATATTATATGCTAACATCTACTTAAGTAATTAAAAAGACTAAAACGCTAAACTAATCTCAAGTCGAAAGTGATTAGAAATCTATAGCATTTCCGAGTCGATACGTCTATCAGTCGGCGGTCCAGCCTCATAATATCACGTACGGTATAGTTCCTCGTACGGCATCCTCAAGTCAAAAGTGCGGATCAATCATCATATATATTATATCTCGTACGGTATAATCCGTCGTACGATATCCTCAAATCAAGAATACGGGTCAATCATCATATATAGCAAATCTCGTACGGTATAATCCGCCGTACTGTATCATAATCAAGGGTACGGATCTAAGGTCAGGTACAATCTATTATCTCATTTAGTAACATGTTATCGCATGTTAGGTATATATCGCCCAATGATCTTTTAAAATATCATATCATAATACGATGTCTCGATCTCGAATCAAATATCATAACCTCGTGACATCATGTCCGATCATATCGACTCATATCCAATCAACATATCATATCCTCATCTTACACGTATATGTATATTACACACACACACACACATCATACCAAGTGTGTATGTGCACGCGCGCAACAAAATAAAACCAATGGCTCACGACTAAGGAAATAAAACTAAGGGTAAACCTTCCTACGAGTACGCTTATTCTAACCTAAAGTCTCCTAGAACACTATTAGCTAGTTATCTATATCCCACATTGAAATATATATAGATATATAAGTATCCTAATCTACAGTTGCGGGGGTGCTATACGCCATCCACCCGACTTCCCCCATAGATATACATCTGCTCACCTACTGTCCTCGCTCTATCCGAAGTCGATGAACGCCTTGCTTTCCTTTGTCGTCCCGAAAGTCCATGCAAAGGTACCTACAATTCAACGCATATCGTATCGACATCAAAATCAAGTCCGAAAACTGACATGGCGAGCGAGACGTACATAGGTTAGAACCTATGCTCTACACATGCAAGAATAACTAAACAACTCTCGACGACGACGTACAAACGTCAAATGACCGAGTCAAAACTCAAATACGAAAACTCAAGTCAATAAAAGTCGCAAAACGAAAACAGCAAGTTGGAAAAATACTTCCAGATTTTGGCACAGGTAGACTAGGATAGAACAAACAATACAGTGGCTAAGTTATAAGGAGTGTGAGCTACAGGCCAAACCCCAACATCAAATTCCAAAATTTGGCCGCCAGAAAGTGCTACAGTAACCGGTGTCGGAGGGTCAATTTTGGAATTTGGGTCTCGTTCTTCTATGGTGGTCTTATAGTGGTATAACTAGGTCAATGTAGTTGTTTGTTTTTCTTATAGATACACCAAGTTGCTCCAGAATTCATTTGATCCTCAAAACTCCCCAAAACCGACATCGGAAAATTCTAAACTCAAGTTATCCAAGGATTTCTCCACTAAAACACTCTAACTTATAACTAAGGAGATTGTATATACTCACTAAACCTTTACTACATCACCACTACAAGTTTCACTCACTAAATCTCACTTTAGAAATTCTAAGTGTAGAAAACATGCTCTTATTAACTCTAAACTACATTGTAAGGTTAAGAAATTTAATAACTTGATCAAAAGTGGATGCTTTATCTCATGAAGCAACTTAAGAAAATTCTAGGATGGCCCAAAGTGCTCAAAGTTCCAACTTGATTCACCCATTGTGTTTAGGATGAGGTTGTTATTGTTTTTAGTGAAGGGGATGTGAGGTTTTGGTGGAGATTTGGGGGTGGTTTGTGGGTGGTAGTGGAGATGGAGGAGGATGAAGGATGACGAGAAGAAGAATGAAGATGATAAATGTGGAGGTGAGGATAATAATGAAGAAGATGGTTCAAAGGACTAGAACCATCTCTCCCTCTCTCCCTCTCTCTCGCCATACCCCTTTGTCCCCTCATGTCCCCTCTCTTCTCTTTTTTCATTTTTCCTTTTTCTTTTTATTTAAAAACAAAAAAGAAACAATATAAATGCAAATGAAGCCATGGTTCAAATACATGTGGGCAAGGTTTGCAACATATTTTTTTGCATGTCATGATACATGAACAAGATTATTGCATAATTAGTGAAATATTAATCAAGTTTAGCATTAATTTGTATGAAATTAATTGTATAATAATTTATAAAATGTCCAAATCACATAAATTCTTTCAAAATCAATAATTCATATTAATTTTCCAATTATTTTCCAAGCTATAAGTATATAATCATACCATTTCATTCAAACCAATTTCCATACTTTTTATAATATCCATAAAATTTATTATTTTAATTATTTAAATTCCAAAAATAATATTTCATTTTTCTGAAATGTTACAGATCGTAACCATGCCAGACTTCTTTTTCCACCTTAGTCTCCAATAGATTTGTAGAAGAGAATCGCCTTTTCACCTCTTCTTCTTTGAGGCACGTAGAAAGTTTCCAGCTCCTGCACGCTATATGTATTAAGCGCGTCAAATTCTATAAAGTGTCGAGGCGGAGTTATCATAATATGTAGATTCTGATCCGCTTCGGCAAGATTCTGTGTCGATGGACAAATGGAGAACACCGCGTTTGTCTCATCTTCGGTGTCGCTGCCAAAGACAAGGATAGGGGTCGATTGTCCGGGCTTCTTGTTCTCCCTCTGAGGCTGTCCCGAGTAGACTATTTGTTCTTCTTCTTCAGTATTGCCTCCGAAGACCGGGATGGTGGCCACAGATTTTTTCTTATTTTCCGGCCTGTAGCACTTCTCAGAATCCTCAAAGTCTAGTTGAAAGTATTTTGCATCTTCATATTTTCGCACCTCGTTCACCGAGAAAGGATTGAGTTCTCCCGTGACGGTGTACTCCGAGCCATATTTGAAATACTTCATACACTGATGTTATCTAGAAGGGATGACATTGTACTCGTGTACCCAAGGTCTGCCGAGTAGAGCGTTATAACAGGTATTGGCATAAATAACATAGGATTTGATGTCAGTGACGAGCAGCCCGAAGTGGAGCGTCAATATTATGGACCCAAGCGTCCGTGACGACTGCGAGTAGAATCCCGAGATGGAAATTTTGTCTCGGACAAGATGCTGAACATTCATACATATCTCTTTCGGCACTCTCATGTTGAGAAGATTAATGGAGTATCCGTTGTCGACAAGGATGTTTCCTATCTTGACGTCATGGCAGTACCCGGTGACATATAGCGGTCAATTATGCTCGCATGTACCGAGGAGTAGATCTTCATCGCTGAATGTGATATCAGTCGTGTAGACCTCTTCCAGTTCATTTTTTATCTTCTATTTTTCGAGAAAGGCTTGAAACTGATCAGGTTCTTGCAAGGCCTTAATCAAGGAGTCTCATGTCTCTTTTGACAAGAGTAGAACATCCAATATGCTCAATTGAGATGGAATCTTCCTTAAATATGCATGGACATTATATTCCATCTTAGTTTTCTTGGGCAGGTCCTTTGCGGTAAGCTCTTTGGCCACCTCTTCATCAAGGGCGATCTCATCAGGCATTTTTCCCTTTCCTTTATCCTTTTTATTCGAACCCTTATTTGCGGGTCTGAATTTCTTTTCAGGCAGCGTGCAGTTACGCAGCTAGATGTTCTCGGAATTATTTTCCTCTTCTTCTTTCTCCAAGGAAGAGCTTTCAAAGAGAGGGTTGAGGGGCATTTCTATTAGTGATATATGCCCTAGAGACCATTATTGTAGAGTACCGGACTGTATATTACATTTTGGAAGCTTGGGATATTCACAGATATAATAACAGTCTTGCTTTATATGATAGTATGCTATCTGATTTGAGTCTATCTTAACATGTGTATATATTTCTTTTAACATACCGCTAATGCATGTTGATAGAGCTTTTTGAATATTTGCTTGACTACTAGCGTTGTGATGGCAGTCACACTAGTGGAGGCTGGGTAGTCTATAAGCGCATCCTTAAATTTGTCCCTAGTCATAGGATTATCAAGACTAGGCATCGATACTCCAGAGTAGACTAGTGTATACGCTTCTTATCCCAGTCAGGGGAGGTGGCTTGTCCCAGCCATTGGTATACGGTACCAAAGATAGTATATAGGTGCTCATTGGGTTATGATTTACACTGGACGGACTCGCTGGGAATTGCTGGTTGTTATTATACCTATCTTCAGTTAGCAGTTCCTCAATGACTTGAGTACAAGTTAGTCCGTTGACTTGAAATCACTATTGTCTCGAGTGTGTTCCCACTATACTTAGATTACTACCCTACCACGGTTCAAATGAGTCGTGCAAACAGGTAATAGTTGGGTGCAGTCCCGAAGCACTTAGAGGCAGTAGGAGATAGAAGGGATTTGTATCTCCCAGTATTGGTAGTTGATATCGCGTTGTGTACGGTTGGCCAATACACAAGGTCCCTAGCCAGGGCAAGTGAGATTTAGTTATAGGTACACCAGTAGTTTCTCAGGATGTATTGGGTTCCACATCGACACGACTTATTGCGCTATTAGAGGTCTAATGTTTACCACCCTCCTAGGCCCGATACGCGATACTCTTAGAAGAACAGACCGGAATGTACGAAGAATGTCACCTATAGGATCGGTAGGGTTTTCGGACAGTTGCTACGGAAGATAACAAATCAGGCTTTCTTATGGCATTGTAGACTGGGTCACATCAATGAGAGAAGGTTGACGAAGTTACATATAGAAGGATATTTTGATTCGTTCGAATATCAATCATATGCAACTTGTCAATCCTGTCTCAAAGGAAAGATGACAAAGACTCCGTTCACTGGACACGGAGTAAGAGCGAGCGAGCTCTTGGGACTCGTACACAGCGACGTGTGTGGTCCAATGTCTACGCATGAACGAAGCGGTTATTCTTACTTCATTACTTTTACGGATGACTTTTCAAGGTACGGATATGTCTTCTTAATGAAACATAAATCCGAAGCCTTTGGAAAATTCCAGGAATATAAGAATGAAGTAGAAAAACAAACAGGCAAAAGTATCAAGACACTGAGATCTGATCGAGGTGGTGAATACTTGAGTGCCGAGTTCCTGGATTACCTAAAAGAGAATGGAATTCTCTCTCAGCTTACTCCTCCATACACTCCGCAACATAACGGTGTATCGGAGAGACGGAACCGGACCCTATTGGATATGGTACGTTCCATGATGAGTAATGCTGAGTTACCGCGATCATTCTGGGGATATGCACTAGAATCAGCTGCATACCTTTTGAACCGAGTTCCAACTAAGACTGTGCCTACCATACCATATCAGATGTGGTGTGGGAAGAAACCCTATCTTAAGCACATTAAGACATGGGGATGTCCAGCTTTTGTCAAAAAGCAGCATGCGGACAAACACGAGGCACTCTCAGTACAGTGCAAGTTTGTGGGATATCCAAAGAACTCCAAGGGATATTTCTTCTATTGCGAAGAGGAACAAAAGGTTTTTGTTTCTCGTCATGCCCACTTCTTGGAAACTGAGTTTTTGGAAAATCAGATAAGTGGGAGCACAATAGAACTGGAAGAAATTCCAGAACCACGAGCTATTACTGAAAGCTTAGTAGAACCAGAGGGTTCGAAAGATCAGGACATTCCTGCGCCGCTCCGCAGGAGTAGTAGGCAGTCTCATCCGCCCGAGAGATACTACGGTTTTCTCATAGACGGGGATAGAGAGGATTGCACCATTGATAATGATGACCCGACTAGCTTCCAGCAGGCCATTCAGAGCGTTGACTCGGTAAAATGGCTGGATGCAATGCGGACCGAAATGGAGTCCATGTACACCAACAAAGTATGGACGTTGGACGTTGCTCCCGATGGGGTAAAACCCGTAGGATGCAAGTGGATCTTCAAAAGGAAGATTGGTGTAGATGGATAGGTTGAGACCTATAAGGCTAGACTTATTGCAAAGGGTTTTCGTCAAAGACCTGGTTTGGACTATGACGAAACCTTTTCTCCAGTGGCTATGCTGAAATCCATTCGGATCCTTCATGCCATTGCTGCCTTCCACGATTATGAGATTTGGCAGATGGACGTAAAGACCGCTTTTCTAAATGGAAATTTAGAGGAGTGTGTCTATATGGACCAGCCAGAGGGTTTCATTCAGAGTGGGAGCAGCGAAAAGGTGTGCAAGTTTCTTAAGTCCATCTATGGACTAAAGCAGGCATCGCAGAGTTGGAACATCTATTTTGATGAGACGGTCAAAGAATTTGGCTTTATCAAAAATCCAGATGAACCATGCATCTATAGTAGATTTGTAGCAAGAGCTGTAGTATTCCTCATTTTATACGTGGATGACATTCTCTTAATAGGAAATGACATTCCTATGCTACAATCTGTCAAAGGGTCCTTGTCACACGGGTTCTCCATGAAAGACCTGGGAGATGCCTTATACATTCTGAGGATCTGGATCTATCGTGACAGATCCAAGAGGATATTAGGACTTTCACAGTCCAGGTACATCGACACCATACTTAAAAGATTCACTATGGAAGATTCCAAGCGCGGTAATCTACCGGCTTGTCACGGGATCACCCTCTCCAAAGAGATGTCTCCAAAGACTGATTTGGAAAGGGATCGCATGTCTATTATACCCTACGCTTCTGCGGTAGGCTCTATAATGTATGCGATGTTATGTACCAGACTAGATGTAGCTTATGCACTAAGTGTGGTAAGCCGGTATCAGTCAAACCCTGGGGAGAAACACTGGATAGCGGTGAAGAACATTCTCGAGTACCTGAGAAGGACTAAGGAGATGTTCTTGGTGTATGGCGGAAAAGACCTCCAGATCGTGGCCTTTGCTGACTCCAGCTTCCAGAGTGACAAGGATGATTCCAAGTCCATGTCGGGTTATGTCTTTACCCTCAATGGAGGGTCGGTGTGTTGGAAGAGTTCCAAACAGGAAACCGTTGCTGACTCGACGATGGAAGCGGAATATATCGCTGCTGCAGATGCCGCAAAAGAAGCTGTCTGGATAAGGAAGTTATTGACAGAACTTCAGGTGGTTCTGTCCATTGTTGATCCAATACCTCTGTATTGCGACAACAACGGGGCTATAGCTTTAGCGAAGGAACCCAAGTCCCATCATAAGTCCAGACACATCTTGAGGCGGTATCACCTGATCAGGGAGATCGTGGGTCGCCAGGAGATCGAGGTTCGGAGAGTTGCTATGGAAGATAACACTGCCGATCCATTCACGAAGGCCTTACCCCAGACTCAGTTCGAGCGGCTGATCGAGATGATAGGTCTTCGATACGCCAGTACATGGCATTAGTGCAAGTGGGAGATTGTTAGTGTATATGCCCTATAGGCCATTACTGTATCATACTAGTTTGTATATTACTTAATGGAAGCTTGGGATATTCACAGTTGTATAGACAATCTTGCTCAAAATAGTAGTATGCTACTTGGTTTGTTTCTACTTTAATGTGTGCATGTGTTTCTTATAGCATATCGCCTTTACACATTAGTGGAGCCCTTAGGATCTTTGCTTGATTACCAGCGTTGTGATAGCAGTCACACTCGTGGGGGCTGGGTAATCCACAAGCACATCCTTATGCAGGTCCCTAGTCATAGGACTATCGAGACAGGGCATCGATACTCCGGAGTAGACTAGCGTATGCGCTTCTCATCCCAGCTTGGGAGACGGTCTGTCCCACAGCCGTCAGTACGTCGTACTTGAGATATTATGCGGGTGCTCGTTAGGTTACGAGTACACTGGACAGGACTCGTCGGGAACTGTTGGTTGGTATTATACCTATCGTCAGTTATCAGTTCCCAGGTGACATGAGTACAGCTTAGTTCGTTGACTTGACACTGTCACTTCGCCTCGAGTGTGTTCCCACTGTTCTTAGATTGCTACCCTACCACGGCTCAAAGGAGTCGTGCAAACAGGTAGCAGTTGGGTGCAGTCCCGAAGCACTTGGAGGCAGTGACGGTTAGACAGGATTCGTCTCTCCCGGTATTGGGGGTTGATATCGCGCTGTGTCTAGGAGAGCCATTACAAAAAGTCCCTGGCCAGGGCAAGCGAGATATACTGGTAGGTTTCCAGTGTTATCTCATGGTGTTCTGGGCTACACTCCGACATAACTTGTACCGCTAATAGGGGACTGACATTTACCGCCCCCTAGGCTCGTCATGCGATATTCTTAGACGAACAGACCAGACTGTATGGAGAATATCACATTCAGGCTCAGTAGGAGTTCAGATGGGTTCACCTCGTCAGTCTTCTTATCGGTATCTACCTGGGGACCGTTACGTAAAGCTAGTGCCGCTTGCGGTCTGTGGTTAAACCCACTGCCAGCGTAGTGTTGAGTCTTTAGAGTCCCACACAGAGGGTTATTCGCCTTTAGGCAAAACTAGTAGAGGTCGCATGGTTTTGCGACGGGGTTCGTTCACATCCGCGCACTTGTGCACGTTGGTGTCCGGACAGCTTATACTAGCGGGCTTTGGTTTAAGCCAGATCCTAGTATATGTTTTGGGATTGGTTTTATCTCATTGTATTCGTGTTCCTTAGAACATGGATACGGGTGTGTATGCACAGTTGACTGAGGCAGAGGCAGAGGTCTTTCATTAGGGTTGATGACCGTTGTCTTTTTCTTAACCCTAATGTATATGTGATATATGATTATTAATATTAATTAATTATAATAGTGTTATGGTTAGGGTTGTTGACCATTTGATTATGGTTGACTTGTTGACCTATGTTGACATATTGATTCACATGAAAGATGCTCTTTGATTCTTGCAAAATTCATTAATGTGAAATGATAATGGTCATTTCAAGTTAACCATCACTATTATCTTTGATTAATTATTTAATTATCATAATTCACATATATGTGAGGATGGTTGATATTATCCTCATATTCTCTCATGCACATTCTCTCTCATCCTCTTCCTCTCTCTCAAAGCTCTCCCTCTCATGAGTTGAGAACCATTTTGCTTTTGAGATAAAACACCAAAATTACTCTCTACTCATCCTAAGGTTCTAGGTTTAGCACACCAAGCACTTTAGTTATCTCTAGTTTGATGTAGGAGCCAAAGGTAGAGGCCCTCAGGTGGATCTTTCTTCGGCAAGAGAAGGCGACGAGGACGAACCGTTTATCCCACTCCAAGGAGCAAGAAGAGAAGGAGTTAAAGACTTAGGTATAACCCTTTAACCGAGTAGCTAAATCTCTTAGCATGGTTGTTAGTTTTTGTTTAGCAAAGATCCTCCTTTTAGTCCATGTTGCCTTGAGTTCTAAAAATCGATTTTTTATACCGTTTCCGCCTCCCCGTAAGCACCAGGGTGGGCAACGTGGACTTACAGTGGTATCAGAGCCTAGCTAAACACAAACTAGCAAGTTAGCAAAGTATCTAGAATTTCGATCGGAAAAAAATCGCAAAACACTTTTCAAAAACCTAACCTTCTGCCGATTTTTAAACCTGCTTTAAAAATAATAAATCTTACACTAAAAATTGGCTCAGGGTTTTTAAAGAACACCCAAGAAAAACGATCCAGCGAGTCGAACAGCTCACCGCGGAACCGCGGCAAGAGCAAGCTCTTGCCGCGGATCCGCGGCCGAGTTGACTCGGCCGTGGGTCGTTTCTCCTGCAGTGTTCTTATATTGATGTTTTGGGATTTTTAGGATGGTTCGTTTCTGCCCAGTTTTTTCAGAGAACAAATTTGATTTTGGGGTGGTTACAAATCCGTATTTTGATCAAACTTCTCAAGACTTTGGTTAATGGGTTATATCTATGATGTGATATATGTATTGAACGTCTGCTAATCGCTATACGTCGATTAGTGGGGGTTATACATATCTGTGATCTGTAATGTTGATGGTTTGTGTATATGAATTCGTTGGATTGTCGCGGATGAATAGCCGGGGGGTTGTGAGATGAGAGTTTTCTTTTTCTTTCAATTAAAGTAATTTATAATTGATGTAATATTATTTATATGGCCGCACAACCGGGATGGGGTTGTAGCCGTCATTGTATAATTTCTTTTACTGTTTTTGCTCTTAGGATAGACCCAAGGTGGGGTGCACAAACTACCGGGTACCTAGAAGTGCCAAGTGGCCTACTCACGTTGTTGAGGGAGGTTGCTTCACTTCAGATACTTGGCGGGTAGTTTGCCGCACCCGTAGGGGTCTGGGGTGGGGTTTGGCTATTCATCGTGACCGTGTAATCCGCTCTTCGTTACAGGCTCGTACGGAATGCGGATTCCTAGTATATCCAATGTTTTCATCTGTGATCTGGAATGGCTATCATTGCATGTGACGAATGTATATATCTATATATGATATCTATTTAGGCGTTGCTTATGTTTTGCATCCGCGCTAGTCCAGCCCCCGCTCTGTCGTTAGTTAAGTAACCTAACGGGTGATGACGGGACCCCGTGGAGAATGCGGATGGCATAAGCGTATGTCATATTTTCGTTGTTTTCTGCAATGGTAGGATTAAATGATGGGACGCATTAAAATTAATGAAAGAAAATAAACCAAAGTTGAGTCGTTGGAACACTTTCAAAACCACTCGGTTTCTTTTCAAAAACAACTTTTAAACGCGGAGCTTAAGCCACTCCTTTTAAAAGCTATCGTTCCATCGATTATATCAAGTTCACTACGTTCACGGTTTCGCCAAAACCATTCGTAGCCCTCCGTCGTTTCACATGGATAGTCAATAGTATTCAAGCTATGTTTGTTGGCCAAAGTCAAGGCATAGTGATTGGTAGCTATTGGGTATTAATGTGCAGCATAGATAGATGTGTTGGTTTGGGACAGTCGTACTGCCTTGTTGGCCAAAGTCAAGGGTAGGTGCGGGTGGGTTCAAATTAACCTGGAGAATGACGGTTAGAACTTGACATGTGACTTATGATTTGTTGGCCAAAGTCAAGGTCATAAGAGCATGGGGCAAAAATCCACATCGGGAGTTTTCAAAAAAACTGAAACTTGCTAGCGCTGCATACCATTTGGAGTGTGATGATTCTGGTAGGATTCCTTCAGTTTTGTCACACGATGATATTTGGATCCCGATCCTACTGTGAGTATATGCTACTCCTCCGGAATTTTCTCACTTAACGATCAATCCTATAAACCAAGTAGGTGTCTAGAAAGGTGTTAGCGGGGCTACGCCCACAGGGAAAAGAGGTTATTTAATTAAGGAACTTCACGAAAGCGTTGGAAAACCTCCCTCGAAGTACCAACACTAGCCTGGCTGAACGGTTAAGCAAGTATTGTACGGTGAGATTGATCCCGACTAATTCTTCCTTTTTGGTTTGAGGAGGGATTCGAGAGACAGTGGGAGCTATCCTGTTTATACAAATTAAAAACCACTCTAAAATTGTAAGAGCATCATGCTAAAGTGTTTCTTCTCTCTGTCCTAATTTCAGTGACCAATCATCATGACTGGACTTAAGTTACTGCTAGATAAAAACATACTGACAGGGCCAAACTACAAAGATTGGCTCAGGAATGTCAAAATGGCAATCACTTATGACAAGTTGGGGTATCTCCTTACCACCAAAGCTCCCCCTGTCCCAGGTCCCAAAACCAGCGTCGCGGATAAGGAAATCCGTAAGACCTGGGAAATCGACTGCACGAAGGCCAAGTGCCTCGTGCTTGCCTCTATGGACAATGAACATCAGAGGAGGCACGAGAATATAGACCTTGAATCCATATTTCTCCATACAAAAGAACTGTATGGAGAGCAATCCCGTATCGCCAGATACGAAGTCTCGAAAAAGCTGTTTTCGGCGAGATTGGCCGTCGGATCATCGGTAGCGGAACACGTGATTAAGATGATTGGCTATATTGGAGAGCTCGCGGACCTAGGGACTACGTTAGAGAATGAGCTCTATACGGACTTGATTCTCCAGTCCCTTCCTTCCACTTACGCCCAGTTTATCCTGAACTTCAACTTGCAAGAAAAAGAAGTTGAACTTTCAGAACTCCTCAACATGTTGAGGAGTGCAGAGGGCACCCTACAGAAAGGTAGGGAAACATCCACTTTGTTTGTAGGAGGATCTTCCTCTTCTAGGTCCAAGACGAAAGCCAAGGGAAAGAAGAAGAAAACCCCCACCAAACCAAGGGGCGGTGTTAGTAAAGTGGATACGAAGGGAAAGGCAAAGGCAACAAAGGTAGCGGGAAAGCTTGTGGGGAAGGAAAAGTGCTTTTACTGTCACAAGAGTGGACACTGGAAAAAGGACTGCAGGGCTTGGAAGGCCAGAAACCAGGACCCGAAGCAAGTTGCGGCTTCGGCTTCAGGTGTGTATGTTATTGAAAACTGTCTATCAATAAACTCTACTTCCTGGGTATTGGATACCGGATCAGGATCTCATATCTGTAATTATTTGCAGGCAATGAGAAAGCGTAGGGTTTTGAAGGCAGGTGATATGACCCTCAGAGTTGCAAACGGAGCTAGCATGGATGCTGAGGCCGTGGGGGACTATCACCTGGGAATGTCAGATGGACATGTTTTGGTTTTACGTAATTGTTATTTTGTACCCAATGCAACTTGTAATATCATTTCTATATCTTTAATATCTAAAGAAGGTTATGAATTTGCATTTGTAAGCAATGTTGTAAACATTCACCTTAATCAAGTTCTGATTGGGTCAGGTACATTAAGTAATGGTATATACGTATTAAACCAACCGCAGATTTTCAATGTCCAGAATACACACAAAAGAAAGTCTCCGGAAACAAATCAGGCTTTCTTATGGCATTGTAGACTGGGTCACATCAATGAGAGAAGGTTGACGAAATTACATACAGAAGGATATTTGGATTCGTTCTAATATCCATCATATGCAACTTGTCAATCCTGTCTCAAAGGAAAGATGACAAAGACTCCGTTCACTGGACACAGAGTAAGAGCGAGCGAGCTCTTGGGACTCGTACACAGCGACGTGTGCGGTCCAATGTCTACTCATGCGCGAAGCGGTTATTCTTACTTCATTACTTTTACGGTTGACTTTTCAAGGTACGGATATGTCTTCTTAATGAAACATAAATCCGAAGATTTTGGAAAATTCCAGAAATATAAGAATGAAGTAGAAAAACAAACCGGCAAAAGTATCAAGACACTGAGATCTGATCGAGGTGGTGAATACTTGAGTGCCGAGTTCCTGGATTACCTAAAAGAGAATGGAATTCTCTCTCAGCTTACTCCTCCATACACTCCGCAACATAACGGTGTATCGGAGAGACGGAACCGGACCCTATTGGATATGGTACGTTCCATGATGAGTAATGCTGAGTTACCGCGATCATTCTGGGGATATGCACTAGAATCAGCTGCATACCTTTTGAACCGAGTTCCAACTAAGACTGTGCCTACCATACCATATCAGATGTGGTGTGGGAAGAAACCCTATCTTAAGCACATTAAGACATGGGGATGTCCAGCTTTTGTCAAAAAGCAGCATGCGGACAAACACGAGGCACGCTCAGTACAGTGCAAGTTTGTGGGATATCCAAAGAACTCCAAGGGATATTTCTTCTATTGCGAAGAGGAACAAAAGGTTTTTGTTTCTCGTCATGCCCACTTCTTGGAAACTGAGTTTTTGGAAAATCAGATAAGTGGGAGCGCAATAGAACTGGAAGAAATTCCAGAACCACGAGCTTAGTAGAACCAGAGGGTTCGAAAGATCAGGACATTCCTGCGCCGCTCCGCAGGAGTAGTAGGCAGTCTCATCCGCCCGAGAGATACTACGGTTTTCTCATAGACGGGGATAGAGAGGATTGCACCATTGATAATGATGACCCGACTAGCTTCCAGCAGGCCATTCAGAGCGTTGACTCGGTAAAATGGCTGGATGCAATGCGGACCGAAATGGAGTCCATGTACACCAACAAAGTATGGACGTTGGACGTTGCTCCAGATGGGGTAAAACCCGTAGGATGCAAGTGGATCTTCAAAAGGAAGATTGGTGTAGATGGACAGGTTGAGACCTATAAGGCTAGACTTATTGCAAAGGGTTTTCGTCAAAGACCTGGTTTGGACTATGACGAAACCTTTTCTCCAGTGGCTATGCTGAAATCCATTCGGATCCTTCTTGCCATTGCTGCCTTCCACGATTATGAGATTTGGCAGATGGACGTAAAGACCGCTTTTCTAAATGGAAATTTAGAGAAGCGTGTCTATATGGACCAGCCAGAGGGTTTCATTCAGAGTGGGAGCAGCGAAAAGGTGTGCAAGTTGCTTAACTCCATCTATGGACTGAAGCAGGCATCGCGGAGTTGGAATATCTGTTTTGATGAGACGGTCAAAGAATTTGGCTTTATCAAAAATCCAGATGAACCATGCATCTATAGTAGATTTGTAGCAAGAACTGCAGTATTCCTCGTTTTATACAAGGATGACATTCTCTTAATAGGAAATGACATTCCTATGCTACAATCTGTCAAAGGGTTCTTGTCACATAGGTTCTCCAGGAAAGACCTGGGTGATGCCTTATACATTCTGGGGATCCGGATCTATCGTGACAGATCCAAGAGGATATTAGGACTTTCACAGTCCAGCTACATCGACACCATACTTAAAAGATTCACTATGGAAGATTCCAAGCGCGGTAATCTACCGGCTTGCCACGGGATCACCCTCTCCAAAGAGATGTCTCCCAAGACTGATTTGGAAAGGTATTGCATGTCTATTATACCCTACGCTTCTGCGGTAGGCTCTATAATGTATGCGATGTTATGTACCAGACCAGATGTAGCTTATGCACTGAGTGTGGTAAGCCGGTATCAGTCAAACCCTGGGGAGAAACACTGGATAGCAGTGAAGAACATTCTCAAGTACCTGAGAAGGACTAAGGAGATGTTCTTGGTGTATGGCGGAAAAGACCTCCAGATCGAGGCCTTTGCTGACTCCAGCTTCCAGAGTGACAAGGATGATTCCAAGTCCATGTCGGGTTATGTCTTTACCCTCAATGGAGGGGCGGTGTGTTGGAAGAGCTCCAAACAGGAAACTGTTGCTGACTCGACGATGGAAGCGGAATATATCGCTGCTGCAGATGCCGAAAAAGACGCTGTCTGGATAAGGAAGTTCTTGACAGAACTTCAGGTGGTTCCGTCCATTGTTGATCCAATACCTCTGTATTGCGACAACAACGGGGCTATAGCTTTAGCGAAGGAACCCAGGTCCCATCAGAAGTCTAGACACATCTTGAGGCGGTATCACCTCATCAGGGAGATCATGGATCGCCAGGAGATCGAGGTTCGGAGAGTTGCTACGGAAGATAATACTGCTGATCCATTCACGAAGGCCTTACCCCAGACTCAGTTCGAGCGGCTGATCGAGATGATAGGTCTTCGATATGCCAGTACATGGCATTAGTGCAAGTGGGAGATTGTTAGTGTATATGCCCTATAGGCCATTACTGTATCATACTAGTTTGTATATTACTTAATGGAAGCTTGGGATATTCACAGTTGTATAGAAAATCTTGCTCAAAATAGTAGTATGCAACTTGGTTTGTTTCTACTTTAATGTGTGCATGTGTTTCTTATAGCATATCGCCTTTACACATTAGTGGAGCCCTTAGGATCTTTGCTTGATTACCAGCGTTGTGATGGCAGTCACACTCGTGGGAGCTGAGTAATCCACAAGCACATCCTTATGCAGGTCCCTAGTCGTAGGACTATCGAGACAGGGCATTGATACTCCGGAGTAGACTAGCGTATGCGCTTCTCATCCCAGCTTGGGAGACGGTCTGTCCCACAGCCATCAGTACGTCGTACTTGAGATAGTATGCGGGTGCTCGTTAGGTTACGAGTACACTGGACAGGACTCGTCAGGAACCGTTGGTTGGTATTATACCTATCATCAGTTATTAGTTCCCAGGTGACATGAGTACAGCTTAGTCCGTTGACTTGACACTGTCACTTCGCCTCGAGTGTGTTCCCACTGTTCTTAGATTGCTACCCTACCACGGCTCAAAGGAGTCGTGCAAACAGGTAGCAGTTGGGTGCAGTCCCGAAGCACTTGGAGGCAGTGACGGTTAGACAGGATTCGTCTCTCCCGGTATTGGGGGTTGATATCGCGCTGTGTCTAGGAGAGACATTACACAAAGTTCCTGGCCAGGGCAAGCGAGATATACTGGTAGGTTTCCAGTATTATCTCAGGGTGTTCTGGGCTACACTCCGGCACGACTTGTACCGCTATTAGGGGACTGACGTTTACCGCCCCCCTAGGCCCGCCATGCGATATTCTTAGACGAACAGACCGGACTGTACGGAGATTGTCACATTCAGGCTCAGTAGGAGTTCAGATGGGTTCACCTCGTCAGTCTTCTTATAGGTATCTACCTGGGGACCGTTACGTACAGCTATTGCCGCTTGCGGTCTGTGGTTAAACCCACTACCGGCGTAGTGTCGAGTCTTTAGAGTCCCACACAGAGGGTTATTCGTCTTTAGGCAAAACGAGTAGAGGTCGCATGGTTTTGCGACGGGGTTCGTTCACATCCGCGCACTTGTGCACGTTTGGTGTCCGGACAGCTTATACTAGCGGGCTTTGGTTTAAGCCAGATCCTACTATATGTTTTGGGATTGGTTTTATCTCATTGTATTCGTGTTCCTCGGAACATGGATACGGGTGTGTATGCACAGTTGACTAATGCAGAGGCAGAGGACTTTCATTAGGGTTGATGACCGTTGTCTTTTTCTTAACCCTAATGTATATGTGAAATATGATTATTAATATTAATTAATTATAATAGTGTTATGGTTAGGGTTGTTGACCATTTGACTATGGTTGACTTGTTGACCTATGTTGACATATTGACCATCATCATTTCACATGAAAGATGCTCTTTGATTCTTGCAAAATTCATTAATGTGAAATGATAATGGTCATTTCAAGTTAACAATCACTATTATCTTTGATTAATTATTTAATTATCATAATTCACATATATGTGAGGATGGTTGATATTATCCTCATATTCTCTCATGCTCATTCTCTCTCATCCTCTTCCTCTCTCTCAAAGATCTCCCTCTCATGAGTTGAGAACCATTTTGCTTTTGAGATAAAACACCAAAATTACTCTCTACTCATCCTAAGGTTCTAGGTTTAGCACACCAAGCACTTTAGTTACCTCTAGTTTGTGGTAGGTGCCAAAGGTAGAGGCCCTCAGGTGGATATTTCTTTGGCAAGAGAAGGCGACGAGGACGACCCGTTCATCCCACTCCAAGGAGCAAGAAGAGAAGGAGTTCAAGACTTAGGTATAACCCTTTAACCGAGTAGCTAAATCTCTTAGCATGGTTGTTAGTTTTTATTTAGCAAAGATCCTCCTTTTAGTCCATGTTGCCTTGAGTTCTAAAAATCGATTTTTTATACCATTTCCGCCTCCCCGTAAGCACCGGGGTGGGAAACGTGAACTTACATTTTCATATATGGCCAACTCGCGTTCCTAATCGTGTTTGCTTTTCTGAAAAACTTCTTTCAACAGCCTTTCGATTGGGTCTTCTTCTGGCAGTTTCAGGATTTTGGATGTCGATTCTGCCTCTAGTTCGTCCATGTCGTTGTCCGACGCTGGCGTAGCTTCTTCATCATATAGTGATGAATGGGAGATCATATGGCTTGCTACATGTTTTCCTACTTCCTCTGATGAGTCATTTTCCTCATCATCGTTAATGTCCTCGTCCTCAAGAATATTCTTGAGGAATTCTTCGAGCGTGACTGGTGTTCGCACTTTCTGATTGTACTCTTCCAGCGCGTTTATATACTTTTGGAGATCTATGCGCTTGTTGACATAATCAACGGGCTGCACAGGCTTCTTAGTCTTCTTCTTTTTCTTAAAAGACTTCAAAGGCTTGATTTGGGGTTTTCCCTATGTAGGCGATTTACGGCGCGGGACACGATTTCAACATCATTTCTATAATCTTAGGTCCAAGCAGGCTTTCCCTCTTGATTATCGGGCATGATTGTAGATCTTTCAGCATTCTTTTGGTTTTACCGAAAGAAATACTTCCCATGGAGCTTCTTCCACGAGCGAGCAGGATGCCCCCTGCGTATCCACTTTTTTGGGAGCGTGCTTTTGGGGTGGATCTATCCTCCAACTACCCGACAGTGCGAATTTGCTCTGCTGATACTGGTCCTCAACCTAGTTTTTGAAGACGTAGCAGTCCTTAATTGGATGGTGAAAGTCGACCCTAGCACCACTATGAGGTTTTAGTAGCATCAAGCATGCCAAATTTTAATTTTTATGACGCTAAGCTTGAGTAAACAAGAACTTTGCGAGAATATTAGGGTTTGCTATAAAGAAAACAATATGAAATGAAAGATGGCTATACCCTTGTAGTAACGAGTCCTTCACTTCACATGCTCTGTGTAGCAGTCCCGCGACTCCACTAGGCTCCACTTGAGGCTTTGGACGAACTTCCTCCGATGACCTTCATGCCGAAGATGATCCACGCGAAGTCCCTCCAACTCAAGCTACCTCTATACTAAACTCTTTAGCATAGTAAACACGCTACACTCGATCGCTAGTCAAGTGTAAGATGGTGAAGTAGGGGATGTTAAAAGCTCACATGTTTGTGTTCAAGCTTCATGGTTCATATCACATGTGAGGGTTGATGCTTGAACTATAGCAATTGAGGAAGAAGAAGAAGCTAGAGAGCAACCATGGGAGCAACTCAAGAAAAATGGCTAAGTGTTTAGAATGAGCTTAGAATGAATGGCAACACTTGACCCCCCCTACTCATTCAAGTATGGAATTTTGCAATATAAAATTGCAACCATGCTTGGATAGTGAGTCAAGATGAATAAACAAATATAAAGCTCATGCTTGCAACCATGCTCTTATTTTCCACCTCATTTCTATTTTTCTCAAAAATAGAAATCATGCCATGCTATATATATATATATATATATATATATATATATATATATATATATATATATATACATATATATATATATATATTAATACATATAAGAAAATATTTAGTGAGCTAATGATATTAGTTAAGATATAATTATATCACATATAATATATATCACATTATTAAATAAACACTTGATTTAATAATCCGGTTGTATCACATATGACCGACTAATATCATTTATTTGTATATCACATTATCAAATCAACACTTGATTCGACAATCTGGTTATATCGCATATAACCGAACCGATAACAGATAACTGTCAGATTACAATACGGTATCACATACACGTATTTAATCAGGCCCACACACATATCACATATGTGTCCTACTTCGTTTCGCTTGAACCAGGGAACTTCTGTGTGGGACTCTAAAGACTCATCAATACGCCAGCAATAGGTGATGATCACATCAGTCACCTACAAGCCGTCAGCAGTACTAGCTGGACGTAATGGCTACCCGGGTATTGAGTGATATGAACATCAACAAGCAAGCTCGTCCATACTCTCCATGAAGCCTATCAGTAACACTACCGTACAGTCCGGTCTCTTCGTCTGATATATCGCATATCATGTCTAGGGGTGGTAAACGTCAGACCGCAGTAACGTGATAAGTCATGCCGATGTCTGGCCTATAACGGTTCAAGAAACTACTGATAACACTTATCAGTAAATCTCAGCTGCAGCCCTGGCCAGGGACTTCCGGTTATAGCCAATCGAGCATATTGCAACATCCACCCTCAATACCGGGAGAGATGAAACCCCTCCTATCACTCATTGCCTCCATGGGACTCGGGACTGTACCCAAAATCCACCTATTTGCACGTCTCCATTAAGCGTGGTAGGGAGGAAATCAAAGCACAGTGGAAGCCGCACAAGACTTTATGACGATCTCGGGTCTACAGACTAACCTCTACCAGTGTCACCAGAGGACTGCTATCTGACGATAGGTATACTACCACATAGGAGTCCTCGGCGAGTCCTGTTCGGTGTACCCATTCTCCAATGAGCACATGTGTATAATATTTGATGTCATACACCAATGGTTGTGGGATCAACCATCGCCCTCTAAGGGACAAGAAACGTACACACCAGTCTACTCTGGATTATCGATGCCCTAGTCTTGATATTCCCTCGACTAGGAACAGATTAAAGGATGTACTTTTGGACCACCCTGGCCCCATTAGTATGATCTCATCGTAATCCTGGTAGTCAAGTACATATCCTAAGGGCTTTATCAACATGGAAGAGACATACAGTATAAATACCAGTCTACATGTTAAGATAAAGGTAACCTGATAGCATACTATCATATCGAGCAAGAAATTCCTCTCTATATATGTCCAAGCATCCACTATATCTTCAATAATGGCCTCTAAGGCATACATATTCCTAACAATCTCCCACTTGCACTAAGGCCGGTTATTGTAGCATCTCATACCCAACGTCCCAAAAGTCTCTCGAATAGCATCTGGGGGATGGCCTCGGTGAGTGAATCCGCAGTGTTATCCTCTGTGTCAACTCTCCTGACCTCGATCTTTCGGAGATCAACTATCTTCCTGATTAGGTGATACTGTCTAAGAATATGTCTGGATCGCTGACAGGACCGGGGTTCCTAGGCCAAAACCACAACTCCATAGTCATCACAATACACAGGTATTGGATGCCCAATGGTAGGAACCAAGTTCATCCTATGAACTTTTTCATCCAGACAACCTTTTTGGCAGTATCGTTGTTAGCGATGTAATTAGCCTCGATCAACGAGTCTGCCATGGTATATAGCTTGGAACCCTTCCAATATACCGTCCCTCCACTGAGGGTGAAAACAAAACCCGAGTCTGACTTTCAGTCGTTCTTATCACTCTGGAAGCTCGAATCGGTAAAGGACTCCATCTGGAGTTCACCGTTACAAAACACCAAGAACATCTCTTTTGTCCTTCTCAAGAACTTAAGAATGTTCTTCAGCTGTCCAATGGTTTTTCCAAAGATCTCTTTGATACTTACTCACTACACCTAATGAGTAATCTACATCTGATCTGGTACATAACATAGTATATATAATTGACCCGTCTGTCAAAGCATAGGGCATTCCTTGCATGCGGGCCCTCTCCAAATCAGTCTCGAGAGACATCTCTTTGGAGAGAGTGATTCATGAAAAAGCAGGTACATTACCAGGCTTAGAATCATCCATACTAAACCCCTTTAGCATGGTGTCTATGTACCTGGATTGGGACAATCCCAAATCCATTTAGATCTATCTCTATAGATCTATATCCCCAGGATGTAGGAGGCATCAGCTAGATCTTTTATGGAGAACCTGTGTGATAAGAGGAGCTTAACCGAGTATAGCATAGGAACACCCTTTCCTATCAAGAGTATGTCATCCGCGTACAATACGAGGAAGACAACCATACTCTCTACAACCTTCTTATTTATACATGGTTCATCTACCTTTTTGATGAAGTCAAACTCTTTAACAGCTTCATTAAAACAGATGTTCCATCTCCACGATACCTGCTTTAACCCGTAGATGGATTTAAGCAGCTTGCACATGCTTCTGCTGCTCCCACTGTCTACGAAGCCCTCTGAAAGTGACATATACGCTCTCTTCTAAATCACCATTTAGAAAAGCGGTTTTAACATGTAGTCTGCCAGATTTCGTAGTCATGGTATGCAGCAATGGTAAGTAGGATCCTGATGGACTTAAGCATAGTTTTGAAAGTCTCAACTTTTCCATCTACATCAAATTATTTTTCTCAAAGACCCTCTTGTTCCCGATGGGTTTTACCCCTTCAGGAGCAACATCCAAAGTCAATACTTTGTTGGTGTACATGGATTCCATCTCAGATCGCATAGCATCCAGCCATTTCATATAGTCTCCACTTGTAATGGCCTGCTCGAAACTAGTTGGGTCATCATCTCCATGATGCAATCCTCGCTCCCACCGTCTATGAGAAAACCGTAGTATCTCTCAGGTGGATGAGGAACCCTACTAGATCTGCGGAGTGGCTTCAATTCGTCAGGGACTACTGAATCCTCCGGTTCCAACAAATCGTCAGTTATAATTTGTGTTTGCTGGAACTACTTCCAGTTCTAACTCATTTCCACTAATTTCTTTGACAAGAAATTCCTTTTCTAAAAAGGTGGCATGTCGAGAAACAAAACATCTTTTGTTCCTCGGTGTGGTAGAAGATATACCCTCGTGAATGTTTGGGATATCCTACAAACTTGTACAAAACTGACCTTGCTTCGAGATTGTCCGGACTTTGCTTTTTAACATAGGCCGGACAACCCTATATCTTAACTCGTTTAAGAGATGGTCTCTTCCCATTCCATATCTTATATGGAGTGGTAGGAAACAGATTTGATCGAAACTCTATTCAATAGGTATGCATCTTCTCAAGTGCATGTCCCTGAAAGGACATAGGCAACTCAGCAGTACTCATCATAGAGCGCACTATATCTCATAGGGTGCGATTCCTCCACCACGATATACCGTTGTGCTGTGGTATATACAGAGGAGTAAGCTGAGGGAGAATCTCATTCTCTTTTAAATAGTCTCAGAATTCCTTGCTCCAGTATTCTTCTCCCCGATCATATCAAAGGATTTGAATACCTTTACCCATCTGGTTCTCTACTTCGTACTTATCTTCCTTGATCTTCTTAAAAGATTCAGTTTTGTGTTTCAACAAGAAAAAATGTCCGTATCTTGAGAGAACATCGGTGAATGTAATAAAATACACGGAACCATCCCTGGCATGTGTAGACATAGGACCACATACATCACCATGTATATGTCCAAGAGTTCAGTAGCTCTTTCTCCGTTTTCAGTAAACGGAGATTTGGTCACCTTGGTCTTTGAGACATTACTGGAAAGTTTCATAAGATGTAAATTCGAATGGATTCAAATATGCTTCCTTATGGAACTTTAGCTAGTCTTGTTTTATTGATATGACCTAGTCTACAATGCCTCAAGAAGATTTCGTTCATTTCTGAACTGTTCCTCTTGTGTGTGTTCTGTACGTTTAGAACTGTAGTTTGATTCAGAACGTGTACACTGTTATATAACATAACTTACCCAATCAACACTTTATTTAGAAAAATATTCACAATATTATTGGTATGATATAACAGTCACTCAAAATCATAGTATTACCAGTTGGTAACACTATGTGATATTTGCCAACTGCTTTGGCTGCAACAATTGCACCATCTCTACTACTAGAGACATATCATCCTTTACCAGTTCTCCACCTTTCTATAGCCCATGTAACAAATTACATGTGTGGGATCCTGATCCGGTATCCAATACCCAGGACGTAGAGTAAACTGAGAAACAGTTCTTTATAACGAACAGACCCGAAGACAATGCATCAACAAGCTTTTTCTTCGTTTGGGTGGCGTGGGAATCCGAATATTCCCCTATTCCTTGCTCAGATTTATGACAATCATAAGATAGAGCGGAACCTAGCCCAGTATAATAAGTAGGTTCGGTCAATACATCCATATTATTATCTTGATTAAGGCATTTCATTGGTCGCTACCAGGAGAGAAAGAGAAGGATAATCGCTTTGAGTGCGCTCTTTGCAAGATTAGATATGTTATTTTATCTAATCAGGATGACTCCCACTATTTTTATCAAATCTTCCTTCAAACCGTAAAAGATAAGATTAGCCGGGATTAATTACACCCTACAGGTTCGCCAATCGTTTGGCCAGGAAGGTATCGGTACTCCGAGGGAGGTTCCCCGTGCTTTCTCACGGACCTAATTAAAATAAACCTCGTTTCCTTAAAGGAATAACCCCGTTGACACCTTTCTAGACACCTACTGGATTAGCTAATTGTAAAGTACAAAATTCTCCCATGAGTAACTCTTACTCGCAGTGGGTATCGGGATCCAACTATCATATAGAAGGTATGCAATCTCATTGCAAATTTCAACACTTGAAATTCCCGATAATGTTTTCACCCCTAGGCACTTATGACCTTAACAAGGTCAACAAATCATAAGCGCTAGCCAAGTTCAACCCGTCATTTCTTGATTGAATTAAACTCACCCGTACGACCCTTAGAAAGGTCAACAAAGCCGTACGACTACCCTAATCCAATCGAATCACATACTGCAGATAAGTACTAATCAGCTACCGCACACTACGCCTTAACAAGGTCAACAAACGCAGCACGAATACTAAATAGTACTTATCTGAAATGACGGAGGGCTACGCAGGTTTTTAAGACAACCATGAATGTAATGAACTTGATATCGTTGTAGAATCTAGTGATTTTGAAAACGAGTGTTTTTGAGGATTTTGCTAGTTTTGCTAAAGAGGTCACTCCCGGTGAAGGGATCTCGGCTCTTTCCGAATCGAATAAGGTGCAAGATATTCAATAATACCACTATGCAAAGCAAAAACTAGAGCTACCCTTTTTTGAAAATTTGATTCTACAACATCTTTAGGTATCTTTTTTTTCCATTAATCTCATTAATGAAGTCCCATCATTTAATGTTTCCTAAACATTAAAGAAAAGTGAAACAAAAATAGAACGTACGCTTATGCCATCCGCATTCGCCACTGGGCCCCGTCATGCACCGTTGGGTTATTTAACTACCGGCAAATCGGGGGTTGGACTAGTGCAGGTGCAAAACATAAGCAACGTCTATTATATATCATATATATAATACAACATTCGTCTCACACAGTTATATGATCAACATCATAGAATCAAGCAGCAGAAGCAATATATGAAATATTGGATATACTAGGATGCCCGTGTTTTAAATTTAGCCAGTAATGTAAAACACGGATTCCACGGTTGTGATGAATAGCCAAACCCACATCCCTAGACCCTTACGAGAGCGTCAAGTAACCCTGCCAATTCTAGAGTTAGGAGACCCGGTCTCAACTCCTTGAGATGGTCTCCCACTGGACTCTAGAACCCGGTTACTTGTGCTCCCCTCCTTGGGTCTATCCTAATGCGAAAAAGTAAATAATATACAACAATGGTGACATCATCCTCAACCCGGAAGTGCCCTAATAAAAGAATATTACAAACAAATTTTACATGAATGAAAATAGAAACTCCCATCTCATATAGAACCTCCCGGCTATTCTTTCACGACGATCCAATAAATCATATTAACAGCAACACATGATATCACATATCATCAACGTAAGAAAATATGCATATCCCTAAAACTTGTTGACATATAGCAACGAGATTGGGATACCCTACATATTACACTTACGGTCGCAGAAAAGAAAACAGAAAACTACAATAATTAGAATCCGTAATAACCGTAGACATTATAAACCCGGAATATCTCATATTCTGGATTTCATGCCTAACTTATAAAACTTGCATTTTAATCTCAAATTGAAAACCCTTTTCAATTGGTTGTCGGATAATTCAACAAGATTACCGACTTAGTGATTGTGTACAATACGCAATTGCGACGGAGTTTTGATCCGAATCAAAACTTCGTGGCAATCGATCAATTGAGACTAAACGGCAAGGTTTACAATATACTAACTAGTTTTCACAAAACTAATTAATCCATATTTTATTAATTGTATCACACATCACAAAGCTTGTAAATTAACCGCGACATTAGAATTCTACATGCAATTAGCAAATTAAACCAATTTTTCTAAGACATGAAAAATCCAGTGAGCTAAAGTTCCAAAACCGATCATTTTAAACCAATCCGAGAGTCAAAACGAACTCGAAACACGCCCGAATATTCGCGGAGGTGAAGATCCCAAAATTAACTATCGAATGGGGGGCCTCGAGGGGGTACCCACCCCCGGGGGCCACCTCGAAGTGGCCCCTAGGGGAAGGCAGACCCGAGAGCACCCAGTTGGGGTGCTCTCGGGTCACCCACGCCCAAGGCCACCTTGTAGTGGTCTTAGGGTGTGGGCCCGGCCTCTGGTCCCCCCGGGGTGTCCCCGGGGTGCACACGCTCCACCCCGCGGCTTCTCAGTTCAAACCGTAAGCCCGCGGGGTGTGCAAACAACTCAAAAAATCATTTTGGAAAATAAATTTATCGGCAGTTTTTGCACGACAAAAACGGTAGATTTCTAACGCCGCTACAAGCTATGATAGTCTACCATAATGTTCTAGCTTGGCTCTGATACCATGAAACTCGACCCTAGCACTACCATGAGGTTTTAGTAGCATCAAGCATGCTAAATTTTAATTTTTATGGCACTAAGCTAGACTAAACAAGATCTTTGCTAGAATATTAGGGTTTGCAATAAAGAAAACTATTTGAAATGAAAGATGGCTATACCCTCGTAGTATCGAGTCCTTCACTTCACATACTCCGTGTAGTAGTCCCGCAACTCCACTAGGCCTCCGATGACCTTCGTGCTGAAGATGATCCACGCGAAGTCCCTCCAACTCAAGCTACCTCTAAACTAAACTCTTTAGCGTAGTAAACACGCTACACTCGATCGCTAGTCAAGTGTAGAATTGTAAAGTAGGGGATGTTAAAAGCTCACAAGTTTTTGTTCAAGCTTCATGGTTCACATCACATGTGAGGGTTGAAGATTGGACTATAACAATTGAGGAAGAAGAAGAAGCTAGAGAGCAACCATGAGAGCAACTCAAGAAAAATGGCTAAGTGTTTAGAATGAGCTTAGAATGAATGGCAACACTTGACCCCCCACTCATTCAAGGAATTTTGCAATATAAAATTGCAACCATGCTTGAATAGCGAGTCAAGATGAATAAACAAATATAAAGCCCATGCTTGCAACCATACTCTCATTTTCCACCTCATTTCTATTTTTCTCAAAAGTAGAAATCATGCCATGCTATATATATATATATATATATATATATATATATATATTGTAATACACATAAGAAAATATTTAGTAAGCTAATGATATTAGTTAAGATATAATTATATCGCATATAATATATATCACATTATTAAATCAACACTTGATTTAATAATCCGGTAATATCATATATGACTGACTAATATCATTTATCTGTATATCATATTATCAAATCAACACTTGATTCGACAATCTGGTTATATCACATATGACCGAACCGATAACAGATAACTGCCAGATTACAATACGGTATCACATAAACGTATTTAATAAGGCCCACACACATATCACATATGTGTCCTACTTCGTTTCGCTTGAACCAGAGAACTTCTGTGTGGGACTCTAAAGACTCGTCAATACGCCAGCATTAGGTGATGATCACATCAGTCACCTACAAGCCGTCAGTGATACTAGCTGGACGTAACGGCCACCCGGGTATTGAGCGATATGAAGATCAACAAGCAAGCTCGTCCATACTCTCCATGAAGCCTATCAGTAACACTACCGTATAGTCCGGTCTCTTCATCTGATATGTCGCATATCATGTCTAGGGGTGGTAAACGTTAGACCACAGTAACGTGATAAGCCATGCCGATATGTGGCCTATAACGGTTCGAAAACTACTGATAACACTTATCAGTAAATCTCAGCAGCAGCCATGACCAGGGACTTCCAGTTATAGCCAATCGAACATAGCTCAACATCAACCCCCAATACCGGGAGAGACGAAACCCCTCCTTTCGCTCATTGCCTCCATGCGACTCAGGACTGTACCCAAAATCCACCTGTTTGCACGTCTCCTTTCACCGTGGTAGGAAGGAAATCAAAGCACGGTGGGAGCCGCACATGACTCTATAACGATCTCGGGTCTACAGACTAACCTGTACTAGTGTCACCAGAGGACTGCTATCTGTCGATAGGTATACTACCACATAGGAGTCCTCGGCGAGTCTTGTTCGGTGTAACCATTCTCCAATGAGCACTTGTGTACAATCTTTTATGTCACACACCAATGGTTGTGGGATCAACCATCGCCCTCTAAGGGATAAGAAACGTACACACTAGTCTAATCTGGAATATCGATGCCCTAGTCTCGATATTCCTTCGACTAGGAACTGATTAAAGGAAGTACTTTTAGACCACCCTGGCCCTACTAGTATGATCTCATCATAATCCTGGTAGTCAAGTACATATCCTAAGGGCTTTATCAACATTTAAGAGACAGACAGTATAAATACCAGTCTACATGTTTAGATAAAGGTAACCTGATAGCATACTATCATGTCGAGCAAGAAAGTCCTCCATATATATGTCCAAGAATCCACTATATCATCAATAATAGCTTCTAGAGCATACATATTCCTAACAGATGGCTCACTACCCGGTAATAGGGGCAGTAGCTCCGGTTGTTGACATCACCAGCTTGCGCGGGTGGCCGCGGTTCTGGCAATATTATCAAATTATTTTGTATCACCAACTCGAACCATCTTCTCGTCTTATCGCCAGGGAAGGAATATGCATGTCACGTCCTTTCTTCTAGGGTTGAGCGCATACGGCTGTTGTTTTGGCGGACAGCTTCTTTCAGGCTGCCTGACTGTTGCTGCGCATTGGCAACAAAGGCTGCTTTTCCCTTTCCCTAATTATTCCGGGAGTCTTTGCTTGAATAGGAAGGACCATGACCCATTTGATCCATCTAGGCTAGCTTATCAATCAGCGTCTGGAATGAGGTGGGCTTGAAGAAAGTCATGAATTGGGATACGGTTGACTGAGGATCAATAGTCCTAATGAACATCCCCACAACTGGAGACTCCTCAATGCGCTGTTCGCATTTGGACCACAGGTTCCTCCATCGGATCGCGTATTAGACCCATGTTTCTCCTGGCTTGACCCTAGAATTGATCAGCGCCGTGATTGGGGTACGCTTACTCGCACTAGTGAACCTTTGCATGAATAGCAGCTCCATCTCAAAGAAAGTTTTTACGGAGTCATTTGGGAGCTCTGAGTACCATTTGAAAGCTGTCTCTGATAAACTTCTGACAAATTGGCGAAGTAGCAATTTGTCATCGCCTCCAATATTACCATACAGAGCTCCGAACTGTGTGACGTGCTGATGGGGATTACCCGTTCCTTTATATACGTGGAACTTCAGGATCGTATATCCCGGTGGGTATTTTATCTGTTCGTACTAGGCTGGATAAGGTCACCTGGTTTTGACGAGCTAATTGGCAACTTCATTGGCCTGATGATCTCTAATTTTCTGAGCAATATAATCATCCAACGCTGCCTTGGATATCGTTTCCTCCTTGGTCGTTGATAGGGCATGGGGAGGATTTGACGTTTCCCCTTTATCATCTTCAATAATCACCGGAGTTTCTTCATACGATTGTTCTGATTGGATAATCATCCCAACAATATCTTAAAATAGAAGAGCCATCTGCTTTATGTTAGCATCCTGCCCTGCATCTTCTCTATATTTCTTTTCGAGCACCCATCGCAAGAACTCTGTATCGGTTTTCTTCTCTTGGCGCTCGGTTTCTTTATTCGGACTTTTTTAGGTCTGGTAAACGCTACCATTTTGGCAAGCATATCCTGGAGCATGTGTTTTTGCTCTTGAGCTTTCGTCAACAACCGAGTATGCGGTCTGTGACTCACAAAAGCACGACTCTCCTTTTTGCCATTAGTCATATAGACCGTGTATATAGTTATACCCCCAGACATGGGGCGTTTGGAACTCTCGTCCTTGGGTTTTGCCTCTGGCGAAAGAATTTTCTCCGGCCTTACTCTTTTATGAGAGGTCATAGAAGGAGGAGCCGCTATGACAGGCACTTCTTTTCAAGAAGTCCCCCGTTGTATGGTGGAGGAATAATCATTTTCTTGTCGGACCTTGGATTTTTTCGGTCGACGAGAATAGCTTTCATCAAGCACTGAGTCCTGGACTAACCACTAGACTCTGTAGATTTGTGAAGAGAGTCACTGATAAGACTGCTCTGGCTTTGGCTGCATTAGAGCCTCTGTGGGAGGAGGTGATCTCTTCAGTACCGCCATTGAGGAATTTTTGCGAACCCTCTTAAGAGATTCGAAGCTGTTCCCAGTTAGAACAGCAGCATTAATAGCCACCACAGGAGCTGGTGGGATAAGTCCAGAAGGGGAGTTGCCCCCAGCTTCTCTCACTCGGTATCAATGGCGATGTCGAGTATGTCTGGAAGTAGGAACTGTCTTAGTATTGGAGGCGCCTTTATCATGCCCTCGGCATTGCTTAGGTGCTTCGCCTGGTGTCAGCCTATGGAAGACAAACTTTCTTGGCGGAGCCGGAGCGGAATTGGTCATCCTGTCGTAGACCGACCATCTTGGTGGCGAAGTACTTTTGCTGGCTTCATGCATGGCAGGAGCGGGGAGAGCTAGCTGTTTCGAGGTAACCCCCTCGGGAATCATGGGTTTCTTTGCGGGCCCCTTCGAGCTTTCTTTTAGTCTATTGAAGACTGAAACTCCAAAGTTGGATAGCTTGCTAATGGGAGCCGCCACAGTAGCTAGAAGATCAAAGAACGACCTTAAGGGAGCTTCTTTCATGGGTGTTGAGGCGCCGAAACTCAAGGATGGGAGCATGGTCCCAAAGAATAGTCTGGTGGTCGCCTGGGTGACCTTCCCTACTGGCATAGAGAATATGGAGGCCGTGTTAGGCCCGTAAGTCACTCTTCCGGATGAGATAGAGTGAGAGTTACTATTGCATGAGGTGCAGTTGGAGGCCATTGATTCTGTACAGAGATGAAACACCAAATTTTAGTATCTCGAATCCAAGGGAAACCATGAATATAAAAAACCACGATTTTGTTCACGAAACACGACACACGAAGTGTGGAGTGGAAAGAGAAAGAGGTCCCACCAGGCGTGCCAGAGTCTAATTACCACCGAAAACGGAGACAAACTGGGATTGAACGTCTTGCCTGAATTTGGTGGAAGATGCTATTTGGAACATATCCGTCTACCTCTCTGAAGATACCAAGTTGATTTATGGCATCGTATATTGGAGGTTTGGACAAATGAGACCGTTGTAGCGTGACTTTATCATATTCCTCCCTTTTAAGGGTTTTTTTTTATTGTGGGGACGCTCTTCTCTGCAGGCGTAAGCCCCTGCAGTTAATTACGCTACCACTTTCACCTGCCCTGGTAGGTCACTTTGTGTCATGTTATATTTTTTTTATTATGGTTGCCCGTAGATTGTATATGGAGAGTAGTTTATGTCGTTGCCCATAGGGCGCGGATTAATCCAAATCCATACATATAAATTTGGGGGTCGAACTTAGGACGCAGATCTCGTATGAACGAGGCCCATTAGTTTGAAATATGTCATCTGAGGATCATTAGACGTCTTTGAGACTAAGATCAACTTATGAATATGGTTAAAAATCGTTAATCCTATTTTGGATTAAGACCAACTTAACAAGTATAAACTAAGAACCTTTTAGTCATCCTTGAGACTAAGATCACTTAGGTTTATTGATATTTTGATCAATATATTGCATATGAGAAACCAGAAGCTCCATCATTTAATTAAACTTTGATTAACTGATGTTTTATTGTACAAGTGAGTAGGTATATATGACGCACATGCCCGTTCATTTCATTTAAAAAGGGGTGCGCACGTGCATTGCACGTAGTTACGCACCGTTTTATTTCAAAGATGTTGCGCATGCGTGTATCAAATGGCGCAGCTGTTATGGTTCCAGTTATGTATATGCGCATGTATGTACGTGTGTATGTATTTAGCAAGTCAACGTGCATTGCACATGACGCTCGCACATCATAGGACATATGCGCATGTAAGTCAAGGTTGCATGCTCTACAGGGTTTGTAGAGAGGAGGAATTTTCAAAAATCGATTTTGAAGCATGCAACAAAGACATAAATCCAAAATCTACCACAAGCCCTAACTAGCAAGACTACATAGTTAATTATTCTACTATGTTATAATGTTATACCTATCGGATTCGTGTCCTTCGGGTCTTGATTCCTCTTCTTAAGCTCCTTTTAGGATCTTTGATGCAGCTTGGTTTCTGGTCTCGTAGATCTTAGATGATCCACCTGAAAGTTCTAGGTTCAAGCTTCAACTTTCAAAAGAAAGTAACTGAACTAACTAGTTTGCTAATCTAGCTAGTTTAGATTGTGTGGAGAAGATTGGCGATGAGTTTTTCTATCTCAAAACCCTTATTTCTCAAATCATGATAATGGTAGGGTTGAGAAAGAGGAGAAGGAAAAAAGGGAGAGAATGGCAACTCAAGAAAAAATGAGCAAGAAAAAGAGTGACCATGAAGAATGGCTTCATCATATAATATCAAGCATTTTCCAATTTTTTTAAAACTATCCATACTACAATAAATGCTCCAATTAATGCCAAATCCATGCTTCATGCCATACTTCCTTTACACCTCATTTTTCTATTTATCAATAAATAGAAATACACATTATGAGGTGTCCCCTTCTAGAAGGTATTTTGTATAAATACAAAATACTTTCTACCGTATATACATACCCGTATTCGTATCAAAACACGAATACCCATGAGATATAATAATGCCACGAAAATAATACTAGTATTAAATCAATATCTGATTTAATGAACCGGCTTAATCCTAAGACCGCCAGTATTAAAATATGTCCGATTAAATTCTGCATAACCAATACACGCAATCAATCGGAACTCTGGACGTATAAACATATGGCATCCACATCGTTTTTCCTGAACCAGAAAAACCTTCTATATAAGACTCTAAAGACTCGACAGTACGCTGGCAGTGCGTTTAACCACAAGCGCATCCATCAAGACATAGTGTGTGGTAGCTACGTGTTACTTTTCTGTAGCTTAAAGATGTATTAATCTAGGACAGTCGTACAGCCTTATTGGCATCCGTCAAGGGTGAGTACGGGTGGGTCTAAATTAATCAGGACAATGATGGGTAGAACTTGACCTGCGACTTATGATTTGTTGGCATCCGTCAAGGTCATAAGACGCTTGGGGAAAAAACCATATCGAGAGTTTCAAATATAAGGGAAACTTGCTAGGTATCCGCATACCTTCTGCAGTGTGATGATTTTGGTCGGCTTCCGTCAAGGTTATCATGCGATGATAGTTGGATCTCGATTCCCATTAATGAGTAGTTTACTCCTCAGGTTATCCCGACTAATTCTCCTTTTAGGGTTTGAAGGAGAATTCGAGGAAACGGTGGGAGCTATCCTAATTAGATAAAGTGATTAACCAATCTAATTTAGGTTAGAGTGCACACTGAGTGTTTCTTTTCTCTCTCTAGTTTGCGACCATAACCCATCTTATACTATAACTCAACATCTGGTTGACCGAACCTTTTTACATCTGGTTTTGGATTGTCATGATTCACGATAAAGTCGCATATATCCCTGCCGCTCCTACTTCCTCTTTGTGTTTCTCCAGAACACTCTATATCACTACGGAGATCCATATTGTTTAGAAAGGCCATCTCGTATAGTTATATACGAACTCGAAAAAACTTGTTTCAGTTCGAGGATGGCCACGGGTTTTGGAGAAATTGAATATGATTATTCGGTCATCTTTTCCATTTACCTTCTCTTAGGCTGCGAGCACTCCTAATATTAGGAGAGTACACCTATTACGCTTATTGGATAGTCTTCTTCCAAACTTTAGGCGGGTACCGAATGGTAGGGAAAGAAGAAGACCAATTAGCCTGAGTGTAGTGTACAGAAAGTAAGAAGTAGATACATATAAAGGGATTGGAGCGAGGGCAAGGAAAATTGCGACTGCTGTCATGAATCTGGATAATGGAAGAGGCATTACTTGGAATACCCGGCCACCCCCTCGAAACATTTTCATGCTTCAGTTTTCCTGTGCAGTGTTAATTGAAAACTGCTTTCCCAATTTGATTCTGACTCCAGGATATGTATTTACCAGATTTGATTCTCACATCTTTATGGCATTACAGATGTTGAGTAGGAATAGAATATTAGGAATTGGATGATTAGATCCTCAATATCAGAATTCTTTGTAATTGGTGATATTTGAGGAAATCACCTGGGTTTTGCCTTACGACAAATATTTGGTTTTGAATAACCGTTGTTATGCACTAATTTTTAAAATTGAATATCTGTATTTTTATTTTATAAAGCGAGATATAAACTTTAAGAATTTTGTTTTAAATATTTACCTTTATCACTTAAGGATAAGGTAAGGTGCATTGAATAACGGTATAAACATTCTTAACCAAAATACAGTTTTCAACTTACAACACACGGAATTCGAGTTATTAAACTCAGAAGACTTATACAAAGTAGTGTATGTTGTCCAATGTCCATTAGGAAAAGGGGTTAGTACTCATACTATATTCCGTATACTTGTGACTTCTCTGGTTTTAGACACGCATTTCGTTGAAATACAATGTCTAAATTTTAAGAAGTTATAGGTATAAGAATAAAGTAGAGAACCTTGCATTGAAAGTATTAGGATTCTTCAAAGTGATTGAAAATGTAGATACTTTTGCTAGGTATTCCATCATAGTAATATTTGAGAACTTGCTTCTCTCATAGATTAATCATCCATGGGTGCATTCCTTGAAGAGTAATGTCGCATGGCCTTTTTCCATATGGGATATGCACTAGACACAGTTGCATAACAATTGAATATGGTTCCATATAAATTAGTGCATTTGTTTCTATGTGGACATAGAATGGTTGCATATCTTGAGGATGTTAAGATATGGAGTTATCCGGTTTCTGTTTAAAAGCTGAACCCAGACAAATTCAAGGCACGTTTCTGTAACGGCAGTTTGTAGGTTATTCCAGGTTTTTAGAAAGGGTTTAACTTCTACCATTTCAAGATCAAAAGTTGTTTTGTTCTTGACTTGCCATTTTTTTTATAAAAGGAATCTTTTTTAAATGAATCAAGTAGAAGTATGGTAGAATTAGAAGTGATTCTAGAACCACAAACGGTTACTGAAAATTTAGTAGAATCTAAGAATTCAATTGGATTCGACAATCCATTAGCCACTCCGCAGTTTTAGTGGGTAACCTCAACCACCCGAGAGGTACTTTGGTTTCCACAAAGACGGTGACAGGGAGGTTTTGATAACCTAAGCTTGTCGCTACTGATGTCCTTGACTATGAGATCTGGCCGGTGGATGACTGTAACATCATTCTAAATTGAATTTAGAAGTGCACGTGTATATGACTCTGCCAGAGGGTTATTGTAGTCAGTGGGAGCAGCAGAAGCATTGTGGGCAAGTTGCTTATGTTTATTTATAGACTAACGTAAGGAGAGCGGAATTGGTCATCTAGATTTTGACTTCATCAGAACAACAGATGGACCTGGTAAGAAGGAAATAGGGAGTGATGTCCTGGTATTTGGATGACATGCTCCTGATAGGAAGTAATGTTCCTATACTACGATCGGTTATACCGTGGCTGACACAAAGTGTTTTCTCTATATAGAATATGGACAATATATCAAGGATTCTGGTAACTAGATCTATGGTTTTAGATCTAGATTTGGGAAGTGTCCCAATCGGGATACTTGGACACCATTCTAAAGTATTTTAGAATGGACGACTCCTGGCGTGGTGGTGTACCCGCAGGTGATGGAGTCGCACCCTTTAAAAAGATGTCTTCTATACTAATGAGAAGAGAGATTGGCATGAATGGTATATTACTTGCTTAGGAAATTGAGTCAATCATGCATTGTCAAGTACCACACCAGATATTTCTTTTACACTAGCTGCAATAAGCAAATATTAATCCAATCTTGGAGAATCATTGGGAAGCAGTTATGAATATAAGAGGATGTTCTTGGTATATGGTAACGGCGGCCTCCCGAAAGAGGCGGTTATCATTTCAGGCTTCCAAGGTGACCTGGATGACAGAGTGGCTGTCGGAGTTAATAGTTTTCCCTCTGTTGAGGTGCAGTATGTTGGATAGGTTTCTAAGAAGGATATTGAGATGGTCATAGCACTGGGTGCTGATTACATCAGCAATAGATACAGTTTAAGAAGCTTGTTGGATTTGGTGTTCATGTTATGAACAATGTCCCATCAGATATCCAGACAAGTTCTAAGACAGGTATCGCTCATTTCGTGAGATAGTCGTTCTTCGCGAAGTTGAGATATAGAGAGATAAAGATATAAACATTGGAGCGGATCCATACACTGAGCCTATTTCTCGAACACGCAAGTTTCTCAAAATGAGTTTTGAGAAACTGACTAGTAGACAAGTTGGGTATTCGGTAGCACACGAGCTGTGAGTATGCGATACCGTAATAATTAGTCTTAAGTGCAAGTGGGAGATTGTTGGATATAGTACCCTCAAGGCAATTATTGTAATTGCAAGTAGGCGATTATAATAATTGAACGAGGACCTATACAGGTAGAACAATCTTACTTGAGATTATAATATGCTATCTGGTTTGTCTTTATTATTATATGTATATGTTTTGATAAAGCTCATAGGATTATTGCTTGACTACCATCATTATAATGGCGATCATATACGTGGGAGCTGGGTGGTCCATAAGCACATCCTTCAATGTCCCTAGTCGAGAGAGTATCGAGATTGGGCATCGATACTCCACAGTAGACTAGTGTATACTTTTCGAGACCCCGACGAGGGGCGGTGACCGGTCTCATAAGCCATTGGTGTTTAGTTTCCGAAGATAGTATACAGGTGCTCACTGGAGGTGAGTACTCCGGACGGACTCGCCGAGAACTTCTAAATGATATCATACCTGTCGTAGGATAGAAGTTCTCTTATTGAATGAGTACAGGTTATTTCTTTGACCTGAGATTTTCATTTGTCTCATGTGAGTTCCCACTGTACTTGGATTACTACCCTACCACGGCTCAAAGGAGTCGTGCAAACAAGTTTTAGTTGGGTATAGTCCCGAGCCACAAAGAGGCAGTGAACAATCGTCAGGGATTCGTCTCTCCTGGTATTGGGATTCGATGTCGCGCTGTGTTAGGTCAGCCATCACTAGAAATCCTTGGCCAAGGTGGATGAGATTTAATGATGTGATATTAGTAGTTTCTCAGTAGGTGATGAGCTTCAGACCGGCACGACTTATCGAGTTAGTAGGGGTCTGACGTTATCCACCCCTTAGACCCGGTATGCGATTATCTCAGACGAAGAGACTGGATTGTACGTAGATTGTCACAGACAGGCTCAGTAGGGGTACGGATCAGTTTGCTCGTCGGCTTTCCTTTCGCTCAATACCTTGGTAGCCGTTACGTACAGCTAGTGCCGCTGACGTGCTTGTGATTAACCCACTGCCGGCGTATTGACGAGTCTTTAGAGTCCCACAGAGAAGGTTTTCCGAGTTCAGGAAAAATGATGTAGTGGTCGTATATTGATATGTGCAGGGTTCCGATTAGGTATGTGTGCTAGCCACGCAGACTTCAATTGACCAGATGATAATACTAGCCGGCTTAGGATTAAGCCGGATTATTAAATCAAGTTTTGAGTTAAAATTTACATATATATATTTCGATATGTATATTCTAGTAATATGTTCGTTGTATTTTTCTATCTCTTAGGTGTTCATATTTTGATACGAATACAAGCATGTATTTGCGGGGACGTATTCTTGTATTTATACAAGAATACTTCTAGAAGAAAAACAACTCATTTCTAGAATTTTCTTTTAAAGAAAATATGAAATGGGATGGAAAAGAGAAATAGCGGAGGGTATGGGCAAATTATAATTCATTTGCAAATACTATTCAAGTATGATTGTAGTTTTAAAATGGAAAAATTCTTTTAATAAAAGAAAGTAAGTGTAACACCCGAGCCCAATAATACTATTTCTATTACTAGTTAAGTGTTATACATTGCTCATTCCAATTATCCTGATTGTTTGGTGTTTATTGCTAAATTTTAACCGGTTAAGTCATTTTGGCACATAACAAATTTTAACACCTAAAATGAAATTAAAATATCCATACTGGCCTACTCGTCGCCACTAGTCGCGTGGTAGCGTCCGCGCGTCGAGATTTCGTCCCGTTCGGTGGAACGGGCATGTTTGGACGACTACGCGCGCGTGCAAGTGTCCGACTTGGGGGCATGCATTTTAATCATAAAACACCTCATTTCAAAATTTGGAACTCGCTTAAAATCCTATAATTTGAATTTGAAACATTTGGGCGCAATCCGGGCGCGATTTGGAAATGTTTCATTTAGCGCCGAAATACCCATTTTAATTTTAATATTATAAAACTATATAATATATTCTGTTAATATTATAACGTTCAAATCTTTTTATTTAAATCTTTCTTTTAAATTATTTCCACTCCTCAGCCAATCACGAGGAAACAAATCCCTCGTGGGCCCCATCTCTGCAGCTTTCCCTCTCTCTCTCCGCCTCTCTCTCTCGCCATCTCTCTCTATCTCTCTAATCTTACTCTCTCTCTCTCTCTCCTATAACTCTCTCTCTCTCTCTCTATTTTATATTCTGTACAGTTCCTCGTCCTCACCCAAAAACAACACGAGAAACCCACGAACCATACTCGAGCCCTCTCGTCGCCGTCGCCGCCGCAGTCCCCGCGCCGACAACACCACCACCACCGTCGTCCTCGCCTCCTCAGCCTCGACAGCACCCTACCTCCTCTCCTCTCTCCTTCCCTGCAGCACTGGAGCCACCGCCCTGCACCGCTGTGCTGCCGTCATCGCCGCCTCCCATCGCCGACGACGTCAGAGCCTTCATCCCTTCACCCTCGTCCCGACCTCCTCATCTTCTTCCTCCTTCCCTAGCCGGCCACGACAGAACCCGAGCCTAACCCCATCACCTAACCCTCTGGTTCGCCGGAAAAGGACACCGTCGACCCCCTCGTCGTCGACAGCACACCGACGACCACCTCCTCTTCCTCCTGCAGCCCAGACCAGGCCCTTGCCTCTCCCCTACTCACTGCATCTCGATCCAGCCACCTCCAAGCCCTCGCCGCATTCCCTGTTCGCCGCCGGCATGCCCCTCGCCGTCGAACCCCGTCGCGTTTGCACCCTTGCTACCCTTGTAAGCCTCCTTTCACCATCTTCCTTCGTGTAACCCTTCTCTGGTCGTTACTTGATATGTTTTGTGTTTTGCTAACTTCGTCGCCATTTTGACATTTCGCCAGATTCCGGCCGTGCCAACGACTGGACCCGACTCTCCAGCGAAGTACTCTGGTCCGTGTGGTCCCGCTGTTCGCTGTTTGGACTCGATCTGTGGCCCGTGCATCCGTCTCGTGTTTTCCGCCGACGTTGCATTCGTGTTTTCTGGTTTGCGAAACCGTCGAGGCAAGTATCCGAATACTTGCTCTAACATGCTAATACAAGATCAAGTCTTGCTATACATTTAATTATCATATTATTTAGTATAACCACATAGTTGATGGTAATATCGATATTTTAGTATAACTTAGAATTGACGGTTGCAATTATCTTTAACCTTGAATCATTATAGTAGCTTCTTGTAATTAATTGGTCTGCTATCAATCCATGCTTTAACAAACTAAACCAATTAGATCGTCCTTGCTTTATTTGTTAGATCATCCATGTGACAATTATTTATGCTTTAGTTTTAATTTCATATAGCTTCATTGCTTTACGTTATTGATATTGCTTTACCCTGTGACTATTGCACCCCCAAGGGTGCTTGAACCTGTTAATAAAGATAATACAAAGCACCATTGGGATTAAGTGACTATTATTGCCGTTTACTTTAACTCTTGCTGCTGTTCATTGTTCGATTGTATACCTGTTGTGAGCACATACTCGATGGCACTACATATTGACCTGACCTTGCTACACATGACATATATATACATACCGACTCATTCTGTTGTACCATGACATGACTTGTAACCTGATCTCATGCCTAATGCCAACAAACCTGACTTGGGGTCCTCATGGACCATTCCTGTTGTCTATCCAGACAAACCTGACCTGTTACCTGATCCTGTGTTGGCATTAGTCCTTGATTACTGAATACCTGACCTGACATACATAACTTGGGGGTATGGGGAAATCAAAGGTGAAACCGACTTGTAACTCAACAGTTCGATACCTGTTCTGATCAGTCTTACGGGCTTGGCCAGCCCCGGAGTGATGATGCTGACATCACTCGCCCATCCTGCTACCTATTACTGCCTAGCGGCACGTCTCGGATTCAGCCCCGAGAATCTTGACCGTGGTCCCGGGCACGCACGGGATACTATTGAGTTACATCGACGAGTCACCAATTGATTTCATAGACTTTAGAGTAGACACCTGATAGGACAGTTTGGTTACCACTGCACATTACCCTGCACTGTTATTCATAGTACTGCTTATTCATGTTCATCCCTGCATTGCTTATTACCATGTTCATATTATATTATTGGTTGACATGACGCGCTGACGTCTGGGTTTTGCATGGCCCAGATTCCTTACCACTGTCGACGACCGAGCAGGAGTACTTCAGCCAGCAGGCTGATCTGTGAGTTCCTTAGTGATTAGTTCATTTATTTCATTTCATTTCCAGATGTGAGCCCGCATTATGGGACGTACTGTTTATTTATTGTATTGGATCATTTGCTTCCGCACTTATTGTTTATTGACTCTTGTTACTATGGATTTGGACATGTGTTAGATCAGTTTATTATCTTGTTCTTGATATCTCTACAACCGTAATGTGACTGTGGATGGATACTTCCTACCCACAGGTAGCATGGTTGGCTATGTTACGTGCCCAATCTTGCGTACTCTGGGAAGCGGGGCATGACATGGTTCTTTTGGTATCAGAGACATAGGTTAGTTGGGTTGATTCTTTTGTAGTTGGGTATTGTACCCGATACACGAATCAGAATACCCGTGATTAGGAAACATGTCCTGCCACCTTGACCGCTTTATCATCCTTGAATCATTCTTCCGGATCATGTCGACATGCAAACTTACTTTGCATTTGTCAACTCGAAAATCTAATTTCTTGTTATCTCTAGGACTTAGGCGACTTGGGTGGAGTTAAGTAATTGCGGCTATGATACCGCGGCATAGCTACAATGCGGTACTCTATTTAAGTATCTTGGAGTTCTAGTCTTGATCCACATTCAGAATCTATCATCATACTAATGTTGGGTGTTTTGAGTCCAGGATTATGACAGGTAAGAGGTTGAAGACGTACCGGAGGCGTGTGAACGAAGCCGCCATGCTTGGAGTGATAAGGGGAATGCTGGAAATCAAAGAGACAGACTGAGCTGATCCAGCAATAGCAGATTTGTTTCAGGAAGGTTTGCAGATCGTTCAGCAGTCTGTAAACAACGATGGAACTAGACCAGTCGAACGAGTAGGGACTGTAGCAGATTTCATACTTTTGGGTCCGTCTACTTTCACTGGTCTGGAGGAGCCGTTGCCAGCCGAGCAGTGGCTAGTGACACGGAGAATTTGCTGTTTGCGGCACAGATTTCAGAGGACAAAGGAGTTGATTCAACTAGTGGATTACGCCCGAGAGTGGTGGCTTGTGGAGGAGAACCGCTTGCCCAAGCCAAGCAGTTGGGCGGATTTCTCTAAGAGTTTCCTGGAGAAGTTCTTCCCGCGGACTGCACGGGAGGAAGTGGAAGAGAAGTTCATCGGACTAAGGCAGAATGGAGCAACCGTGGACGTGCATGCAGCAGAATGGACGAGACTCAGTAGTCTCGCTGGACCTTTTGCGACCAACAAGGTAGACAGCAGTTGCGTTAAGGAAGCAGTTCTGTCAGGCCAGTCGAGTTTAGGGCTAGGCCGACTAACAGTGTTCTTACAGCAATGGAAGTTGATAGTAATGAAGAGCCGGCAGTTGTTCGCGACTTTATGGATGTATTTGAAGATATATCGGGCTTACCGCCGAAGCGAGATGTGGAGTTCGCGTTTGACCTTATCCCTGGTGCAGCGCCAGTATCAACATCTTATTATCCGATGGCACCAGTGGAATTGGAAGAAGTTAAGAAACAAGTTGGTGGATTACTCGAGAAGGGTTGGATTCGAAGCAGCAACTCGCCTTGGGGAGCTCCAGTTCTTTTAGTAAAGAAGAAGGATGGCACGAGAAGGATGTGCATTGATTATCGAGAATTGAACCGGGTGAATATTAAGAACAAGTACCCGATCCCTCGCATTGGAGAACTTTTTGAGCAGCTTAGTGGCGCGAGGGTATTCTCGAAACTGGATTTGCGATCAGGATATCATCAGGTTCGAGTGAAAGCAGGAGACATTTGCAAGACGGCGTTTTGAACTCGATATGGACATTTCGAGTATCTGGTGATGCCCTTCGGAGTGACGAATGCGCCGGCAATATTCATGGATTTGATGAACAGGGTCTTTTCACCATTCTTGGACCAGTTTATTGTGGTATTCATTGACGATATTCTGGTGTACTCGAAGAGTCCGGAGGAGCATGCTGAGCATTTAAAGATCGCACTGCAGACGCTGAGACAGGAGAAATTATTTGCGAAGATGAGTAAGTGCGAATTCTGGCTTGAAGAAGTGAAATTCCTGGGACATGTCGTGTCGGGCGATGGAATCGCCGTTGATCCCGAAAAGATTGCAGCAGTTCGAGATTGGCCTATTCCAAAGAATGTTGCGGAGATAAGAAGTTTTCTTGGACTCGCCGGATACTACAGGAGATTTGTGGAGAACTTCGCTCATTTGGCAGAGCCGTTAACCAAGCTTACGCGCAAGGAGGTACCGTTTGTTTGGACGGATGGATGTGCATTGGCCTTCGAGACGTTGAAGCAGAAGTTGATAACCGTCCCTATTCTGACCGTACCAGATAATTCAGGAGGACTGGTGATTCACAGCGACGCATCTGGAAAAGGATTGGGATGTGTTTTGATGCAAAATGGGAAGGTCGTGGCTTACGCATCGAGACGACTGAAGACTCATGAGAAGAATTACCCTACTCATGACTTGGAGCTTGCGGCCGTGATCTTCGCCTTGAAGATTTGGAGACACTACCTTTTGGGCGAGAGATTCGAAGTCTTTACAGATCACAAGAGTTTGAAGTATGTGTTCACTCAGAAGGAGTTGAACATGAGGCAACGCAGATGGTTGGAGCCGATGGCCGGCTACGACCTTGATCTTAAGTACCATCCGGGAAAAGTTAACGTCGTGCCGGATGCGCTAAGTCGGTTACCAGCAATTCAGGTATTGACCGCACAAAGGGAGATCATTGCGGATTTTCGGAGATTTGACTTGGAGGTTGTGCTACCTCATGCTATAGGACAGTTGATGCAGTTACAAGTGCAGTCGTCCTTAGTTGAGAAGATTAAAGCGGCACAATTGTAGGATCCTAGACTGCAAAAGTTTCGAGAGCAGGTTGAAGCCGGACTGCGAACCGATTTACTGATCCACGAAGACGGTTCGTTGAGGTACGGTAGCCGTGTGTGTGTGCCAAAAGGGGATGTGCGTGAAGAGCTTATGCAGGAGGCACACAGTTCAGCTTACTCTGTACATCCAGGAGGGACAAAGATGTACCGAGATATTCGACAGCACTTCTGGTGGGAAGGTTTGAAACGGGAGATTGCTCGCTTCGTGGCTAAGTGCTTGGTGTGTCAGCAAGTTAAGGCTGAACGCCAAAGGGTTGCTGGTTTGTTGCAACCACTTCCGATTCCTCAGTGGAAGTGGGAACATATAACCATGGATTTCGTGACGGCTTTACCGCGGAGTCCAAAGGGCAACAATGCAGTATGGGTGATTGTCGATCGGTTGACCAAGGCAGCTCACTTTATTCCTTTTCGGGTTAGTCAATCGACGGAGACTTTGGCAGAGCGGTACATGCAGGAGATTGTAAGATTGCATGGAGTACCGGTAAGCATCGTGTCCGATCGGGACACTCGGTTCTTGTCGCACTTCTAGAGGAGTTTACAAGAAAGTTTGGGGACTCGATTGAAGTTTAGCACAGCTTATCATCCTCAAACTGATGGACAATCGGAGAGAACGATCCAGACCCTTGAAGATATGTTGAGGGGTTGCATGTTGGACTTCAAAGGTTCTTGGGAGGATCATCTACACCTGGTGGAGTTTTCGTACAACAATAGCTTCCAAGCGACTATTCAGATGGCTCCGTTTGAAGCGTTGTATGGTCGTAAGTGCCGTTCACCTGTTTGTTGGGATGATGTTGGTGAACGAAGGTTACTAGGACCAGATTTGGTGGTACAGACAGTCGAGAAGGTGAATACAATCAGGAAGCACATGAAGGCAGCTCAAGACAGACAGAAAAGTTGGGCTGACACGTCAAGAAGACCTCTAGAGTTCGCCGTGGGTGATTTGGTATTCCTGAAGATATCACCGACTAGAGGAGTGATTCGCTTTGGGAGTCGGGGAAAGCTTAGTCCTCGATTCGTTGGACCCTTCGAGATATTGGAGCGTGTTGGAGAGGTAGCGTACCGTTTGGCGTTACCACAGTCATTGGCCGGAGTGCACGATGTGTTTCATGTGTCTCAACTACGGAGGTATGTTCGCGATGAAACTCACGTCTTGGATCATTCGGAGTTGACCGTACGGGAGGACCTAACTTTTGAGGAGCGACCAGTTGAAATCAAGGATCGAAGAGAAAAGGTTCTTAAGAACAAGGTTATCCCTCTTGTGCTAGTTTCTTGGGGTAATCGATCGCACAGAGAATCCACTTGGGAGCGAGAAGAAGAGATCCGGCAGAAATTTCCTCACCTTTTCCTGTAGTTAGCTATCTTGTATTCTTGGAATTTCGAGGACGAAATTCTTTTTGTAGTTGGATATGATGTAACACCCGAGCCCAATAATACTATTTCTATTACTAGTTAAGTGTTATACATTGCTCATTCCAATTATCCTGATTGTTTGGTGTTTATTGCTAAATTTTAACCGGTTAAGTCATTTTGGCACATAACAAATTTTAACACCTAAAATGAAATTAAAATATCCATACTGGCCTACTCGTCGCCACTAGTCGCGTGGTAGCGTCCGCGTGTCGAGATTTCGTCCCGTTCAGTGGAACGGACAAGTTTGGACGACTACGCGCGCGTGCAAGTGTCCGACTTGGGGGCATACATTTTAATCATAAAACACCTCATTTAAAAATTTGGAACTCGCTTAAAATCCTATAATTTGAATTTGAAACATTTGGGCACAACCCGGGCGCGATTTGGAAATGTTTCATTTAGCGCCGAAATACCCATTTTAATTTTAATATTATAAAACTATATAATATATTCTGTTAATATTATAACGTTCAAATCTTTTTATTTAAATCTTTCTTTTAAATTATTTCCACTCCTCAGCCAATCACGAGGAAACAAATCCCTCGTGGGCCCCATCTCTGCAGCTTTCCCTCTCTCTACCCGCCTCTCTCTCTCGCCATCTCTCTCTATCTCTCTAATCTTACTCTCTCTCTCTCTCTCCTATAACTCTCTCTCTCTCTCTATTTTATATTCTGTACAGTTCCTCGTCCTCACCCAAAAACAACACGAGAAACCCACGAACCCTACCCGAGCCCTCTCGTCGCCGTCGCCGCCGCAGTCCCCGAGCCGACAACACCACCACCACCGTCGTCCTCGCCTCCTCGGCCTCGACAGCACCCTACCTCCTCTCCTCTCTCTTTCCCTGCAGCGCTGCAGCCAACGCCACCGCCCTGCACCGCTGTGCTGCCGTCGCCGCCGCCTCCCATCGCCGACGACGCCAGAGCCTTCATCCCTTCACCCTCGTCCCGACCTCCTCATCTTCTTCCTCCTTCCCTCGCCGGCCACGACAGAACCCGAGCCTAACCCCATCACCTAACCCTCTGGTTCGCCGGAAAAGGACACCGTCGACCCCCTCGTCGTCGACAGCACACCGACGACCACCTCCTCTTCCTCCTGCAGCCCAGACCAGGCCCTTGCCTCTCCCCTACTCACTGCATCTCGATCCAGCCACCTCCAAGCCCTCGCCGCATTCCCTGTTCGCCGCCGGCGTGCCCCTCGCCGTCGAACCCCGTCGTGTTTGCACCCTTGCTACCCTTGTAAGCCTCCTTTCACCATCTTCCTTCGTGTAACCCTTCTCTGGTCATTACTTGATATGTTTTGTGTTTTGCTAACTTCGTCGCCATTTTGACATTTCGCCGGATTCCGGCCGTGCCGACGACTGGACCCGACTCTCCAGCGAAGTACTCTGGTCCATGTGGTCCCGCTGTTCGCTGTTTGGACTCGATCCGTGGCCCGTGCATCCGCCTCGTGTTTTCCGCCGACGTTGCATTCGTGTTTTCTGGTTTGCGAAACCGTCGAGGCAAGTATCCGAATACTTGCTCTAACATGCTAATACAAGATCAAGTCTTGCTATACATTTAATTATCATATTATTTAGTATAACCACACAGTTGATGGTAATATCGATATTTTAGTATAACTTAGAATTGACGGTTGCAATTATCTTTAACCTTGAATCATTATAGTAGCTTCTTGTAATTAATTGGTCTGCTATCAATCCATGCTTTAACAAACTAAACCAATTAGATCGTCCTTGCTTTATTTGTTAGATCATCCATGTGACAATTATTTATGCTTTAGTTTTAATTTCATATAGCTTCATTGCTTTACGTTATTGATATTGCTTTACCCTGTGACTATTGCACCCCCAAGGGTGCTTGAACCTGTTAATAAAGATAATACAAAGCACCATTGGGATTAAGTGACTATTATTGCCGTTTACTTTAACTCTTGCTGCTGTTCATTGTTCGATTGTATACCTGTTGTGAGCACATACTCGATGGCACTACATATTGACCTGACCTTGCTACACATGACATATATATACATACCGACTCATTCTGTTGTACCATGACATGACTTGTTACCTGATCTCATGCCTAATGCCAACAAACCTGACTTGGGGTCCTCATGGACCATTCCTGTTGTCTATCCAGACAAACCTGACCTGTTACCTGATCCTGTGTTGGCATTAGTCCTTGATTACTGAATACCTGACCTGACATACATAACTTGGGGGTATGGGGAAATCAAAGGTGAAACCGACTTGTAACTCAACAGTTCGATACCTGTTCTGATCTGTCTTACGGGCTTGGCCAGCCCCGGAGTGATGATGCTGACATCACTCGCCCATCCTGCTACCTATTACTGCCTAGCGGCACGTCTCGGATTCAGCCCCGAGAATCTTGACCGTGGTCCCGGGCACGCACGGGATACTATTGAGTTACATCGACGAGTCACCAATTGATTTCATAGACTTTAGAGTAGACACCTGATAGGACAGTTTGGTTACCACTGCACATTACCCTGCACTGTTATTCATAGTACTGCTTATTCATGTTCATCCCTGCATTGCTTATTACCATGTTCATATTATATTATTGGTTGACATGACGCGCTGACGTCTGGGTTTTGCATGGCCCAGATTCCTTACCACTGTCGACGACCGAGCAGGAGTACTTCAGCCAGCAGGCTGATCTGTGAGTTCCTTAGTGATTAGTTCATTTATTTCATTTCATTTCCAGATGTGAGCCCGCATTATGGGACGTACTGTTTATTTATTGTATTGGATCGTTTGCTTCCGCACTTATTGTTTATTGACTCTTGTTACTATGGATTTGGACATGTGTTAGATCAGTTTATTATCTTGTTCTTGATATCTCTACAACCGTAATGTGACTGTGGATGGATACTTCCTACCCACAGGTAGCATGGTTGGCTATGTTACGTGCCCAATCTTGCGTACTCTGGGAAGCGGGGCGTGACAGTAAGCATACTTGAATTTGTGTGGTTTTTTATTCATTCCACCATTCTTGCTCCTCTCTCTTCCATGGCTCCTTCTTCTTCTTCTTCTTCTTCTTCTTCTTTTTCTTCATCTTCAACCCTCTCATGAATTAAGAATCATAAAGATAACGAGAGAAAATTCTAGAACACCCACACAGATCACTAAGCATCCTAGATTAGCAATATAAGATTTTTAGTTACTTCATTGAAGAAGTTGAAGGTTGAATTTGGTTCCCTCGGGTGGATCATTTTCGGTGAAGAAGGACCGGCTTATAAGTGCGATCCGAAGCTCTTGAGAGCATGCTAGAGTCCAACCCAATTAGAGCAAATGAAGATACTACAAAGGTTGTGATTTCTATATGTTGTGTTTGGTTTAGATTCTAAGGTATAAATTTTTAGTGTCTTGAAATTTTTTGTTTTTGAATTCCGCATTGGACGCGGGTTAGCGGCGAGGGCACTAGGAACTTTTATGAAGCTGTCCCGCTAAAAGAAGTCAAGACATAAGACGTTTTGAAATTCTTCCGACATAACGTTCTATACCGCTTCGGTACACCGAGAAGAATCATATCTGACAACAGGCCTTCTTTTAAGAGCTTCAAAGCCTCAAGATTTGATGCTTAACATAAGATAGACTGGAGATATTCTTCCATATATAACTCAAGAGCCAATGGGTTAGCCAAAACCCTGTGCAGGCTCCTGAGGAAAAATACCTTAGCCAATAAACGAGACTGGGGTCTGAAGCTCCATGAGGCGTTGTGGGCATATCGTACTATGCACCACACTCCGACACAGTCCACTCTATACTCGTTGCTCTTCGGAGTGGAGGAAATCCCCGCTCGAAGTCAAAGTTCCAAGCCTAAGGATGGCTGTCCGGTACAATCTTACGGAAGAGAAAAACGCTCTCATTCGGCTCGAAGAGCTCTATGCGCTCGAAAAAAAGAGACTCGAGGTACAGAAAAATCCGGAACTGTACCGAGCCCAAATGTCTCGAGTTTATGATAAGATAACTCATCTCCGTGCTTTCAATAAGGGCGAGTTGATATTGGTCCTCAAAAGACCGATCATTCCTAACAGACATGCCAAGGGAAAATTCGATCCAAATTGGAAAGGGTCATATGTCATCGAGGTATTTGACGAAGGATCCTACTAACTGATAAGTGCCATGGGAGAAAGGTCCATGCCACCCATCAATGGCCGATATCTCAAGAAATACTACGCATGAATTCTCCAAGTCACAGGAGAATTGAGCATACCAGCCCTATGGTCTGGATCATACATCCCGTAAAACCGTATACGATCTACGGGCACAAACAAGATAAAAACATCCCAAAATCCTAAAACCGAGATCAACAGCCCTACGGTTTGGGTCATACACCCTGTAAAACCATATACAATCCACGGGCGTAAACGACCCCTATCTCTCCCAAGTCCCACCAGCGAGGCTACATCTGAAGTCCCACCAGTGGTGAAACTCCACTAACAAGGCAGTCTAAAAAAAGAAAAAAACGGTATGTCCACAAGCGAAACGGATACGGATGAAAACCCGAAAGGGCTCCATGAGTAATTATAACAAAACTGCCAGTGAGTATGTAAAAAATGGGTGCAAACCCTTGAAAAGAGATAAAGATACACCCGCAAAGTCCTCTCGACCTTGTGAGGAGAATATCCCTATATGAGATCCTTACGACTCACAAAAGAGAAACACACTTAGAAATCCCCACGATCCCTAAGGAGAATCTACAATTACGAGATCCTCTCGACTATTAGAGAGAAAATGTTTTTTTGAGACCCTTATGGCTCATAAAAATAAAAAATCCTTAGGCAACAGGGAACTAAACTTGTGTCCTAAGCTATTATTCCCCAACAGGCAACGGCAAATGATGAGTCGCTTCTGGCACTACGCTTTAGTGTTAGAGGTCTTGATGCCGACCCAAAACCCAAATCCCAAGTTTCCCAACGGCAAATAATGAGTCTCTCCTGTTACTATTCCAGTGCAGCGATTCTGATGCCAAACTAAAACTAAAATTCCAAAATCTTCCGATAGAAGGTAAAGCTAAGATTGACCGCCATGTCGCAAAAAAGAGCAAACCCAAGATCGACTGACATACCACAAAAATGAGAAAAACTAAGTTCGACCACCATGTCGCAAAACTGAGCAAATTTAACCATCAATTGCCATGTCGCAAAAAGGATCAAAACCAAGATCGACCGCCATGTCCTAAAACGGGGACAAGATCAACCACCACGTTGCCAAAAGGAGCAAAACCAAGATAGACCGCCATGTCGCAAAACGGTGCCAAGATCGACCGCCATGTCGCAAAAAAGAGCGAAACCAACAACGACCGCCATGTCGCAAAAAGGAGCAAAACCAACATCGACCGCCATGTCGCAAAAAGGAGCAAATTCAACTACCGACCGCTATGTTGCAAAACAGAGCAAAATACAATCATCGACTGCTACGTCGCAAAAAGAGAGCATCGACCTTCACGTCGTAAAAAAGAACCAAGTCAAATACCCCAAAAATCAGAATCTTCATAAAAGAAGATCCATCAATTTCACGCACACCGCCCATATGCACAGTGTGCATTCATTGATGAGGGGCACTTTGTTGAGGTCAAAAATTAAACCCCACAGTCAAATCAACAAGTCAAAGTCAAGACCCGAAAATTGGGCCCGGACCCAAACCCGAATCCAAGTCAAGTGGGCCCTAGCCTGAACCCAAGTCAAGTCAAATGGGCCCATGCTCAAGTCAAGCCAGGGCACGAAGAAGCCGGCCCCCCATGCCAAAGGAATAATTGTTAAAGCATAAATATGATTGATGTAATTTCTATGAATAAATGTAATAAAAATAGACAACAAACCCAAATTATGTAAAACCCCATAGCTTATGTGTAAAAGAAAGAAAGCACATGACATGGAAAAGGCACATGTGTCATTTTGAAAAGCCCAAGGGGGCATATGTAAAATATAAAGCATATATAAGGCATCATGATGAATGATAATAAACAAGATTCTTCGCATATCAATCTAGAGTTTTGAGCATCCTTCTTCTTCAAGGTTCAAAGCCTTCTTGTTCTTTTTTTTTTTTTGGAACTAAATCAAGAGTTTAACTCTTGTTCTCTCAAAAAAATAGTTTTCCACTGTAAAACCATTGAAAGGGAGTTCAATTATCCTATCAAATCCCTAGAATGGGCGATTTTAAATCTCACCACCCTTCTCCAAGATCAAAAAAAGAGGAGGGAAAAGGAGACACATCTTTAAAACCCTCACCGTTGGACGGATCCAAGGCTCAAAGAGAAGAAAAGGGTCCCCTCTCATCATCCAAGACAAAGATCTTAAAACTTCTAGAAACTCTTTTTAGTTTTCTTTTCAAATAAAATTATTTTGGGAGTTTAACTCCAAATAAAATTGTTTTGGGGATTTAACTCCATCTAAATCGTTTGAGAGTTTAACTCCAAATAAAAATCTTTTGGAAGTTTAACTGCAAATAAAATTGTTTTGGTAGTTTAACTCCATATAATTTATTTTAGGAGTTTAACTCCAATTCCGGTCCACGCTACCCGGGCCCGCGCCTGCACGTGCCGCACGGCCGTCTGCCCGTGCCCACGCGTGCCGCACGGCTGCCTGCCCGCGCCCACGCGCCTATACGCTACACGCTTGCGCTTCACCTTAACACTTGTTCTAAAATAATAATATAAATAAAATAAAAAGAAAAAAATAGGTTTCTTTGAAATGGGAAAAAATCTTTTGTCACAAATAGAAAGAAAATGAAATGAACACATTTTTCTGCATTACTTTCAAACACAACCACCTCATATTGAGTTCTCATGACCATTTTAACCCGTCAATCAGAGATTCTCTCGCTCCAAAGGAGAGAGGTAATTAACGGCAGTTTAGTCCATGGCTGCCAGAGATTCGGATCCCCGTGACCAATAAATCCCAATCTGCCCCAGGCAAGCGAATCTTTACATGCCTAACAAGCGCGTGCATTCTCATTTCATTAGGGTGACGAAAAACACTCTACATTGTCAAGTTATATTCATGGTTCGGTCAAGTCATGTCAAGTGTTCAAGTTCAAGATTAGATTCGAATTTGGATTCGAGTTTGAGTTCAAATCAAGTTCAAGTTTGTATTCAGGTTATAATCATATCTTATTAATAGATTTAATCTTATGAATTTCTTGAGTTTGGAAAATATCGACAACCATTGCACATGAACGGCAGGATTTATGTCTTTTTCAAAGACGATTTCCATTGATAAATTCCACCTTAAGGTTACGATTTATATTTAGAGAGAGGCAAGTGGTACATCATTATTTTCGGCAACCCCGATGCACTGACAAGAGAAAATGCCACTCAAACCAATCTGCAAACTAAACACGTAATCTAGACTAGTCTTTGATTCTTAGGGTATTTTTTTAAATAAGACAATTAGAAATTCTCGAGAGTTTTTAATTCGTCCTAAACCCTGGAAAATGTTTTTAATAAAAATAAGTTAATTAAAATTTTAAGATTTTTGTATAAATATGTATTTTATATTTGGTGGTATTTTAGTGATAAAACTTAGTTTTAAAAGTTCATGGTGTTTTTATGAAAATACCGCTTTTGGAAGCTTGATGGTATTTTTATGTAACTTTAATCTTTCATTTAAAAATATAGTTTTCACAATTTGTTTTTCTTGAAAATACAGATTTATGATTTAAATAAATTTCCAATTATTTAACTTGCTTTAAAAGTCATATTTTCTTTAAAACCGTATTTTATTCCTTTCGAGTCCGAATTCTCCGTAAAGAGTTCTGCATCTTTCTCTACTATCCCAAAGATGTGCGATAACCCATACTATTCACAAACGGGTCCCCTAACGAGGGTTGTAGAGACGTAATTGTAAAGAATTTAAAATATCGATTCATAAAAAAATATTTTATAGAAAGTGGGGGTATTTTCTTGAAATATGTTTCTTTAACATAAAAATACGTAACTATAGAATCATGCTATAAAAGCATAGTGTATGTAAGTGGAGTAGTTCGTTACCCTGTGAGTTTTGTATAGATTTATGTCATGATAACGATAAAGGGTGCATGTAAAGTTCATAGTATTTTCGCGTAAAGTTCGATGTATATTTTATTTTACATGAAATTCTAATACTTTCAAACTTAAAGAGATGAATATTATATTAAGATGGTTGTTAACAAAATTAGCGTAATTTATTTAGCAAGACAAGTGTGACAAAATTGTTTTAAAAAATTGTTAAAAAGGCTAACTCTACTTTTATCGATATTTGTTTTAAGGATCGTTGGAGATGAAACGGTAGAGAGGAGGGGAAAAAGAAGGGACTTACTTACAAGCATGAGAACAATTCGATGATATGGCAATAAAGGAGCTTCAAAAAGAGAAGAAAAATGGAAGGGAACTTACCTTAAACAGATGAGGAAAAATGGATTCCGGAATACGTCGGGTTGCATGGAAATGAGAATATTTTCTAGCTCGGATTTTTTTATTGATGATCGGCTTGCACCAAAGCATCGGCGTCATAAAAACGAAGAAGTAGGTATTTTTTCAGAATTTTGTGATGTGTAACTTGTGATAAAAATGAGAAAGAGTGAGGGGTATTTATAGGATTTTGAAAAGGTTTAATATGAATTAATTAATATTAGACACTGGGGCCCACTTCCTTAATTTTCAACCCACACAAGATACATGGGCTTCCCGATTTATTTTAATTTCTTTTTTTAATTTTAAAAATAGATTTTTGAGTTATAAAAATTATAAAAGTTGCTAAAAATATTAGAAAAATTAGGGGAAATTCTAGGAAATATATTTTGATCTTTTCTTTCATTTGTAACCAAATTTGTTTCAAAAATAGTTTTCCTTTATGGTTTAAAATTATCTCATGAATCTTATCTTCTTCTAAAATTTTAATTTAAATTATTAAATATTATATTAATTCATTTTAATTATAGAAAAATGTTTTTAAGGTGTTTTCTATAAATGGAAGCGTTAAAATAATTATTTTGACACGGAAAAAATTTGTAAAACGCTTTTATTAGGTATTTATGAAGCACGGACGTTACAATGTCCTCCCAAGCTTCCTTCGTCATATTGGAAGGCTTTTTATCTTTCACATGAATCGCCTTCTTCAAATTGTTTTTAGTCAAAACGACAACCATACGGACTTGTCACAAATGGAAACTCATATTTCCATCGAACTTCTCGATATCGAACTCCATGATTGTCAGAAATATGATGTGAAATCAAAATAACTTGAGTACTAACGAACCCTAAACTTCAAAATCACAATCTCAGAAAGTGGGGAAGAGGACGTAGTTGTCGTTACCCACCGTTGACCGAGATCATAAAATCAAAGACCTAATAGTTCAACCAAAAATCACACAATAACGCAACAATAACTCTGATACCAGTTTGTTGCGATACGAGACAATCATGAAGTAAACACACAATCGATAACGAGAAAAAAAAAATCAAACTACAAGTAAGATAGAAATATGAATACCATCCACAAAACAAATATACGAAGTTTTATTAATAATCAAATATCAGAGGAATACAAATCGATGGAGAATACAAATCCCTCTCAAATCTTAAATCTCTCACAATTATCAATGGGTTCTCACAAATTAACAAAAGACGTCAGATGGAGGTCTAAAGCAAGCTATTATATATATATATATATATATATATATATATATATATATATATATATAGCATACAAAAGATTTCCATAAATAACTAATTTCCAAATAAAAGAAATATCCGGCACAGACATACGGCAGACGTCTGCACAAGATATTATGAGATGTCTATTTTTGTAGTCACGAAATTTTAGAGCGCTATCCAGACATATGAACAAGGATAGGTCGAACGTCTGGTATTCTCATAGAAATAATATAGCGCATGGCAGATGTCTGTCGAGATGAAGTTCAGACGTCCTCCTTGCTGATAACACCAAAGTTTCGAGTTATTCGTGATAATACTGGATCATCAAAATATGAAATCTTCAGGAATCTAAATATGAGGCATATCTAACAATCTTGAGAAAGGTGATCTTCTACAGCGAGAAACGCACAGGATCGTTTGATAAGGAGATCAAGGCATTGTTGTTTTCAAAAGACGAGAAAAAACATTAGGATATAGTTTTCGAGGACGGGGTCACATTGGTGAGCATCTCATCCGAGATGCAAACTTCGCAAGGGTCGGCAAGCATGGGTTAGCGAATCTGATCAAAGTATGTTTCTCTCTCCTCGCCCTCTCTTAATTTTTTCTACATTTCGTATAAGTGTTAAGGATTTAATGTCAAGTGTCATCAAGTTTGGAAATGAAATCTGATAGATCTTTGGATCTCCTTCAGATGTTACCTTTCGTAGATCTGCAGCGAGCGCTGATGGATGGCTGAGATTGGATTTGAGGGTCGCTTCTCAATGCGTGTGGATCTCAATGGGCTTTATGTGGTTGAGGCCGAGCTACCTGCAAGGAAGTCCCGAGGTGGTTGTACCACCGAGGACCCTCTGACGATCAAGTTAGACGGGGTATTTTGGCAGAGTAACGGCCTATTGGGGTGAAATTAGCTTACCTGAGTAGTCTGAGAGAGGGGTTTATATAGTGGCAGCCATAGGCAGGCGGGCGCGAGATTCACGCCGGCCGTTACGCCAGTGGAGTTGCACCCACGTGAAAGGCGGGATTCCCCATTAATGACGAGATATGCTCGTTAATGGGGGAATGCGATGGCGTAGAACGTGGGATCGTGGGCGGTGGATATCTCGCGTCTGGCGAGATTCGCGGAGCCATGGCGGAGACGCCTATGATCGGTGTGTTCCTTCCAAAAAAAAAATTCTGCGCAAAAGAGCCTAAGGTATCAAATGGCAGCGATATGTTTAAGAAAATGTGAACCAGTATTTTCCGGGCTGTATTTTGACGAACTCCCGAATGTGAAATAGCTAAATTCTGATGGTATCGAAAGCATTTCGAAAAAGCCTTCGATTTGATATATTATGGGCTTCATAATGCATCCGGGATCAAAAGTTATTAGGTATCACGTGCTCACACGTGACTGGGCATCACATGCAGACACGTGACCATTTACAGGCAAAGCCTATAGACACTGAATAAAATAAATAATTGGAAATAATTAATCAGTGAGGTCACGTGCTAACACGTGATGGGCCTTTAAACCCACTAAAAAGGAATTAAAAGGCATGATAAAACAGCAAGGAAAGATCTCAATGGAGTATCACGTGTCTACATGTGACCAAAGGTCACGTGCTGACACGTGATGGTTCCTTAGTTCTTTGAAACGGCAGAATTAAATTCTGGTTAAAATGCTCAATCAGGGAAGTCACGTGTCAGCACGTGACCCGTGCCTAAGTTCTTCAATTAATAGAATTAAATTCTATTTTAATGATCAAACAGTGGGATCACATGCCAACACGTGATAGACTTTTAAGCCTTCTGAACTAATAGAATTAAATTCTAATTAAGGGAAATCAAAAACCTTAATATCTCTCTAAATCTTTCCAAACAAAAAATATGGTGCTCTGTAAAATAGAGCACCGTTGGATTAAAAATCCAATGGTGATTAATCACCAATTTATGGAAAGATTTTATACACGGAAAGATTTCCCTGAAATTTGAATAACAGATAAAAGATCTTTTGGATTAAAAATCCAATGGTGAATAAAATTCACTGAGTGATCTAAAAGATCATGTTGGTTACAAAAACAACCAAAATCTTTCAATGAAAGATTGACTAAACAAATTGATTCTTTTCTTTCTCCTATAAATAGGAGCCAAGAAGAGAAGAGAGGAGAATCTACTTTTTAGGGAAATATACAAAAACGGAGAGAAAAAAGAGAGGAGAATTTAATTCTCAAGAGAGAAAAAGAAGATCTCTTCAGAAAAAAAAACCCTAGGTGAGAAAGGGAAAGAGATGTAAGCTCCAAAGAATAAAAGGAGAATTTAATTCTCAAATTAAGAGTTTAACTCTTCTGAATAAGAACTTAGTTCATCCTTTGGTTGAAGATCTGCAGAAGCAGATCTCCCCACAAGTTGAGAATTTAATTCTCATCGGGGAGATTCTGCCATGAAGATCCAAACCTTAGAGAGAGAATTGAGTTTAAAGAATTTAATTCTCCCAAATTCATAGGAATTTAATTCCTCCAAATGAAACTAGGGTTTAACACTATATGAGGATTTAATTCTCCCAAATTCATAGGAATTTAATTCCTCCAAATGAAACTAGGGTTTAACCCTATATGAGAATTTAATTTCCCAAATTCATAGAAATTTAATTCCTCCAAATGAAACTAGGGTTTAACCCTATATGAGAATTTAATTCTCCCAAATTCATAGGAATTTAATTCCTCTAAAACAGAACTAGGGTTTAACCCTAAATATGAATTTAATTCTTCCACATGCATAGGAATTTAATTCCTCTAAAAAAGAATTAGGGTTTAATCCTACAGAGAATTTAATTCTTAAAACAAGAGACTTAAAAGCTCTCCATGTACGTAAAGAACCGGGTCACGTGGTGACACGTGACCCCCATCCTCAAAAATCAGAAAAAAAGGAACAAGACTAGGTCACGTGTTCCCACGTGACCCTTAAACAGACTCCCCAAAATAAGAAGGAATTAGCCCAGATGCAATGCCTCACGTGCTCCCACGTGACCTTCAAAACAAAGAGAACAAAGGCAAACGCAGTACTGATTTTGGGCGCTCACGTGACCCTTAATAAACACTTTAATAATCAATACTTGGATATCCATCACGTGCCAACACGTGATGGCCAGAAGATCAGAAGTGTTTAACACTTATTTGCAGATTTGAGAATAAAATAAAGAAGGTCTGGCCCCATCTCAGGCACCTTACGTGACCCCTTCCTTTCTAGTGTTTAACACTATTTTGAGCATTTTGTCTCCAGTGTTTAACACTGTTTTAAATACATCACGTGAGGACACGTGACCGCCAGATGTCCTTTAGTGTTTAACACTATTCTAAAACCAGCTTAGCCCAAATTGGCTAAGTTTTCCAGAGGCAAATATCCCCTTCAAATGAGCCTTAAAATCCAGAGCTATAATGATTAATGCTCAAAGACAAAATGTTATCAGAGCCTTCAAACTCTAGTTTAGCATTGCTAAATAATGATGGGCTGAACCCAGAAAAATGCTCAACAGGACAACAAAGGGCCAACATTTCAAACTTAATTGCACATAGCCCAAATTGGCTATAAGTGCTCAAATCAGATTTAACTGAACCAATGTGCTCATAATCTAATTAATCGATCTTAGTTTCGAATTGGACTACAGATCTCCCAATCAACTTTGGTTCAAGGGTACATCTCTTCACTCCTTTGATATTTGTCGTTGTAATCCTTCAACGTCTTCAGAGAGGTGACGGGTCCCGATAACCAATCATTACCTGGACTGTGGGGTCCTTAAACCCATGGACTATGATGTCCTTAACCTCGGACTGTGGGGTCCCTTTAAACCCAAGGACTATGATGTCCTTAACCTCGGACTGTGGGGTCCCTTTAAACCCACGGACTATGATGTCCTAAACCTCGGACTGTAGGGTCCCTTCAAACCCACGGACTATGATGTCCTTAACCTTGGACCACCATGTCCTTAAACTGGTAATTGACCGAAAAGTCCCTAAACTAGAACAATAGAGCCCAAATGCTCTTTTGTTGGATCTAAATGATCCAGTTAAGTAGATCTTAGTCTAAAATTAGACTAACGTATCCTTAACAAATGGTTAAGTTGACCTTAGTTTAAAATTGGACTAACGTGTCCTTAACAAACTGTTAAGTTGATCTTAGTCTAAAATTAGACTAACATATCCTTAACAAACGTTTAAGTTGATCTTAATCTCAAATGAGACTGACGTATCCTTAAACCCAACCCCCAAACCCAAATCTAAGAAAATACGGATTTGGACTAATCCACGTCCAATGGGCGACAACATAAATTAGTCTCCGTATACAATCCACGGGCAACCAAAAAAAAACAAAACAAACAAACACGACGCGAAGTGATCATCTGGAGAAGGAGAAAATTGTTACCGCGACGCGGTAGCGTAATTAACTGCAGGGGCTTGCGCCTGCAGGGAAGAGCATCCCCATAATCAAAACCCCCTCAAATGATGGGGAATCTGACGAAGTCTGCTACATTGGCCGCATCCGTTCAAACCTTCGATACACGATGTCATAAATTAACTTGGCATCTTCGGAGAGGTGGACGGATAGCACCAATTAGCATCTGCCCCCAAATTCAGGCAAGACATTTGTCTTCCCGGTTTTCGGCGGGGAACAGATTCTGGCACGCCTGGTGGGACCTTTTCCTCTTTCCACTCCACACTTCGTATGTCATGTTCACGAACGAATCGCGGTTTGATATGGTTGCCCTTGGGTTCGAGGTATTAAGATTTGGTTTTGCTCCCGTGCAGAAAAAAGAATATCAATGGCCTCTAACTGTTCCAGCTGCAACAACAACTCTCGTTCCGCCTCATCTGGAGGTGTAACCTACGGGCCCCAAGCGGCCTCCCTTTTCACAATGCCAGTGGAGCAGGTAACTCAAGCCACCACTGGGCAATTCTTCGGGACCATGCTCCCACCGATAAGATTTAACGCCCCTGTACCATTGCAAGAAGCTAAGAAGAAGTCGGTTTTTGCTCGGCTTACCACTACTACGGCCCCTCTTAACGGGTCGCCCAAACTAAGCGCCTCAGTTTTCAGCAGACTGGGCCAAAGCTCCAACGGGCCCATGAAGAAGCCCGCAATTCCTGAAGGTGTTATCCCTAAGCGGTTAGCCATTCCTACTCCTAAAGTCCCCAAGGCGGCTTCTCCTGCTAAGGGATCGGTCTTCACGAGACTGGCCGTTTCAGCTCCCATTCCAGAAAAAGTCATGAAGGCTGTTTCCCCTGTTCGAAAGTCGACCTTTGCAACACTGACTACCCCCTCTCAACGGGTGTCAGTCTTCGACAGGCTAGCACCAATAACAGTCTCTCCTCAAAGAAGGGGGCAAGAAAAAGCTGATCCAACAGCGGAGGTGATCCCGGCCGCACGACATACTCGACGTCGCCACTGGCGCCGGGTGAGGAAGGCTGGGGGCAATTCCCCTTCTAGACTGACTCCGCCAGCTCCAATGGTGGAAGTTGATGATGCTGTTCCAACTGGGAACAGCTTTGAACTACTTAACAGGGTACGCAAGAATTCTCCTACTGCTGTGCTGAAAAGATCTCCTCCACCTGTGGAGAATTCCCCAAAGGCAAAGCTGGAGCATCCCCCTCAGCGGCTATCCTCTAAAATTTACAAGGTCTGGCGTCAAGTCCAGAACTTCGTGGTAGATCAAAGCTATCGCTGCCGACAGAAAAAGATGAATGTTCGGCGAGAAGAATACCACCCTGTCAAGCCACAGAAGGCGACAGCTACTTGGGCGCCTACTGCAACGGCCCCTTCAACTTCGACCGCCCACAAGAGGAGAAGACCGGAGAAAATCCCTGAGTGTGCGATGAATCGCAAGACCACTGAACCCAAACGCCCTAAATCTGGGGGCATGGTGGTGCACACTGTTTATATGGCATCCGGAAAAGAGGATAGCCGTATCTCCACAGGTCATCGACCGCTTATGCGATCTGTAACAAAGGCCCAGGAGCAACAACAGAAGCTCTAGGAAATATTGAAGCAGATGGCCGTACTCACAGGGCTGAAAGCAAGCCCAGAGACATCCTCGGAGCAGTACCGTGAGCAGGAAACTGATGCTGAATTCCTTCGGAAAATGCTTGAGAAGAAGGATAAAGAGGCCGCGGTACAAGCGGCCAATATAAAACAAATGGCCATTCTATTCCAAGATATGGTGGGCATGATGATCCAGCCGGATCCTACAGCCGAAAATCCTCCAGTAATAATTGAAGATGATAGAGAAGAGACATCAAATCCTCTGTCGCCTCTGTCAACAGCCAAGGAGGAGACAATCTCCAAAGCTGCCCTGGATGATTACATCGCTCAGCAGATACGAGTTCACCAGGCGAATGAAGCGGCTGGGCAAATTGTTAAAACTGAACGACCCTATCCGAGTTGGTATGACCAAATAAAGTACCCGCCGGGATACACGATCCCCAAATTCCACGTATATAAGGTGAAGGGAAATCTGCATCAACACGTCGCTCAATTCAGAGCCTTGTGCGGCAACACCGGAGGTGACGACAAACTATTGCTTCGCCAATTCGTTGGTAGCTTTTCAGAGACAGCGTTCGAGTGGTATTCGGAGCTTCCCAACGACTCCGTCAAAACCTTTGCAGAGATGGAGCTACTATTCACCCGGCGTTTCGCGAGTGCTAGTGAACGCACCCCAATAACGGCATTGATCAATGCCAGGGTGAAGCCAGGAGAAACATGGGTCCACTACGCGATACGGTGGCGGAATCTATGGTCGAAGTGCGAACAACGCATCGAAGAGGCGCCTGCAGTAGGCATGTTCGTAGGAACCCTCGATCCGCAGGCAACCATATCCCAATTCATGATGTTCTTCAAGCCGACCACCTTCCAGGCCTTGATTGACAAGCTGGCCCAAATGGACCAGATGGGCTATAGGCCTTCCTTTTCAAAGACAGAGCCTTGGAATGAAAGGGGCAAAGGGAAAGCAACTTTCGTCGCCAACGCTCAACAATAACCGAGTGGCCCGAGACCGGTTGTTCGCCAAAGAAACAAGCGACGATCCCTCGATGAGAAGTTGAGATGTCCTTACTCATTTCCCCGAGATAAAATAAGGAAACTGTTTGAACTGGCAGTGCGCAATGGGCTCATTACTCTACCGGAGTCGAGACACCCACCACAACCGAACAATGTCAACAATCCCAATTACTGCCCCTACCACCGAGCATTGGGTCATCCGATCGAAGATTGCTACGTTTTCAAAAATTGGGTTGAAGACCAATACCAACAGGGCAAGTTCGCGCTATCCGAAAACTGGAAGGTGAATCCGCCACAACAGCACACTCCTAAAAGGGTGGACACACTGGGGGCATCGTGCTCTTTTATAGAAGAAGCTCCATGGGAGGTCGCTATTTCAGCCAAGATGAAAAGAATGCTGAAGGATCTTCACACATGCCCGACAATTAGGTGGAAAAGCCCGCTAGAGCCTGAGATCATTGAGGGAATGCTAAAACCACGCCCGATGCCGAGAATTGGTAGCGATGGTCAAAACATTCAGGCCCAGCCGTCAAAATCTTCAAAGAAGAAGAAAAAGCCCGTGAAGCCTGATGACAAGCGCACGGATCTGCAAAAGCATATTGACGCGCTGGAGGAATATAATCAGAAGGCGCGAACCCCGGTCACACTCCAAGAATTTCTCAACAATATCCTTGAGTGCAGAGATAACAACAATAACGACGGGGATAACTCGTCAGAAGAATCTGAAGACTATGTGGCAGGTTGCCACATGATCTCTCATTCGGCGTTAACTAACGAAGAAGCTCACTCGGTGATAGAAGACAGCATAAAAGAGCTGGGGGCAAGATCGAAGCCAAAACTTTTGGAACCGTCTGACGAGATGATCGACTTGCTACTGAACGAAGCCCGTCAGAAAAGCAAAGCCAATCGAGAGCGCGAACTGGCTATATTCGAAAAAGCCAAACGCTGACGACTGGATGAAAAGGTCGAAGCACCCCAACCGGATCGAAGCATCCCTATTGCCAGCAAAAGCAAGCTTAAAGTAAGGAGACGATTCGCTAGGGCCCTGTCAATAGGAATGAAGTTGCCCTCTTTCAAAGGAAATTCTCCGGGAAGTATACACCTTGATGAAGTGGACATACATCCTAACTTCTGCTTATACCATCAGAGGATTGCACACCCTACCGAGGAGTGCATAGCCTTTAAAAACTGGTGGCAGGGATATGTTGCCCACCGACAACACGTTCAACGAGTGAAGCGCAAGGCTCGTCGAGAACAGAAAAGCATGATAGATGAGCGCAAAAGAGCTGCTGGCAACTGTCAAATAGTCAACACTAAGGGATCGCAAGATATCACCTTTAGAAGCGACTCGGACGAAGAAATCGCCCTCAGCCCTCTCTTCAAGGAATCCACCTCCGACACAAAAGATGCGAAGATTTGCGAGAAAATCTACCTGCATAATCATACGTTGTCCGAAAATTCTCAGACCCATGACCGAAACGTCTTTAAACTACTGCAAACCCGCGGCATCCCCAGGCTGACATGGTAAAAAAAAAGGGCGCGTCCATAAGCAAGATGGGCACGGATGAAAACCCGAAAGGGCTCCATGAGTAAAAACAGCAGGGCTACCGGCGAGTTTTGTGAAAACCCGAAAGGGCACAATCTCGTTAAAAGAAACTTGCAAGGTCCTCTCGACCCTGTAAGAAGAAACCACCTGCATGAGATCCTTACGACTCACAAAGGAGAAATACACTTAGGAATCCTCACGACTCCTAAGGAGAAATTACACTTACGAGATCCTCACGACTCGTAAGGAGAATTCCCCTTTGAGACCCTCACGGCTCATAGGATTCAAAATCCTTAAGCTACAGGGATCTGAACCTGTTCTTAAGCCATCACTTTTCCCAGATTCCCATACAAGCGGTTCAATGCTGACCCTTGTATACAATCCACAGGCACGAATGAGCATTTCCCTAACAGATGCCCACCAGCGACTAGGGATATGCTCACACGGTGAACGACCCTTATAAGTCCTCTCGATTTACGAGGAGAAAACACTCTTGCAAGATCCTTACGACTTATAAGAGAACATACACTTAGGAATCCTCATGATTCCTAAGGAGAAATGACACCTACGAGATTCTCACGACTCGTAGGGAGAAACACCTTTATGAGCCCTTACGGCTCATGAAGTCAAAAGCCTTAGTCGACGGGATCCTAACCCTATTTGCTAAGCCACCTTTGTTCGACATCGACAAGAGGTAAATGATGATTCGCTCCTACCAATATCCCAGTTGTAGCGATGCTGATGCCTAAATCGGTATCAAATTCTAAGTCCTTTCATGGCAAATGATGATTCGCTCCTGGAAATATTCTAGTCGCAGCGATGCTGATACTGAGATTGGCACCAGATTCCAAGTTCCACACTCACGATAAAAAATCAGCGAGCCAAAAATGCATATGAAATAGCCGAAATAATGGGGCAACTTGCAACGAAATCAGCAAGTAAAAATGTATGCATACAAAAACAGCCGAAATGATTGGGCAACTCGCAATAAAAAGCAGCGAGTAAAAAGAAAAATAGCCGAAATGATTGGGCACCATGAAAAATAGCTGAAATGATAGAGCATCGCGAAAAAAATTTTAAAAAATGAAAGAATGAAACTTTCTGCCCTGCAGGTGAGGTCACATTGACCCCTGTATACAATCCATGGGCACAAACAAGAAGGGAACCATATCGTCCCACCAGGTTTCATCGAAGCGAAGACAAATCTCGACGATTCATAGACAACCTAAAGAAAATCTCATCATTCATCGCAATATTGCAGACACAATGTCAACAAACGAAGCGAAGGAAGATCCCTAGCTTCAGGGTCTCGACGTCAACATCGACAACTTAGAGATCAACACCGGCGTTCTTCCTCCCTCCAATCGGATGCAGACGCAACATCAAAAAACGGAGCCACGGCAAAGTCCCCTAGTTCCAAATCTCGACGGTTCACAGACAGCCTAGAGATCACCAACGGCGTTTCTCCTTACTCCAGCAAGATGCAGATGCGACGTCAACAAACGACCCCAGGGCCAAAACAACGGAACCATGGCAAAGTCCCTAAGTTCCAAATCTCGACGGTTCACAGACAGCCTAGAGATCAACAACGGCGTTTCTCCTCACTCCAACCTGATGCAGACGTGACGTCAACAACCGACCTCAGGGTCGCAACGAAACGGAGCTATGGAAAAGTCCCTAGTTCCAAATCTCAATGGCCACATCTACAGTCTCGAGACCAACAACGGTGTGCCTCCTTATTCCAGCAGGACACAGATATTACACCATCAATCGGAACCACGACAAAGTCTCCAGTTCCAAGACTCTCCGGTTCACAGACAACACAGCGTCATCAAATGACCCTGTCTCGGATACACGTCAGCAAATGAACCCGTCGCGGAAACACGTCATCAAATAACCCCGCCGCAGAAACACGTCATCGAATGACCCCGTGTTGGATACACGTCAGCAAATGAGCCCGTCGCGGAAATACGTCATCAAATGACCCCGCCGCGGAAACACGTCATCAAATGACCCCGTCTCGGAAATACGTTATCCAATGACTCTGTCTCGAAAACAAGTCAATCAACCCCAGGGAAATCAGTGTCCTTGGCAACCTCCTCGATTCAGGGAAATCATCGTTCTTGACGAGAGCACCTCGATTCGCGTCGACCCGCAGAGAAATCAGTGTCTTTGCAGGAATACCTCGATTTGTCTCAACCCCAGGGAAATCAGTGTCCTTGGTAACCTCCTCGATTCAGGGAAATTAGCGTCCTTGACGAGAGCATCTCGATTCGCGTCGACCCGCAGAGAAATCAGCGTCTTTGCAAGAATACCTCGATTCGTTTCAACCTCTAGGGAAATCAGTGTCCTTGGCAAAACCTCGATTTAGGGAAATCATCATCCTTGACGAGAGCATCTCGACCCGCATCGACCCGCAGAGAAATCAGCATCTTTGCAGGAATACCTCGATTCGTCTCAACCCAAGGGAAATCAGTGTCCTTGGCAATCTCCTCGATTCAGGGAAATCAGCGTCCTTGACGAGAGCATCTCGATTCGCGTCAACCCGCAGAGAAATCAGCGTCTTTGCAGGAATACCTCGATTCGTTTCGACCTCCAGGGAAATCAGTGTCCTTGGCAACCTCCTCGATTCAGGGAAATCAGTGTCCTTGACGAGAGCATCTCGATTCGCATCGACCCACAGAGAAATCAGCGTCTATGCAGGAATACCACGATTCGTCTCAACCCCAGGGAAATCAGTGTCCTTGGCAATCTCCTCGATTCAGGGAAATCAGCATCCTTGCGAGAGCATCTCGATTCGCGTCAACCCGCCGAGAAATCAGCGTCTTTGCAGGAATACCTCGATTCGTTTCGACCTCCAGGGAAATCAGTGTCCTTGGCAAAATCTCGATTCAGGGAAATCAGCGTCCTTGACGAGAGCATCTCGATTCGTGTCGACCCACAGAGAAATTAGCGTCTTTGCAGGAATACCTCGATTCGTTTCGACCTCCAGGGAAATCAGTGTCCTTGGAAAAACCTCGATTCAGGGAAATCAGCGTCCTTGACGAGAGCATCTCGATTCGCGTCGACCCGCAGAGAAATCAACATCTTTGCAGGAATACCTCGATTCGTCTCAACCCCGGGGAAATCAGTGTCCTTGGCAACCTCCTCGATTCAGAGAAATCAGGGTCCTTGATGAGAACATCTCGATTCGCGTCGACCCGCAAGGAAATCGGTGTCTTTGCAGGAATACCTCGATTCGTTTCAACTCCGAGGAAATCAACGTCCTTGGCAAAAACCTCGATTCAGGGGAATCAGCGTCCTTGACGAGAGCATCTCGATTCACGTCGACACGCAAAGAAATCAGTGTCTTTGCAGGATTACCTCGATTCGTCTCAACTCCGAGGAAATCAGTGTCCTTGGTAAAATACTTCGATTCAGGGAAATCAGCGTCCTTGACGAGAGCATCTCGATCCGCGTCGGCCCGCAGAGAAATCGGTGTCTTTGCAGGAATACCTCGATTCGTTTCAACTCCAGGGAAATTAGTGTCCTTGGAAAAAACCTCGATTCAGGAAAATCAGCGTCCTTGACGAGAACATCTAGATTCGTGCCGACCCATAAAGAAATCAGTGTCTCTGCAGGAATATACGACGTCAGCAAAGTGGAGCCGCGGCAAAGTTTCCAGTTCCATGACTCGGCGGTGCACAGACAAACCAAAGTCAACACTCGACCTCCCTGTTGAAACAATGCTTTAACTCGGGAGTAGGTCAACTCATCAATCACTTACGAGTCCTCTCGACCTGTAAGGAAGAAAATTATCTTATGAGATCCTTACAACTCTCAAGAGAAAACACACTTAGGAATCCTCACGATTCCAAGGAGAAAATACACCTATGAGATCCTCTCGACTCGTAGGGAGAAAAAAATCTTTATGAGACCCTCACAGCTTATAAAGTTGATAAGTCTTAGGCAGCAGATCTGAACCTGTTTCCTAAGCCATCGCTTCTTATCTCGATTCAGGGAAATCAGCGTGCTTGGCGAGAACCTCTCGATTCGTTTCGACCCGCAAGGAAATCAGTGTCTTTGCGAGAATCTCTTGATTCGTCTCAACTTGCGGGGAAATTAGTGTCCCTAAGCATAAGGAAAATTCTCTTGTGGGATCCTTATGATTCTTAAGAGAAAACGCACTTAGGAGTCCTCACGACTCCTAACGAGAAAAGACACCTACGAGATCCTCACGACTCGTAGGGAGAAAAGCCTTTGTGAGACCCTCACGGCTCATAAAGTTGGAAAGACTTAGACAACAGATCCTAACCCTATTTTCTAAGCCATCGCTGCCTTATAAAGAGTTCAAGATAAACTGTTATCTACCATCTATGGGCCACACTTGCCAAAGCTACATGCCACTGAAATGGAGAAGTTACTCAAGAGCATATAAACTACTTCACGCCAGAGTAAAACGTAAAGAAATAGAGGGGTGCAGCTCATGGAGCTGAGCGTTTGGAACTATATCCCTTAAGAGTCGAGATTTGAGTCAATGATAAATGACAACGCTTGTGTCCGCTCGTTATCTTCTTAGATCAAAATTCTGAAAATTATATACTAACCCGAAACTGGTCATACGCTATGAATTACTCTGCACTACTTCACCCACGTATATACTTACGTGGGCAAAGTAGTGGGGGCATTTTTTCCTGCCAAAAAAAAAAATTCCGCACAAAAGAGCCCAAGGTATCAAATGGCAGCGATACGTTTAAAAAATGTGAACCAGTATTTTCCGGGATGTATTTTGACAAACTCCCGAATGTGAAATAGCTAAATTCTGATGGTATCGAAAGTGTTTCGAAAACACCTTCGATTTGATATATTATGGGCTTTATAATTCATCCGGGATCAAAAGTTATGAGGCATCAGGTGCCCACACGTGATCGGGCATCACGTGCCCACACGTGACTGGGCATCACATGCAGACACGTGACCATTTACAAGCAAAGCCTGTAGGCACTGAATAAAATAAATAATTGAAAATAATTAATCAGTGGGGTCACGTGCTAACACGTGATGGGCTTTTAAACCCACTAAAAAGGAATTAAAAGGCATGATAAAATAGCAAGGAAAGATCTCAAAGGGGCATCACGTGTCTACACGTGACCAAAGGTCACGTGCTGACACGTGATGGTTCCTTAGTTCTTTGAAACGACAGAATTAAATTCTGGTTAAAATACTCAATCACGGAAGTCACGTGTCAGCACGTGACCCGTGCCTAGGTTCTTCAATTAATAGAATTAAATTCTATTTTAATAATCAAACAGTGGGATCACATGCCAACACGTGATAGACTTTTAAGCCTTCTGAACTAATAGAATTAAATTCTAATTAAGCGAAATCAAAAACCTTAATATCTCTCTAAATCTTTCCAAACAAAAAAGATGGTGCTCTGTAAAATAGAGCACCGTTGGATTAAAAATCCAATGGTGATTAAAAATCACCAATTTATGGAAAGATTTTATATAAGGAAAGATTTTCCTAAAATTTGAAAAACAGATAAAAGATCTTTTGGATTAAAAATCCAATGGTGAATAAAATTCACAGAGTGATCTAAAAGATCATGTTGGTTACAAAAACAACCAAAATCTTTCGATGAAAAATTGATTAAATAAATTGATTCTTTTCTTTCTCCTATAAATAGAAGCCAAGAAGAGAATAGAGGAAGATCTACTTTTTGGGGAAATATACAAAAACAAGGAGAAAAAAGAGAGAAGAATTTAATTCTCAAGGGAGAAAAAGAAGATCTCTTCAGAAAAAAAACTTAGGTGAGAAAGGGAAAGATATGTAAGCTCCATAAAACAAAAGGAGAATTTAATTCTCAAATTAAGAGTTTAACTCTTCTGAATAAGAACTTAGTTCTTCCTTTAGTTGAAGATCTGCAGAAGCAGATCTCCCCACAAGTTGAGAATTTAATTCTCATCGGGGAGATTCTGCCATGCAGATCCAAAACTTAGAGAGAGAATTTAGTTTAAGGAATTTAATTCCCCCAAATTCATAGGAATTTAATTCCTCCAAATGAAACTAGGGTTTAACCCTATATGAGAATTTAATTCTCCCAAATTCATAGGAATTTAATTCCTCTAAATGAAACTAGGTTTAACCCTATATGAGAATTTAATTCTCCCAAATTCATAGGAATTTAATTCCTCCAAATGAAACTAGGGTTTAACCCTATATGAGAATTTAATTCTCCCAAATTCATAGGAATTTAATTCCTCTAAAACAGAACTAGGATTTAACCCTATATAAGAATTTAATTCTTCCACATGCATAAGAATTTAATTTCTCTAAAAAAGAATTAGGGTTTAACTCTACAGAGAATTTAATTTTTAAAACAAGAGACTTAAAAGCTCTCCATGCACGTAAAGAACCGGGTCATGTGGTGACACGTGACCCCCATCCTCAAAAATCAGAAAAGAAGGAACAAGACTGGGTCATGTGTTCCCACGTGACCCTTACACAGACTCCCCAAAATAAAAAGGAATTAGCCCAGAGGCAATGCCTCACGTGCTCCCACGTGACCTTCAAAACAAAGAGAACAAAGGCAAAGGCAGTATTGATTTTGGGCGCTCTCACGTGTCCTCACGTGACCCATAATAAACACTTTAATAATCAATACATGGATATTCATCATGTGCCAACACGTGATGGCCAGAAGATCATAAGTGTTTAACACTTATTTGCAGATTTGAGAATAAAATAAAGAAGGTCTGGCCCCATCTCAGGCACCTCACGTGACCCCACGTGACCCCTTCCTTTCTAGTGTTTAACACGATTTTGAGCATTTTGTCTCCAGTGTTTAACACTGTTTTAAATACATCACGTGAGGATACGAGACCGCCAGATGTCCTTTAGTGTTTAACACTATTCTAAAACCAGCTTAGCCCAAATTGGCTAAGTTTTCCAGAGGCAAATATCCCCTTCAAATGAGCCTTAAAATCCAGAGCTATAATGATTAATGCTCAAAGACAAAATGTTATCAGAGCCTTCAAACTCTTGTTTAGCATTGCTAAATAATGATGGGCTGAACCCAGACAAATGCTCAACAGGCCAACAAAGGGCCAATATTTCAAATTTAATTGGACTTAGCTCAAATTGGCTATAAGTCCTCAATTCAGATTTAACTGAGCCAATATGCTCATAATCTAATTAATCGATCTTAGTTCCGAATTGGACTACAGATTTCCTAATCAACTTTGGTTCAAGGGTACATCTCTTCACTCCTTTGATATTTGTTGTTATAATCCTTCAACGTCTTCAGAGAGGTGACGGGTCCCGATAACTAATCATTACCTGGACTGTGGGGTCCTTAAACCTATGGACTATGATGTTCTTAATCTCGGACTGTGAGGTCCCTTTAAACCCATGAAGTATGATGTACTTAACCTCGGACTGTGGGGTCCCTTTAAACCCACGGACTATGATGTCCTAAACCTCGGACTGTGGGGTCCCTTCAAACCCACGGACTATGATGTCCTTAACCTTGGACCTCCATGATCTTAAACTAGTAATTGACCGAAAAGTCCCTAAACTAGAACAATAGAGCCCAAATGCTCTTTTGTTGGATCTAAATGATCCCGTTAAGTAGATCTTAGTCTAAAATTAGACTAACGTATCCTTAACAAATGGTTAAGTTGACCTTAGTTTAAAATTAGACTAATGTGTTCTTAACAAACTGCTAAGTTGACCATAGTCTAAAATTAGACTAACGTATCCTTAACAAACGTTTAAGTTGATCTTAGTCTCAAATGAGACTAACATATCCTTAAACCCAACCCCCAAACCAAAATCTAAGAAAATACGGATTTGGACTAATCCACGCCCTACGGGCGACAACATAAATTAGTCTCCGTATACAATTCACGGGCAACCAAAAAAAACAAAAAACAAACACGACGCGAAGTGATCATCTGGAGAAGGAGAAAGTTGTTACCGCGATGCGGTAGCATAATTAACTGCAGTGGCTTGCGCCTGCAGGGAAGAGCGTCCCCATTATAAAAATAAACCCTCAAATGAGGGGGAATCTGACGAAGTCTGCTACATCAGCCGCATCTGTTCAAACCTTCGATACACGATGTCATAAATCAACTTGGCATCTTCGGAGAGGTGGACGGATAGCACCAATTAGCATCTGCCCCCAAATTCAAGCAAGTCGTTTTTCTTCCCGGTTTTCGGCGGGGAACACGGTGCTATGGGTCGGTCGATGAGACCGATGAAGATAAGCTCGGCGGGAGGCTCGGGAAAGAGCGGAAGGCCAAGGCATCTTGGTTATGCGATAGCTCGGAGGTGAGCTGGAGGGCCGAGGGAACTCAGCGTGCGGGAAGGCTCCGAGGCGAGCTGATGGTTGTTTGTAAGGTGATTATAGGAGTGGTCTGGAAGGCCACCGAAGGCCGGGGAACATCCTCAGGTCGAAGGCCCGGGATATGATTCCAACGTACCGATTTTGATCCTTTCTCGTAAGCTCTGGGACACGTCGTCTGCCACGTGTCATGGTCTGGGTAATCACCGGTATCGAGCATCGTCATTAGCCCCCCACTCTCGTCTCGACTCATTCATGGGTCGGGTCGAAAGTGGTCTGACCGGTCATCCGGGGTAAGCTCTTATTTGAAGATATTGTCGGTGTGCATTCCCGGGCAATTAGTTGTAATTTCTTGATGACGTCAGCGGATCAGGGGAGAGATCTCGCATTAAAGAGGAAGTGCCGATTCGTGCGTACGTTCGCCGAAGCGCCAGTCCACGTGTCTGGCGCTCGTTGGCTGACGTGACTCTCTGCCGGTGTCCTTCATGCCCGATGGGTCGCGCTCGATGTGGGTGCGACAGGTGGAATATTGTCGGTCGTTGATTGCGAAGCGCTGTTTTGGCGGAAGGCAGTCGGCGTTGTAGGATGCGTACGCCGGTGGCTATAAATAGAGGTGGGATCCTCTTTAAGGTCCATACTTCTCCATAATTTCCTCTTCCCTTCGCGTGTTAGCTCGGCGCTCTTCTCTTTAGGTCGGGATCCCAGTGTTTTATCTTTCGAGGATTCATCCTTTTGATCAGGTTAGATGTCTTCTACCGAGAAGTCTGTAGAAATAACTCGGGTAGAGTCTAGGGAGTCTTCTGCAGCTTACTCTTCTTCTTCTTCCTCTTCCTCGTCTGAGTCGGAGTCCCCCCGAGATATTAGGGTTAGTCATGCTTCCTGGGGTCGTACGATAAGGGCGGTCCCCAGAGCGCATGCGAGGGATGTTCATGACGCGTCATCCATGCTGAGGCTTGCGGACGAGCTTGCCAACATCCGGGCTCGCTTCCACATTCCTCCCGGCTACTCGCTTCGTCTGGCCGGGGAGGGAGAAAGGGCAGACCAGGTACGGGGCAAGGAGATTGCCTTTGTATCTGGAAGCCTTTTGGACCGGGATGCGCCTCCCCCGAGGTGTGTGCAGCGTTGAATTGTTTTGAGTTAGCCCCGGGCCAGTTAGTACCGAACTTTTGGAGGATTCTTCTCGGGTTCCTGGTCCGGTTGAAATTGCGGGAGATCCCTTTCAGTCGGAGCCTTCTCATATCCTCTCTCTGCTACAAAAACCACCCTGACACTCGTAGGGGCGAGCCGAAATGGGTATACATTTCTTTTTAGAAAACTCTAAGGAGGTGCTGCCGGGTCGGTGGTCATCGTAGTACCTTCTTCTATCCACGAATGGAAGAAGAAGTTTTTTTTTGTCGGGCCGCCTGAGGATGAGGATTGGCCTGTGCCCATCCAGTGGCATAGGGCCAACTGCCCGCAGGTGAAGCGGTCGAATGATCCCGACGTGGTGGCGGTGTTAGAGTGGGAGCCCCTCCCCGGGCCGATATGTTGCTGTCTGAGCAGGCCCTTAGTTGGGCTGGGCTCAGCCCCGCTCAGTTTGCGGGTAAGTTAGGAGTTTTTGGGCGACCTGTTTAGACTTGTGTATTCTCCCATTTTTTCAAGCATTGCTAACTTCTTCTTTGTATTTTTATCTTATGCAGGACCCATGGACATGGCTAAATTTCGGACGGCCCTAGTCGAACAGAAGAAAGGGAAGAGGGCCGGAGGTGCCGGCCTTTCTCGCCCGTCGTCGGCTCCGGCTCCACCGGCGACTGCCCCGGCCAGGCGCTCGAGCGCGCCCCGGGCCTCGAAGTCCATCCAAGCGCCGAACAGAAAACGCGCTTGGGAGCAAGAGCCCCGGGCCTTGGAGGTGGGAGGCGGGACTGGTTCTCCTGCGTCTCTCCTCAAGAGGTACCATAAGACGGTGCCCCGATCCCGGCTTCCCTGATCATTGTGGACGAAGGGGAGCTTCGTTTTGAGGTGCCTTCGGGGCTTTCTGTCGCCGACAGCCTACTCTCGGAGATGGAGAGGTTGGCCGAGGGCAGAATCCCTCGGGGGATCCTTAGGGCCCAAATGGCGGCCATAGCCCAGGAGGCCGTGCAGGTCAGTGTTCGTACGCCACTCAGGTCTTCATTCAGTACTTTTTTGTCCACAAGATTGTGTGCCCCCTTCTCTTTTTGACCCCTCCTTTGTTTCCTTCAGGTCTTCCAGCACTGCTCTCTCGTCGTCAACATGGAGGACGAGGAAATCGCCCCGTTGTTGTAGGTCATGGGCGAGTTCTCCTCGCGGGAGGAGAGTTCAAGGATGGAGTTGCAAGCGGCGATGGAGAGGGTCGCCGCCCTCGAAGACCGGGTGGCGGCCGGGGATCAGAAGATCGCCAACTGCCGAGAGGCCGCCCGAGCCGCCGAGGCTAAGCTGGAAGATTCCAGGGTGCTTGTCGCCACCCTGAAGAAGACGGAGAACACCCTCCAGAGGGAGAGCGAGGCGGCGAAGGAAGGAGTGAGGCATGCCGACCTCCGAGCGTCGAAGGTGGTGGAGAGCTACAAGAAGTCGGACCAGTTCTACGCCGACCTCGCCCAAGCCACTGCCCTCGTTTGGAATGAAGCCCTCGACGCCGTCAAGGCCCTGATGCCGGAGTTTCCTGATGGCGAGCTCCGGGGTGAGTACCCCCTCGGGGATAAGGCGCATAGGAATGCCCCCGGAAGCCCTACAGGGGGAAAGGCCCCTGGTGGGAGTGTTGGGGAGAAGTCGATCGCCCCGGATCCCGGCGCCGAGACCCCTACGGTGGGCGCCGACCTTCAGGATGACACCCTAGTTGTCATGATGGAAGCGGAGCTCATCGAGGTTCTCTCCGGCCCCGAGGCCTGAATCTCCCCGCCTCCTCATTTTCTTTTGCGTTGAAGTTTTGTAAGCCTCCAGGCGTTTTTGTAAGGCTGGAGAACCAATAATACTTCTGTAAGACTTCTGACCTTTATGAATGAAATCATTTTACAGGGATCTCTGCGTACATATTTTCCCTTTGTTTGTGGTAAAATCACTATTTGCGCGGTACTGCTTTCATGATGCGTTAGGTCGGAGACCGGTTTTTCATCTGGCGATCGCGCGTCGTGTTGAATTCAACAATTTGCCAAGTGTGCAATGAACGGTACAAGGCCAATATCTCCATGGCCCCGAAGTCGAGGTGGGGATCGCTTAATAAAGACGTGCAGGAAGTTGAGTAGGGAAGCTGCTCGATGGCCTCTTGATGAGGGCATTGATCCTTGGCGTCATTGGGTAAGAGATTACCAGTCAAGGATGGACCAAGCAGGGAAGCTGATCTGTGGCCTCTTGATGAGGGCTTCGATCCTTAGCGTGGATGGCAATGAATTGCCTGCTAAGGATGGACCGAGCAGGGAAACTGCTCGGTGGCCTCTTGATGAGAGCCTTGATCCTTGGCGTCATTGGGTAAAAGATTACCAGCCAAGGATGGAACGAGCAGGGAAGCTGCTCGATGGCCTCTTAATGAGGGCTTTGATCCTTAGCGTGGAGGGCAAGGAGTTGCCTGCTAAGGATGGACCAAGCAGGGAAGCTTCTCGGTGGCCTCTTGATGAGGGCTTCGATCCTTAGCATGGAGGGCAAGGAGTTTCCTGCTAAGGATGGACTGAGCAGGAAAGCTGCTCGGTGGCCTCTTGATGAGGGCTTTGATCCTTGGCGTCGTTGGGTAAGAGATTAGTAGCCAAGGATGGACCAAGTAGGGAAGCTGCTCGGTGGCCTCTTGATGAGGGCTTTGATTCTTAGCGCGGTAGGGCATGGAGTGTCCTTCTAAGGATGGACCGAGCAGGATTGCTGCTCGGTGGCCTCTTGATGAGGGCTTTGATCTTTGGCGTCGTTGGGTAAGAGATTACCTGCCAAGGATGGACCGAGCAGGGAAGCTGATTGGTGGCCTCTTGATGAGGGCTTTGATCCTTAGCGCGGGAGAGCATGGAGTGGCCTGCTAAGGATGGACCGAGCAGGGTTGCTTCTCGGCAGCCTCTTGATGAGGTCTTTGATCCTTGGCGTCGTGGGCAAGAGATTACCAGCCAAGGATGGACCGAGCAGGGCTGCTGCTCGGTGGCCTCTTAATGAGGGCTTCGATCCTTAGCGCGGGGGGTCAAGGAGTGGCTTGCTAAGGATTGACCGAGCAAGGTTGCTGCTCGGTGGCCTCTTGATGAAGGCTTTAATTATTTGCGTCGTTGGGTAAGAGATTACCAGCCAAGGATGGACCGAGTAGGGAAGCTGCTCGGTGGCTTCTTGATGAGGGCTTCAATCCTTAGCGTGGAGGGCAAGGAGTTGCTTGCTAAGGATGGACCGAGCAGGGAAATTTCTCGGTGCCCTCTTGATGAGGTTTTTGATCCTTGGCAACGTTGGGTAAGAGATTACCAGCCAAGGATGGACCGAAACCTCCTCGGGAGGGACAAGAGCGCGAGGGGGCTCAGGGCGGGGTGCTCTTGCGAAAGACCTCGGTGTTGAGATGTGCGGCGCCTAGAGAGTCATTGAATTGGTCGCGACAGGGGATCTGCGTCCGCCGGAGACAGCAAGGTGGTGCTCGGTTGTGCCGATGTGGGCAGCGGCTTCTCTCCCACTGTAAGGGTCCCGATCCCGAGGTGGGGGAGCGGAGACCTGGGGAGTTTGCCCGGCCGTTTGGACACGGATGAGCGCATCCACGAAGGACGCGAGTTGATCTATCCGAGCAGAGAGGGCGTGGATGGCATTCGGGGGAGGATGTGATTCTCCCTCGTCTCCATTGTGAGGAGGGCGACGGCTGGTGCTTGGATCATCGCGGTGATCGCTCGCCATGAGGTCGAGATCGGAAGGTGAATTTTTATTGAGTGGAACTAGCGTTCCCACAGACGGCGCCAAGTGATGGATCTCTGGATCTCCTTCAGATGTTACCTTCCGTAGATCTGCAACGTGCGCTGATGGATAGTTGAGATTAGATTTAAGGGTCGCCTCTCAATGCGTGTGGATCTCAATGGGCTTTATGTGGTTGAGGTCGAGCTACCTGCAAGGAAGTCCCGGGATGGTTTTGCCACCGAGGACCCTCCGACGATAAAGTTAGACGGGGTATTTTGTTAGAGTAACGGCCTATTGGGATGAAATTGGCTTACCTGAGTCGTCTGAGAGAGGGTTTTATATAGTGGCAGTCATGGGCAGGCGGGCACGAAATTCACGCCGGCCGTTACTCGCCTAGCGTTGCGCCCGCGTGAAAGGCGGGATTTCCCATTAATGACGAGATATGCTCGTTAATGTGGGAACGCGATGGTGTGGAATGCGGGATCATGGGTGGCGGATATCTCGCGTCTGGCGAGATTCGCGGAGCCGTAGTGGAGACGCCTGTGATCGGTGTTGTGGGTCGGTCGATGAGACCGCGTAAGATAAGCTCGGCGGGAAGCTTGGAAAAGAGCGGGTGGCCGAGGCATCTTGGATATGCGATAGCTCGGAAGTGAGCTGGAGGGATGAGAGAACTCAGCATGTGGGAGGGCTCCGAGGCGAGCCGATGGTTGTTTGTAAGGTGATCGTTGGAGTGGTCTGGAAAGCCACCGAAGGCCGAGGAACATCCTCGGGTCGAAGGCCCGGGATATGCTTCCAACGTACCGATCTTGATCCTTTCTCGTAAGCTCTGGGACACGTCGTCTGCCACGTGTCATGATCTTGGGAATCACCGGTATCAAGCATCATCAAAATCACTCTGAAGTGTTTCATCAAAATTCTTAATCAGGTTTTTGAACTATTTAGTAGATGCAATTGGAGATGGTGGTTGAGGAGGTGACTGATAAGGAGGGTGAATTTCAGTTGAATAATAATAAATAGGGCAGGGGAGGTTGCATAGCTAAGTTGTAATGATATTTTGGTGGTTGTGGAGAAAATGGTTTTGGGCATTTCTTCAGACATTTGGTGAGTAGCGGGGAAAAGGCATGCAAAGAGAATGCTTGAGGATGAGGGTGATGGATTTTATACTGTGATATCTAAAATTTTAGTGTAGCCAATCCTTTTTGTTAATTGTGAAATGTAAAATACTCCATTTTGTTTAAATCTTATGGATCGAGACACACGGTGCGATTCGGATTGCAATTTTACAACAACCTAGGAAACCAGATACATCTTAAATCAATGGATTAAATAAAATTATATATTGATATATAAATATGTAAAACAATGAAATAACTACTGTTTAAAGGATCCCCAATAAAGTGATGTGATCTGATTTTATTGTTTCCTCACCCAAAATGCCATGTTGGGATTAATTAGCCAGAGAGCTGGTTGACGTGAATTACATTGGTGTAGGTTTAGTTTAATTATTTTGGTTTGTTTATGACCAAACTTTGCTCTCAATTAGGGTGAAACCTGGTCATCTTTTTGAAGATTTTTATACATGATTGTAAATTTAAAACCTAAACCGAAACATGTATACTCATGCTCGCAAATTTGGGATCGGATAGGTTTCGGGTTTATACAGACGGGTGAGTTTATCCAGGTTTTTCGGGTTTTACCTGTTATAAATAGTAAAACTTCAAACTGTAAAACCTTTGTGAATTCTGCCATATGCATATCTTCAAAACACGTTTTTGACAAAATTATATTAAATTATATATTCTAAGATTATAAATTGAACTTAAAATTGCACCAAGTAAATGGAATACAATAAATTACAATATCTACATTTCAACGTTTAAAATTAAATTTTTAATACACATCTAGCGATTTCGGTTCAGGCTAGGTTTAGGGTTCGGACGGACAAGTTCTTACCCTATCCATATCAGACCTAAAAATTTTGCTTCTAATTATCCAGCTAAGTTGCTCTTGTACTGCGATGGTCACGGGAGCACAGAAGATCCACCAACAAACACACCATGCATCCAGAAACAAATTAATTTTGAGTTTCACACATCATGGTAAAATTTCGTAAAAGAACTAGAGCCTCATGGGTTCATTATTTGGGTGCATGCCTAGCTCATCACATGTTCCAACACCATCCTTTCAATCGAATCGGTTTCGGATTCAGGACACCCTGTCAAACTAAAGCTCCGTACCTTGTCCATTCATAGGGTCAGGGTCAGGTCAGGATCGGTCAAATCCTGACTCGGGTTCAAATATTCTCTTGAGTCATGTTGCAATGTAATATCAACATGAAGGGTTATGAGTACGTAAAAATATTCAAAATTTCCAAATGATTAAGCATCTTGTTGTTGGGATTTGAACTTCAATTCGTTTAGTTTCCATGTACATGGGGATTCAATCTTGGCTGCTTTCGGTGTTTATTACAGATTTGGTATGTAGTCTGTTTATTTTCGAAAGGATTGGTTTTAGGATAGGCTCGTGAGTACTATTATAGCTGCGCAAAATTTTCATAAATATGAAACGTTTCATTTTTTTCAATATTTTCTTTGCAAATGAAAAACTTGATTTTCTCAACAGATCGTAAAAAAAATTTGGTTACCTCAATATAGCACATGAAAATTTCAAAATTTTGTAAAAAGTAAAAATAAAATCTGTTCTCTACAACTTTTAATTATTATGCATGCCATATAACACACAAAAAACGAGAAATTTCAAAAATCTCAAATTTTTCTATTTTATTAGCTCTTTCATTTTTTTCAAGATAAAGTTCAGGAAAATTGCGAAATTTTTAAAAATTTTGAAGTTTGTTGCTTTTTTTGTTGTTCAGATTTTGCTTAATATCTATATCAAAGGAAAATTGTGACATTTTAAAAAATCCTAAAAATTATTGTTTCCCTAAAATTTTAATATTTTACGTATTTAGCATATAAAAATTATGAAATTTTCAAAAATATTTTTAAAAAAATTGTGCCATTTGTTCTTAATATTGTTTGCTATAACAAAAAAATTTGCAGAATTTTCAAATCACTCAAAAATTCCTTTTTTTATTTTTCAACATTTTACTTGCAACAACACGAAAATCGTGAAATTATAGAAAATCTAAAACAATTTTGTTTTTTTCGGTTTTCTAATATTTTGATAGTATATCACAGTTTTCTTTAGTTTTTCAATATTTTCCTATATCACACGAAAATTGTGAATTTTAAAATTCCCTAACATTTTTTTGTTTTCTTAAAAAAAATTTGGTTTTTCAATATTTTGCATGATATATTATTGACAATTGTGAAATTTCCACTATCGAAAACCTTTCTATTCTGTTCAACTATTTTATATGTTGCATATAGCACACGAAAATCGTGAAATTTTACAAAATCTCAAAAAAAATTCATTTTTTCGGATTTTCAATATTCTACTTATTATACCACACAAATCACAAATTTAAAATTTCAAAAATCTAAGGAAATTCAGTCTTTTTGATTTTTTAGTTTTTTGCATATGGCAAAAGAAAATCGCAAAATTTTCAAAAAATGATTAAAAAATTCTGGTTTTTTCGGTTTTTCAATATTTTGTATGCTATATAACACACCAAAATCGCGAAATTTTCAAAAATCTCAAATGTTCTATTTTCTTCTGTATTTCGATATTTTGAATAATATAACAAAATAAAACTTTAAAAATCCTAAAATATTAAATATTTTGTATATGATAAAAAACCGCAAAATTTTCAAAAATATCAAAAAAAATTATTTTGGTTTTTTAAAAATATTGTGTTGGCTACATCAATCGAAAAGCGCGAAATTTTTAAAAATCTCAAAAAAAATTGTTTTCATTGATTTTGTCTGCAATAGCACATGTAAACCATGTAAATTCAAAAAGAAAATGTTTTCTTCGGTTCTTCAATATTATGATTAGTGTAACATATGAGAATCACCAAATTTTCAAAGATATTAAAATTTCTTCAAATTTAAAATATTTTGTATGATGTGGCAAATGGAAATCGTGAAAATTTAAAAATGCGCAAAAGTTTTCTGTTTTTTCGGGTTTTTAATGTTTTGAATGCAACAATAGCCCACGAAAATCACAAAATTATAAGTAAATCATAAAATTTTCTGTTTTTTCAAACTTTTCAATATTTTGTATGCCTAACACACAAAATCGTAATTTTTTGTTTACTTGGTTTTCAAATATTTTTGCTTGCTATATTGTAAGAGAAGATCGCAGAATTTTCAAAAATCTTAAAATTCGTTGTTTTCTTCGGGTTTTTTCAATATTTTTCTTTCTGGCACAAGAAAATTGTGATATTATTAAGAATCCCAAATTTTTTGATATTTTGTATGCTATACCTATTGCATATGTATGCCATACCTGTTGGATATGTATGCCCTAGAGACCATTATTGTATATGTATACAAGTGAATGCTTGAACATATATATGTACAGGACAATCTTGCTTGATATGATAGTATGCTATTTGGTTTTTGTTTATCTTAACATATGCATATGCTTTATCTGTTATTGCGTATCATTAATACATGTTGATAAAGCTCGTAAGATCATTACTTGACTACCAGCGTTATGATGACAATCAAACTTGTGAGAGCTGGGTAGTCGATAAGTACATCCTTAAATGTCCCTAGTCGTGGGAGTATCGAGACAAGGCATCGATACTTCGGAGTAGACTGGTGTATACGTTTCGAGACCCCGACGAGGGGCGATGTTTAGTCCCGCAGCTATTGGTCTTTGGCACCTAAGATCGTATATAGGTGCTCACTGGGGGTGAATACACTGGACGGACTCGCCGAGAACTGGCTAGATGGTATTATACCAATTGTCAGATAGCAGTTCTCTGGTGACATGAGTGTAGATAGTCTGTCGACCTGAGGTCGTCATTTGTCTCGTGTGAGTTCCCACCGTGCTTTGATTACTACCCTACCACGGCTCTACTGAGTCGTGCAAACGGGATTTAGTTGGGTACAGTCCCGAGCCATATGGAGACAATGAGCGATTGTCGGGGGTCCGTCTCTCCCGGTATAAGGAGTCAATGTCACGCTGTGTTCGATTGGCTGCCACCATAAGTCCCTGGCCATGGCGGATTGAGAATTACTGATAGGTCGATCAGTAGATTCTCGGATGGTCTTGAGCCACATTGGTACGACTTGTCAGGTTATTAGGGGTCTGACATTTTCCACCCCCTAGACTCGGCATGTGATAGTCTCAGACGAACAGACTGGACTATACGGAGATTGTCACAGATAGGCACAGTAGGAGTTCGGATGAGTTTGCTCATCGGTCTTCTTTTCGACAGGTACCTGGGTAGCCGTTACGTACAGCTAGCACCGCTGACGTGCTTATGGTTAAACCCACTGCTAGCGTACTGTCGAGTCTTTAGAGTTCCACACAGAAAGTTTCCCTGGTTCAGGCAAATCGATGTAGAGACCGTATGGTTTTACGTGCAGGGTTTTGATCATATATGTGTTCTGGCTACACGTATTTTGTTTGTACAGATAATACTAGCGGGCTTAGAATTAAACCGCATTCTAGTATTATACTATTGGATTATTTTATCTCTTGGTATTTGTATTTTTTGTAGTACGAATACGGGTATGTATATACGGTGGGGGTATTCTAGTAATTTCACTAGAATGCTTCTAGAAGAAGACACCTCATTTTGTTTTATATCTATTTATTTAAATAGATAATGAGGTGGAGGGATGAGGCGTATTGAAACATGGTTGAAGCATGGCTACTTGATTTTATTTATTCATTTGTTTTAACTATTCAAGTATGGTTGCAATATTCTATGTGAAATATTGCATGCTTGATATTTTCCAAGACTTAGCCATTCTTCACTTGCTAGTATTCATTATAACCTTGGCTTTCTCTTTCCTCATTTGCTCTCTTCTTCTTCCCAAAACCATAACTCTCTCATATGTTGATAATCCATAGTTTAATGAGATACATTAATTCAATTAACTCTCTATATCTTCTAAGCTACCTAGATTAGTAAACTAGGTATTTTAGTTACCTCAAGTTTGAGATTGAAGCTTGAACTATAGACTTTTGAGTGGATTGTCTTCGATACGAGGAGGCCGAAGACCAAGCTCGATCCCGATAGACAAAGAGCTCAAGAAAAGGAAAAAAAAACTCGAAGGACTTGGTTCATATAGGTATAATCACTTTCATAGTAGATTAGTACATTTGAATGTTTTGTTATCTAGGGCTTACGGTAGATCTTGGGATTAGTCGGTGTTGCAAGCTTTAAAAATTATTTTTGAAAATTTCGCCTCTTTACGAACGCAGCAGAGTGTGTGACACCGCCAAACATGGTATCAGAGTCACTCCATAAGCCTTAGATAGCTCGTAGTGATAGAAATCCGTCATTTTATTCACGCACGAACTGTCGACAAAAACAGTTCCAAAAAACTGATATCTTGAGATGTTTACATACTCTGCGGGCTCACAGTTTGAACCAAGAAGCCCCGGGGTGGAGCATGGGCACCCCGAAGAAATCCCGGGGGTACCGAAGGTCGGGCCCACCCCCTAGACCACCACAAGGCGGCCTTGTGGGTGGTGACCCGAGAGCACCCTAACTGGGTGCTCTCGGGTCTGCTCACTCCATGGGGCCACCTCATGGAGGCCCACGGGGGTGGGTAGCCCTTAGGCCTTTGAGTTGGAAGTTAATTTTCCCCCTTTATCTCCGTGACGATTCGGGCGGGTTTCGAGTTCGTTTCGACTCCCGGATTGGCTTAAAACGCTCGTTTTTGGAACTTTAGCTCACTGGATTTTCTAGTTTTGGAGATTTGGTTTCATTTGCTAATTGTGCACGGAATTATAACGTCATGGTTTTCTTTACTTGCTTCTGTGATGCGTATATGTGTTGTTTAACGTCTTTTAATCGCTATACGTTGATTAGAAGGGGTTACACGCATCTTATTTATCTGTGGTGTTGCTTATGATATCTTTGAGATGGTTTTGTCGGATTATCGTAATGGATAGCCTATAGTGCAATATTTGTTGTACAGTTTTGATTCATTTGTATACTCATTATTGCGGGGCGAACGTCCTACATGTGGACTATCGTTTCCGCCTTGTTGTATATTCTTTTATTAGGGCACGGCCGGGTTGAGGTCGATATCACCACTGTATATTTTTCTTTTCTGTACTAGGATTACCCCGTGGCGGAGTGCTCGAGTAGCCGGGTTCTAGAGGGCAACGAGCCTCCATCTCATGGCGTTGAGACCAGAGTGATTTACTCTAGAATTGGCGGGCTACTCGCCGCATTCGTAGGGAGTATAGGATGACCCATGGAGGAGCGCTCAAGTTATTGGATTTCTTGAAGTGTTGGGTGGCTCATTCACCTTATTGACTGGGGTTGTCTCTCTTCAGGAATTGGCGGGTAACTTGCCGCACTCGTATAGGTCTTGGTCCTATATTGTACAAGCTATCCATACGACCGGGAAACGTCGGGTTTCATTTGCGGCTTGAATGAAACCCAGAGCTCCAAATTTATCTGCTTTTCCATATTTCTTATCGCTTATCTGTGATGTTGCTTATATCATGCCTGGGAGGAATGATTATATATATATATTAGTAGATATTGTATATGTTTTGCATCCGCGCTAGTCCAGCCTATGCTCTGTCGTTAGTTAAGTAACCTAACGGTGCATCGACGGGGCCCCGTGGCGCATACGGATGGCATATACGTACATTGTATTTTCTTTCTTTTCTAGTGTGATAGGTTTTGATTGATGGGACCGCAATAATTTTTATTAATGTAAAGAAAATAAACCTAAAAGATGTTGTGAAAACTATAGTTGTATTCTTTCGCTTTGAATAGTGGTGTTCGTTTAGGAATATCCAGCACCTCATTCAAACAGGCAAGAGCCTAGATCTGTTCACGGGGAGTGACCTTTTGAGCAAAAGTTTATGATACTGTAGATTACTCGGTTCTCTTCAAAACCATTAGATTTCAAAAGCGGAGCCTAAACAACTCATTTTCAAAACTACTCGGCTTCTTCAACGATATCAAGTTCATTACGTTAAAGGTTTTCGCCAAAAACTAGCCGTAGCCCTCCGTCATTTCCTACAAGTATTTCTTAGTATTCGTGCTACATATTTTGGCATTGTTAAAGCGTAGTGATCGGTAGCTGAGTATTGCTTGTTTGTAATTTTGTTTCCGACTATTTAGGACAGTCGCATAGCTACGTTAGTATTATCAAGGGTTATGCGGGTGGGTCTAAGTTAATCTAGATAATGACGGACCGAACTTGACTAGCGGCTTATAATATGTTGGTATTGCCAAGGCCATAAAGTCGTTAGGGGCAAAAACCACATCGGGAGTTTCAAATACACAGGAAACTTGCTAGTGTTGCATACCTTCTGAAGTGTGGTGACTAAAGTGGCTTCCATCTAGGTTATCACGTGATCATAGCTGGATCCCGATCCCACTAATGAGTAGGATTACTATTGAGAAATATTTTTCACTTCACAATTAGCTAACATATTAGGTGTCTCGAAAAGTGTTAGCAGGGCTACGCCTCCACGGAAATGAGATTTATTCTAATTAGATCCGTGCGAGAGAACGGGGAACCTCCCTTAGAGTACCAACACCCACCTGGCTGAATGGTTAGCAAACTTGTAAGGTGTTAATGGTCCCAGCTAGTTCTCCTTTTAAGGTTTGAGGCAGAATTCGAGAAAACAGTAGGAGCCATCCTGTTTAGATAAAATAATAACCAATCTAAACTTGCAAGAGCACACGTGAAGTGTTTTCTTTTCTTTCTCTCCAGGTAGCAACCATATCATGTCTTAATCAAGATAATAAAATATATGGCTTGACCGACTCGGATTCTTATCCGAGACCAGGGAACGTTGGTTCGGCTCTAACTTGTGACGAATGTCACGAGCTTAGGCAAGGGAAAGAGAATCGCATGAATTCATTGATGACCCTAACGAAGAAAAAGCATATTATTACGTCTTTTTTAGGTGTTCTTGTTATTAAGAACCATTTTTCGGTCAGTCCTACCTTCTGGATATTGTTTCCCCCAATAAAAAAGCAAAGCTCTGTTCGAAACTCAAGAGGCAACGCCTCACGTGCCGTCTACGAGGGCACCGGCGCCAAAGTTAAAAACTCTTATATAAGCAGCGCCCGTGTGCAAAGCACACAAAACTCAAGAGGCAGCACCTCACGTGCCATCCACGAGAGCGCCAGTGCCAGAGTTAAAAAATGTTACTGGCGCCGTACGTGCTCCTCACATGGACGCTAATGTGCAAAGCGCATGAAAGAATTAAAACCTTAATAAGCACCCACGTGCACAGCACATGAGCGTCGGCACCTTGTAGAATTAAATTCTACTCTCTGTTAAATAGAGCCGTTGGATCAAAGATCTAAATGAGATGATAAATCATCATGATGCAGAATTAAATTATGTTGAGATAAAATATTTCTGAAATCTTTCTAAATAAGAAAAATTGCCCTCGGTAAAACAGAGTACTGTTGGATTAAAAATCCAATAGTGATTAAAGAATCACCAATTTACAGAATAAATTCTGTATGGGAAAATATTTCCCTAATCTCGTTAAAAACAAAAAAATACTTTCTGTAAAACAAAAGTCCTTAGATCAAATATCCAACGGTAGGTAAAATCCCCAAAATCAATTAGGATCTCTCAATGAGAGATTTCTTCAACTAATCAACAGACTTGCCTCTCATATATAACCCAAGAGTTCAAGTCTAACACAGAGGAACCCCCTCCATAAGCCTCGAAAAAAACAAATTAGAAAGTTTCAAAATGGAAGAAAGAAGATCTCCCTTCTCAGAGAAAAAACTTTAGGTAAATAAAAAAGAAGAGAGATCAAAGCATATCGTTTACCTATTGAATGGTTTAACCATTTTAAAAAGAAAAACTTAGTTCTTTCTCTTGCTCTAAGATCCACAAGACAAGTCTCCAGCAAGTTGAGAATTTAATTCTCATCGGAAGGAACTTGTTCTTGGAAATCAAAGTTTCAGAAAAGAACAAGGAAATTGAACTCCTCAGAACAAAATATACAAGGAAAAATCAGCGCCCAGTGCCCCATGTGCCCCTCACGTGGGCGCCACGGGACATAAAAAGTGTTTCACACTCACCAGGTAGCGCCTAGCGCCTCACGTGCTTCGCACATGGGCGCCATAAAGAGTGCTCAACACTTCATAAAGAGAAAAAAAAGAGAGAGTAAAGTGTGAGCGTCAGAACTTACATAAGTGCTCAGTACTTTTTGCACACAAAAAGGGGACTGAGCCCAAACCAGTGCTTAGAACATATTTTCAAAACAAAAAGAAAACTGAGTGGACCAAGCCCATGTTGGCTAGGTCTCTAATTCAGATTAACCGAGCCCATGTGCTCACTACTTTCCAAATTGATCTTAATCCCAAAAACGACTATCGATCATTCAACTGATGATATCCCAAGACGATATTCGTCCCACATTTTCCTGAGGAAATCTTAGTCTCAAAATACGACTAATGATTTCTGGGTTGACCACCAACTTCATTTTCCCTCAAATAGGGGAATTGGTTCAAGGGTACGTCTCTCCGTATCTCTGATACATGTCGTTGTAATTCCTCATCGTCTTCAGAGAAGTGGCAGGTCCCGACAACTAACTGCTTTGGGTGCACTTATCATGCTGACATGCACACCTTAAACAAAACCTCACCTTGAAAATGGTGACCTACAGACTGAAATGTCCTCAAACTAAACGTTGTCTCCATTTTAACTAAACGTTGTCTCCAAAATAGCGACAACGGACTATAACGTCCTTAAACTAAAACCTCACCTTGAAAATGGTGACCGACAGACTAAAATGTCCTCAAACTACAACGTTGCCTCCAAAATGGCGACAATGGTCCGTAACGTCTTTAAACTAAAACATCATCTTGAAAATGGTGACCTACAGACCGAAATGTTCTCAAACTACAACGTTGCCTCCAAAATGGCGACAACAGACCGTAACGTCCTTAAACTAAAATCTCACCTCAAAAATAGTGACCTACAGACCGAAATGTCCTCAAACTAAACGTTGTCTCTAAAATGGCGACAACGGACCGTAACGACCTTAAACTAAACTCCCACCTCTAACATGATGATTTACAGACCGAAATGTCCTCAAACTACAACTTCGCCTCCAAAACGGCGATAAGGGACTGAAACGTCCTTTACCTAAAACAACAGAGTCCCAAATGCTCTCTTGTTGGATTTGAAAAAAAAATAATCCTAAAACCGTATTAAGTAGATCTTAGTCTCAAATTGGGCTAACTTATGCTTAACAAAAAACCAATCAAGCCCTAACTAAAGGATCGGTCAGAGGGACTTCTCATACTAAAGGATCGGTCTTCGCAAGATTGGTCACTCCAACTTCTGCTTCAGGCAAAGTCATTAAAAGAGCTTCCCCTACCAGAAAGTCAACCTTCGAAAGATTGGCCGTCCCCTCTCAACGGACGTCAGTCTTCAACAGGTTGGCACCAGCAGTAGCCCTTCATCAGAGTAGAGGGCATGACGAAGCCACTCCCACAATTGAGGCAATCCCATCTACAAGGCATGCTCGGCGTCACCACTGGCGTCGAGTGGAGAAAGCTGGGGGCAACTCTCCCTCTGGACTTACTCCACCAGCTTCAGTGGTGGAGGTTGACGTTGCGGTTTCAACTGGGAACAGCTTTGAACCGCTAAAAAGGGTGAGAAAGAACTCTCTGACCGCGGTGCTTAAGAAATCTCCCACGCCTGTTGAAAACATGATGCAGGAGAAGCCGGAGCAGCTCCCTCAGTGGCTGTCCTCCCAAATCCACAGAGTTTGGCGGAAGGTCCAAGGTTCTGTGAACAACAAAGACTACTCTTGCCGACTGAAGAAAACAAAAGCTCGGCAAGAGAAGGGACATCCCTCCATCATGCAGCGAGGGACTTCTTTCACGAAGATGCCCATTACAATGGCTCCTTCAACGTTGGCTTCTCACTATAAGAGAAGGCTAGTGAATCTACCACCACCGTCGGCAAATCCCAAAGGTGATGGATCCAAACGCCCCAACTCTAGGAGCATGATCGTGCACATGGTTCATATGGTTGTTCCCTCATGGGAACTGAATAAAGCAGCAAGGAAATACACAGGAGGAGCATCACGTGTCCACACATGATCGGGCATCACGTGGGGACACGCGACCTTCTATGAGCAAAGTTATAGGCGGTGGGATACACAATTCGAGATGGAGTCACATGCCAGTACGTGATGGGTTCCTGAACCCTTTAAACTAATCGAATTGAATTTTGATCAAAATGGGTCACGTGCCCATACGTGATGGGCCTTTAAACCCACTCAAAGGAATTAAAAAGTATAATAAAACAGCAAGAAAAAAAAACCAATGGGGCATCACATGCCCATACGTGACCAGGGGTCACGTGCCGACACATGATGAGTTCCCGAGTTCTTTAAAATAATGGAATTAAATTCTGGTTAAATGCTAAATCAGTGGTTCACGTGCCACCATATGATAGGGTCTTAAAAAAACTCTATGAGTTAATGGAAAGAAAACCCTAAATGGGGCATTACGTGCCCACACATGACAGAGGGTAACGTGCCAATACGTGATGGGTTCCTAAGATCTTTGAACTAATAGAATTAAATTCTAATTAAATGGTCAATCAGTGGGGTCACGTGCTAACACGTGATAGGCTCTTAAACCTTCTAAACTAATAGATTTAAATTCTAATTAAGAGAAATCAAAAACCCTAATATTTCCATAGATCTTTCCAAACAAAAAGATTGCCCTCTGTAAAGTGGAGCACCGTTGGATTAAAAATCCAATGGTGATTAAAAATCACTAATTTATAGAAAGATTCTATACAATGAAAGATTTTCTTAAAAATCTGCCAGGAACAACAAATAAAATATCTTTTGGTTTAAAAATATCTTTTTGATTAAAAATCTAATGGTGAATAAAATTCACCGAGTGATCTAAAAGATCATGTTGGTTACAAAATCTTTCAATGAAAGATTGACTAAACAAATTGGTTCTTTTCTTTCTCCTATAAATAGGAGCGAAAAAGAGAATAGAAAAAAAAAGAGATATACAACAACAGAAAGAATATAAAAAAAAAAGAATTTAATTCTTCAGAGAAAAAAGAAGATATCTTCAGAAAAGAAAGAAACCCTAAGTAAGTAAGGGAAAGAGATCATTCTATAAGCTCCCATAACCCTATAAGAGAATTTAATTATCAAACTAAGAGTTTAACTCTTCTGAATAAGAACTTAGTTCTTCCTTTGGTTGATGATCTGCAGAAGCAGATCTCCCCATAAGTTGAGAATTTAATTCTCATCGGGGGGATTCTGCCATGCAGATCTAAAGCCTAAGGGAGGACCTAAGTTCAAAGAATTTTATTCTCTCACAAAGCACATAGGAATTTAATTCCTCCAACAAAGATAGGGTTTAACGCTTAATATAAGAACTTATTTCTTCTTCATGGTTGAAGATCTGCAGAAGCAGATCTTCCCATAAGTTGAGAATTTAATTCTCATCGGGGAGATTCTACCATACTGATCCAAAACTTAGAGGGGGAATTGAGTTTAAAGAATTTAATTCTTTCAAACACATAGGAATTTAATTCCTCTAAATAAAATTAGGTTTTAACCCTACAAAAGAATTTAATTCTTAAACAAGAGACTTTGATTTTTCATGCACGTAAAAAGATCAAGTACCCAATATGATCGCGTGGCAACACATGACCCTCCCCTTAATGGTCAAAAAAGAATGAATGAAATGGGGTCACGTTCTCCCACGTAACCCTTGGATAAATTCCTCAAAATAAAGAGAACAAATCCAAGACGGGACAGATTTTGGGTGCCTCACGTGTCCCCACGTAACCCCTGACAAACACCTCTTTAAAAAAAGAGAAAACGAGGTAAAACTGAGGAGTTAATACCCAATGCATGGGCACCATCACGTGTTCACACTTGATGATCATAAAAATTAAGTGTTTAACACTTATTTGAATATTCTGAGAATAAAATAAAGGAAGGTTGGCCCAATCCTAGGGCGCCTCACGTGTCTCACGTGAGAGCTTCATTTTTTTAAGCACTTCATCACTAGTGTTCAACACTATTTTGCATCACGTGGGAACACGTGATCGCCAAATATGTGCTAGTGTTTAACACTACATTCGAACCAGTCTTAGCCCAAATTAGCTAAGTCTTCCAGAGGCAAGACTCCCCTTTGATTGAACCTCAAATACACCCTTGTCTTCCAAGATTGATCATCTCATATGGCATATGAGTGCTTAGCACTCAATAAAAGACAAAAATATTGTCAGAAATCAGACCCATGTTTAGCATTGCTAAATAAAGGGGGGCTGAGCCCAGACAAATGTTCAGCAGCACAAACAAGTGTCCAACCTTTTTTAAACCTAGTTGGACTTAGCCCAAGTTGGCCATAAGACCTCAATTCAGATTTAACTGAGCCCAAGTTGGCCATAAGTCCTCAATTCAGATTTAACTGAGCCCATGCGCTCATAATCTAATTAATTGATTTTAGTCCCAAATTGGACTACAGATCTCTCAACCAACATTGGTTCAAGGGTACATCTCTTCACTCCTTTGATATTTGTCGTTGTAATCATTCAACGTCTTCAGAAAGGTAACGGGTCCCGATAACCAAACATACTACGGACTGTGGGGTCCTTAAACTCATGGACTATGACGTCCTTAAACTTTACGGACTGTGGGGTCTTTAAACTCATGGACTATGATGTCCTTAAATTTCATAGACTATGGCGTCTTTAAACTATGGACTGTGGGGTCCTTAAGCCCATGGAATATGATGTCCTTAACCTTGGACCGTGGGGTCCTTAAGCCCATGGACTATGATGTCCTTAACCTTGGACCGCAATGTCTTTAAACTAAACAATAGAGCCCAAATGCTCTGTTGTTGGATCTAAATGATCTTGTTAAATTCATCTTAGTCTAAAATTAGACTAACGTATTCTTAACAAACGTTTAAGTTGATCTTAGTCTCAAATGAGACTAACGTATTCTTAAACCCAACCCCAAACCCAAATCTAAAAAGATACGGATTTGGACTAATCTACGCCCTACGGGCAACAATATAAATTAGTCTCCGTATACAATCCACGGGCAACCAAAAACAAAACAAACACATACAACACGAAGTGACCATCTGGAGAAGGAGAAAGTGGTTACCGCGATGCGGTAGCGTAATTAACAATAGGGGCTTGCGCCTGCAGGGAAGAGCATCCCCACAATCAAAAACCCCTTACAATGAGGGGGAATCTAACGAAGTCTGCTACATCGGCCGCATCCGTCTAAACCTCTGATACACGGTGCCATAAATCAACTTGGAATTTTCGGAGAGGTGGACGGATAGCACCAAATAGCATCTGCCCTCGAAATTCAGGCTGGACGTCCCGGCCGCGTCATTCGGAGGAGAACAGATTCTGGCATGCCCGGTGGGACCACTTCCTCTTTCCATTCCACACTTCATGTGTCTTGTTTCGCGAACAAGTCGCGGTTTGACATGGTTGCCTTTGGATTTGAAGTACTAAGATTTGGTATCTTGCTCTGTGCAGAAAATAGAAGATCAAATGGCTTTCAACTGCACAAGCTGCAACAACGGCAATAACTCTCACTCCGTCCCTGTTGGAGGAGTGACCTACGGGCCTCAGTCGGCCTCCGTTTTTACAATGCCGGTGGACCAGGTGACGCAAGCCCCCACAGGGCTATTCTTCGGGACCATGCTCCCGCCGATTAGCTTCAACGCCTCTGTACCATCGCAATAAGCTCAGAAGAAGTCGGTCTTTGATCGGCTTACCACTACTGCGGCCCCTCTTAAGGAGTCACCCAAACCAAGCGCCTCAGTCTTTAACAGATTGGGCCGAAGCTCCAATGGGCTTGTGAAGAAGCCCGCGATACCGGAAAGGGTTATCCCGAAGAGGATAGCCATTCCTGCTCCTGAAGCCGTCAAAGTGGCTTCTCCTGCTAAGGAGTCGGTCTTTGCAAGACTGACTATTTCGGCTCTCGCTCCAAACGAAGTCACTAAGACTGATCCTGCTCGAAAGTTTGCCTTCGACAGGTTGGTTATCCCCGCTCAACGGACGTCTGTTTTCAATAGACTGGCGCCAATAACAGCACCTGACCAGAACAGGAGGGATGATCAAGCCACCCCTATAGCAGAGCCAGTACCGTCGGCTCGACACGCTCGACGTCGCCACTGGCGCTGGGTAAGAAAGGCTGGGGGCAATTCCCCTTCTGGATTGACTCCGCCAGTTCCAACGGTAGAAATTGATGCTGCTGTTCCAACTGGGAACAGGTTTGAACTACTTAACAGGGTGCGCATGAATTCGCCAACTGCCGTGCTAAAAAAGTCTCCTCCTCCTGTTGAAAAGATCACAAAGGCGAAGCCAGAGCAGCCCCCTCAGCGGCTGTCCTCTAAAGTTTACAAGGTCTGGCATCAAGTCCAAGACTCGATGATTGATCCAGATTACTCCCGCCGACGGAAAAAGATAAAGGTTCGGCAAGAAAAGGACCACCCTGTCATACCGCAGGAGACATCATCTACTCGGGTGCCCGCTGCAACGGCCCTCTCGATTTCGACCGCCCACAAAAGGAGAAGGCCGGAGAAGATCCCTACGACCAATCTCAAAGGCACCGAGCCAAAACGCCCCAAGTCTGGGGGCATAGTGGTCTACACTGTTTATATGGCATCCGAGAAAGAGGATAGCCATATCTCTACGGGTCATCGACCGCTTACGTGATCTATGACAAAAGCCCAGGAGCAGCAACAGAAGCTTCAGGAAATGCTAACGCAAATGGCCGCACTCACTGGGCCAAAAGAAAGCCCAGAGGCGTCATCAGAGCAGCGTCATGAACAGGAAACCGATGCTGACTTCCTTCGCAAAATCCTTGAAAAGAAGGACAGAGAAGCAGCGGAACAAGCGGCCAATATAAAACGAATGGCGCTTCTCTTCCAAGACATGGTCGTGATGGTGATACAACCAGATCCTCCGGCTGAAGACCCTCCGATTGTCCTTGAAGATGACAGAGGGGAGACATCGAACTCTCTTCCGGCTTGTTCAGCAGCCAAAGAGGAGACCATCTCAAAAGCCTCCCTGGATGATTACATCGCTCAGTAGATACGAGTTCATCAGGAGAATGAAGCGGCTGGGGAAATTGTTAAGACTGGATGACCCTATCCGGGTTGGTACAACTAAATAAAGTACTCGCCGGGGTATACGATCCCTAATTTCCATGTATATAAGGGGACGGGGAACCCGCACCAACATGTTGCTCAATTTAGTTCCTTGTGCGGTAATACTGCAGGTGATGATAAACTACTGCTCCGCCAATTTGTTGGCAGCTTGTCGGAGACAACATTCGAGTGGTATTCGGAACTCCCGAATGACTCTATCAAGACATTTGAAGAGATGGAGCTGCTATTCACCCAACATTTTGAGAGCGCTAGCGAACGTACCCAATCACGCCGTTGATCAATGCCGGGGTGAAGTCGGGAGAAACTTGGGTCCAGTACGCGATACGGTGTCGGAGTCTATGGTCGATGTGCGAACAGCGCATCGAAGAGGCTCCTGTAGTGGGCATGTTTGTGGGAACCCTCGATCCGTAGGCAACCATATCACAATGCACGATGTTCTTCAAGCTGACCACCTTCAAGACCTTGATTGATAAGCTGGACCAAATGGACCAGATGGGTCATAAGCCTTCCTTTTCAAAGACAGAGCCGCGGAATGAAAAGGGCAAAGGGAAAGCGACCTTTGTCGCCAATGCTCAACAACAGCTGAGAAACTTAAACCGGTTGTTCGTCAAAGCAACGTGCGTCCACGCCAATCCTTCGAGGAGAGACTGGGACGTCCCTACTCGTTTCCGTGGGAGAAAACAAAGAGACTGTTCGAGCTGGCAGTGCGCAACAGGCTCATCAATCTGCCAGATCCTAGACGTCCTCTGTAGCCCGGCGATGCTAACAATCCCAATTACTGCCCTTACCACCGATTAGTAAGCCATCCAATTGAAGATTGCTTCGTCTTTAAAGGCTGGATTGAAGACCAATACCAACAGGGTAAATTCGCACTGTCCGAGAATTGAAAAGTAAGCCCGCCTCAACCGCACGCTTTTAAAAGGAGGACACACCCGGGGCATCGTGCTCTTTTGTTGAAGAAGCTCCATGGGAGGTCGCTCTTTCAGCCAAGACAAAAAAGATGCCGAAAGATCTTCAAACATGCCCGGCGATCAGGTGGAAAAATTAGTTAGAACTTGAGATCGTCGAGGGAATGCTGAAGCCGCGCCCGATGCCAAAAATTGGTAGCGATAATCAAAACGCTCAGGCCCAGCCGTCAAAGTCTTCGAAGAAAAAGAAGAAAACCAAAAAGCTCGTGAAGCCTGCTGACAAGCGCACGGACCTGCAAAAACACATCGACGTGCTGGAAGAATATAAACAGAAGGTGCGAACCCCGGTCACGCTCCAAGATTTTCTTGACCACATCCTTGAGGACAGAGACAATGATAATAATGGGGGAGAGGACCCGGCAGATGAAACTGAGGGCTATGTGGCAAGCTGCCACATGATCTCTCACTCATCGATGGATGGTGAAGAAGCACCTGATGCAAAGAAACTGGGGGCAGATCCAGAACCGGAATCAAAACCCTTGGAATTGTCTGACAAGATCATCGACCTACGGTTGAACGAAGCCCGTCAGAAGAGCAAGGATGATCGAGAACGCAAAATGGATATATTCGAAAAGGCCAGGAGTCAGAATCAATTTAAAGAAGTCATGGGTCATGAAATACCCCAACCAGATCAAAGCACTTCTGTCGCCAGCAAAAACAGGTTCGATGGGAATGAAGTTGCCACCCTCCGAAGGAAACACTCCTGATGGGATACACCATGACGAAAGGGATGCACATCCAAACTACTGCTTGTACCATCGAAGGACCACGCACCCTACTGAGGAATGCAACGCCTTTAAAAATTGTTGGCAGAGATACGTTGCTCATCAACAGCAGTTTAAGCGGATGAAGCGCAAAACTAATCGAGAACAAAGGAGCATGACAGATGAGCGCAGAAGAACTGCCGGCAACTGTCACATGGTTGACAGCAAGGGACCGCAAGTTCCTACCTTCGGGAGCGATTTTGATGAAGAAATACCCCTTGGCCCTATCTTCAAGGAATCTACCTCCGAAGCAGTAGAAATGAAGACCTGCGAGAACATCCAGTTGCGTAATCGCACACTACCCGAAAAGAATCTCGGACCCGCAAACAAGAGATCGAACAAAAAGGATAAAGGGAAGGAAAAAGTCCCTGAGGATATTTCCCTCGATGATTGAATCGTCGAAGAGCTGGAGCCAAGGACCCGCCCAAGAAAAGCAAGGTAGATTATAACGTTCTAGCACACCTGAGAAGGATTCCTTCATAGCTGAGCATTCTCAATGCCCTTCTGCTGTCTAAAGAGGTGCGAGGTTCCCTAATCAAAGCGTTACAAGACCCCGAACAGTTTCAAGCTTTCCTCATAGAAGAAAAGATGAAGGACGAGTTGGAAGAATTTCACACAACCGACATCACCTTCAGCGGCGAAGATCTTCTCATCGGGACATGCGAGCATAACCGTCCCTTGTATGTCACCGAATACTGTCATGACATCAAGATAGGAAAAATCCTGGTTGACAATGGGTCCTCCGTCAACCTTCTCAATGTAAGGGTATTGAAGGAGATATGCATAAGCGTTCAACATCTCGCTCGGGATAAGATCACCATCTCCTGCTTCGACTCTCAGTCATCACGGACGCTAGGGTCTGTGATATTGACGTTACGCATTGGGCTACTCGTCACTGATATCAAGTTCCACGTCATTGACGCCAAGGCTTGCTACAACGCTTTGCTCGGCTGGCCTTGGTTACACGAGTACAACATTATCCCTTCTACACAACATCAGTGTATGAAGTACTTCAAAGATGGTCTCGAGTATACTGTGACGGTGGAACTAAAACCTATTCTCCATGAACGAAGTCCGCAAATATGAAGATGCCAAATACTTCCTGCTAGATTTTGAAGACACAGAAAGATGTCGCAAACTGGAGAGCAAAAAAAAAGCTATCACCACCATTCCGGTCTTCGGGAGCGATACCGAGGAAGACGAAGAGATAATCTATTCCGGGCTACCCCAATACACCAAGCTGGGACCGTCCATCCCTATATTGATCTTCGACAGTGACTCTGAAGATGAAATCAATGCAGCATTCTCTGCTCGGCCATCAATACAAGTCTTCGTTGGCGATGATCGAAGTTTTCAAATTGCCATGGTTCCACAAGAGCATTACAAAGAGCTCGATGCACTTGAAACCTATAGCGTGCAGGAACTGCAGACGTTCAACGTCCCTCCCATGCGAAAAGATGAAAAGGCGATCCTCTTTTATCAATCCACGGAAACCAAAGTGGAGAAAGAAGTCTGGCATGGTGTCGATTCGACACTTGACAGACTTCAGCCCATCCGACTTCCCAGATACTACACAGAAGGATTGAAGAAGCTGTTGAGGCACCAAGGTGTATTCTTTAAACAGACTGCTCGACAAGCTCAGCTCTACAATAAGATTTGGAACGTCCCCGGAACTCAGCGAAAATTGCCCACCTGGAGAATGGAAATGATCGGGCTTCGATATATTAGATCCAAGAAACGGGAGCGAGTCCATGGCAGTTACGTCATACATGACTTCGATGAAGAAGAAGATGTTCTGTTAAAAGACGCTAACTCTGAACCAAAACGAGGTCCCGCCATGAAAATGCCAAGTCCGTCGTTTGAAGAACAGATGGACAAGCTAATAAGGGAAGAGGGTCAAAGGGTTCGGGATGATCATAACCACGAAATGGTCATCTACGAGAAAGCCAGGACGCAACGCCTCCTTCAGCAGGCTACAGAGAATGACGATGCCCTTCGTTGCCAGTTTGTCATACAGAAGACCCGACGCAAAAACAAAATCAAACTGAAGAACGGAAAAAACGTTCGACAGCAACGAAGCGGATCCAAGAAGTCACGCGATCGAAAATCGAGCAGTCGAGATCCGTCTCTTATAAAGAAGATGAGTCGAGCATATTCTTTCCCCCAAGAAAAGACAAAGAAAATCTTCGACCTCGTCATGAAACATCAGATGATTACGCTCCCGGAGTCCAAGCACCCCGATCGAGCAAATGGGGTTCATCACTCAGACTATTGCTCCTATCACCGAGCGATAGGACATCCTATTGAAGACTGCTTCACATTCAAAGACTAGGTTGAAGACCAGTATCAACTCGGCAGATTCGCTCTATCCAACAGTTGGAGGGTAAGTCCGCCACAGAAGCATGAATCAAAAGCCACTTATGCGATAAGAGTAGAACCAGATCAACATCGGTCTTGGAAACGATCTCGTACCTGTCACGCGATAACGCTGTCAGAAGAAGAACCCGAGAACATGGATGACCTCTCTTGGTGCTTCGAAAACAAGGAAGATGAGTTGGTTTCAGAATTTCCACCGGCGCCGAAAGAGCTGGAAGACGGGATACATACTACTGCAGATGACCTCAGAAAAATCGACTTGGGAATGGCAAACGACCCACGGCCGACGTTCGTCAGTGAATTGTTGTCTGAAGAAAAGGTGGCTATGCTCAAAGACGTGCTCATGCAGTATAAAGACTGTTTCGCATGGAACTATTCCGAGATGCCCGGATTGGATCTATAAATAGCCGTCTACAAATTGGCGATATCTTCGGACGTCAAGCCAATCAAACAAGCACCGAGAAGAATGAGGCTTGAACTTGAAATGAGCATCAACGCCGAGGTCAAGAAGCTAATCGACTCCGGATTCATCCAAGAGGTTCAGTATCCTGACTGGATTGCCAACATCGTCCCAGTGATAAAGAAAAATGGGACGGTGCGCATATGTGTGGAATTCCGGGATCTCAACAAAGCTTGCCCGAAGGACGACTTTCCAGTACCGGTCACCGAGTTGATGATAGATAATAAGTCCGCTCACGAAGTTTTCTCCTTCACGGATGGCTCATCAGGATACAATCAGATAAAGATGCATCCCGAGGACCAGAAGCATACCGCTTTCCGAACCCCTTTAGGCATATTCTGCTACAAGGTGATGCCCTTCGGTCTAAAGAACGCCGGTGCCACCTATCAGAGAGCCATGACGAAGATCTTTGATGACCTTATACACGAGATTGTCGAATGTTATATCGACGACCTTGTGGTAAAAAGCAAATCGCACGAAAAGCATTGGGAGCATCTAAAAATAGTGTTCCAACGCTTTCGGAAATACAATTTGAAGATGAACCCTCTCAAATGTGCATTCGGAGTCTACTCAGGTAAATTCCTAGGATTCATTATACGACATTGAGGCATCAAAATAGACCCGTCAAAGATCAAAAAGATTATGGAAATGCCCTACCCATGACCTTTGAAGCAACTGCGGTCTCTCCAAGGGAAGCGCGCGTATATCCGTCGGTTCATAGCTAACCTCTCCGAAAAATGATGCCCCAACAGTCGCTTGATGAAGAAGGGAATCCTGTTCGTCTGGGATCACAAATGCCAAAGCGCACTGGACGAAATCAAGCAATACCTACAGAATCCTCCGTTGTTGACCGCTCCAGTCAAGAGAAAGCCCCTCATTCTGTATACAACTGCCCTTGAAGGTTCCTTAGGCGCGCTATGGGAACAAGAGAATGACCAAGGGAAAGAGAGAGCCATCTACTATTTGAGTCAAGTTCTCCTGGGGGCAGAAAACAACTAACCTCCCATTGAAAAACACTGCCTGGCGTTGATCTTCGCGATAACGAAACTCAGACACTATGCGTTGGCACATGAGGTCCATCTCATATCAAAGGTAGATCCTCTCAAATATTTGATGTCAAAGGCCATATTAACGGGACGACTCGCTAAATGGGCCTTACTCTTAATGGAATTCTCGGTGACATACCGACTCCTCAAAGCAGTGAAAGGCCAGGCCATCACTGACTTCCTCGCTGAGCATCCGATACCTGCCGATTCTCCTTTGAACTGTGAATTGCCCGGCGATCACGTGTTTGACACGATCGACGGGGAGAGAAGAGAGAATGATACTCAGTGGGAGCTCTACGTCGACGGGGCATCTTCCATGAAGAAGCGAAAGCACAGCTCCCCCATAATCAAGTCTGGGATAGGCCTCATCTTCGTGACTCCACAAGGAGGGATAATGCGCTTTGCCTTCTCCTTAACAGAGCCAAGGAAGAAAAATGAAGCCGAATATGAAGCTTTGATAGCAGGTCTTGAGATCGTTGTCGACATGGGAATCGAAAACCTCCTCATACACGGAGACTCCCAGCTGGTTGTTAGCCAAGTAAACGATGACTATCAAACGTGCAAACCAGAGTTGGTAAAGTACGGTGAGAAAGTGCAACAATTGCTGGCTCAAATTCCCACCTATGCCCTGGAAAGCATATCGCGTGTGGAAAATTGCAAAGAGGATGCGTTAGCCAAACTCGCTAAAGAACTGGCTGACGAAAACCTCGATGATGTAAGGATCATGGTACAAAGCCGTCGGGTTCTTGCACCAGCAGAAATATCTCCGGAATCGTCTGAAGAAAAGGAAGCGACCAAGCAAACAACCTTACAAATAAAAGATTAGGAAAATGCTAAGGATTGGAGAGAAGTCTTTATAATTACTTCAAATCCCGACGAACACCTGAAGATTCATCCTCAAGACATCAGCTCATGAAACGAGCTCTGTCTTTCGCCTTCATCAATGATACTCTATACAAGAGATCGTTCGACTCTCAATGGCTAAATTCCTGGGACCGGAAGAAGCAAAGAGATTCGTCCAAGAAACTCACGACGAACTCTACGGCCCTCATCAAGCCGGGCCAAAGATGAAGCTGAAGATCAAAAGGATGGGCTACTATTGGCCCACGATGATCCAGGATTTCCTTGAATACGCGAAGCAGTGCCACTCGTGCCAAATTCATGGGGACTTTATCTACCAGCATCCAAATCCACTACATCCAACGATGGCTAGCTGGCCGTTCGAAATGTGGAGAACCGACATAATCGGGCCCATCGAACCAACATCGTCCAGAGGACATTGATTCATTTTTACGACAACTGATTACTTCTCTAAATGGGCAGAAGCAGTACCGCTGAGGGAAGTGAAGATGGAGAATATTCTCCATTTTTTCAAGACACATGTCATCTATCGGTTCGGCACTCCGCGACGGATTATCTCCGATAACAGGCCGGCCTACAGAAGCCATAAAATCAGCCGCTTCGCACAACAGCATAACATAGACCGGAGATACTCTTCGGTCTATAATCACCGAGCTAACGGTCTAGCTGAGGCTTTCAACAAGACTTTGACGAAGTTCATGAAAAAGACGGTGTCCAGAAATAAGAGGGATTGGTACGAGAGACTGCATGAAACTCTCTGGGCATATCGAACTACATTCAAAACGGCCATAAGCATAACGCCATATGCATTGGTATTCGGCGCTGAAGCAGTACTCTTCTTGGAGATAGAGCTACCCTCCTTACGAGTGGCAGTTCATTACGAGCTAACGGACGAAGAGAATGGTCATCTTCGGCTTGAGGAGCTTGATGCCCTCGACGAAACTCGGCTCATGGCGCAGCAAAACTTGGAAGCTTACAAAGCAAAGATGACGCGTTCATATGAGAGATTGACTAGGCCGAGAACATTCCGCCAAGGCGAACTCGTGCTAGTGATCAAGAGACCCATGATCCCCAATTGTGCCAAACGGGGGAAATTCGACCCGAACTATTAAGGCCCGTACATCATAGACAAAGTTTACCAGGGTGGATCCTATCTCCTCATGGACTTGCATGGAGAAAGACCCTTCATGCCAATAAACGATCGATTCCTGAAAAAATACTATGCCTAACGAGTCACGTCCTAGGTCAACGATAGATGACGATGCCTATGTCTGCTCGCTATCTTCCTAAGCCCAAACTATATAAGTAGTAGCCGGCAAACGGACCGAAATGTCCTAAAACTAACGACGGACCAAAACGCCCTTAAACTAACGATGGACCACTATGTTCTAAAACAGGCTATTGACCGAGACGTCTAAAAACTACAACGGACCGCAGCATCCCAAGGCTGACAAAAAAAATATAAAAATAGAAGAAAGAAAACGATATGTCCATAAGCGAGATGGGTACAGATGAAAACCCGAAAGGGCTCCGTGAGTAAAAATAGCAGGGCTACCGACGAGTTTTGTGAAAACCCGAAAGGGCGCAATCTCGTTAAAAGACACTTGTAAGGTCCTCTCGACCTTGTGAGGAGAAAATACCGCGTGAGATCCTTACGACTCACAAGGGAGCAACACACATAGGGATCCCCACGATTCCTAAGGAGAAATTACACTTATGAGATCCTCACGACTCATAAGGAGAATTCCCCTTTGAGACCCTCACGGTTCATAGGATTCAAAAGCCTTAAGCTACAAGGATCTGAACCTGTTCTTAAGCCATCACAATCTCCAATGCTGCCCTACAAGCGGTTCAATATTAACCCTTGTATACAATCCACGGGCACGAATAAACATTTCCCTAATAGAGTCCTACCACTAACGAGGGATATCTTCATATGGCGAACGACACTTATAAGTCCACTCGACTTATAAGGAGAAAGCACTCTTGTGAGATCCTTACGAATTATAAGAGACCATACACTTAAGAATCCTTACGATTCTTAAGGAGAAAACGCACCTACGAGATCCTCATGACTCGTAGGGAGAAATACCTTTATGAGACCCTTACGGCTTATGAAGTCAAAAGCCTTAGTCGACAAGATCTTTGTTTCCCCCAATCAGAGCAAAGCTCTGTTCAAAATTTCAAATTTTGAAATGAAACAGCGCTTCATAGTAGCGCCAGCGCCGAGAGAGTCAAAGACTCTTAGGCAGCGCTCACGTGCAAAGCACATGAGCGCTAGCGCTAAAATCGCTGCACTCTAAGCAGCGCACTACGTGCAAAGAACGTAAGAGCTAGTGCTAAGTGCGCTGAACTCTAAGCAACGCACCACGTGCAAAGCACGGGAGCGCTAGCACTGGACTCTAAGCAATATAATATACAACGCCAAGGGCGAGGATCAAAACTCAAAAGGAAACTCAAAACAACAAGAAATCCATAAAAATACAACGCGTGACTCTAAGGTCGAAAGAATAATATCACTGGTCTCTATCTCTGAAATAAAATACATGTTTGGTTGATGGAATTTACTATTAGTGTATATGCCCTAGGGGCCATTATTGTATCATACTAGGTTGTATATTACTTAATGGAAGCTTGGGATATTCACAGTTGTATATAACAGTCTTGCTAAAAATGGTAGTATGCTACTTGGTTTGTGTCTACTTTAATATGTTTCTTGTAACGTATCACTTATAAATATTAGTTGTGCCCATAGGATCTTTTCTTGATTACCAGCATTGTGATGGAAATCACACTAGTGGGGGCTGGGTAGTCTGTAAGCAACATCCTATACATATCCCTGGTCGTTGGATTATCGAGATAGGGCATCGATATTCCGGAGTAGACTAAATGTGTACGCTTCTCATCCTAGTTGGGGAGATGGTCTGTCCCAAAGCCATCAGTACGTTGTACTGGAGATAGTATACAGGTGCTCGTTACGTTACGGGTACACCGGACAGGACTCACATGGGAACTGATTGGTTGGTATTATACCCATCGTCAACAGTTCCCAGGTGACATGAGTACAGCATAGTCCACAGACTTGACACTGTTATTTCGCCTCGAGTGTGTCCCACTGTTCTTAGATTGCTACCCTACCACGGCTCAAAGGAGTCGTGCAAACAGGTAGCAGTTGGGTGCAGTCCCGAGCACTTGGAGGCAGTGGCGGTTAGACGTGATTCGTCTCTCCCAGTATTGGGAGATGATATCGCGCTGTGTCAGAGAACCATTACGCAAAGTCCCTGGCCAGGGCAAGCGAGATTTACTGGTAGATTCCAGTAGTTTCTCAGGGTGTAATGGGCTACGCTCCGATATAACTTATACCGCTCTTAGGGGACTGACACTTGCCGCCCCTTAGGCTCGATATGCGATAGTCTTAGACGAACAGACCGGACTGTACGGAGATTGTCACATCAGGCTCAGTAGGAGTTCGGATGGTTTTCTTTATCGGCCTTCTTATCGACATCTACTTGGGGACCGTTACGTACAGCTAGTGCCGTTTGCGGTCTGTGGTTAAACCCACTGCCAGCGTAGTGTCGAGTCTTTAGAGTCCCACACAGAGAGTTTCCCTGCTCCAGGCGAAACGATATAGAGGTCGTATGGCTTTACGACAAGGGTTCGGACGCATACGTGTGTTTACGCACGTACGACGTTCGGACAGTTTTTACTAGTCGGCTTTTGTTTAAGCCAGTTTCTAGTATCAGGTTATTGGATTTATACAGTCTAAAGTTTTTCCGTGTTTTCACGGATTGGAGGAGCGTTCTTGTAATTTTCCGGGAAGCTTCTAGAAGCATGGTGACTTGGGGGTTAAGGTGGCATAAGCATTTATTGCTTAATGACTCATTTGTATGATTCATCCATGGAGTTAATGCTTCATTTATGAAGATAATGACTCATGAGATGAATCACACAAGGTGAATGCATCAACCATGATGATTAATCATATATATTATTTATTTTATAAATTGTTATGGTTGATATATTCTAATGAGTTCATTTTTCAATATCATTCTCATCACCACCTTCTCTCTCCTCAAGCTCTTTCATTCTTGAAACCCTAACCCTAACCTCTCATGTGTTGAGATCAAGGGTTAGCTAGACTAATACATCCATAACCTCACTCTATATCCCCTAGGTAGCTTAGATTAGCACTTTGAGCGACCTAGTTATCTCAAGTTAGAGATCAAGCTTGAAGTAGGAGCTCTCGGGTGGATCATCTTTGTTTCGAGGAGGCCGTTGAGGTGCCGATGTTCCAAGGAGCCTACGAGGAGTGGAGGACCGTGATGAATACCCGAAGGACAACTAACGTGAGGTATAACTTCGAATCCAAGTAGTTAAACCTTTCGTAGTTTGCTAGTAACGGTTTAGATACGATTCATGCGCTCAAGTCCATGTTACGAAGCTTTGATAATCGTTTTTCATATATTCCACCTCCCCGCAAGTTCGTGGGGTGCGTGACATGGACTTACAGTGGTATCAGAGCCAACTAAACCATTACTAGCTTGTTAGCAACTGATTAGAACTTCGATCGTCAGAAAACGCGAAAACGAAACCCCGGAAATCCCAAGTTTCTATTAATTTTAAAAGTGTCTGAAAAAATATTTGACATACCTTAAAATTCAAAGCAGGGAAATATTAGAAAACTGGGAAAATACGAAGTTGTAACTCGGCTTGATGACCGTGGATCCGCGGCAAGAATGTGCTTTTAGCCGCGGATCCGCGGCGGAGTCAACTCCGAGTTGACTCGGATTTGCTCAGTAATTCCTATTTTTTGGTGTTCTATTTTCCAGTTTGTTCTGTTTCTACCCAGGTTGCTTCTTTGCTGGTTTGCTTTTGGGGTAAACACGGAATATGGTAATCGATCGATGTTCTAAGATATTTGCTAATTGGGTTTTTATCTGTAATGTTTAATGTGTTCGTAAACCTCCCCTAACTTCTAGTATGTCGGTTGGCAGGGGGTTGCACATTTCTGTAATGTTTACTGTTTGTGTATATGGACTTGATAGGAATGTTGTGATAATTAACCGGGGTTTTAAGATGGGTTTAATATTCATTCATTCAATGTAATTGTAATATGATGTAATATTCTTTTGCGGGGCACATCCAGGTTGCGGTTGTAGCCACCGTTGTATTGTTTCTTTTTACTGTTTTTTGCTCCTAGGATAGACCCAAGGCGGGGTACACAAACTATCGGGTACTTTGAAGTGTTTAGTGGCCTACTCACTTTGTTGAGGGAGACCGCTTCACTTCGGGTACTTGGTGGGTAGTTTGCCGTACCCGTAGGGGTCTAGGGTGGGGTAATGGCTATTCATCACAACTGTGTAATCCGTCTTTTATTGCAGGCTCAAAGCAAATGCGGATTACTAGTCTATCCAATAAAGTTCATCAGTGATCTGGAATACTTATTATTACGTCTGAAAAATGTACAATATCTATATATGATAGCTATTAGACGTCACTTATGTTTTACACCCGCGCTAGCCCAGCCCCCGCTCTGTCGTTAGTTAAGTAACCTAACAGGTGATGACGGGACCCCGTGGCGAATGCGGATGGCATAAGAGGACGTGGTATTTTCGTTGTATCCTGCAATGATAGGATTAATGATGGGATGCATTATTATAATGCAAAGGAAATAAACCAAAGTTTAATCGTTGGAACAAATTTAAAAGAAACCACTCGGTTATTTTAAAAGATCAGAATTTTTGATTGCGGAGCTTTAACCACTCCTTTTAAAAAGTATCAGGTTCCTTCGATTATATCGAGTTCACTACGTTCACGGTTTTGCCAAAACTATTCGTATCCCTCCGTCATTTCATTTGGGTATTCAGTAGTATTCAAGCTATGTATTTTGACCTAACGCCAAAGCATAGTGTTTGGTAGCTGCTGGGTATTCATTTGTTGCATAGATAGATGTGTTAGTTTGGGACAGTCGTATTATCATTTTGGCCTAACGTCAAGGATATATACGGATGGGTTCAAATTAACAAGGACAATGATGGGTAGAACTTGACATGTGACTTATGACATTTTGACCTAACGCCAAGGTCATAAGAGCATGGGGCAAAAATATATATCGGAAATTTCTAAAGAAACTGAAATTTGCAGACAGAGCATACCATTTTGGAGTTTGATGAATGTTGGTAGGATTCCTTCAACATTTTCATACGATGATATTTTGGATCCCGATCCTACTTTGAGTACATGCTACTTATCAGGAGATTCGTCACTTAACGATCAATGCTATAAACTAAGTAGGTGCTTAGAAAGGTGTCAGCGGGGCTACGCCCCCAGAGAAAAGCGGTTATTTAATTAAGGAACTTCGCGAAAGCGTTGGAAAACCTCCCTCGAAGTATCGACACTGACCTGGCTGAACGGTTAAGCAAGTATTGTACGGTGAGAATAGTCCTGGCTAATTCTTCTTTTATGGTTTGAGGAGGGATTCGAGAAACAGTGGGAGCCATCCTGTTTAGATAAATTAAACCACTCTAAACTTGCAAGAGTATCATGCTAATAGTATTTTCTTCTCTCTCTTAAATTGCAGCGACCTTGTGACCACACATAGGTTATATCTAGATAACAAATTGACTGAATCTGACTTATATGACTGGCAAAGGTCTGTCTAGATGTCCATTGCCTATGACAAGCTGGACCACCCTATTACTACTCAAGATCCCGCCGTCCCAGGTCCAGTTTCCACTGTCGTGGATATGGATATCCGTCAGACAAGGGAAAAAGATAAAGCGAAAGCTAAGTGCCTCAAGTTAGCTTAAGTTGATGGTGTATACCAGAAGCAGCACGAGAAGATAGACTTAGTTTTCATCTTTCTCCATAACAAAGATTTATATGGAGAGCAATCTCATATCACAAGATATGAAACCTCGAACGAATTAATTCAAGCGAGGTTAGCTGACGGGTCATCTGTAGGGGACAACGTCCTTACAATGACTAGCTATATTGATGAGCTCACGGACCTGAAGACCACGTCGGAGAACGGGTCAGATACTGACCTGATTCTACAGTCTCTACCTTCTACCCTGAAGGAAACCAGGGAAGTAGAAGGAAAGAGAAGGGCAAAAGTTTCGGGACTGGATATAGTAAAAGAGGGACGTTCCTATTGTTATGGGATTGGGTATAGGCAGAAAGATTGCAGGGCTTTTGAAGCCAGTAGCCAGGATACGAAACATGTTGTGGCTTCGACTTCGGGTGTGTTTGTAATAGAGAACTGTATGTCAATTAACCCTACTTCCTGGGTATTGGATACCGGGTCAGGAACTCACATCTGTAATTCTTTACAGGCTCTGAGAAACCGTAGGGTTATCAGGATAGGTGACATGACCCTCACGGTTGCTAACGGAATGAGCATGAATGCTGAATCCGTAGGGGAATATCATCTTGGACTGACAACTGGGAAGATATTGATTCTACGTAACTGTTTTTATGTACCAGGTACGACTTGTAATATCATATCTGTATCCTTACTTTCTAAAGAAGGATATGATTTTACATTCGTAAGTGATGTAGTTCACATCCACCTAAATCAAGTTATGATTGGGTCAGGTACATTAAAAAACGGGATATACGTATTAAATCAAGCTCAAATTTTCAGTGTCCAGAACACACTTAAAAGAAAGTCTCCGGAATTAAATCAGGCTTTCTTATGGTATTGTAGACTAGGTCACATCAATGAGAGAAGGTTGACTAAGTTACATAGAGAAGGATATTTGAATCTGTTCGATTATCAATCGTATGCTACTTGTGAATCTTGTCTCATAGGAAAGATGACAAAGACTCCGTTTACTGGACACGGAGTAAGAGCAAGCGAGCTCTTGGGACTCGTACACAGTGACGTGTGTGGTCCAATGTCTACACATGCGCGAGGTGGTTATTCCTACTTCATTACTTTTACGGATGATTTCTCTAGGTATGGATATGTCTTCTTAATGAAGCATAAATCCGAGGCCTTTGAGAAATTCCAATAATACAAGAATGAAGTGGAAAACCAAACCGACAAAAGTATCAAGACACTGAGATCTGATCGAGGTGGTGAATACTTAAGTGCCGAGTTCCTAGGTTACTTAAAAGAGAATGGAATTCTCTCTCAGCTTACTCCTCCATACACACCACAAAACAACGGTGTATCAGAAAGGAGGAATCGAACCCTATTGGATATGGTTCATTCCATGATGAGTAAGGCTGAGTTACCCTGATCTTTTTGGGGTTATGTGCTAGAATCGGCAGCGTATATTTTGAACATAGTTCCTACTAAGACTGTGCCTACCACACCATATCAGATGTGGAGTGGAAAGAAACCCTATCTTCAGTATCTGAAGATTTGGGGATGTCCGTCTTTTGTTAAAAAGCAGCATGCGGACAAGCTCGAGGCACGATCAGTACAGTGTAAGTTTGTGGGATATCCAAAGAACTCCAGGGGATATCTATTCTATTACGCAGAGGAATAAAAAGTTTTTGTTTCTCGTAATGCCCATTTTCTAGAAAATCAGTTTTTAGAAAAGGAAACAAATGGGAGCGAAATAGAACTGGAAGAAATTCCAGAACCACAAACTACAACTGAAAGTATGGTAGAACCAGAGGTTTCAGAAGAAAAGGACATACCAGCGCCTATCCGCAGGAGTAGTAGGCAATCTTATCCGCCCGAGAGATACTACGGTTTTCTCATAGACGGGGATAGAGAGGATTGTACTATTGACTATGATGAGCCTACTAGCTTCCAGCAAGCCATTCAGAGTGGTGACTCAGTAAAATGGCTGGATGTAATGCGGACCGAAATGGAGTCCATGTACACTAACAAAGTATGGACTTTGGACATTGCTCCAGATGGGGTAAAACCCGCAGGATGCAAATGGATCTTCCAAAAGAAGATTGGTGTAGACAGACAGGTTGAAACCTATAAGGCTAGACTTGTTGCAAAGGGTTTCCGTCAAAGACCTGGTTTGGACTATGACGAAACCTTTTCTCCAGTGGCTATGCTCAAATCCATTAGGGTCCTTCTTGCTATTGCTGCCTTCCACGATTATGAGATCTGGCAGATGGACGTAAAGACGGCTTTTCAAAATGGTAATTTAGAAGAGTGCGTTTATATGGATCAGCCAGAAGGATTCATTCAGAGTGGGAGCAGCGGTAAAGTATGCAAGTTGCTTAAGTCCATTTATGGACTAAAGCAGGCATCGCGGAGTTGGAACATCTGTTTTGATGATGCTGTCAAAGAATTCGACTTTATCTAAAATCCAGATGAACCTTGCATATACAGTAAGAATGTAGGGAGAGCTGTAGTATTCCTCGTCTTATACGTGGATGATATTCTCCTAATAGGAAATGATATTCCTATGTTACAGTCAGTCAAAGGATTCTTATCACAGAAATTCTCCATGAAAGACCTGGGTGATGCCACCTACATTCTGGGGATCTGGATCTATCGTGATAGATCAAAAAGGATGTTGGGACTTTCGCAGTCTAGGTACATAGACACCATAGTGAAAAGATTCAGTATGGATGATTCTAAGCGCGGTAACCTACCGGCTTGTCACGAAATCTCCCTCTCCAAAGAGATGTCTCCCAAGACTGATTTGGAAAGGGATCGCATGTCGATTATACCCTACGCTTCTGCGGTAGGCTCTATAATGTATGCGATGTTGTGTACCAGACCAGATGTAGCATACGCATTGAGCGTAGCAAGCCGGTATCAAGCAAACCCAGGGGAGAAGCACTGGATAGCCGTAAAGAACATTCTCAAGTTCCTAAGGAGGACTAAGGAGATGTTCTTAGTGTATGGCGGAAAAGACCTCCAGATGGAGGCCTTTGCCGACTCCAGCTTCCAGAGTGACAAGGATGACTTCAAATCCATGTCGGGTTATGTCTTTACCCTCAATGGAGAAGCGGTCTGTTGGAAGAGTTCCAAGCAGGAGACCGTTGATGACTCTGCAATGGAAGCGGAGTACATAGCTGCTTGCGATGCCGCAAAAGAATCAGTCTCGATGAACAAGTTCCTCATAGAACTTCAGGTGGTTCCTACCAGTATTGATCCAATACCTCTGTATTGTGACAACAACAGCGCTATAGCTTTAGCGAAGGAACCCAGGTCCCATCAGAAGTCCAGACACATCTTAAGGCAGTATCACCTGATCAGGGAGATCGTTGATCGCCGGGAGATCGAGGTGAAGAGAGTAGAGACGGAGAATAACATTGATGATTCATTCACAAAGGCCATTCCTCAGACGCAGTTCGAGAGGCTACGCGAGATGATAGGTCTACGATATACCAGCTCATGGCCCTAGTTCAAGTGGGAGATTGTTAGTGTATATGCCCAAGGGGTCATTATTGTATCATACTAGGTTGTATATTACTTAATGGAAACTTGGGATATTCACAGTTGTATATAACAGTCTTGCTAAAAATGGTAGTATGCTACTTGGTTTGTGTCTACTTTAATATGTTTCTTGTAACGTATCACTTATACATATTAGTAGTGCCCATAGGATCTTTGCTTGATTACCAGCATTGTGATGGCAGTCATACTAGTGGGGGCTGGGTAATCTGTAAGCAACATCCTATACAGGTCCCTGGTCGTTGGATTATCGAGATAGGGCATCGATATTCCGGAGTAGACTAAGTGTATACGCTTCTCATCCCAGTTGGGGAGATGGTCTGTCCCACAGCCATCAGTACGTTGTACTGGAGATAGTATACAGGTGCTCGTTACGTTACGGGTACACTGGACAGGACTCACATGGGAACTGATTGGTTGGTATTATACCCATCGTCTGTTAACAGTTCCCAGGTGACATGAGTACAGCATAGTTCGCAGACTTGACACTGCTACTTCGCCTCGAGTGTGTCCCACTGTTCTTAGATTGCTATCCTACCACGGCTCAAAGGAGTCGTGCAAACAGGTAGCAGTTGGGTGCAGTCCCGAGCACTTGGAGGCAGTGGCGGTTAGACGGGATTCGTCTCTCCCGGTATTGGGAGATGATATCGCGCTGTGTCAGAGAGCTATTACGCAAAGTCTCTGGCCAGGGCAAGCGAGATTTACTGGTAGATTCCAGTAGTTTCTCAGGGTGTAATGGGCTACGCTCCGATATGACTTATACCGCTATTAGGGGACTGACGCTTGCCGCCCCTTAGGCTCGATATGCGATAGTCTTAGGCGAACAGACCGGACTGTACGGAGATTGTCACATCAGGCTCAGTAGGAGTTCGGATGGTTTTCCTCATCGGCCTTCTTATCGACATCTACCTGGGGACCGTTACGTACAGCTAGTGCCGCTTGTGGTCTGTGGTTAAACCCACTGCCAGCGTAGTGTCGAGTCTTTAGAGTCCCACACAGAGAGTTTCCCTGCTCCAGGCGAAACGATATAGAGGTCGTATAGTTTTACGACAAGGGTTCGGACGCATACGTGTGTTTACGCACGTACGACGTTCGGACAGTTTTTACTAGTCGGCTTTGGTTTAAGCCAGTTTCTAGTATCAGGTTATTGGATTTATACAGTCTAAAGTTTTTCCGTGTTTTCACGGATTGGAGGGGCGTTCTCGTAATTTTTCGGGAAGCTTCTAGAAGCATGGTGACTTGGGGGTTAAGGTGGCATAAGTATTTATTGCTTAATGACTCATTTGTATGATTCATCCATGGAGTTAATGCTTCATTTATGAAGCTAACGACTCATGAGATGAATCACACAAGGTGAATGCATCAACCATGATGATTAATCATATATATTATTTATTTGATAAATTGTTATGGTTGATATATTCTAATGAGTTCATTTTTCAATATCATTCTCATCACCACCTTCTCTCTCCTCAAGCTCTCTCATTCTTGAAACCCTAACCCTAACCTCTCATGTTTTGAGATCAAGGATTAGCTAAACTAATACATCCATAACCTCACTCTATATCCCCTAGGTAGCTTAGATTAGCACTTTGAGCAACCTAATTATCTCAAGTTAGAGATCAAGCTTATAGTAGGAGCTCTCGGGTGGATCATCTTTGTTTCGAGGAGGCCGTTGAGGTGCCGATGTTCCAAGGAGCCTACGAGGAGTGGAGGACCGCGATGAAGACCCGAAGGACAAGTAACGTGAGGTATAACTTCAAATACGAGTAGTTAAACCTTTCGTAGTTTGCTAGTAACGGTTTAGATACGATTCATGCGCTCAAGTCCGTGTTACGAAGCTTTGATAATCGTTTTTCATGTATTCCGCCTCCCTGCAAGTTCGTGGGGTGCATGACATGGACTTACATTTACTAGATACAACTGAATAATATTATACAAAGTATAATGATGGGTACGATACCAATGAACCCACCTACTAGCAAGTCACCCGAAGGAAGCAGTGCCAGCAAAGCCGTAATGAAACCTGTACGGCAAAACCTGCAAGAAACTGTGGCACAACGGCGGTGAATTGCCAACTCGTGAGTAGAAAAACATCTACGAACAGAAATCGCATGAACAACGCAATCCTAGGTCATAAGATCATAATATATCCTCAAATATATAACATGCAGCCTATAACAATGGCTAGGGTAAATATCTAACCCGGGTGTAATCCCATGTGCCGGTGTCAGTGCCTCAGGTAGCAATATATCATATGGATGATGTATGAATGCATGAAACAGAATGCATGTACTGAAGAAAACTGCTTTCATAAATTAGTGAGATTTCTGTATCTTTTTAAAAACGAGGTATTATAAATGAAATCAGCATAAACAGTGCCTAGCATTGACACAAAACAAATATCTAAATATCTCGATATCTCTGTGTCGCAATCTCTGTACCTCAATATCTCAAATATCTCTGTATGTCTCAATCTCACTATTTAGGGCGTCGTCAGTCCAGACCGGCCCCTACCATCAATCTCAAGACCATGACGGTATCCTCCGGATATCCGACGCGTCGGGTAATATCACCGGTAGGTAGTGCTCCCCTGCCAGGCTCAACGCCATCATCTGTGATCCTCTTGCCCCGGGGTACCGCACCGGGTCCACCATGTACCCGAAACGGTTCCTCCACTCCTCGAACTCGGGTCTCGAAATCCATCAGCAAACTCATGGTGGACGACTCATACAACATGGGAAAACCGCACTTTTTATTTTAAAGAGAGAAAAGAAGTTTATATAAGTTTTGCGGTTTTCCCCCAAATCCAGAAAATCTCATGGAAATCCGAATCCAAATCCTCAATAGCATGTAAACAGTGAATATAGGCATAAAAATCCATGAATGCGGCATAACAATGAATAATAACATGCATGAAATAACAAGTAATAACTACAATGTCTAATCTAGCATATAAGGCAAGTACACTAATATCATGTCTAAATTATTAGCTAACAACCTATGTCAATGCAATAGTATTTCTAAAGTGTACGTGGCATGGCAATTACCGATGAAGATGTGTGTGAGCCGGCAAGTAAGTGTACGTGGTACATACGCATCATCGGTAATGGTGTTAGTGTCCTAACAGCATGATATCAACAATGCAAATAGGAATCACAATATAAGTATGCGGTGCGGAGCAAACAGCAATAATGAGCGGGAGCTAAATACTAGACACAAGATAACAAATCTATATTTAATATAAATTTAGTGTAACAACTACACTAAACTAAAGGCTAAGCTAGCTGGCTACTGAAGGTAAGGAAACCACCTAACCTCTGAGTCGATACATATACCTACATATATATGTTAGTCGGTGATCCTGCCTCAATAATATCACATCTGATACCATATCTATAATCAGACAGTTCCAAGTCAAGAGTGCGGATCAAACATCAATATATGGCTCGTATGTAAATCCGTCGTACGCCACCCCAAATCTGGGTACAGGCCAGTATCACATTCATCAAAATAATCATTTGGTATCGTCTTTATCAAAGATCATAATCCGGGTACTGACCTACGTCTAGTACGATACTAATATCATCAATATAGTCATGATCTGACTGCTGATCTACAGCCTCATACAAACCTATATCATCATCATATATCGTCATAAAGAGGTATATATCGTCTAATGCGACCTATTATGAATATCATAATATATCTTATCTCATATCACGATCACATGTCAACCATTCAATGTATAACACTATTCACATGTATCGTCGTCCCAAGATCCGCTATAATATCATGATGTATCTCAAGTACGAATCCTGCCATATCACCGTTCTTGCGGTCTCAATCAAATCTTATCGACTCATCTCAAATCCCAAATACTATCCTCAAATCCAGTATGTGAACACATAGTCCCATACCCATGTGAGCACATAACAATATAACCCCATAAAAGCACATATGAAAGAAGAATGTATGTAAGTATGGGTGTGTGTGTGTGTAAATGTGGTGCAACCACTATCCTAGGGTCTCGCAACACTAAACCTATCCAATCACACCTAAAATCTATCTTTATCATCAATAAACTCAATATATGTGTGTATACGTATTCGTATACATCACCACGAACTGCGGAGGTGCTATACGTCATCCACCCGACTTCTCCCCGTAGATATAAATCTACTCACCTGGTCCTCGCTCGCCGGTGCCGACGTCGCCACGCACTTTCTTGTCATCTTGAAGTCCACATGGGGTACCTACATATCATAATGCACCGTATCGCATTAAAACCAAATTTGAAATCGAAATGGCATACGAAAATCAAATCGGCACGCGTATCACGCATAGGTCAAAACCTATCGCCTACGCATGCAAGAATAGCCAAACCACCCCTCGATGTCGATGTACAAACGTCAAACCATCGAGAAAACCCAAACACACTCATTTGCGCATTCACGAACACTAATTATAATATAAAATAGGTTAAAATTTACAAAAACCCCAAACTCACTTTAAAAGCCATTTTTCCGAAAATCTAGCAAGCAAAAATTACCCGTTTTAGTACAAAACTCGACGTTTAAACTAATCTAGCGGCCATAATACTTATTAAATAACTTAAATAAGCCATACAAACCATTTCCACGATTTAATTTCACCAAACCACATACGTTCAAAAAAAACTAGTTTGCAAAAATACCGATTTTAATTCTTTTTAAAGTAAAATTCACAATTTTACAATTAAACTTGGTTTTGCATGGTCCAAAGGCATTAAACCACTTATTATAATATTAATAATGACATGAAACCATAATTATATTTTAATCTAAAGTATTTAATAATTTTCCAAAAACCCTAGTTAGCAAAATAGCTTAATTATGACATTTTATAAGTAATGGTTTGCAATTAACAACTATATTAGATTTCTACATGACTTAAGATGTTAATCCACATCACATAACAATGCACCATTCATCATAACCTAATTCTACAACAAAACCCTAATCTAATCATTCTCTTGAAAACCCACATCTTTCAATTAAACCATAATTAAGCACCTAATAAGCTTCATTAAGGAATTTAAACCAACAATTGAACAATGGGTCAAAAGTTATACCGCACAAACCATGATCAAACTTGAAATCTAGACCTCCAAGATGAAATCCTTGCACAAAGATCCATGCTAAAAGAGATGAGGGAAAATGGGTAGGGCTTTGATTTGAATTTTAGCTTTGATTTTTGATGGAAATGGGTGAATTTTTGATGGAAAAAGAGAGGAAAATTTGGGGCTGTTTTCTGCAGGATTTTTAGCTGAAAGGGAGTGGGAAGAGGTGTGGGGGAGTTGGGGAAAAAGGTCCAAGTCAACCCTCTCAATTTACCATAATACCCTTACCTCAAATAAATATATATAACCCCTTTTTAACCCATTTCCTCACATAAGTTAAGGTAAAAAGGAGGGGGAAGTTTCTGATTTCAGCAGTGTGGGGCCGGCCAAGGGGAGTGAGGGTGAGTGTGAGAGACTTTACAAAAAAAAATTATGCAAAAAGACCCCCCACAAGTCCAAAATTGCAAGTTTTAGTTCAAAAAATTAAAATTTTAGTTTCCTTCGATTATAACTAAATAGAACTTAAAATAAAATACTAAAAATTTATATTACAAACTACATTTTAGTTGACATGATTCTAAAGATTAAAATTAGCCCAAAGAAATTTGTATTTATCGCTAATCTAATGTATTTTTACCGGCTTAAAATAATATTAAAAATTGAAAAATTAGGGAAATTTTTTTTAATGACCAGAATTTTATAAGTAACTCATTAGCTACTAAAAACTAGCAATTACCTATCTAAATTAGGTATAATTAGTCCTGAACTACAAAATAACAAAAAAGACGATTTACGGAAAAACACAAAATTTTCACCGATTTTCGGGAAAACACCAAAACGACTTTTCAAGGTGTTACACTTTCCCAGGAGTCCGGGACTGCTCCAATTGCCGCTCTTTTCTCCTGCGGTTCCCTCTCCTGGCATCGCGAGCGTCACGACAGCTCTCATGGAATCGGGGGACGAAGCTACAGGCGGCAAAACCATCCTCGCAAATGAGATTGAAGAAGTCGTGATGCTAGGCGATGCTCCCGTCGCGGTTCTGGTTGATGACCTGTCTGGTAGGTCTCGGGTCGCTGCATTTTTTTCGTTTCACAATCCTTTCTGATGACATTCTTTTCCTTTCGAATGTAGGTGTGGCAAGCGCTGAGATTGCGATACCTGAAGAAGCACCACCAGTTGCCGCTTTGACAGTCGTTGCCCCTCTGTCCTCTTTTATATCTTCTCAAATGCTGGAACGTATGGGTTTGTGATAAATTTAAATCGGGGACAACATCTTTCGTGTACTGACCATGTATCAGCATGATCTCATAGGAGTTCTTTTTGATCACTTGTATCAGGTGCTGAACCCGCACTTCTCCTTCCAGTCGGAGATTAGTCCGCCCGCTGGTGTCGGTGAGTATCTTTTCTAACCGACGTCCTTTCTTTCTTTGACGGGCAGCCATGTCATTGCTAATTCCTCTTTGCATCACTTGTAGCTTTACAAATTGAAGGAGGGGATGAGGGTATTGCCGTGCTACCAGTACTTCCAGCTCTGCCACCTGTTATAGCCGGTATAGTAGACTCTATTGTTCGTGCATTTTTTTATTTCTTGAGCCGTCATCTGATTATGATTTATTTTGCAGCGGTGACACCGACTCCATCTCCGTTCGAGTCTCGAATCAAAATGCCAGCAGGGCCCTTTTCCAGGCGTCCATCTTCAAAAGGCGCTGTGACCAGTCTGCGTATGTTGGGCGATTACATCGAGGAGCTTGACGCAGAGGCCCCTACATTCACTGCAGATTTTGCTGCCGAGATTAATCCAATGTTGGCGACGCTTGTGAACTTCCATAACGAAGCCGTCGTTGAGTCTTGGGTTAACCACTGTAGAAAGATTGAGGCCTACCTGCACGAGCTTGAGCTTAGGCGTCCTGCTCCTGAGATTCTGGCTGTGAACTCCTAACGAGCTGCTTGCGTCGAGCAGAGTGTGTCCTTCCTCTGCCATTTTGAAAGAGAAGCGGCCTTGAGGCGGAAGGAGCGCGAGGAGGCTTCAGATGAATATGCCCGGCTGCGCGCCCAAGTTAAAACAAATGCCGCGCTACTGAGAGCTGCTTTTGACACCTTGTAGCAATGTATTTCGGATGGGCTTGTATTGAGGCGGAAGCTTGACTCTATTGAGCGGGTTACATAGAGTCGCAAAACTGCTCAACGGGAAATCGATGAAAAGATTTCATCATGCTTGCAGCAAAGGGTTCGAATTGAACCGGAGTTGGCCGCGGCGGCTGATCATGAGAAGGCACTGAAAGGAGTGCGAGAGCAGCTTGCGGACTTGTTGAAAACGCTTCCTTCTTAGTAGATATTTTGCTTGTAATCTTTGAATAACATGTATCCATTTTTTATTCTTTCATACGATTCAACTTGTACTCCATTGAATTCATAAATAAAAGATACATATTTTTGTTCTATTACTGCTTTCTTCTCTTCGCTGTGTCATTGCCATGTAATTTCAGCAAATGTGGCTTGTAGATAGTAAGTGATGGTCCATCTTAGACTCTTTGTAGGGTAACGATGGCTTAGGAAACAGGTTCAGATCTGCTGCCTAAGACTTTTCAATTTTATGAGCCGTGAGAGTCTCATAAAGACTTTTCTCCCTACGAGTCGAAAGGATCTCGTATGTGTATTTTCTCCTTAGGAATCATGAGGATTCCTAAGTGTGTCTTCTCTTGAGAGTCGTAAGGATCTCACAAGAGAATTTTCCCTATTACAAGTCGAGAGGACTCGTAAGTGGTTGTTTCCCTCCTTGCCGAGATTCGACTTTGGAGAGTGTGGTCCGTGAATAGTATGCAAGGGTCCATATTGGACCGACTCACAGGGCCCCAGTGCTTAGGAAACAGGTTTTTTAATCCCTACTACCTAAGGCTTTTTCCTACGAGTTAAGACGAATCGAAAAGTTCTCGCAAGGATGTCCTAACGTCACAGTTAACCTCTGCTCTTTAAGACAGAGGTCCGTTAGGGTCTGTGATGCTAGGGTTTTTCCTATCGTACCGTCGCGTTGGCTGATGTATTCCTCGACAGGCAATCTTGCTGTTCGAGTAGCCTTGAGACTGTCGTGTCACTGATCCCTTCGGGGGCTGGACAAGACGTCTTCAAGCAATCTTCCTAGGCAGTTTGACCGTCGGAAGAGCAGCGTTTAGGAATTTTGCCATGCCGCTTTTTACTTGAGGTTAGGCTCAGTTTGGGGAGCCCCGATGAGTCATAACCACTCCGCGCTGATGTTGGATGATCTACGATAGTCTTTCAGGTTTTATATGAGTTGCCGTCAAGACCCTGAAGCCAGGAATTTAGCCTTCGCTTCGTTTGTTGGCATTGCGTCTACTGTATCGAGATGAATGTCGTGGTTTTCTCTAGGTTGCGGGTGAACCGTCGAGGTTTGGAATTAGGGATTTTTCCGTGGCTCCGTTGTTTGATTGTCGCGTCTGAATACTATTGGAGGAAGAACGCTGTGATGACATCTCGTCTGCTGTATCGAGACGAACGTCGAGGTGGTGACCACTCCGCGCTGGTGTGGGATGATCTCCGGTAGTCTTTCGGGTTTTATATGAGTTACTGTCAAGACCTTGAAGCTAGGAATATTGCATTCGCTTCATTTTCTTTGCTGTGTCCAAATCCTGTTGGAGGAAGGACGCTATAGTGACATCTCATTTGCTGTATTGAGACGAACGTCGAGGTGGTGACCACTCTGTGCTGGTGTGGGATGATCTCAAGTAGTCTTTCAGGTTTTATACGAGTTGCCGTCAAGACCATGAAGCTAGGAATATTGCCTTCGCTTCGTTTGCTTTGGTGTGTCCGAATCCTGTTGGAGGAAGGACGATGTAGTAACATCTCGTCTGCTGTATCGAGATGAACGTCGAGGTGGTGACCACTCCACGCTGGTGTGGGATGATCTCCGATAGTCTTTTAGGTTTTATATGAGTTACCATCAAGACCCTGAAGCTAAGAATATTGCCTTCGCTTCGTTTGCTGGCATTGCGTCTGCTGTATCGAGACGAATGTCGTGGTTGTCTCTAGGTTGTTGGTGAACCGTCGAGATTTGGAACCAGGGACTTTACCATGGCCCCGTTGTTTTGACCCTGGGGTGACATTGCGTATGCTCTAACGAGACGAATGCTGAGGTGGAGCTGGGATTTTGCCATCACTCCGCTTTGTTTCGACCATGAGGTCTTTTGTTGACATTACATCTGCATCCTGCTAGACTGTGAAGGAACGCTTTGTTGACATTGCGCCTGGTGTAACGAGATGAATGTTGAGGTTGTCTCTAGGTTGTATGTGAACCGTCGAGATTTGGCTTCTTTTTCTGATGGAGCCTGGGGGAAGGTATAGTTCTCTCTTTGTTTGAGCCCCTAGATTGTATACAGGGATCGATGTGATCTCACCTGTAGGGCAAAAGGTTTTATTTTATATATTTTTCTTTCCGTGATGCTCTATCATTTCAGCTTTTATATCGCGAAAGTCGTGATTGCCCAATCATTTCGGCTATTTTTTGTGGTGCCCAATCATTTCGGCTATTTTTCTTTTTCTTTACTCGCTGCTTTTTATTGCGAGTTGCCCGATCATTTCGGCTGTTTTTGTATGCATTCATTTTTATTTGCTGATTTCGTTGCAAGTTTCCCCATCATTTTGGCTATTTCATATGCATTTGTGGATTGCTGACTTTTCGTTGCGAATTTGGGATTTCATACCGATTTAGGCATCAACATCGCTACAACTGGGATATTGCCAGGAGCGAATCATCATTTACCTCTGTCGACGTCGAACAAAGGTGGCTTAGCGAACAGGGTTAGGATCCTGTCGCCTAAGGCTTTTAAATTTTATGAACCGTAAGGGTCTCATAAAGGTATATCTCCCTACGAGTCATGAGGATCTCGTAGTTGCAATTTCTCCTTAAGAATCGTGAGGAGTCTTAAGTGTATAGTCTCTTATAAGTCGTAAGAATCTTACAAGAGTGTTTTCTCCTTATAAGTCTGGAGGACTTACAAGGGTCGTTCACTGTGTGAGCATATCTCTAGTCGCGGGTGGGACTTTGCTTGGGAAATGTTTATTCGTGCCCGTGGATTGTATATAAGGGTCAATATTGAACCGCTTGTAGGGCAAAATTGGAGATTGTGATGGCTTAAGAACAGGTTCAGATCCATGTAGCTTAAGTCTTTTGAACCCTATGAGCCGTGAGGGTCTCAAAGGGGAGTTCTCCTTACGAGTCGTGAGGATCTCGTAAGTGTGTTTTCTCCTTAAGCATCGTGAGGATCCCTAAGTGTGTTGCTCCTTTGTGAGTCGTAATGATCTCATGCAGGTCGTTTCTCCTTACAGGATCGAAAGGACCGTGCAAGTGTCTTTTAACAAGACTGCGCCCTTTCGGGTTTTCATAAAACTCGCCGGTAGTCCTGCTGTTTTTACTCACGGAGCCCTTTCGGGTTTTCATCCGTGCCCATTTCTCTTATGGACGTACCCTTTTTTTTATTTTTTTAACATGTCAGCCTGGGGATGCCGCGGGTTTGTAGTAGTTTAAAGACGTTTCGGTCATCAGCCAGTTTTAGGACACAGTGGTCCATCGTTAGTTTAAGCACGTTTCGGTCCTAGGTCCGAGATTTTTCGGGCAACGTACGATTACGCAGCTAGATTTTCTCGCAAATCTTCGCATCTTTTGTGTCGGAGGTGGATTCCTTGAAAAGAGGGCTGAGGGCAATTTCTTCGTCAGAGTCGCTTCCAAAGGAGATAACTTGCAATCCCTTGGTGTCGACTATGTGACAGTTGCCGGCGGCTTTTTTGCGCTCATCTGCCGTGCTTTTCTATTCCCGACGAACCTAGAGCTTCACTCATTGAACGTGTTGTCGGTGGGCAACATATCCCTGCCACCAGTTTTTAGAGGCTATGCACTCCTCGGTAAGGTGTGCAATCCTCTGATGGTATAAGCAGAAGTTAGGATGTATGTCCGCTTCATCAAGATGTATACCGCCAGGAGAATTTCCTCTGAAAGAGGGAAACTTCATCCCTATCGACAGGGCCTTAGCGAATCGTTTCCTTACTTTAAGCTTTCTTTTGCTGGTGATAGGGATGCTTTGCTTCGGTTGGGATGCCTCAACCTTTTCATTCAGTCGTCGGCGTTTGGCTTTTTCAAATATGGCCATCTCACGCTCCCGATCATCTTTGCTTTTTAGACGAGCTTCGTTCTGGAATGCGTCAATTATTTCGTCTGATGGTCCTAGAAGTTCCGGCTCAGGATCTGCCCCCAATTTCTTTGCGTCAGGAGCTTCTTCACCGTTTATTAACGAGTGAGAGATCACATGGCAGCTTGCCGCATAATCCTCGGGTTCATCCGAAGAGCCTTCTCCATTGTCATCATCTCCGTCCTCAAGGACATGGGTGAGAAATTCTTGGAGTGTGACTAGGGTCCGCGTCTTCTGATTATATTCTTCCAGCGCATCAATATATTTTTGTAGTTCCGTGCGCTTGTCAACAGGCTTCATGGGATTTTTGGTCTTCTTCGAAGACTTTGATGGCTGGGTGCGAATGTTTTGACTATCACCACCAATTTTTGGAGTTGGGCGCGGTTTCAGCATTCCCTCGACGATCTCGGGTTCCAGTGGATTTTTCCACCTGATTGCCGGGCATGTTTGGAGATCTTTCAGCATTCTTTTCGTTTTTGCCGAAAGAACAACTTCCCATGGAGCTTCCCTTATGAATGAGCATGATGCCCCCGGCATGTCCACTTTTTTAGGGGCGTGAGGTTTTGGAGGGTTCACATTCCAGTTTTCGGATAATGCGAACTTGTCTTGTTGGTATTGGTCCTCAATCCAGCCTTTGAAGACGAAGCAATCTTTGATTGGATAGCTTACTGCTTGGTGATAAGGGCAGTAATTAAGATTGTTGACATCACCTGGCTGCAACGGACGTTTTGGATCCGGCAGATTGATGAGTCTATTACGCACTGCCAGCTCGAACAATCTCCTCATTTTATCCCGGGGAAACGAGTAAGGACGTCCTAGTCTCTCCTCAAGGGATGGGCGTGGACACACGTTGTTTTGGCGAACAACCGGCTTTAAGTTGTCCGGCTGTTGTTGAGTATTGGCAACAAAAGTCGCTTTCCCTTTGCCTTTTTCATTCCGCGGTTCCGGCTTCAAAGAGGAAGGCCTGTGGCCCATCTGGTCCATTTGGGCCAGCTTGTCAATCAAGGCCTGGAAAGTGGTCGGCTTGAAAAACATCATAAATTTGGAAATGGTCGCTTAAGGGCCAAGAGTGCCCACGAACATGCCTACTGCCGGCGCTTCTTCGATGCGCTGCTCACATTTCGACCATAAATTCCACCATCGTATTGCGTATTGAACCCATGTTTCTCCAGGCTTCACCCTGGCATTGATCAATGCCCTTATTGGGGTGCGTTCACTAACACTCGTGAAACGTTGGGTAAATAGTAGCTCCATCTCTGCAAAAGTTTTGCAGGGTCGTTCGGGAGTTCAGAGTACCATTCGAACGCTGTCTCTGACAAGATGCCGACGAACTGGCGAAGTAGCAGTTTATCGTCACCTCCAGTGTTGCTGCATAGAGCCCTGAACTGGGCGACATGTTGGTAGGGATTGCTCGCCCCTTTATATACATGGAATTTAGGGATCGTATATCGCGGCGGGTAACTTATTTGTTCATACCAGCCCGGATAGGGTCGTCCAGTCTTAACAACCTGCCCAGCCGTTTCGCTTGCCTGAAAAGCTCGTATTTGCTGAGTGATTTAATCATCCAGAGCGGCCTTGGAGATGGTCTCCTTCTTGGCTGCTGAAAGAGCCGGAGGAGGGTTCGATATCTCCCCTCTGTCGTCTTCAACGATAACCGGGGGTCTTCAGCTACAGGTTCCGGCTGTAACATCATCCCGGCCATGTCTTGGAACAAAAGAGCCATTCGTTTTATGTTGGCCGCCTGTTCCGCGGCCTCTTTTTCTTTCCTCTTGAGCATTCTTCGGAGGAATTCAGTATCAGTTTCTTGTTCTCGACGCTGCTCTAAGGCCTCTGGATTTTCTTTCGGCCCAATGAGAGCGGCCATTGCAGTCAGCATCTCCTGAAGTTTTTGTTGTTATTTCTCCTGAGCCTTTGTTATCGATCGGGTAAGCGGTCGATGACCCATAGAAGCACGGCTTTCCTCTTTTCCGAAAGCCATATAAACGGTATGTGTTACCATGCCCCCAGACTTAGGGCGTTTAGATCCAGCGTCCTTGCGGTTCGCCACGGTCACAGGGGCTTTCTCCGGCCTCCTTCTCTTGTGAGCGGTTGAAGTTGAGGGAGGCGTTGCAGCGAGCACCCAGACAGATGACATCTTCTGTGATACCATGGGATGACTCTTTTCTTGCCGAGCTTTAATCTTCTTTGGTCGGCGAGAGTAGTCCTGGTCAATCACCGATTCTTGGACCTGTCGCCAGACTTTGTAAATTTTTTAGGACAGCCGCTGAGGGGGCTGCTCTGGCTTCTTTTCTGTAGCATTCTCCAAAGATGGAGGAGATCTTTTCAGCACGGAAGTTGGAGAGTTCTTGCGAACCATCCTATGCGGTTCGAAGCTGTTCCCAGTCGGAACAGCAGCATCGATTGCCACTATAGGAGCTGGCGGAGTCAGTCCAGAAGGGGAGCTGCCCCCATCCTTCCTTACTCGGCGCCAATGGTGACGTCGAGTGTGTCGAGCCGTTGGGATTGTCTCAGCTGTAAGGGTGACTTCCTCATGCCCCCTGTGTTGGTTAGAAGTTGTCGTTGTCAGCCTATTGAAGACTGACGTCCGTTGAGAGGGAATAGCCAGTCTGTCAAATGCAGACTTCTGAGCAGGTGAAGCAGCCTTAACGATTTTGCCTGAAACGGGAGTCGGAACGGCTAGCCTTGTGAAGACTGGCTTCTTAACAGAAGAATCCTCTCTGATAATTTCGTCCGCTTGAGCCGGGATGGCTATCCGCTTAGGGATGGCTGCTTCGGGTATCGCGGGCTTGTTGGCGTTCTGGCACAGTCTGTTGAAAATTGAGGCAGTGGAGTTGGGCGACCCATTGAGAGGGGCCGCAGCAGTGGTAAGTCTATCAAAGACCGACTTCTTTGGGACTTCTTACGGCAGCAGCGGGGCATTGAAGCTCATCGGTAGGATTATGGTCCCAAAGAACAGCCCAATGGTGGCCTGAGTTACTTGCTCCACTGGCATCTTGAACAGGGAGACCGCTTGGGGCCCGTAGGTTACAACTCCAGATGAGGTGGAACGGGAGTTGCAATTGCAGCTGGAGCAGTTAGAGGCCATTTCTTTTTTTCTACACGAGAGCAAAACCAAATCTTAGTACCTCGAACCCAAAGGCAGCCATATTAAACCGCGATTCGTTCGCGAACACGACACACGAAGTGTGGAGTTGAAAGAGGAAGAGGTCCCACCGGGCATGCCAAAATCTGTTCCCCTTCGAACACGGAGACGCGACCGTGCAGGTCCGTCTTGCCTAAATTCGGGGTAGATGCTAATTGGTGCTATCCGTCCACCTCTCCGAAAATGCCAAGTTGATTTATGGCACTGTATATCGAAGGTTTAAACGGATGTGGCCGATGTAGCAGAGTTCGTCAGATTCCCCCTCATTGAGGGGTTTTTAATTGTAGGGACGCTCTTCCCTACAGGCGTAAGCCCCTGCAGTTAATTACGCTACCGCATTGCGGTAACAACTTTCTCCTTCTCCAGATGGTCACCTCGTGTCGTATGTGTTTGTTTTGTTTTTAGTTGCCCGTGGATTGTATACGGAGACTAATTTATGTTGTCTCCCATAGCGCGTGGATTAGTCTAAATCCGTATTTTCTTAGATTTGGGGTTGGGGTTGGGTTTAAGGATACGTTAGTCTAATTTGAGACTAAGATCAACTTAAACGTTTGTTGAAGATATGTTAGTCTAATTTTAGACTAAGATCCACTCAACGGGATCATTTAGATCCAACAAGAGAGCATTGGGCTCTATTGTTTAGTTTAGGGACATTGCGGTCGATTTCCAGTTTAAGGACATGGTGGTCCAAGGTTAAGGACATCATAGTCCATGGGCTTAAGGACCCCACATTCCGAGATTAAGGACATCATAGTCTATGGGTTTAAGGACCCTGCAGTCCAAAGTTAAGGACCCATAGTCCATGAAATGTATGGTTGTCGGGACCCGTCACCTCTCTAAACACGTTGAAGGATTACAACGACAAATATCAGAGAAGTGAAGAGATGTACCCTTGAACCAATTTTGGTTGGAATCTGTAGCCCAATTTGGGACTAAGATCAAAGATTTATGAGCATATGGGCTCATTTAATCTAAATGAGGGGTTTATAGTCAATTTGGGCTCGGCCCACTCAGTTAAAATGCTTAAACATTTACAATGCCGAGCATTGATTTGAGTTCTGACAATATTTTTGTCTTTTATTGAATGCTGAGCATTCATCATAGCTCTAGGGCTTATTAAAGAACAATTTATGTTCTATCAGCGCAGCACATGGTGCGCTTGGCGCTTTGCGCCAATCAAAAAGCGCAGTGCACTTCTGCCGAGTAGCACAGACGTGAGAAACACGTGGTGCGCTTAGCGCTAAGTGCCAGATGATGAGCGTAGTGCACTAATTTATGAGCGCAAAGCGCTATTTGTTCAGTGGCGCACACGTGAGGAGCACGTGGTGCGCTTGGCGCTGAGTGCCGGTCCATGAGCGCAAAGCGCTAGTTCAAGAGCACAGAGCGCTAACTGTTGATTGGCGCACACGTGAGTGACACGTGGTGCGCTTGGCGCTGGGCGCCAGTCTAAGAGCGCAGAAGCACATTTGATCAATTTTATGATCTAGGAAATAAATTCTCCTTTAGAAGAGACTTTGTCTCAAGATCCTAAGAACAAAAGTTCTTACTTTATAGGAGATGCTTCAATCTCTTGTATTGATGAAAGGCTTTGCCTTTATGGATCTATGATCCTTCAAGAGAATTGAATTATTCTCCCCCTTTTTTATAATGAGATGTTCATGATCTCTTTGAGAAAGACCTTAGTCTTATATATCTATGATCTGTGAGAAAGAAGTAAATTCTTATTTTTATTTATGATGAGATCTTTTGATCTCTTTGTCAAAGACCTTGGTCTTGTAGATCTATGATCTGTAAGAAAGAAGTGAATTCTTCTTTTTATTTATTATGAGATCTTTTAATCACTTTGTCAAAGAATTTGGTCTTGTAGATCTATGATTTGTGAGAAAAAAGTAAATTCTTCTTTTTATTTATGAGATGATTTCATCTCTCTGTTCTTTTACCTTGAAGAAAAGAAGTTCTATTGAGAGCTTGGCTCTTCTTTCTGAGATTTTTCTCAAAACTTATGGGGGGTTCCTCTATGCTTTTGTATATCTGAGACTTGAAGTCTTGAGGCCTTTATATAGGGTGAGCTGATTTGTTCAATCAGGAGATCTTTTCTCCAATTGATTTGGGAATTCCCCCACCGTTGGATATTTGATCCAAGGGCTTCTAATTTACAGAAGGAAATTTTCTTGTTTTTAATAATATTGGGAAATCTTTCCTTACAGAATTCATTCTGTATTTTGGTGATTTTTTTACCACCATTGGATCATTGATCCAACGGTGCTCTGATTTACAGAGCAGAATCTTGTTGTTTGGAAAGATTTTGAGGAATCTTTCCTTAACAGAATTTAATTCTGATTAATTAATGATTTATCATTATTATTGGATCTTTGATCTGACGGTGGGGAGCTTTTAGTTCCAGCGCTAGCGCACCCGTGCTTTGCACGTGGCGCCCTGCTTAGAGTGCAGCGCACTTAGCGCTACTGCACACGTGCTTTGCACGTGATGCGCTGCTTATAGCGCAACGCTCTCAACATTAGCGCACATGTGCTTTTGCACTTGGTGCGCTACTTAGGGCGCAGCGCAATTGGCGCTGCTATGAAGCGTTTGCTTTATTTCAAAATTTGAATTTTGAACAGAGCTTTGCTCTGATTGGGGGAAACAGCCACGTCCTTGAGGACAGAGATGATGACAATGGAGAAGACTCGTCGGATGAACCTAAGGATTATGTGGCAAGCTACCATGTGATCTCTCACTCGTTAATAAACGGTGAAGAAGCTCTGGATATAGAGAAACTAGGGGCGGATCCTGAGTCGGAACTTCTAGGACCATCAGACGAAATGATTGATGCATTTCTGAACGAAGCTCTTCTGAAAAGCAAAGCTGATCGAGAGCGCGAAATGGCCATATTTGAAAAGGCCAAATGCCGGCGATTGGACGAAAGGGTTGAAACACTCCCACCAGATCAAAATACATCCACCGCAAATAAAAGTAGGTTCAAGACAAGGAAAAGGTTCGCCAAAGCCATATCGATGGGAATGAAGCTGCCCTCTTTCAGAGAAAATTCTCCTGGCGGTATACATCTTGATGAAGCGGACGTATATCCTAACTTCTGCTTATATCATCATAGGATTGCACACCCTACTGAAGATTGCAACGCCTTTAAAAATTGGTGGTAGGGGTACGTTGTTCACCGGCAGCATTTCAAGCGGATGAAGCGCAAAACTCGTCGGGAACAAAGAAGCGTGACAGATGAGCGTAAAAGAATTGTCGGCAACCGTCATATGGTTGATTCCGGGGGATCGCAAGTTCTCACCTTCGGGAGCGACTCCGACGAAGAAATAGCCCTCGTCCCTCTCTTCAAGGAATCCATTTCTGAAACAGAAGAAACGAAGAGTTGCAATCGCACGCTATCCGAAAAGAATCTCGGACCGGCAAATAAAGGATCGAACAAAAAGGATAAGGGGAAGGGGAAAGCGACCTTCGTCGCCAACGCTCAACAACAACCGAGTGGCCCGAGACCAGTTGTTCGCCAAAGCAACAAGCAACAATTCCTCGATAAGAAGTTGAGACGTCCCTACTCGTTTCCCCGAGATAAAACAAGGAGACTATTCGAGCAAGCAATGCGCAACGGTCTTATCACTCTACTGGAGCTGAAACACTCACAACAACCGAACGATGTCAACGATCATAATTACTGTCCCTGCCACCGAGTATTGGGCCATCCGATCGAAGATTGCTACGTCTTCAAAAATTGGGTTGAAGACCAGTATCAACAGGGCAAATTCACGGTGTCCGAAAACTGGAAGATGAACCCGCCACAACCACATGCTCCGGAAAAGAAGGACATGCCAGGGGCATCGTGCTCATTCATAGGGAATTCCCTATAGACCGAGAAGTCTGTAAACTAGAAATCCGCCTCAAATATGGCAACGATGGACCGAAATGTCCTTAAACTAACGACGGACCAAAACGTACTTAAACTAACAACGGACCGAAACATCCCTAAACTAACAATGGACCACTATGTCCTAAAAATAGCTACGGACTGAAACGTCCTTAAACTAACAATGGACCACTATGTCCTAAAACTGGTTGTTGACCGAGACGTCTATAAACTACTACTGACCGCAGCATCCCAAGGCTGACGGAAAAAAAAAGGTATGTCCATAAGCGAGATGGGCACGGATGAAAACCTGAAAGGGCTCCGTGAGTAAAAATAGCAGGACTACCGGCGAGTTTTATGAAAACCCGAAAAGGTGCAATCTCGTTAAAAGACACTTGCAAGGTCCTCTCGACCCTGTAAGGAGAAACCACCCGCGTGAGATCCTTACGACTCACAAAGGAGAAACACACTTAGGAATCCCTACGATTCCTAAGGAGAAATTACACTTGCTAGATACTCACGACTCGTAAGGAGAACCCTCTGATGAGACCCTCACGGATCATAAGATTCAAAAGCCATAAGCTACAGGGAACTGAACCTGTTCTTAAGCAGTCATACACCCTGATTTTGCCCTACAAGCGGTTCAATACTAACCCTTGTACACAATCCACGGGCGCAAATAAACATTTTCCCTAACAAAGTCCCACCCGCGACTAGGGATATGTTTACACAGTGGACAACCCTTATAAGTCCTCTCGACTTATAAGGAGAAAACACTCTTGTAAGATCCTTACGACTTATAAGAGAACACACGCTTAGGAATCCTCACGATTCCTAAGTAGAAAACACACCTACGAGATCCTCACGACTCGTAGGGAGAAATACCTTTATGAGACCTTTACGGCTCATAAATTCAAAAAGCCTTAGTCGACAGGATCCAAACCCTATTTGCTAAGCCACCTTTGTTTGACATCGACGGAGGCAAATGATGATTCGCTCCTGGAAATATCCCAGTTGTAGCGATGCTGATGCCTAAATCAGTAACAAATCCCAAACTCGTAGTGAAAAGTCAGCGAGCCACAAATGCATATGAAATAGCCGAAATGATGGGGCAACTTGCAATGAAATCAGCAAGTAAAAATGTATGCATACAAAATAACCGAAATGGTTGGGTAACTCGCAATAAAAAGAAACGAGTAAATAAAACAAAGATCCGAAATGATTGGGCACCGCGAAAAATAGCTGAATTGATTGGGCAATCGCGACTTTCGCGATATAAAAGCTGAAATGATAGAGCATCGCGGAAAGAAAAATATATAAAGTGAAACTTTTTGCCCTGCAGGTGAGATCACAATGATCCCTGTATACAATCCAGGGGCACAAACAAAAAGGGAACCATACTTTCCCACCAGACTCCATCAGAAAGAGAGCCAAATCTCGACGGTTCACAGACAGCCTAGAGATCACCAACAGCGTTCCTCCTCATTCCAGCAGGATTCAGACGCGGAAAACAACCTTGGAGCCATGGCAAGGTCCCTATTCAAAACCTCGACGTTTCACAGACAACCGACAGAGCATCTCCTGGTCTCGTGGAACACGGCTAATGTTAATCCTGACCCCGTGGGAAACGCCCAGAGCAAATCCTGGTCCCGTAAAACACGGCTAATGTCAATCTTGACCCCGTGGGAAATGCCCAAAGCACCTCCTGGTCTCGTGGAACATGGCTAATGTCAATCCTGACCCAGTGGGAAATGCCCAGAGCAAATCCTGGTCCCATAGAACACGGCTAATGTTAATCCTGACCCCGTAGAAAACGTCCAGAACAAATCCTGGTCCCGTAGAACACGGCTAATGTCAATCCTGAACCCATGGGAAATGCCCAGAACACCTCCTGGTCCCGTAGAACACGGCTAATGTCAATCCTGGCCCCGTGGGAAACGCCCAGAGCACCTCCTGGTCCTGTAAAACACGGCTAATGTCAATCCTGACCCTATGGGAAATGCCCGGAGCACCTCCTGGTCCCATAGAACACGGCTAATGTCAATCCTAACCCCGTAGGAAACGCCCAGAGCACCTCCTGGTCCCATAGAACACTAATATCAATCCTGACCTCGTGGGAAATTCCCAGAGCAAATCCTGGTCCCGTAGAACATGGCTAATGTCAATCCTGACCCCGTGGGAAACGCCCAGAGCACCTCCCGGTCCCGTAGAACACGGCTAATGTCAATCCTGACCCCGTGGGAAACGCCCAGAGCAAATCCCGGTCCCGTAGAACACGGCTAATGTCAATCCTGACCCGTGGGAAACGCCCAGAGCGAATCCTAGTCCCGTAGAACACGGCTAATGTCAATGCTGACCTCGTGGGAAACGCCAAGAGGAAATCCTGGTCCCGTAGAACACGGCTAATGTCAACCCTGACCCCGTGAGAAATGCCCGGAGAAAATCCTGACTCCGTGAAATGCGGATAAAGTCAACCCCCGACTCCGTGAAATGCGGATGAAGTCAATCCCCGGCTCCGTGAAATGCGGATGAAGTCAACCCCCGGCTCCGTGAAATGCGGATAAAGTCAACCCCCTGACTCCGTGAAATGCAGATAAAGGCAACCCCCTGATGCTATGAAATGCGGATAAAGTCAACCCTTCCTGGCCCCGTAGAACACGGCTAAGGTCAATCCTCACCCCGTGAGAAACAGCCAGAGAAAACCCTCGACCTCCCCGCCGAAAGCAATGCTTTGACTTGGGAGCAGGTCAACTCATCAATCGCTTACGAATCCTCTCGACTGGTAAGGAGAAAATTCTCTTGTGAGATCCTTACGACTCTCAAGAGAAAACGCACTTAGGAATCCTCACGATTCCTAAGGAGAAAATATACCTACGGGATCCTCTCGACCTGTAGGGAGAAAATTCTTTATGAGACCCTCCCGGCTCATAAAGTTGAAAAGTCTTAGGTGACAGATCCTAACCCTGTCTCCCAAGCCATCATTGCCTCGCAGAAAGGTCAAGGTAGATTTTCTACAGGCCACACTCTCCGACAAGAAGGAAATAATCACTTACGAGTCCTCTCGACTTGTAAGGAGAAAATTCTCTCGGGAAATCCTTATGACTCTCAAGAGAAAACACACTTAGGAATTCTCATGATTCCTAAGAAGAAAACACACCTACGAGATCCTCTCAACTCGTAGGGAGAAAAGTCTTTATGAGACCCCCACGGCTCATAAAATTGAAAAGTCTTAGGCAACAGACCTGAACCTGTTTCGTTACCTTGCAAAGAGTCCAAGATGGACCGTCACTCACTATCTACAGGCCACACTTGCTAAAATCACATGGCAACAACACGACAAAGAGAAGAAACCGATAGTAAGGAGAGCATTTGATTCGCATTCAGTTAAGCGTTCAAAACGTACCCATTCATGCATGTGTGGAAAGGTTTAATGCATAAAATAAACACATGGAAATGGAAAAGTTTGCTATTCATACTTCAGAAAATTCATACATTGATGAAAATAGTAAATAAAAACGCCATTAAAATTGTTTTACAAAGGTAAGACATCAAATCCAGGACATGGATTGAGAAATTCAAGTGAGGCCATCCAAAAATTTTCGGGTCTCTCGGACCATCTTTGTGTGCATCCTTTCACGATCACAAGCGTCAAGATCCCCACTGATGACCTCCACCCTTCGATAAGCAGCGAGTATCGCCGCCTGCTGAAAAGCTTGATGCAGGATATCAACAAGGTTGTCTCGCCTTTTCTTTGAGATTAAGCTCATCAGATATACCGAGTGCACTCTATCTTCGGTGTCGTCCAATGCCTTAAGCGGCATGTCGGCATATAATAGAGGAAGTGCCCCCCAGATTGCTCCCATAATAAGCTTCAAGAGAGAGGAACGACGAGAAAGCAGGCGACCATTGTATGCATCAAAGCGACCCATAATTTCAGCATGCTGGGCGTTTGTGAATTCCTGGTTTTGAGAACGGCCGACTACGTGAATGTCTCCGTAAGAAATAATTTCGGCGAGATCATACACATGAGCGTCCATAACGTTTGAAAAAGAAAATCGACGGGAGTTAGTAGACAGACTGATTAAGAAAATCCTTATTAAAAATAGACATGAGATTTAAACAACTCATGATACCCCGAGGAGGAAATAAGTACTAATTAAATCACTCAATGAAATTAAATCTGTGCAATTAAGGAAGGAATCCTAAAAAGGATTTCGCATTTAATGAAAAGGTTTCTCGGGCCAAGGAGTTAAACTCCTCGAGAGCAATGCTCTGCAGACAGGAATGACACCTGTCAAAGGCTATTATGAGGGGAATTAAAATTTCCCGAGAAAATTTTAAGAGCCTTGCTCTGTAAGAATGATGGAATAACCCATCAGAAAACTTAAAGTAAAGTTTTAATGAATTAAAATTCCATGATCTTCAAGATCCATGAACAAACTCTTAAGAGTTATTTATGAAAGATTAACAAATCTATATGATTTGAAAAGAAGAGCAATGCTCTGTTAATTGGTTAAGAAACCCTAAGGAAGATCTCTTTAGATCTATAATTTCAAGAGAGCAAAGCTCTGTTAATAAAACCTTAAAAAAGTTTTTCTTTAGATCGAAGATCTATGAAGAGCAAAGCTCTGTTAATTGGTGAAACCCTAGATTCTTAAATAATCCTTTAAAATATTTAATCTTTACCTAAATCTTAATAGAATTCTGTCCTTAAAGAAGTTCTTAAAACAGAAAGCTAGGCTCTAAAGGAGAAATCGATTCTCAGAAAACAAGAAAGAAGATGAACAGAAATCATCTCAAGGGCCAAGGGTCCTATTTATAGGCGCTGAGAGCCGTTTCAACTTCTGAGTTGATCCAATGGAAGATATGCTGCCACCGCTGCACTCACGTGTGGGCCACGTAAGCGCAACGGTGGGGGGCATTTGTTTCCCCCAATCAGAGCAAAGCTCTGTTCAAAATTTCATATTTTGAAATGAAGCAGCGCTTCATAGTAGCACCAGCGCTGATAGAGTCAAAGACTCTGAGGCAGCGCTCACGTGCAAATCACATGAGCGCTAGCGCTAAGAGCGCTGCACTCTAAGCAGCGCACTACGTGCAAAGCACGTAAGCGCTAACGCTAAAAACGCTGCACTCTAAGCAGCACACAACGTGCAAAGCGCTAGAGCTAAGTGCACTGCACTCTAAGCAACGCATCACGTGCAAAGTACGGGAGTGCTAGCGCTGGAACTAAATGTTCCTAACCGTTGGATCAAAGATCCAACGAACATGATTAAAAAATCATCAGTTGATCAGAATAAAATTCTGTTAAGGTAAGATTCCTCAAAATCTTTCCAAACAAAAAGATTGTGCTCTGTAAATCAGAGCACCGTCGGATCAATGATCCAATGGTGATTAAAAATCACTAAAATACAGAATAAATTCTGTAAGGGGAAAGATTTTCCAATCTTGTTAAAAACAAGAAGATTGCCTTCTGTAAATCAGAAGCCCTTGGATCAAAAATCTAACGATGGGAAAATCCCCAAATCAATTGGAGAAAAGATCTCCTTAACCGTTGAACGAATCAGCCCGCCCTATATAAAGGCCCCAAGACTTCAAGTCTCAGATATAGAGAAACATAAAGAGGAACCCCCCCCTAAACTTTGAAAAGAATTCAAAGAAAGAAGAGCCAAGCTCTTGGTAGAAGAAGAACTTTTCTTCAAGGTAAAAAGAACAGAAAGACGAAATCATCTCATATCAAAAGAAGAATTTACTTCTTTTCTTCTGATCATAGATCTATAAGAACAAGGTCTTTCATAAAGAGATCAAAGTATCTCATCACAAAGAATAAGAGGAAGAACTTAACCTTTTTCAGATCATATATCTATAAGACAAATTGTCTTTCAGAGATCATGAACATCTCATTATAGAAGGGGGGAAGAATAATTCAGTTCTCTTAGGATCACAGATCCATAAAGGCAAAGCCTTTTATCAAAATAAGAGATTGAAACATCTCCTATAAAATAAGAACTTTGTTCTTAGAAGCTTGAGACAAAGTCTCTTATAAAGAGAGAATTTAATTCTCACGACGCAAAACTGATCTAAGTTACATAAAAGAAAAGCCTTAGCGCTCCTAATTTAAAAGAGCCTCGGCACTCCTAATTTAAAAGAGCTTCAACGCTCCACATCTAACGCAAAGCACTGCAGAGCCTTGGTGCTCTTAATTTTAAAGAGCTTTAGCGCTCCAAATATAGCGCACTGCGCTCATTGACTGGCGCTCAGCGCCAAGCGCGCCACGTGCTCTTCACGTGTGTGCTACTTAACAGAAGTGCTTCAGCGCTCCACATTTAGTGCACAGCGTTACAGAGTCTTAGCGCTCCAAATTTAAAGTATCGCACTATGCTCATTATCTGGCGCTAGTGCCAAGCGCGCCACGTGTTCCTCACGTGTGCGCTGATAGAACATAAACTGTTCCTTAAATGAAGCCCTAGAGCTATGATGAATGCTCAGCATTCAATAAAAGACAAAAATATTGTCAGAATTCAAATCAATGCCCAGCATTATCAAATGTTTAACATTTTGACTGAGTGGGCCGAGCCCATGTTGGCCATAAACCCCTCATTCAGATTAACTAAGCCCATATGCTCATAAATCTCAGATCTTAGTCCCAATTGGACTACAGATCTCCCAACCAAAATTGTTTCAAGGGTACATCTCTTCACTCCTCTGATATTTGTCGTTGTAATCCTTCAACGTCTTCAGAGAGGTGACGGGTCCCGACAACCATACATTCCATAGACTATGAAGTCTTTAAACTGGACTGTGGGGTCCTTAAACTCATGGATTATGATGTCCTTAACCTTGGACTGTGGGGTCCTTAAACTCATGGATTATGATGTCCTTAACCTTGGACTGTGGGGTCCTTAAACTCATGGACTATGATGTCCTTGACCTTAGACTGTGGGGTCCTTAAACCCATGGACTATGATGTCCTTAACCTTGTACTGTGGGGTCCTTAAGCCCATGGACTATGATGTCCTTAACCTTGGACCGTAATGTCCTTAAACTAATTATGGACCACAAAGTCCCTAAACTAAACAATAAAGCCCAAATGCTCTTTTGTTGGATCTAAACGATCGCGTTAAGTTGATCTTTGTCTAAAATTAGACTAATGTATCCTTAACAAACGTTTAATTTGATCTTAATCTCAAATGAAACTAACGTATCCTTAAACCCAACCCCAAACCCAAATCTAAGAAGATACGGATTTGGACTAATCCTCGTCCTACGGGCGACAACATAAATTAGTCTCCGTATACAATCCATGGGCAACCAAAAACAAAACAAACACCCACGACACGAAGTGACTATCTGGAGAAGGAGAAAGAGGTTACCGCGATACGGTAGCGTAATTAACTGCAAGGGCTTGTGCCTGCAGGGAAGAGCGTCCCCACAATAAAAAAAACCCTGCAAAGAGGGGAAATCTGACGAAGTCTGCTACATCGGCCACATCCGTTTAAACCTTTGATACATGGTGCCATAAATCAACTTGGCATCTTTGGAGAGGTGGACGGATAGCACCAAATAGCATCTGCCCTCGAAATTCAGGCCAGACGAACCTATGCGGTCTCATCTTTATGTTCGGCGGAGAACAATCTTAACCCTGTTTGCTAAGCCACCTTTGTTCGAACCGAAAAAAGCAAATGATGGTTCGCTCCTGGCAATATCCCAGTTGTAGCGATGCTGATGCCTAAATCAGTATCAAATTCCAAGCCTATACTCACGATAAAAAAATCAGCGAGTCAAAAATGCATATAAAATAGCCGAAATGATGGGGCAACTTGCAACGAAATCAGCAAGTAAAATATATGCATACAAAACAGTCGAAATGATTGGGCAACATGCAATAAAAAGCAGCGAGTAAAAAGAAAAAAATAGCCGAAATGATTGGGCACCGCGAAAAATAGCTGAAATGATTGGGCAATCGCGACTTTCGCAATATAAAAAAAAGAGCGGAAATATGAAAGAAATAATAACAAAATGAAACTCTTGCCCTATAGATAAGATCACATCGATCCCTGTAGACAATCCAGGGGCACAAACAAAGAGGGAACCATATCATCCCACCATGCTCCATCGGAAAGAGAGCCAAGTCTCGATGGCAACATCTACAGCCTAGAGACTCACAACGGCGTTCCTCCTTATCTCAGCAAGACTCGAACGCGACAATCAAAACAACGGAGCCACGGCGAAGTCTCTAGTTCCAAGCCTCGACGGTTCATCAGCAATCTAGAGACTACCTCGACATTCGTCTCGACACAGCAGACGAGATGTCACCACAGCGTTCTTCCTCCAACAGGATTAAGACGCGCCAAAGCAAATGAAGTAAAGGAAATATTCCTACCTTCAGGATCTTGATGGCAACTCATATAAAACCTGAAAGACCATCGAAGATCATCCCATACCAGCGCGGAGTGATTACCACCGTGACATCCATCTCTATACAGCAGATTAAATGCCAGCAAACGAAGCAAAGGCAATATTCCTAGCTTCAGGGTCTTGACGGCAACTCATATAAAACCTGAAAGACAATCGGAGATCATACCACACCAACGCGGAGTGATCACCACCAGCAGACGCAATGCCAGCAAATGAAGCAAAGGCAATATTCCTAGCTTCAGGGTCTTGACGGCAACTCATATAAAACCCGAAAGACTATCGGAGATCATACCACACCAGCACGGAGTGATCACCACCAGCAGACGCAATGCCAACAAATGAAGCGAAGGCAATATTCCTAGCTTCAGAGTCTTGATGGCAACTCATATAAAACCTGAAAGACTATCGGAGATCATCCCACACTGGCGCGGAGTGGTCATGACTCATCGAGGCTCCCAAACTGAGCCTAACCTCAAGTAAAAAGCGACATGGAATATCCCTAACGCTTGTTCTTTCGACGGTAATACTACTTGGAAGATTTCTTGAAGACGTCTTGTCTATCCCCTGAAGGGATCAGAGACACGACAGTCGCAAGGCTACTCGAACAGCAAAATTGCCTATTGAGGAATACATTAGCCAATGCGCCGATACGACGGACACAACCTTAGTACCACAAACCCTAACGGACCTCTGTTGTATAGAGCAGAGGTTAACTGTGATGTTAGGACATCCTTGCGAGAACTTCTCGATTCATCTTGACTCGTAAGGTAAAACCTTAGGCAATAGGGATTAAAAAAAACTGTTTTCTAAGCACCGGGGCCCTGCAAGTCGGTCTAAGATGGACTCTTGCGTACTATTCATGGGTCACACTCTCCAAAGTCGAACATCAACGAAGAGGTAAACAACCACTTACGAGTCCTCTCGACTTGTAGGCGGGAAAATTCTCTTGTGAGATCCTTACGACTCTCAAGAGAAAACGCACTTAGGAATCCTCACGATTCCTAAGAAGAAAATACACCTACGTGATCCTCTCGACTCGTAGGGAGAAAAATCTTTTTGAGATCCTCACGACTCATAAAGTTGGAAAGTCTTGGGTAGCAGACCTGAACCTGCTTCCTAAGCCATCGATGCCCTATAAGAAGTCTAGGATGAAATATTCTCTACGCTTCCCAGAGTAACATAGCGACAATACAGCTAAGTGGAAAAATGACAGCGGGGGACAAGAAAAATATGTCTTTTATTCATGAATTAAAATGAATACAAATTACAATTTATGAAAGAATCAAAAAGAATACTCTCATTCAGGAGTACGTACAAAAGAAAAATAAAAAGAAAAATATACAATTTTTCAAGCCGGCGGACGATATAACAGATTTGTCAGTTCATCCTTTTTCCGCTGGGCCTCGGCTTCATAATTTGTTATCGCTACGAGACGAGCCTCCGCTTGAGACTGTTGGGCCTGGTATGAGGCAATCCGACTTTCAAGCTCCTATTCAGTGACCTTGTGGGCTTCAACCATCTCACGGGTAAAAATGACGGCTTTATCAATAGCTACCTCCTCTCTTATAGCTTCTTGAAGCATCCGCCAGAGTTCATACATACGAGTGGTCTTGGCCGTAAGTTAAGCCTGAAGTTCCCCCAGCGCATTTGAAGCCAGCTTCCTCTCCGAAAATTTTCGGCTGAGCCTCATCTCGCATGACAGCACATTTGCGGCTCACCGTTCAATCAGCCCCCGCAAGCTCGCCTTTGCAGCCACAACCTCTGAAGGAAGGCGGATACATTCAAGACTATGCAAGCAAGCCTCCACCCGACGACAAAACTCAACCCAAACTTGAACCAATGTTTCGCTATGGTAAGCAGTAAGAAAGGGGAGAGAACTGTTGGGTTCGGCGGCAAATTCTTCGGCCGTGATCAAACTACCCGCACGAAGGTCTTCGATTAGAGCTGACAAAGAGTGAAGGCTTAGCTTTGCCATCCGTTCAGAGGCACGTAGAGCATAGGGGCCGGGTGGCATTACGATGCAAGATTCCAGCGTGGTAAGAACTGGCAAAGCTGTTAAAATTTATAAACAATCAGCGAGACTTGCAAGCAAAGAGCAGATGGAACAACGTTGAAACTTTGCTTACCCACAGTCATGCAAGAAGGGTCCAAAAGATCCCTAGGCCCGTCAAGAATCTCAACTTCGTCACCGGCTTCCAGAACTATAGAAGACATCAGTATCGTTATATGAAATAATAATAATACTGTGAGAAGAAGGCAAATAACATTAACCTTGCCCGGGAAGACAGGACGATGTGTTGAGGGGATATTGCCTGCGGAGCAGCCATCTCTAGCAAACGCTGAAAGGATTTTCTAGGAGACAGATCAGCGATAGACGCCGCCAACCCGCGTAATTCTGAAAAGACAGAAAGGTTCAGATGATGGAGAGATTATTAAAATAAAATATAGATAATGATGAAGATGATGGAGAAGACTCGTCAAGTGAATCTGAAGACAACGTAACAAGTTGCCATGTGATCTTTCACTCGTCGATAGACAATGATGAAGCTCCTTGCACCGAGAAACTGGGGGCAATTCCTAAGCCAAAACCCTTGGAACCGTTTGACGAGACGATCGACTTGCTACTGAACGAAGCCCGTCAGAAAAGCAAAGCCAATCGAGAGCGTGAACTGGCTATATTCGAAAAGTCCAAACGCCGACGACTGGAGGAAAAGGTCGAGACACCCCAACTGGAGCAAAGCATCCCTATCGCCAGCAAAAGCAAGCTTAAAGTAAGGAAACGATTCTCTAGGGCCCTAGCAATAGGAATGAAGTTGCCTTCTTTCAAAAGAAATTCCCCTGGCAATATATGTCTTGATGAAGCAGACATACATCCTAACTTTTGCCTATACCATCAGAAGATTGCACACCCTACCGAGGAGTGCATAGCTTTTAAAAACTGGTGACAGCGATATGTTGCCCATCGATGACACGTTCAACGAGTGAAGCGCAAGGCTCGTTGGGAAAAGAAAATCACGACAGATGAGCGCGAAAGAGCTGCTGGCAACATTCACATAGCCGACACCAAGGGATCGCAAGTTGTCACCTTTGGAAGCGACTCTGACGAAGAAATCGCCCTCAGCCCTCTCTTCAAGGAATCCATCTCCGACACAAAACATGCGAAGATTTGTGGCAAAATCTAGCTGCATAATCGTGCGTTGACTGATGACCGAAACATCGTTAAACTACTACCAACCCGCGACATCCTCAGGCTGACGTGGTAAAAAAACAGACGGTATGTCCATAAGCAAAATGGGCACGGATGAAAACCCGAAAGGGCTCCGTGAGTAAAAACAGCAGGGCTACTGGCGAGCTTTGTGAAAACCCGAAAGGGCGCAACCTCGTTAGAATAAGAAAAAAACGGTATGTCCATAAGCAAAATGGCACGGATGAAAACCCAAAAGGGCTCCGTGAGTAAAAACAGCAGGGCTACCGGCGAGCTTTGGGAAAACCCGAAAGGGCGCAATCTCGTCAAAAGACACTTACAAGGTCCTCTCGACCTTGTGAGGAGAAACCACTTGCATGAGATCCTTACGGCTCATAAGGGAGCAACACACTTAGGGATCCCCACGATCTCTAGGGAGAAATTACACTTACGAGATCCTCACGACTCGTAAGGAGAACCCTCTTACGGGACCCTCACGGCTCATAAGATTCAAAAGTCTTAAGCTACAAGGATCTGAACCTGTTCTTAAGCAGCCACCACAACCTCCAATATTGCCCTACAAGCGTTTCAATATTGACCCTTGTATACAATCCATGGGCACGAATGAACATTTCCCTAACAGAGTCCCTCCAGCGACTAGGGATATGCTCACACGGTGAATAAACACTTGTAGGCCCTCTCGACTTGCAAGGAGAAAACACTCTTGTAAGATCCTTACGACTTATAAGAGAACACACACTTAGGAATCCTTACGATTCCTAAGGAGAAAACGCACCTACGAGATCCTCACGACTCGTAGGGAGAAACACCTTTATGAGACCATTACGACTCATGAAGTCAAAAGCCTTAGTCGACAAGATCCTAACCCTGTTTGCTAAGCCACCTTTGTTCGACATCGACAGAGGCAAATGATGATTCGCTCCTGGCAATATCCCAGTTGTAGCGATGCGGAAGCTGAGATTGGCACCAGATTCTAAGTTCTACACTCGCGATAAAAAAATCAGCGAGCCAAAAATGCATATGAAATAGCCGAAATGATGGGGCAACTTGCAACGAAATCAGCAAGTAAAAATGTATGCATGAAAAATAGCTGAAATGATTGGACAACTTGCAATAAAAATCAGCGAGTAAAAATAAAATAAATAGCCGAAATGATTGGGCACCGCGAAAAATAGCCGAAATGATTGGGCAATCACGACCTTCGTGATGTAAAAGCTAAAATGATAGAGTATCGCGGAAATAAATAAAAATAATAATAAAATGAAACTCTTGCCCTACAGGTGATATCACATCGATCCCTGTATACAATCCACGGGCGCAAACGAAGAGGGAACCATATCATCCCACCAAGCTCCATCAGAAAGAGAGCCAAGTCTCAACGGTCACATCTGCATCCCAGAAGACCAATGACAGTGTTCCTCCTTATGCCAGCAAGGCAAGGAAGTGACAACGAAACGGAGCCACGACATAGTCCCTGGTTCCAAATCTCGACGGTTCATAGACAATCTCGACATTCGTCGTAATATTGCAGACGCAATGTCAACAACGGCGTTCCTTCGTAGTCCAGCAGGATGCAGACGCAACGTCAATAAAAGACCTCACGGTCGAAACAAAGTGGAGTGACGGCAAAATCCCAACTCCACCGCAACATTCGTCTTGTTACACCAGACGCAATACCAGCAAACGAAGCAAAGGCCAAATTCCTAGCTTCAGGGTCTTGGCGGTAACTTATATAAAACCTGAAAGACTATCGGAGATCATCCCACATCAGCGCGGAGTGGTCACCACCTCGACGTTCGTCTCGATACAGCAGACGATATGTCACTACAGCGTCCTTCCCCCAACAGGATTCGGACACGCAAAACCAATAAACGAAGTGAAGGCTAAATTCCTAGCTTCAGGGTCTTGACGGCAACTCATATAAAACCTGAAGGACCATCGAAGATCATCCCACATGGAGTGGTCTCCACCTTGACATTCGTCTCGTTACAACAGACGCAACATCAGCAAAGCGGAGTGATAGCAAAATCCCAACTCAACCTCAGCATTCGTCTCATTACAGCAGACGCAATGTCAACAACGACGTTCCCTCGCAGTCCAGCGGAATGCAGATGCAACGTCAACAAAAGATATCATGGTCGAAACAAAGCGGAGTGATGGCAAAATCCCAACTCCACCTCAGCATTCATCTCGTTACAGCAGACGCAATGTCAACAACGACGTTCCCTTGCAGTCCAGCGGGATGCAGATGCAACGTCAACAAAAGACATCATGGTCGAAACAAAGCGAAGTGATGGCAAAATCCCAGCTCCACCTCAGCATTCGTCTCGTTACAGAAGACGCAATGTCACCCCAGGGTCAAAACAACAGAGCCATGACAAAGTCCCTTGTTCCAAATCTCGATGGTTCACCAACAACCTAGAGACAACCGCGACATTCATCTCGATACAGCAGATGAGATGTCACTACAGCGTCCTTCCTCCAGCAGGATTCGGACACGCCAAAGCAAACGAAGCAAAGGAAAAATTCCTAGCTTCAGGGGCTTGACGGCAACTCATATAAAACCTGAAAGACTATCGAAGATCATCTCGCACCATCACAGAGTGGTCACCACCTCAACGTTCGTCTCGATACAGCAGACGAGATGTCACTACAGCGTCCTTCCGCCAGCAGGACTCGGATACGCCAAAGCAAACGAAGCAAAGGCCAAATTCCTAGCTTCAGGGTCTTGACAGCAACTCATATAAAACCTGAAAGACTATCGGAGATCATCTCGCACCAGCGCGGAGTGGTCACCACCTCGACGTTTGTCTCGATACAGCAGACGAGATGTCACTACAGTGTCCTTCCTCCAGCAGGATTCGGACACGCCAAAGCAAACGAAGCAAAGGCAAAATTCCTAGCTTCAGGGTCTTGATGGCAACTCATATAAAACCGGAAAGACTATCGGAGATCATCTCGCACCAGTGCGGAGTGGTCACCACCTCGATGTTCATCTCGATACAGCAGACGAGATGTCACTACAGCGTCCTTCCTCCAACAGGATTCGGACACGCCAAAGCAAACGAAGCAAAGGCAAAATTCCTAGCTTCAGGGTCTTGACGGCAACTCATATAAAACCTGAAAGACTATCGGAGATCATCCCACGCCAGCGCGGAGAGGTCACCACCTCGACGTTCGTATCGATACAGTAGAAGAGATGTCACCACAGCGTTCTTCCTCCAGCAGGATTCAGACACGACAATCAAACAACGGAGCCACGTCAAAATCCCTAGTTCCAAAGCTCGATGGTTCACCAACAACCTAGAGACAGCCACGACATTCGTCTCGATACAGCAGACGCAATGCTAGCAAACGAAGCAAAGGCCAAATTCCTAGCTTCAGGGACTTGACGGCAACTCATATAAAACCTGAAAGACTATCGGAGATCATCCCGCGCCAGCGCGGAGTGGTCACCACCTCAACGTTCGTCTCGATACAGCAGACGAGATGTCACCACAGCGTTCTTCCTCCAGCAGGATTCAGACGCGACAATCAAACAACGAAGCCACGGAAAAATCCGTAGTTCCAAAGCTCGACGGTTCACCAACAATCTAGAGAAAACCATGACATTCGTCTCGATACAGCAGACGCAATGCCAGCAAACGAAGCAAAGGCCAAATTCCTAACTTCAGGGTCTTGACGGCAACTCAAATAAAACCTGAAAGACTATCGGAGATCATCCAACACCAGCACGGAGTGGTTATGACTCATCGGGGCTCCCCAAACTGAGCCTAACCTCAAGTAAAAAGCGGCATGGAAAAATTCCTAACGCTTGCTCTTCCGACGGTTAAACTGCCTAGGAAGATTACTTGAAGACGTCTTGTCCAGCCCCCGAAGGGATCAGAGACACGACAGTCGCAAGGCTACTCGAACAGCAAGATTGCCTATCGAGAAAATACATCAGCCAACGCGACGGTACGACGGAAAAAACCCTAGTACCACAAACCCTAACGGACCTCTGTCGTAAAGAGCAGAGGTTAACTGCGACGTTAGGATATTCTTGCGAGAATTGCTCGATTCATCTGGACTTGTAAGAAAATCAGTGTATTTGCGAGAACTTCTCGATTCGTCTCGACTCGTAGGGAAAAGCCTTAGGCAATGGGGATAAGAACCGGTTTCCTAAGCACTGGGGCCCTGCAAGTCGGTCCAAGATGGAATCTTGCATACTATTCACGGGCCACACTCTCCAAAGTCGAATCTCGACAAGGAGGGAAACAACCGCTTATAAGTCCTCTCGACTTGTAGAAGGGAAAATTCTCTTATGAGATCCTTACGACTCTCAAGAGAAAACGCGCTTAGGAATCCTCACGATTCCTAAGGAGAAAATACACCTGCGGGATCCTCTCGACTGGTAGGGAGAAAAGTCTTCATGAGACCCTCACGGCTCATGAAGTTGAAAAACCTTAGGCGGCAGATCTGAACATGTGTCCTAAGCCATCGCTACCTTAGAAAGAGTTAAGGATGAAATGTCATCTATCATCCAGGGGCCAGCGTTGCCAAAGCCACATTCGCCGCTGAAGTAAAGAAGCTACTTACAGGTCCTCACGATTCGTAAGGAAAAATACCTGAGTGAGATCCTTACGACTCACGGAGATAATGAACACTTAGAAATCCTCACGAATTCTAGAAAGAATTTGCACCTACGGGATCCTCTCGACTCGTAGGGAGAAAAACCTTCTTGAGATCCTTACGGCTCATGAAGACGAAGAAAGTCTTAGGCTACAAGGACCCTAAACTTGTCTCCAAAGCCTTCAATTCTATGGCCATGCATAACTTTGCACTACTTCACCCGCGTACGTACTTACGTGGGCAAAGTAGTGGGGGGTATTTGTTCCCGCTAAAATTTTGGCTCACAACCTGCGCCCTTATAAAAAATAAATAAATAAATAATAAAATAAAAAATAATAATAAAATAAAAAAATGAAGGGAAAAACTCCACATGCAAAGAATGTAACAAATGCCTCAAAACCAAGAGTTAAAATATTGTGAAGCAACGCTTCAGATGCAGCGCCAAGTGCGCTGCGCCCTAAACAGCGCACCACGTGCAAAGCACGTGTGCGCTAGCGCTAGGTGCGTTGCGCTCCAAGCAGCGCACCACGTGCCATACACATGTGCGCTAGCGCAATGTGCGCTGCCTTTTAAGCAGCACACCACGTGCAAAGCACGGGTGCGCCAGCGCTGGAACCTAAAACCTCCCCAACCGTCAGGTCAAAGATCTAATAATAATGATAAATCATTAATTAATCAGAATTAAATTCTGTTAAGGAAAGATTCCTCAAAATCATTCCAAATAACAAGATTGTGCTCTGTAAATCAGAGCACCGTGATGGTAAATAAAAATTACCAAAAGACAAAATAAGTTCTGTTATGGAAAGATTTTCTCAATCTTGTTAAAAATAAGAAGATTGCCTTCTGTATAACAGAAGCCCTAGGATCAAAGATCAACCAGTGGGGAAATATCCCCAAATCAATCAGAGAAAGATCTCTTTAACTGATTTAACAAATCAATTTGTCCTATATAAAGGCCCCAAGACTTCAAGTCTGAGATGGAGAAACCCCCGTGTAAACTTTGAGAAAAACTCAAAGAGAAAGAAGAGCAAGCTCTCAGAAAAAGAAGATCATTTCTTCAAGGTAAAGAATTAATTCTTGAACAACGGAGATGAAATCATCTCATTAAAAAAGAAGAACTATATTCTTAAAGGATCATAGATCTATAAAAAACCAAGGTCTTTGATAAAAAGAAAAAGATCAAAAGATCTAATCAGAAGTATTTACTTCATTCACAAATCCTTGATCTACAAAGGCAGAGCCCTTTTATAAACAAGAACTTTTGTTCTTGAATCTTAAAGCAAAGCCTCCTTTAAAAGAAGAACATAAACTTGTTCTCTGATCATAAATTTGATCAGATGCGCTTTGCGCTACAGAACAGTGCCTTACACTCATGAGCTGCGCTTTTGCGCTCCATGGACCGGCGCTCAGTGCCAAAACGTGCCACGTGTCAATCACAGAAACAACTTGCGCTTTGCACTTCTGAAATAGCGCACTGCGCTTAGGGGCTGGCGCTTGGCGCCAAGCGCACTACGTGTCACTCACTGGCGCGCCCCTAAATCAGCGCAAAGCGCTCATAAATGGAAAGCGCAATGCGCTAATAAACTAGCGCTAACCGCGACACGTGTCACCTTCGTGTGCGCTGCCTGACAGAAGCACAATGCGCTCTTTAATTGGCGCAAAGCGCCTGACGCGCCACATGGTGCACTGTCAGAACACACTTTGTTCTGATGAATGCTATGCATTCAATACAAGACAAAAATTGTCAGGACCTAATGCTCAGCATTACTAAAAGGGCCAAGCCCAAGTAAAGGCTCAATAGCCAGAATTAAAAATGTTAAACATTTTAATAGGACTTAGCCCAATTCTGGACATAAGTCCTCAACTTATATTGAACTGAGCACATCTGCTCACTAAAATTCAACAGATCTTAGTCCTAAAATGGGCTACTGATCTTTCAACCAAGTCACACCGGTTCAAGGGTACATCTCTTTACTCCTCTGATATCTGTCGTTGTAATCCTACAACGTCTTCAGAGAGGTGACGGGTCCCGACAACCACACATCTCACGGACTGTAGGGTCCTTAAACTCATGGACTACGATGTCCTTAAACCTTATAGACTACGATGTCTCTAAACCGGACTGTGGGGTCCTTAAACTCATGGACTACGATGTCCTTAAACCTTATAGACTACGACGTCTCTAAACCGGACTGTGGGGTCCTTAAACTCATGGACTATGATGTCCTTAAACCTTATAGACTACGATGTCTCTAAACCGGACTATGGGGTCCTTAAACTCATGGACTACGATGTCCTTAAACCTTATAGACTACGACGTCTCTAAACCGGACTGTGGGGTCCTTAAACTAATTGACTACGATGTCCTTAAACCTTATAGACTATGATGTCTCTAAACTGGACTGTGGGGTCAAACTCATGGACTACGATGTCCTTAAACCTTATAGACTACGATGTCTCTAAACCGGACTGTGGGGTCCTTAAACTCATGGACTACGATGTCCTTAAACCTTATAGACTACGATGTCTCTAAACTGGACTGTGGGGTCCTTAAACTCATGGACTACGATGTCCTTAAACCTTATAGACTACGATGTCTTTAAACCGGACTGTGGGGTCCTTAAGCCTATGGACTACGATGTCCTTAACCTGGACTGTGGGGTCCCTTTAAACCCACGGACTACGATGTCCTTAACCCGGACCGAAATGTCCTTAAACTACCGATCGACCGAGACATCCTTAAACTAACATTGTACCACCACGTCCTTAAACTGGTAATCGACCGCAATGTCCCAAAACTAAACAACAGAGGCAGCCCAAATGCTCTCTTATTGGATCTAAACGATCCCGTTAAGTTGATCTTAGACTAAAAATTAGACTAACGTATCCTTAACAAACGTTTAAGTTGATCTTAGTCTCAAATGAGATTAACGTATCCTTAAACCCAACCCCCAAACCCAAATCTAAGAAAATACGGATTTGGACTGATCCACGCCTTACGGGCGACAACATAAATTAGTCTCCGTATACAATCCACGGGCAACCATAACACAAAACAAACACCCACAACACGAAGTGACCATCTGGAGAAGGAGAAAGTTGTTACCTTGATGCGGTAGCGTAATTAACTGCAGGGGCTTGCGCCTGCAGGGAAGAGCGTCCCCACAATCAAAAACCCCTCAAACGAGGGGGAATCTGAGATGTCCACTACATCAGCCGCATCCGTTTAATCCTTCGATACATAGTGCCATAAATCAACTTGGCATCTTCGGAGAGGTGAACGGATAGCACCAATTAGCATCTGCCCCGAATTTCAGGTAAGATGAACCGGCGCGGTCGCGTCTCTGTGTTCGACGGGGAACACCTACGAGTCAAGAGCCCATACATCACCGCATCACATTAAGCATCAGTGAGAATGGGATCCACTAGCCACGCGGTAAATCGAGGAATAGTCTCCTCAGTGGGCACCTCCCATGGTTGCCGACAAGCGTGAGGAAGATCGCAAGCCATAGCTTTTAGTTTGTTCCTTTAGAAAATGGTTACCTTGAGTTCTGTTAATAGAAATGGGTTTCTTTTTGTGAAGAAGGAGGAAGACATAGCTTCGGGTTATAAAGGGAAGCATTCAAATCTAAGCACGGAAAATTCTATGCATGGTGGAACTATTTCCAAGGCCGGGAAAAAGTGCATGGGGAAAGAAGATAGTTGACCCATAAGAATCAGAGCAAGAAGGTGAACCGATTCTAGCACTTCACGAACGGTGGAAAATATGCCACCGCTGCACTCACGTGCGAGCCACGTGAGCGCAACAGTGGCGAGCATTTGTTTCCCCCAATAAAAGAGCAAAGCTCTGTTAGAAACTTAAGAGGCAGCGTCTCACGTGCCTTCCACGAGGACGCCAGCGCCAGAGTTAAAAACTCTTATATGAGTAGCGCCCGTGTGCAAAGCATACAAAACTCAAGAAGCAGCGCCTCACGTGCCTTCTACGAGGGCGCCAATGCCAGAGTTAAAAACACTTACTGGCGCCATACGTGCTCCTCACGTGGACGCCAATGTGCAAAGCACATGAAAGAATTAAAACCTTAATAAGCGCCCGCATGCACAGCACATGAGCGCCGGCGCCTTGTAGAATTAAATTCTACTCTCTATTAAACAAAGCCGTTGGATCAAAGAACCAACGAAGATGATAAATCATCAGGATGCAGAATTAAATTCTGTTGAGATGAAATATTGCTCAAATCTTTCTAAATAAAAAAGATTGTCCTCTGTAAAACAGATTACCGTTGGATTAAAAATCCAATGATGATTAAAGAATCACCAATCTACAGAATAAATTCTGTATGGAAAAATATTTCCCAAATCTCGTTACAAATAAGAAAATACTTTCTGTAAAACAGAAGTCCTTGGATCAAAGATCCAACGATAGGTAAAATCTCCAAAATCAATTAGGATCTCTCAATGAGAGATTTCTTCAACTAATCAACAGACTTGCCTCTACTATATAAAGAACCCAAGACTTCAAGTCTAATACAGGGGAACCTCCCCATAAGTTTCGAAAAAAATAAAGCAGAAAGCTTCAAAAAGAAAGAAAGAAGAAGCGATGAGCACTCTTTATGACGCCTACGTGCAAAATAAGGGGACTGAACTTACATAAGTTCTCAGCACTTTTTGCACAAAATAAGGGGACTGAGCCCAAACCAGTACTTAGCACTTCTTTTCAAAGAAAAAAAAAACTGAGTGGACCAAGCCTAATTTGGCTAGGTCCCTAATTCAGATTAACCGAGCCCATGTGCCCACTACATTCCAAATTAATCTTAGTCCCAAAAACGACTATCGATCTTTCAACTGATGATATCCCAAGATGATATTCGTCCCACATTCCCCTGAGAAAATTTAAGTCTCAAAATATGACTAATGATTTCTGGGTTGACCACCAACTTCATTTTCTCTCAAATAGGGGAATTGGTTCAAGGGTACATCTCTCTATACCTCTGATACATGTTGTTGTAATTCCTCAACGTCTTTAGAGAGGTGGCGAGTCCCGACAACTAACTGCTTTTGGGTGCACTTCTCAAGCTGACGTGCACACCTTAAAAAAAACCTCACCTTGAAATGGTGACCTATAGACCAAAATGTCCTCAAACTAAACGTTCTCTCTAAAATAGAGACAACAGACTGTAACGTCTTTAAACTAAAACCTCACCTTCAAAATGGTGACCTACAGACTGAAATGTCCTCAAACTACAACGTTGCCTTCAAAATGGCGACAACTGACCGTAACGTCCTTAAACTAAAACCTCACCTTGAAAATGGTGACCTACAGACCGAAATGTCCTCAAACTACAAAGTTGCCTCCAAAATGGCGACAACGGACCATAACGTCCTTAAACTAAAACCTCACCTCAAAAATGCTAAACTACAGACCGAAATGTCCTCAAACTAAATGTTGTCTCCAAAATGGCGATAACGGACCGTAACGTCCTTAAACTAAACTCTCATCTCCAAAATGGTGATCTACAGACCGAAATGTCCTCAAACTACAACTTCGCTACCAAAACGGCAATAAGGGACCGAAACGTCCTTAAACTAAAACAACAGAGCCCCAAATGCTCTCTTGTTGGATCTGAAACAAAAATGATCCTAAAACCGTGTTAAGTAGATCTTAGTCTCAAATTGAACTAACGTATCCTTAACAAAAACCAATCGAGCCCCAACTGCTCACAAACATTTAAGTCGATCTTGATCTCAAAACATATCAACGATCCTTAAATTAACCCAAACCCAAATCTAAGATATACGGATTTGGACTAATCCACGCCTTACGGGCAATAACATAAATTAGTCTCCGTATACAATCCACGGGCAGCCAAAAATAAAACAAACACACACGACATGAAGATAACTTCTGGAGCAGGAGAAAGTGGCTATCGCGATGCGGTACTGTAATTAACTACAAGGCTTGCACCTGTAGGGAAGAGAGTCCCCCCAATCAAAAACCCTTACGAACGAGGGGGAATCTGAAGAAGTCTTGTAGGGTTACTAGGCACACTAACAAGGCTCTACAAGACATCGACCATGCCAAAATTAAAAATTTTATGTGCCGCACAACCCTAAGCAAGATCGTTAACTAGAGTTTAGGAGAAACTAATGGCAAGTAAACAACTTTACACTAAAGGGAACGCGATATACAACCTTTGTAGATCGGTCCTCCACTTCATTTGCTCCCTGTTGAAGTCCCTTCGCTGCGACCAAGGTTCTCCCGGGCTCTTGCATGGCTTCACGACGCGAAGGATGCGACCTTGCTTGAAGTCTCCGAGGCCAAAGATGATCTACGTCGAGAGAATTCCGACTCAAGCTCCTACTTCACTAACTAGAGAATTAGTGAAGTAAACACCATATACTAAAGTGCTAATCTAGTAGAGGATGGAGAAATAGGAAGTGGGTTCTCTTTAGAATTTTGTTTCTCACAAGGATTCTCACTTTGGATCAAACCCTAGCTTGCTTTTCTCTTGCTCAAATGAAGAAGAAGATGATGAACAAAAGAAAAGATATGAGGATAATGATTAAGTGAGAATGCTAACCATGGTGAGTGAGTATCATATACTAACTCATGGTGGGACATAACCATGGCTAAGTCAAGTTGGTTAGGTTAATAAAAATCTAAAGAAAAACAAATTAAGTGGACTTTGTCAAAGCATCCAAAAGCTTCTACAAGCTTCATGCTTATGACATAAGCTTCACTAATTTGTAATTTCTTTAAATAAATATTAACCACCATCCATAATAGTATGGTGTATGTCTTGCACACCCATGTATAGTGTATCATCAACCATGATACAAAAGAAAACACTTTTAATATATATATATATATATATATATATATATATATATATATATATATATATATATATATATATATATCACACACACACACACACACACATATATATATATATATATATTCAAGTGTTCTTGTGAGAAAAACCCTAAAGTGAACAAGTGTTAGTAAATGTAAATTAGTATATCTAATATACAATTATACACTTAATTATTAAATCAACACTTGACTTAACAATCCGGTCATATCTCATATAACCGACTAACATTCATCGTATCGTCTTATCGAATCAACACTTGATTCGATAACCCGGTCATATCATATATAACCGACCGATACAATCAGTCGCGAGAATAGAATACGGTATCACATACACGCATTATTCTCGGTCCCACACATATCACATATGCGCTCCTATTTCGTTTTGCCTGAGCCAGTAAAACCTCTATGTAGGACTCTAAAGACTCGTCAATATGCCGGCAGTAGGTGATGATCACATCACGCACCCACAAGCCGTCAGTGGTACTAGCTGGACGTAACGGCTACCCGGGTATTGAGCGATCAGATGATCAGCAAGCAAGCCCGCTCCAACTCCTATAAAAGCCTGCCGACAACACTTCCCGTACAGTCCGGTCTCCTCGTCTGATATGTCGCATATCAAGTCTAGGGGTGGTAAACGTCAGACCCCAATAACCGATAAGTCGTACCGATGTGAGGCTCATAACGGGTCGAGAAACTACCGGTAACACTTACCAGTAAATCTCTAATCATCCCTGGCCAGGGACTTCCCTGTTACGGCCAATCGAGCACAGCGCAACATCAACCCCCAATCCCGGGAGAGACGAAACCCCTCCTATCGCTCATTGCCTCCATGTGACTCAGGACTGTACCCAAAAACCACCGTTTTGCATGCCTTCATGGACGTGGTAAGGTGGAAATCAAAGCACAGTGGGAATCACACAAGACTCTATGACGATCTCGGGTCTACAGACTAACCTGCACAAGTGTCACCAGAGAACTGCTATCTAACGTGAGGTATAATACCATCTGGGAGTTCTCGGCGAGTCCGTCCAGTGTACCCAGTCTCCACTGAGCACCCGTATACCATCTCTGATGTCAAATACCAATGGATATGGGATCATCCATCGTCCATCTCATGGGTCGAGAAGCATATACGCTACTCTACACTGGTATATCGATGCCCCGTCTCGATACACCCACAACTAGGGACCTTGAAGGATGTACTTATGGACTACCATGTCCCCACTAGTATGATCTGCATCATAGTCCAGGTAGTCAAGTACACATCCTAAGGGCTTTACCAACATATAACGATAAGACAGTATAAAGAGACAAGTATACATGTTAAAGTAAAAAGCAACCAGATAGCATACTATCATATCGAGCAAGAAAGTCCTCTCTATATATGTCCAAGCATCCGATATAATATACATCATCTGTACAATACTGGCCTCTAGGGCATACATACAACTAACAATGTCCCACTTGCACTAGGGCCAGCTGCTGTAGTATCGCATACCAAGCATCCCGAAGAGTCTCTCAAACTTTATCTGGGGAATGGCCTTCGTGAGTGGATCCGCTGTGTTGTTCTTCGTGTCAAGCCTCCTGACCTCGATCTCCCGGTGATCAACTATCTCCCGGATCAGGTGATACCGCCTCAAAATATGCCTGGATCGCTGATGGGACCTGGGTTCCTTGGCCAAAGCCACCGCTCCATTGTTATCGCAATACAAAGGTATTGGATGCTCAATGGATGGAACCACTCCAAGTTCAGTAATGAACTTCTTGATCCAGACAGCCTCTTTAGCAGCATCGTTGGCAGCGATGTATTCAGCCTCCATCGTCGAGTCTGCCACGGTTTCTTGCTTGGAACTCTTCCAGCTAACCGCCCCTCCGTAAAGGGTAAAGACAAAACCTGACTGCAACTTAGAGTCGTCCTTATCACTCTGGAAGCTCGAATCGGTAAAGGACTCCACTTGGAGTTCTCCGTTACCGTACACCAAGAACATCTCTTTAGTCCTTCGTTAGTACTTGAGAATGCTCTTCACAGCTGTCCAGTGACTCTCTCCTGGATCAGCTTGATACATACTCACTACACTTAGTTAGTATGCTACATCGGATCTGGTACATAGCATCGCATACATGATAGAGCCTACAGCCGAAAGATAGGGTATCCCTTGCATGCGAGCTCTCTCTAAATCAGTTTTGGGAGACATCTCTTTGGAGAGAGTGAGCCTTGAGATCGTGAGTAAGAACCCACGTTTGGACTCTTCCATACTAAACCTCTTTAGTATGGTGTCAATGTACCTGGATTGGGACAATCCCAATATCCGTTTAGATCTATCTTTATAGATCCTTATTCCCAATATGCAGGAGGCATCACCTAGATCTTTCATTGAGAATCTTTGTGATAAGAAGAGCTCCACCGATTGCAGCATAGGAATGTCATTTCCTATCAAGAGTATGTCGTCTACGTACAATACGAGGAAGACAACCTTACTCTCTGCTACCTTCTTGTAGATACAAGGTTCATCTACGTTTTTGACGAAATCAAACTCTTTGATAACGACGTCAAAGCAGATGTTCCAACTCTGCGATACTTGCTTCAATCCATAAATGGATTTAAGCATCTTGCACACCTTTCCGCTGCTCCCACTATCTACGAAGCCCTCTGGCTGAGTCATGTACACGCACTCTTCTAAATCACCGTTTAGAAAGGCGGTCTTAACATCCATTTGCCAGATTTCGTAGTCATGATATGCAGCGATGGCAAGCATGATCCGGATGGATTTAAGCATAGCCACTGGAGAAAAGGTTTCGTCATAGTCCACACCTGGTCTTTGACGAAAACCCTTTGCAACAAGTCTAGCTTTGAAAGTCTCCACTTTCCCATCTACACCAAGTTTTTTCTTGAATATCCACTTGCTCCCAATGGGTTTTACCCCTTCAGGAGCAACTTCCAAAGTCCACACTTTATTGGTGTACATGGATTCCATCTCGGACCGCATTGCATCCAGCCATTTCACTGAGTCCCCACTCGTGATGGCCTGCTCGAAGCTAGTTGGGTCATCATCAACCATGATGCAATCCTCTCTCCCACCATCCATGAGAAAACCGTAGTAACTCTCAGGTGGGTGAAGAACCCTACTAGATCGGCGGAGAGGCTGAGGTTCGTTGGGAACTACCGAATCCTCTGGTTCCACTAAATCTTCAGTTGCAGTTTGTGTATCTGGAACCTCCTCCAGCTCTACCACTTTGCCACTAATTTCTTTTACAAGAAATTCCTTTTCTAAAAAGGTGGCATGTTGAGCAACAAACACTTTTTGTTCCTCACTGTGGTAGAAAAAATACCCATATGAGTTCTTTGGATATCCCACAAACTTGCAAAGAACTGACCGTGTCTCGAGTTTGTCCGGATTTTGTCTTTTGACATAGGCCGGACAACCCCATATCTTAACTCGTTTAAGATATGGTCTCTTCCCACTCCATATCTCATATGGTGTGGTAGGTACAGATTTAGTTGGAACTTGATTTAAGAGGTATGCTGGTGTCTCCAGCGCATACCCCCAGAAGGAAATAGATAACTTAGCTGTGCTCATCATAGAGCGCACCATATCTAATAGGGTGCGGTTTCTCCGTTCAGACACACCGTTGTGCTGTGGTGTATATGGAGGAGTCGGCTGAGAGAGAATCCCATTCTCTTTTAGGAAGTCCAGGAATTCATTGCTCAAGTATTCACCTCCTCGATCAGATCGAAGGATTTTAATACTTTTCCCAGTTTAGTTCTCGACTTCTTGTTTATATTCTCTAAATTTCTCAAAAGCTTCTGATTTGTGTTTCATTAGGAACACATATCCGAATCTAGAGAGATCGTCAGTGAATGTAATGAAGTACGCAGAACCATTCCTGGCATGTATAGATATGGGGCCGCATACATCACTATGTACCAGTCCCAAGAGTTCCGTAACTCTCTCTCCGTGTCCCGTAAACGGAGTTTTGGTCATCTTGCCTTTGAGACATGATTGGCAAGTGTCATAAGATGAAAATTCAAACGGATTCAAATATCCATCTTTATGCAACTTTGCAAGTCGTGTCGCATTGATGTGACCCAGTCTACAATGCCACAAGAAGGATTCGTTCATTTCTGAACTCTTCCTCTTGTGTGTGTTTGTTATGCTGAGAACTGTTGATTGATTTAGAACATAAATGCCATTGCACATCGTGCCTGATCCAACCAACTTTTGGTTTAGGAAAATGTTCATAACATTATCCTGTAATACAAAATTATATCCCTCTTTACTCAACAAAGAAACCGATATAATGTTGCATATCAGGTTCGGCATGTAATAGCATTCGTTCAGAATCAATGTATTACCAGTTGGCAATACAAGGTGATATTCCTCGACGGTTTTAGCTGCAACAATTGCACCATTTCCAACCCTTATGTCTTTATCACCTTCTCCAAGTTCTCTACCTTTCCTAATCCCATGTAACTGATTACATATATAGGATCCTAACCCGGTATCTAATACCCAGGACGTAGAGAAAATAGAGAAACAGTTTTCTGTAACGAACACACCCGAAGAAAATGCATCAACATGTACTTTCTTCATTCGGGTGGCATGAGAATCCTGGTATTCCTCTATATCCTGTTCAGTCTTATAATTCTTATAAGAAAGAACGGAACCAACGTTCCCCAGCACAGTATAACATGCGGGTTCGGTCAATACATCCATATTATTATCTTTATTAAGGCATGATATGGTCACTACCTGGAGAGAGAGAGAAGAAAACACTTTAGCGTATACTCTTGCAAGATCAGATTGGTCATTATCTTATCTAATCAGAATGGCTCCCACTGTTTTTTATCAAATCTTCCTTCAAACCCTAAAAGGAAAGACTAGCCGGGATTAATTACACCCTACAACTTCGCCAATCTTTCAGCCAGGCCAGTGTCAGTACTTTGAGGGAGGTACCCCATGCTTTCGTACGGACCTAATTAAAGTAAACCTCATTTTCCCAGAGGCGTAACCCCATTGACACCTTTCTAGACACCTACTTAATCGGCTAATCGTCCTGTGTAAAACTCTCCCGGGAGTAACAATTACTCGCAGTGGGTATCGGGATCCAACTATCTCATAGAAGGTATGCAATCTCATTGCAAATCTCAACACCTGAAATTCCCGATAATATTTTTCCCCAAACGATCTATGACCTTGACAAAGTCAACAAACCATAGATCGCAAGTCAAGTTCAACCCGTCATTTGTTGATTGACGCACGACCCTTGACAAGGTCAACAAGGACGTACGACTACCCTAAAACAATCTGCATCATATGCATACACAGATAAATACCGGTCAGCTACCGCACACTACGTCTTGACAAGGTCAACAAACGCAACACGAATACTAAGCAGGACTTATCTGAAATGACGGAGGGCTACGACAGGTTTTTCTGAAAACCTATTGCGTAATGAACTTGATATCGTCGTAAAATCGCATGAATTTTGAAATGGAGTGATTTTGAGGCTTTTATTAGTTTTGCTAAAGAGGTCACTCCCGGTGAAGGGATCTCGGCTCTTTCCTTATGGAATAAGGTGCAGGATATATCATATACATGACTATGCAAAGCAAAACTCCAAAAGCAGTCAAAAGTCAAACCGAGTGTTGTAGCATCTGCCAGTTTTGCTAAAGAGGTCACTCCCGGTGAAGGGATCTCGCCTCTTTCCTCATCGAATAAGGTGCAGGGTATATCATATATACCGCTATGCAAAGAAAAACTGTAGCTACCCTTTTTTTTATTTTAAAATTTGATTCTACAACATCTTTTAGGTTTCTTTTCTTTCATTAATCACATTAATGAAGTCCCATCATTTAAGTCACCTAAACATCACAGATAAATACGACGTACACTTATGCCATCCGCATTCGCCTCCATGTCCCCTCGTGCACCGTTAGGTTAGGTAACTAACGGCAGAGCAGGGCAGGGCTAGCGCGGGTGTAAAACATAAGTAACGCCTATATAATATATCATATATACTATATACAGTATTTATCACAGAACATCAAATGATCACATCACAGATATCACAGCAGAAGAAACATATGAAATATTGGATATACTAGAACGTCCGTGTTTTATTTTGAGTCTCTATAAAATACGGATTCCACGGTCGTGACGAATAGCCAAACCCACACCCCTAGACCCCTACGAGAGCGGCAAGCAACCCTACCAATTCTAGGGTTAGGAGACCCGGACTCGACTCCTCGAGTTGGTCTCCCACTGGACCCTAGAACCTGGTTACTTGTGTTCCCCTCCTTGGGTCTATCCTAGTGCGGAAAAATAAATAATATACAAAAGGTGACATCAACCTCTGTCACGCCCCGCTTCCCAGTGTACGGCGAAGTGGACGCGACGAGGCCCGCTACGTATATACTCAGAAGTATATACGCTAAGCGTAACTAAGCAATATAAAGTAAATCACAAGAGACGAATAATATAGAAATAACAGCAACTTTTATTAATAACATTCTTTTTACAATGCAGGTACAACTGGAATGAAAAGCAATGCCTAAACAATGGCATAACAGGAAATGAAATAAACTGGAAAGAACAAGGTACAATTATCTAGAGCTCTGGGTCTGCCTGGAACTGCTCCAAATCTTCACCGGTGGGCTCGATCTCAACTTGGTCCAACGCACCTGACGACATTCAAAGAAGAAAGAAATAGAATGTCGTCAGCGAACAGGTCGCTCGGTAAGTCCCATAAGAATAAGAAGAATGAGAATGATAGAGTAAAAGTATTTTTCTAAAGTATTATAATGTTGAATATTATGGAACATTGTGTGACGCTGTTGTTTGTAACTTGGTACAGAAGGATGCCAGTGTATACGAGGGGGATCTCTATATGCTAAAGATCAGGGCAAACGGAAAGTACAAGGAACCGTTATGCCACGGTACAACAGCAACAGGATTCAGGTTAGGTGTCTTAATCTGACCACCTCGTGCCACCTTTAACATCTTCCGTACCAATCTACCCCTTAAACCCCGTAATGTTTTAACAGTAGTGTAGTATTGGAATATGTAAGTTGGTTGACTGACCAAAACTATGATATCAGTAAATATGTTGCAACTGTATAATCAGGTAAATGGAATATCAGGATAATGGATGAATATCCATGGTTTGATTCAGTCAAAATGAATATATTGTTAACTGGGTTCATGGATTCATGTATTCAAAGTGTGGTGGAATATAAAAGAATATAGATTGACTTGAATCATATTCGAGTCAAGAATAGTCAGACTCTAACCCGAGTCAGACTAAAAGAAGAGAATTTGAAGTTCAATATTAGCTAGGGGCCTTATTGTAATTTGTGAAACTTGAGGGGGTTTTATGTAAAAATACTTTTGTATAGTTTTCAAAATACACCTCAAGTATTTAATATTCGTCTTTAATATTATATTGAATGTGCATTTTATTTGTGTTATTCTAGTGAATATATCCTAATAAAAGTATTAATTGTCTTATCTGAAATTCATGGTATTTTAGTGTAACTTTTAATCTTGTAATTTTTAGAAAAATGTGGAAACTTTATATTATGATAAAATAGGTGTTTAAATGATAATTATATATATATTAACACATGAATAATTTTATATAAATATTTTATTTTCAAAAATCTCATTTTCCTTAATTGTCGTATTTTAAACCCTTCGAAACCGAATGCTCCTTACGGAGGTCTGAATCTCGCACTACTAGCCTGCGGGTGCACGATGAACCGTAATTTCCCTAACAGGTTCCCCAAAAGTGGGTTGTAGCGGCACTTTGCTTAGGTTTTATAAATACTTTTCATTTAAGAAAACGGTTTTATTAATATGGGGTATTTATTTGCAAAAAGTATAGTTTTCCGTATTTTAGTTATTAGGGTTTCCTAAACCAACTAGCCTATTTCTAAGGTCTAAACGATGAGTCATTAGAAGCCTCAAATCGCCTCTTCACCGTCAATTGCGGCCAGGTAAGTACAAGTGAGGAGGGAGGGATCCGCTCACGAATCGTAAAACGGGCCTTTTAAAGTTACCCAAGCTCACTTGCCTAGCCTAGACACCACAAGACAGTTTAGATAAACGATCGATGTCCATGACCAATCGTGTTTTCATTTTATTAAAAGATTTTATCTAGAAAAGTTTACAACTTAAAGCTTTAAATAAAGATTAGGGTATTTTAGTGAAAAGTCCTGTAGTTTCGTATTCTGTATTTTGATGTTTATCAATTAGGGTTAGATTGAGTGTGTGTAGGGGTAGGTCATTACCCCGTGACTTATTTTAGGTTTTGGTGAAGTTTAAAGGTAAAACATGCTATGTTAAACTTAAAGGTATTATAGCGCAAGAATACGGTATTCGAAAACGTTATCATTTTATGTGTGAAATTTCATTCAAATTGAGTTATACAAGTTTTGTGATCAAGATAAACATATTTATGAGTGAGGTAATTGATTAAACTAAGAAAAATGAACTTCATGGTATTTTTATGAAAAGAGTACGGTTTTACAAAGAAGTTATCATTTTATGTGAAAAAGTTTGATTAAATTGGTTTAAGGGTGATTAATAGTCAACAAGAATATGGGTAGATAATATGTATTAGGTGACAAGTGGAAATTTAGAGAAAAACCGAATCGGAAATCGGTTTGTCCGATTTCCATCGGGTTCCAAAAATCCATATTTTTATATGTATAGAAAAGAGAGATAGAGGGGATGGGACTTACGGTTTGGACAAGCTAATGAAGCTAGAGGTCGTGATGGTTGTCGATTCGTTGAAAATGTCGCGAAGGTCCCGATCCGGTCGCCGAAATCCGTCGTCGATTTCGGCAGCGCTTCGCTTCTCGTTCTTCGTACCGAGTTCTCGAGAATTTGAGAGAGTGGACTTAGAGTTGTGAAGGGAAAAGGTAGAGGGTAGGGGTCTTTATATAGGGCTAGGCTAGGGTTAGGGTTAGGGTTAAAAAAAATATTAAAAAATATAAAAAACATTAAAAATTCATTAAATTTCATTAAACCTAGGAGTAAAAGGGATTTATTGGCCAAATCAAAACCGATTCAGGTATAATAAGTGTGCAAGAGGGTTGACCAAGTCAAGAGCCAACTTTTCTCAGTTGGTGACTCGGCCGTCCGGCCAAGTCCGGCCGGCGGCGCCGGACCGAGTCGGCTGAGTCACCGGCCGACGGCGCCGAGTCGGGCCGAGTCAAGGGTCCAATGGCCGGGGGTTTTCCTGAGGAACAACTTGGTATTTTTACTTTTTGTTGTCCAGTACATATTTTGGGAGTTATGGCCTTTTTACCGTTGACTTCCAAAAAAAATAAAACAAAATAAATACAAAAATAATGTGGGGCATGGGATTTGAACTCCGGTGGCTTGGTTCAGCAGTGCAAGGTATTACCAATGAGCTACAAGCTCCTTCTTGTAATTATTGTAAGGAATTAGAAACTTAAATTGTTTCCAGCAACATTAATACTCCAAGTATACACTATATTTAAAGCAAATTTTTGGTATACAAAATTGGAGTTGTTACAATCTACCCTCCTTACAAAAATTTCGTCCTCGAAATTTACAACTTTTATTTAAGGACTAGTTTACAAAAAGGTGCAGATATCTTGCAAGCATCTCATCCTCCCTTTCCCACGTGGATTCTCCTGGAGTGTCTTTCCTCCACATTACCCGGACCAAATTAACTTCTTTGTTCCGAAGTGTCTTCACTTTCCTGTCCAGGATCTCCACAGGTTGTTGCTCACAAGACAAATCGGGCTGTATCGTGAGCTCGGAATGATCAAGTACATGGCTGGGGTCACTCACATACCTTCTGAGTTGGGATATGTGGAACACGTTATGCACTCCTTCCAATGAGGGTGGAAGCGCTAAACGATATGCCACTTCACCGACTCGTTCGAGTATATCGAACGGTCCAATGTATCTCGGAATCAACTTTCCCCGTCTTCCAAATCTGATCACTCCGCGGTTCGGAGAGATTTTCAGGAATACATGATCTCCTGGCTGGAACTCCAAGTGTCGTCTCTTCGCATCAGCCCAGTGTTTCTGTCTATCTTGGGCTATGCGCATTCTTTCCCTGATAGTACGAACCACATCAACGGTTGCTACTATCATCTCTGGTCTAAGAAGTTCTCTATCTCCGATGACGTCCCAAATTAATGGCGATCGACACTTCCTTCCATACAATGCTGCAAAAGGTGTCATTCCTATGCTTGCTTGGTAGCTGTTGTTGTACGCAAACTCCACAAGGTGTAGGTGATCTTCCCACGATCCTTTGAAGTCGAGCATACATGCTCTGAGCATATCCTCCAAGATCTGAATTGTTCGTTCCGACTGACCATCTGTTTGTGGATGATAAGCCGTGCTGAAGTTCAGACTTGTTCCCAAGCTAGCTTGCAGACTTTGCCAAAATTGCGATCGGAACCTGGTGTCACGATCGGAGACAATGCAGACCGGTACTCCATGAAGTCTCACGATTTCCTGTATGAGTTCATGGGTATCAGAGATAGTACGTTATGAAGAGTTTAAATCTTAATTTAGATTATTACCTCCATGTACTTCTTCGCTAATGTCTCAGTTGATTGGCCAACTCGAAATGGGATGAAGTGAGCCGACTTTGTGAGTCGATCCACAATGACCCAAATCGCATCGTTACCCTTTGTGCTGCGAGGAAGAGCAGTTACAAAGTCCATCGTGATGTGCTGCCACTTCCATTCTGGGATTGGTAACGGTTGAAGTAGTCCAGCTGTCCTATGATGTTCAGTCTTTACCTGCTGACACACCAAACATTTTGCAACGCTTCTGGCTACTTCACGCTTCATTCCATACCACCAATAATTCTGACGTAGATCTTTGTACATTTTGGTACCTCCAGGATGTACTGAATAGGGAGAGCTGTGAGCTTCTTTCATTAACTCTTCCCGAACAGGACCCTTTGGTACACACAATCTGCTGCCGTATCTCAAAGATCCGTCTTCATGGATGATGAAATCTGTTCTGAGTCCATTCTCCACTTGTTTTCTGATCTTTTTCAACTTAGCATCGCTGGCTTGAGCTGCTTGATCTGATTGACAATAGTTGATTGGACTTGTAGATTCATCAAATTTGAAACATCACCTGGCATGACTAGTTCAATCTCCATTTGATGTAAGTCTTGCTGAAGCTTCCACTGGGCGGTGAGATTCATTGCTAATGGTTGGCGACTAAGAGCATCAGGTACTACATTCACCTTTCCTGGATGATATTGCAAGTTGATGTCAAAGTCTGCCATAAGTTCTAACCATCTTCTATGCCGCATATTCAACTCCTTCTGAGTAAACACGTACTTCAGACTTTTATGATCTGTGTAGATGTTCACCCGTTCACCAAGTAAGTAGTGGCGCCAAATTTTGAGAGCAAAAATGATGGCTGCCAACTCCAGATCATGCGTCGGATAATTGCGCTCATGAGTTTTCAGTTGTCTTGAAGCATAAGCCACAACCTTACCGTGCTGATGTAGAACACATCCTAGTCCCTTACCGGATGCATCACAATGCACCTCGAATCCTCCATATTGATCCGGTATGACGAGAATAGGTGCAGATGTCAGTCTTGACTTGAGTTCTACGAAAACTTGCTCGCATGCTTCTGACCACACAAATTCTTCATCTTTTCTTGTGAGCTTGGTCAGGGGTGTTGCTATCTTCGAAAAGCCTTCAATGAATCTTCTGTAATATCCAGCTAAGCCCAAGAAACTCCGAATATCCTTCACTGATTTTGGTGTAGGCCATTCGCTGACTGCTGAAACCTTTGCTGGATCTACAGAAATCCCTTCTCCTGATACGATGTGTCCAAGAAAACCAACTTGTTTTAGCCAAAACTCGCACTTGCTGTACTTGGCATAAAGCTTATGTTGTCGAAGTGTTTCCAGGACAATTCGTAAGTGCTCCGCATGCTCCTTCCGATTCTTAGAATATACCAGGATGTCGTCGATGAAGATGACAACGAACCTGTCTAAATACTCCCGGAAAACTTGGTTCATAAGATTCATGAAGATTGCTGGTGCATTGGTCACTCCAAATGGCATTACTAGAAATTCGTAATGTCCATAGCGAGTTCTGAAAGATGTTTTGTGAATATCAGCCTCCTTGACCTTCACTTGATGATAACCTGAACGAAGATCTAGTTTAGAGCAGACACAAGTTCCACTTAGCTGATCGAACAAATCGTCGATGCGCGGGAGTGGATACTTGTTCTTTATAGTAACTTCATTCAAGGCCCTATAGTCGATGCACATTCTGTATGAACCTTCCTTCTTCTTCACCAATAGTACAGGTGCTCCCCAACTTGAAGTGCTGGGACGAATCCGTCCTTTGTCCAGTAATTCGTCCAACTGTGTTCGAACTTCTTTCAAACCTTCTGGACTTAGTCTATACGGTGCTTTGATCATTGGTTGTGCTTCTGGTACTAAGTCAATACTGAATTCAAGAGCTCGATCGGGAGGCAAACCTGATATATCGTCAGGGAATACATCGTCGAACTCTCGAACTACCTCCGGTCTTGATTCTTCCTCTGCATGAGCTGCTGCAACTACTGCTTCGCTTTGTAAGTACTTGGCTCCAATGTACGATCTCCACTCTTGAAATAGAAGACCGGATGATCTGGAATCTCAAATACTACCCTTCTTTGACGACAGTCGATGGTAGCATAAAAGGTTCCAAGCCAGTCCATTCCTAGAACCACATCGAAGTTTGGTATGTCCAGTACTTTGAAGTCAGTGTAAAACTCTCGACTACAGACGATGACTGGACACATGCTGTATCCCATAGTTGCCTTTAGAACACCATTTCCAGAACTGAGGTTCCAGCTGGATACAAGCGGTGAGACTGGAATCGCATGGGTTCGGACAAACCGTTGCGACATAAAGCAGTGGGATGCCCCAGTATCAAACAGTGCAAGTGCAGGTAGTGAAGCTACTAGGATTGTACCTAAGGTATATGGGATAGGTTCAGGTATAGGGAAAGTGTGTAGGTAACCAAACTAAAAGATAAGTTTGAGAAGGAAATTTACCAGTAATGACTTGGCCAGTGGCCTCAGCTTCTTCCACAGACATCATGAAAGCCTGGCACTTCGGCACATTCCTCCTGGCCTGAGGAGCATTTCTCTGAACGTTCCTTTGAGCTTGATGGAACTGTCGAGGAGGTGGTGCAGCTTGTGGTCCCCTAGGTGGTGCAGGCAGTGCAAGTCTGGGAGCAGGTGCCGGAAGAGCTGGTCGCTGCTGATAAGTATTTGCTGGCCTGGGTGCAGCAACTGAGTTCTGCCTTTGGGGACAAGATCCAATATCATGAGTGGCTGAACCGCAGATTAAGCAGAGGCGGTTGGCTCGACGGCAGTCCTTCATCATATGTCCAGTTCTCTTGCAGTAGGTGCAAAAGGCTGGGCTAGGACGATGAGTTGGTACTCCGGGTCGCCTCGGCACGAAAGATGGTCTGGACGTGGCTCCACCTGCCATCTGGTTGGCAGGGCGTTTGACTCCTGCATACTGAGGTCTGCCCCTCTCTTTTATGACTGCCTCATAACTGCGGGCAGCTTCCAGGGCTTCCTCATGAGTCAAAAACTTTCCTGTGGCTAGAGCAGCCTTGATCTCTGTGTCCAAACTTTGCTGAAAACGACGGGCTCTGATATCGTCCGTCGGTATCAGGTGTGCCGCGAATCTGTTTAAAGATTGTGTTAGCTGTGTAATATGTGATATTTAAAAATTGAACTATTGTGACACATCTTACCGGCTCAATATAGTGAACTCAGCATCGTATTCATCTACCGATTTCTCCCACATTGATCCTTGCTGTAGATGAATAAACTGCTGCTCCATAGCGAACCTGGCAATCACTGGGAAATATTTCGCGTCAAACTTCTCGCGAAATGTCTTCCATTCAATCGGCTGCGCTAGACGGGTTTCTTCCGCCTTCCACCAATTGCGAGCAATATCCGTGAGCTGTAGCTTCGCTACACGGACCCAAGCGTTATCTGGCACTTGAGCTGCTGCCAGATCGTCTTCTATGCTTTGTGCCCATTCTTCTGCTTCGAGAGGGCTTCCTTACCAGAGAACTGCTTTGGGTGCAAAGCTCTGAATTGCTTTACTCCCGGTGCATCGTTATCAGGACGGCTCAGAAGTTGTTGCTGTCCCTCGAGAAGACTACGGATCGCATCAAATAACATCGTCTGCTCAGTGGGTGGTGCGGGAACAGCTGGTGTGAGAGGTAGTGCTGATGGGGTATTGTTGACGTTGGTGCTGATGTTGTTCGGGGAATCCATAATCCTGAAGAAAAATTTGGATTAGGACAGATTCAAATACATGAAATGATAAGATTCAAGGAATAGAGATTTGCAAGTTTCAAAGAACATGAATTGTAAAGAATGTTTTAGTTGCTGGTTCTTGTGTTATATTGCTTAGGTTGTTCACGCAGACCAGAACTGCATGACAGGGACTCATACAACTCTGACCTGCATGGGCCACCAACAAAACCTGTCACGCCCCGCTTCCCAGTGTACGGCGAAGTGGACGCGACGAGGCCCGCTACGTATATACTCAGAAGTATATACGCTAAGCGTAACTAAGCAATATAAAGTAAATCACAAGAGAAGAATAATATAGAAATAACAGCAACTTTTATTAATAACATTCTTTTTACAATGCAGGAAAAGAAAATACAACTGGAATGAAAAGCAATGCCTAAACAATGGCATAACAGGAAATGAAATAAACTGGAAAGAACAAGGTACAATTATCTAGAACTCTGGGTCTGCTTGGAACTGCTCCAAATCTTCAACGGTGGGCTCGATCTCAACTTAGTCCAACGCACCTGACGACATTCAAAGAAGAAAGAAATAGAATGTCGTCAGCGAACAGGTCGCTCGGTAAGTCCAATAAGAATAAGAAGAATGAGAATGATAGATTAAAAGTATTTTTCTAAAGTATTATAATGTTGAATATTATGGAACATTGTGTGACGCTGTTGTTTGTAGCTTGGTACAGAAGGATGCCAGTGTATACGAGGGGGATCTCTATATGCTAGAGATCAGGGCAAACGGAAAGTACAAAGAACCGTTATGCCACGGTACAACAACAACAGGATTCAGGTTAGGTGTCTTAATCTGACCATCTCGTGCCACCTTTAACATCTTCCGTACCAATCTACCCCTTAAACCCCGTAATGTTTTAACAGTAGTGTAGTATTGGAATATGTAAGTTGGTTGACTGACCAAAACTATGATATCAGTAAATATGTTGCAACTGTATAATCAGGTAAATGGAATATCAGGATAATGGATGAATATCCATGGTTTGATTCAGTCAAAATGAATATATTGTTAACTGGGTTCATGGATTCATGTATTCAAAGTGTGGTGGAATATAAAAGAATATAGATTGACTTGAATCATATTCGAGTCAAGAATAGTCAGACTCTAACCCGAGTCAGACTAAAAGAAGAGAATTTGAAGTTCAATATTAGCTAGGGGCCTTATTGTAATTTGTGAAACTTGAGGGGGTTTTATGTAAAAATACTTTTGTATAGTTTTCAAAATACACCTCAAGTATTTAATATTCGTCTTTAATATTATATTGAATGTGAATTTTATTTGTGTTATTCTAGTGAATATATCCTAATAAAAGTATTAATTGTCTTATCTGAAATTCATGGTATTTTAGTGTAACTTTTAATCTTGTAATTTTTAGAAAAATGTGGAAACTTTATATTATGATAAAATAGGTGTTTAAATGATAATTATATATATATTAACACATGAATAATTTTATATAAATATTTTATTTTCAAAAATCTCATTTTCCTTAAATGTCGTATTTTAAACCCTTCGAGACCGAATGCTCCTTGCGGAGGTCTGAATCCCGCACTACTAGCCTGCGGGTGCACGATGAACCGTACTTTCCCTAACAGGTTCCCCAAAAGTGGGTTGTAGCGGCACTTTGCTTAGGTTTTATAAATACTTTTCATTTAAGAAAACGGTTTTATTAATATGGGGTATTTATTTGCAAAAAGTATAGTTTTCCGTATTTTAGTTATTAGGGTTTCCTAAACCAACTAGCCTATTTCTAAGGTCTAAACGATGAGTCATTAGAAGCCTCAAATCGCCTCTTCACCGTCAATTGCGGCCAGGTAAGTACAAGTGAGGAGGGAGGGATCCGCTCACGAATCGTGAAACGGGCCTTTTAAAGTTACCCAAGCTCACTTGCCTAGCCTAGACACCACAAGACAGTTTAGATAAACGATCGATGTCCATGACCAATCGTGTTTTCATTTTATTAAAAGATTTTATCTAGAAAAGTTTACAACTTAAAGCTTTAAATAAAGATTAGGGTATTTTAGTGAAAAGTCCTGTAGTTTCGTATTCTGTATTTTGATGTTTATCAATTAGGGTTAGATTGAGTGTGTGTAGGGGTAGGTCATTACCCCGTGACTTATTTTAGGTTTTGGTGAAGTTTAAAGGTAAAACATGCTATGTTAAACTTAAAGGTATTATAGCGCAAGAATACGGTATTCGAAAACGTTATCATTTTATGTGTGAAATTTCATTCAAATTGAGTTATACAAGTTTTGTGATCAAGATAAACATATTTATGAGTGAGGTAATTGATTAAACTAAGAAAAATGAACTTCATGGTATTTTTATGAAAAGAGTACGGTTTTGCAAAGAAGTTATCATTTTATGTGAAAAAGTTTGATTAAATTGGTTTAAGGGTGATTAATAGTCAACAAGAATATGGGTAGATAATATGTATTAGGTGACTAGTGGAAATTTAGAGAAAAACCGAATCGGAAATCGGTTTGTCCGATTTCCGTCGGGTTCCAAAAATCCATATTTTTATATGTATAGAAAAGAGAGATAGAGGGGATGGGACTTACGGTTTGGACAAGCTAATGAAGCTAGAGGTCGTGATGGTTGTCGATTCGTTGAAAACGTCGCGAAGGTCCCGATCCGGTCGCCGAAATCCGTCGTCGATTTCGGCAGCGCTTCGCTTCTCGCTCTTCGTACCGAGTTCTCGAGAATTTGAGAGAGTGGACTTAGAGTTGTGAAGGGAAAAGGTAGAGGGTAAGGGTCTTTATATAGGGCTAGGCTAGGGTTAGGGTTAGGATTAAAAAAAATATTAAAAAATATTAAAAACATTAAAAATTCATTAAATTTCATTAAACCTAGGAGTAAAAGGGATTTATTGGCCAAATCAAAACCGATCCAGGTATAATAAGTGTGCAAGAGGGTTGACCAAGTCAAGAGCCAATTTTTCTCAGTTGGTGACTCGGCCGTCCGGCCAAGTCCGGCCGGCGGCGCCGGACCGAGTCGGCCGAGTCACCGGCCGGCGACGCCGAGTCGGGCCGAGTCAAGGGTCCAATGGCCGGGGGTTTTCCTGAGGAACAACTTGGTATTTTTACATTTTGTTGTCCAGTACATATTTTGGGAGTTATGGCCTTTTTACCGTTGACTTCCAAAAAAAATAAAACAAAATAAATACAAAAATAATGTGGGGCATGGGATTTGAACTCCGGTGGCTTGGTTCAGCAGTGCAAGGTATTACCAATGAGCTACAAGCTCCTTCTTGTAATTATTGTAAGGAATTAGATATTTAAATTGTTTCCAGCAACATTAATACTCCAAGTATACACTATATTTAAAGCAAATTTTTGGTATACAAAATTGGAGTTGTTACAATCTCATCCCGGAAGTGCCCCAATAAAAGAATATTACATACATTTTATTTTACATGAATGAAAAAGAAAACTCTTATCTCACATAAAAACCCCGGCTATTCAGAACGCGACGATCCAATATAACATATCCAGCAACACATAACATTACATGTCATCAACGTAAGTAAATATGCGCATCCTAATTGTCGTTGACATATAGCAACGAAACCGGCGATATCACATATTACACTTACGGTCACAGAAAAGAAAGTGTAAAACTACAACATTTGGAATCCACAATCTCTTTAGACATCGTAAATCCGAAATATCACATATTTCGCATTTCATGCCTAACTGTATGAATTCCACATATTGTATCACATTCCAGATAAATAGACAGTATTAAACTTTCCGATCGAATAATCAAATACTCAAGATTTCCATAATAGCTCAACACTTGAGCGGAGTTTAAAGATTCCAGAATACGTCACAGTAGCAACGGTCCAGCCGTAGAAGGGTCAAGCCAATGCCTCACATGTGGCACGACGTACTGCCCCAAACCCTAAGGTTCAGAGGGCAGTTCAAGACGGTCACATAATCGAGTTAAGGTTTGTTGTCTTCTAGAGAGTCCGTCACATTTCTTACACGTTTTTCCGAAAGATTTAAACCCGAGAAAAATTCAACACTTTGAAACTTTTTCATGCCGGGAAAAATTGAGTTAGTGATATCCTTTCGAACATTTTAATACTTACTAAATTATCCGAAAAAACATAACAAAATTAAATTCTCCGATCGAATCGACGATTTCAAAATAAACTCCAAAATACTCAGCACTTGAGTCAAAATAATAAATATCCAGAAAAATATACACACAGAAATAGACATTACTGTACAAAATGCAAAGCCTATAGCTACAGTGATGCCGCGGATCCGCGGCCCAAGAGAGATTTGGCCGCGGTTCCACGGTGGGATTCACTGGTCATGGGTTCGTTTTGCACAGTAATTCTTAAATTTGTCTGCTGTATTTTTCAGGTATTTTTAATTCAGAAAAATCCCAGATTTTAAAAATTGTCCAGAGAGGGGGTTATCTTGACGTTGTCGAGTTTGATCGGGGTTTTAACTTCGTTAACACATCGCCTAATGCTCTAGCTAGGCTCTGATACCACTGTAGGGTTACTAGGCACACTAACAAGGCTCTACAAGGTATCGACCATGCCAAAATTAAAATTTTTATGTGCCGCACAACCGTAAGCAAGATCGTTAACTAGAGTTTAGACGAAACTAATGGCAAGTAAACAACTTTACACTAAAGGAAACGCGATATACAACCTTTGTAGATCGGTCTTCCACTTCATTTGCTCTTTCTTGAAGTCCCTTCGCTGCGACCAAGGTTCTCCCGGTCTCTTGCATGGCTTCACGACGCGAAGGATGCGACCTTGCTTGAAGTCTCCGAGGCCGAAGATGATCTACGTCGAGGGAATTCCGACTCATGCTCCTACTTCACTAACTAAAGAATTAGTGAAGTAAACACCCTATACTAAAGTGCTAATCTAGTAGAGGATGGAGAAATTGGAAGTGAGTTCTCTTTAGAATTTTGTTTCTCACAAGGATTCTCACTTTGGATCAAACCCTAGCTTGCTTTTCTCTTGCTCAAATGAAGAAGAAGATGATGAACAAAAGAAAAGATATGAGGATAATGATTAAGTGAGAATGCTAACCATGGTGAGTGAGTATCATATACTAACTCATGGTGGGACATAACCATGGCTAAGTCAAGTTGGTTAGGTTAATAAAAATCTAAAGAAAAACAAATTAAGTGGACTTTGTCAAAGCATCCAAAAGCTTCTGCAAGCTTCATGCTTATGACATAAGCTTCACTAATTTGTAATTTCTTTAAATAAATATTAACCACCATCCATAATAGTATGGTGTATGTCTTGCACACCCATGTATAGTGTATCATCAACCATGATACAAAAGAAAACACTTTTAATATATATATATATCACACACACACACACACACACACACACACACACACACACACACACATATATATATATATATATTCAAGTGTTCTTGTGAGAAAAACCCTGAAGTGAACAAGTGTTAGTAAATGTAAATTAGTATATCAAATATACAATTATACACTTAATTATTAAATCAACACTTGACTTAGTAATCCGGTCATATCTCATATAACCAACTAACATTCATCGTATCGTCTTATCGAATCAACACTTAATTCGATAACCCGGTCATATCATATATAATACCGACCGATACAATCAGTCGCGAGAATAGAATACGGTATCACATACACGCATTATTCTCGGTCCCACACATATCACATATGCGCTCCTATTTCGTTTTGCCTGAGCCAATAAAACCTCTATGTAGAACTCTAAAGACTCGTCAATACGCCGGCAGTAGGTCATGTTCACATCACGCACCCACAAGCCGTCAGCGGTACTAGCTGGACGTAACGGCTACCCGGGTATTGAGCGATCAGAAGATCAGCAAGCAAGCCCGCTCCAACTCTTGTAAAAGCCTGCCGGTAACACTTCCCGTACAGTCCGGTCTCCTCGTCTGATATGTCACATATCAAGTCTAGGGGTGGTAAACGTCAGACCCCAATAACCGATAAGTCATGCCGATGTGAGGCTCATAACGGGTCGAGAAACTACTGGGAACACGTACCAGTAAATCTCTAATCAGCCCTGGCCAGGGACTTCCCTGTTACGGCCAATCGAGCACAGCGCAACATCAACCCCCAATACCGGGAGAGACGAAACCCCTCCTATCGCTCATTGCCTCCATGTGACTCAGGACTGTACCCAAAAACCACCGTTTTGCACGCCCTCATGGACGTGGTAAGGGGGAAATCAAAGCACAGTGGGAATCACACAAGACTCTATGACGATCTCGGGTCTACAGACTAACCTGCACAAGTGTCACTAGAGAACTGCCATCTGACGTGAGGTATAATAGCATCTGGGAGTTCTCGGCGAGTCCGTCCAGTGTACCCAGTCTCCACTGAGCACCCGTATACCATCTCTGATGTCAAATATCAATGGATATGGGATCATCCATTGCCCATCTCATGGGTCGAGAAGGATATACGCTAGTCTACACTGGTATATCGATACCCCGTCTCGATACACCCACGACTAGAGACCTTAAAGGATGTACTTATGGACTACCATGTCCCCACTAGTATGATCCGCATCATAGTCCAGGTAGTCAAGTACACATCCTAAGGGCTTTACCAACATGTAACGATAAGACAGCATAAAGAGACAAGTATACATGTTAAAGTAAAGAGCAACCAGATAGCATACTATCATATCGAGCAAGAAAGTCCTCTCTATATATGTCCAAGCATCCGATATAATATATATCATTTGTACAATACTGGCATCTAGGGCATACATACAACTAACAAGTCTGCTACAACGGCCGCATCCGTCCAAACCTCCGATATACGTTGCCATAAATCAACTTGGCATCTTCGGAGAGGAGGACGGATAAACCCAAATAGCATATGCCCCCAAATTCAGGCAAGACGATCTACGCGGTTTCGTCTCTGTTTTCGGCGATAAAAAGGTACTAGATACCGGATCAGGATCTCATATCTGTAATTTATTGCAGGGACTGAGAAAAATTAGGATGGTTAGACCTGGTGATATGTCCCTCAGAGTAGAGAACAGAGCACAAATTGATGCTGCTGCCGTCGGTGAATATCACCTAATATTGTCAAGTGGCAATATTATGATTTTGAACAACAGCTACTATGTACCTTCTATGGTTTGCAACATCATATCAGTTTCTTTAGTTAATAAAGATGGATATACTTTTGTTCTAGATAGAAATATCATGAATATTTACCTTAATCAGGTATTGGTTCCAGAAGGTACACTGTGTAATAGTATCTACGTTCTAAATCAAAATACAGTTTTCAATATACAAAACACATGCAAGAGGAAGAGTTCAAATACGAACGAAACCTACTTGTGGCATTACAGACTTGGTCATATCATTGAGAAAAGACTGTCTAAGTTGCATAAGAATGGATATCTGAATCCGTTTGAATTTTCATCTTATGAAACTTGTCAGTCTTGTCTCAAAAGGAAGATGATCATATCTCCATTCACCGGACACAGAGAAAGAGCAATAGAGCTCTTGAGACTTATACACAATGATGTATGTGGTTTAATATCTATACATGCAAGGGGAGGGTTCTCGTATTTCATTACATTCACTTATGATCTCTCTAGATTCGGATATGTATTTCTCATAAAACACAAATCTAAAACTTTTGAAAAATTCAAAGAATATAAGAGCGAAGTGGAGAACCATACTAGCAAAAGTATCAAGATCCTCTGATCTGATAGAGGAGGGGAGTACTTAAGCACGGAATTCCTCGACTATTTAAAAGAGAATGGAATTCTCTCTCAGCTTACTCCTCCATATACACCACAACACAATGGTGTATCAGAGCGGAGGATTCATACCCTATTGGATATGGTTCACTCCATGATGAGCAATACTGAGTTGCTTCTTTCATTCTGGGGACTTGCGCTTCAGACAACAGCATACCTATTGAATCGGGTTCTATCCAAATCTGTGCCTAAAACACCATATGAAATATAGAGTGGTAAAAGACCATATCTTGAACGTATTAAGATATGGGGTTATCCGGCCTATGTAAAAATACAAAATCCGGAAAAATTTCAGGAATGGTCAGTTTTATGCAAATTTGTGGGATATCCTAAAAATTCTCTAGGATATATGTTCTACCACATCGAGAATCAGAAGGTGTTTGTTGCTCGTCGCGCCAACTTTTTAGAATGGCAATTTCTTGCAAAAGAAATAAGTGAGAGCACGGTAGAACTGGATGAAATATCGGAACCACAAACTGAAACTGAGGATTTGGTGGAACCTCAAGATTTAGTAGTCCCAGATGAACCTCAACCACTCCGCAGATCTAGTAGGATATCTCATCCGCCCGAGAGATGCTACGGTTTTCTCATAGACGAGGATCAAGAGGATTGCATTTTGGAAGAATAAGATCCTATTAGTTTCAAGCAGGCCATTACCAGTAGGGACTCTAATAAATGGCTAGATATTATGCGATCCGAAATGAAGTCCATGTACACCAATAAAGTTTGGACGTTAGATATTGCTCCTCCCGGGGTAAAGCCCATTGGATGCAAATGGACCTTCAAAAAGAAGATTGGTGTAGATGGATAGGTGGAAATCTATAAGGCTAGACTTGTTGCAAAAGGTTTTCGTCAAAGACCAGGTGTGGACTATGACGAAACCTTTTCTCCAATGGCTATGCTCAAATCCATTCGGACCCTACTTACCATTGCTGCCTTTCATGACTATGAAATCTGGTAGATGGATGTAAAAACGGCTTTTCTAAACAGAAGTTTGGAAGAGTGCGTTTATATGGATCAGCCGAAAGGATTCATCGACAGTGGGAGCAGCGGGAATGTGTGCAAGTTGCTTAATTCTATTTATGGATTAAAGCAGCCATCGCGGAGCTGGAACATCTGTTTTGATAAAACAGTCAAGGAATTTGACTTCATCAAAATCGAGGATGAGCCTTGTATTTATAAGAAAATTGTAGGAAGAACTGTCGTATTTCTAGTCTTGTACAGACGACATTCTTTTGATAGGAAATAACATTTCTATCCTACAATCGGTCAAGCTATTCTTATCATAAAGGTTCTCCATGAAAGACCTGGGTGATGCCTCCTACATTCTGGGGATTAAGATCTATAAAGATAGATCCAAGAGATTGTTAGGACTTTCACAGTCCAGATACATAGAATTCGTACTAAAGAGATTTAGTATGGAAGATTCCAAGCGCGGTAATATACCCGCATTGCACAGAATCACCATCTCTAAAGAGATGTCTACCAAGACTGATGAGGAAAGGGTTTACATGAGCGCTATACCCTACGCTTCGGCGGTAGGATCTATAACTTATGCGATGCTATATACCAGACCATATGTAGCTTACGCGCTTAGCGTGGTGAGCCGGTATCAATCGAACCCGGGAGAGAACCACTGGATAGCAGTGAAGAACATTCTTAAGTACCTGAGCAGGACTATGGAACTGTTCTTGGTATACTGTAATGGAGACCTCCAGTTGGAGTCCTTTACCGACTCGAGCTTCCAGAGAAACAAGGATGACAGCAAGTCTGTCTTGGGTTTTTTGTTTACCCTCAACAGAGGGGCGGTCTGTTGGAAGAGCTCCAAACAGGACACCGTCGCAGACTCGACGATGGAGGTGGTTCCGTCCATTACTCAACTTGAGGTGGTTCCGTCCATTGTTGATCCAATATCTTTGTATTGCGAAAACAATAAGGCTATGGATTTAGCAAAGGAACCACGGCCCCATCAAAAATCCAGACACATCTTGAGGTGGTATCACCTGATTAGGGAGATCATTGATCGCTGGGAGATTGAGGTGCGGAGAGTGGACACAAAAGAAAACACGGTGGATCCATTCGCCCTCTCTCAAGCACAGTTCGAGAGACTATTTGAGATGTTGGGTATGCGATACACCAACAACTGGCCTTAGTACAGACGTTGGGTACTCGATACGCCAATATATGGCCTTAGTGCAAGTGTGAGATTGCTGGATATGTATGTCCTAGAGGCCATTATTGTATATGTATACAAGTGGATGCTTGGAAATATATATGTACATGACAATCTTGCTCGATATGATAGTACGCTATTTGGTTTTTCTTTATCTTAATATGTGCATATGTTTTACTTGTTATTGCGTATCATTAATACATGTTGATAAAACACGTAGGATCATTATATGAGTACCAGCGTTGTGATGGCAATCATACTTGAGGGATCTGGGTGGTTGATAAGCACATCCTTAAATGTCCTTAGTCATGGGAGTATCGAGACAGGGCATCAATACTCCGGAGTAGACCAGTGTATGCATTTCGAGACCCCGATGAGGGGTAATGGTTGGTCCCGCAGCCATTGGTCTTTGGCACCTAAGATCATATACAGGTGCTCACTGAGGGTGAGTACACTGGACGGACTCGTCGAGAACTGGTTAGATGGTATTAAACCAATCGTCAGATAGCAGTTCTCTGGCAACATAAGTGCGGATAGTCTGTCAACCTGACGTCGTCATTTGTCTTGTGTGAGTTCCCACCGTGCTTTGATTGCTACCCTACTACGGCTCCACTGAGTCGTGCAAATAGGTTTTAGTTGGGTACAGTTCCGAGCCACATGGAGGCAGTGACCGATTGTCAAGGATTCATCTCTCCCGGTATAGGGAGTCGATGTCGCGCTGTGTTCGGTTGGCCAACACCATAAGTCTCTAGCCAAGATGGATTGAGAATTACTGATAGGTAGATCAGTAGATTCTCGGATGATCTTGAGCCACATCGGCACGACTTGTTAGGTTATTAGGGGTCTGATATTTTCCACCACCTAGACCAGGCATGCGATGCTCTCAGACGAACAGACTTGACTGGACGGAGATTGTCACAGATAGGCTCAGTAGAAGTTCGGATGAGTTTTCTCATCGGCCTTCTTTTCGACAGGCACCTTGTTTCCACCCAATAAGAGAGCAAAGGCTCTACTCAAAATTTAAACTGAGGCAACGCCTCATGTGCAAAGCACGAGAGCGCTAGCACTCAGAGTTAAAAACTCTGAGGCAGCGCCAAGAGTTATAAACTCTGAGGCAGCGCCTCACATGAAAAGCATGAGAGCACCAGCGCTCAGAGTTAAAAACTCTGAGGCCGCGTCTCACGTGCAAAGCACGAGAGCACCAGCGTGCAGAGTTAAAAACTCTGAGGCAGCGCCAGAACTAAAAGTTCTCCACCCTTAGATAGAAAATCCAACGGAGATGATAAATCATCAGAGCACAGAATTAAATTCTGATTGAAGAAATACTCCTCAAATCTTTCTAAATAAGAAAGATTGTGCTCTATAAATCAGAGCACCATTGGATCAAGGATCCAATGGTGATCAAAAATCACCGAGGCACAGAATTAAATTCTGATTGAGGAAATACTCCTCAAATCTTTCTAGGCAAGAAATATTGTGCTCTGTAAATCAAAGCACCGTTGGATCAAAGATCCAATGGTGATTAAAAATCACCAAGATACAGAATTAAATTCTGATTGAGCAAATACTCCTCAAATCTTTCTAAATAAGAAAGATTATGCTCAGTAAATCAGAGCACCGTTGGATCAAAGATCCAATGGTAATTAAAAATCACCAATATACAGAATAAGTTCTGTATGGGAAAATATTTTCCCAATCTTGTTAAAAACAATAAAAATGTCTTCTGTAAAACAGAATTCTTTGGATCAAAGATCCGACGGTGGATAAATTCCCCAAATCAATTAAGAAATCTCTCAATGAAAGATTTCCTTAACTGAATCAACAGATCAGCCTTCACTAATATAAAGGACCCAAGACTTCAAGTCTTGTACAGAGGAACCACCCTATAAACTTCAAACTTCAGAGACGAGAGCAATTTATTTTCAAGGTAAATAAAAATAAGTGAGATCACAGCATCTCCTCCATATTTAAGAGTTTAACTTTCACATTAGAATAACTTAGTTCTTTTTCCAGATCTCGGATCTATAAGATAAAATCTTTCATAAGCGAGAACCTAATTCTCAAAGAATTGAATCGAGCAGAAAAGAAAATTCAGTGCTTAGGACTCCAAGTTTGGCGCTCAGCGCCGAGCGCTCCACGTGCTCCTCATATGGGCACTATTTTATAAGAAGCGCTTAGCACTTAAAGTCTGGCGCTCAATGCCAAGCGCTCCACTTGCTCCTCACGTGGGCACTATTTAATAATGAAGCGCTTAGCACTTAAAGTCTAGCGCTCAGCGCCAAGCGCTCCATGTGCTCCTCATGTGGGCGCTATTTAATAATAAAGTGTTCAGCACTTAAAGTCTGGCGCTCAGCGCCAAGCACTCCACGTGCCCCTCACGTGGGCGCTAATAGATTAAAGAGTGCTCTGCACTCAATGGTTGACGCTCAGCGCCAAACGCTCCACGTGCTTCTCACGTGGGCATTGTTTAATGTAAAGCGCTCTGTAAATAGAGCCCAACGCCATAAAGAGTATTCAACACTCAATAAAAAACAAAGAAAGGGGGTGAGCATCAAAGTTCATATCAATGCCCAGCATTATTGAACAAAGGGGATCAAGCCCAAATAAGTAATCAGGTGGGCTGAGCCCAAGGTTGGCCAAATCCCAAATCGACCGAGCCTATAAGTCTTCTTCTAAATTGGCTTTAGTGCCAAATAGGACTACCAAGTTCCTGATGAACATTCTTTGGTTCAAGGGTATATCTCTCCGCACCTCTGATACAAGTCGTTGTAATTCTTCAACGTCTTCAGAGATGTGAAGGGTCCCCATAACCAATGACTCTTGGCGCACCTCTAAACCAATGAGCCAAAACTTTACGGACTATGATGTTCTTAAACACCATGGACTATGATGTCCTTAAACCCAATGGACCGCAACGTCCTTAAACTAATAATGGACCGCAATGTCCTAAAACTAGCTATGGACCGCAACGTCCTTAAACTAAACTCTATGGACTATGATGTCCTTAAACTACATGGACTATGATGTTCTTAAACCCAATGGACTGCAACATTCCTAAACTAAACCCTATGGACTATGAGGTCCTTAAACTCAATGGACCGAAACGTCCCTAAACTAAATCAATAGAGCCCAAATGCTCTTTTGTTGGATCTAAATGATCCTAAAACCTTGTTAAGTAGATCTTAGTCTAAAATTAGACTAACGTATCCTTAACAAATATTTAAGTTGATCTTAATCTCAAACGAGGTTAGCGATCCTTAAATCAACCAAACCCAAATCTAAGAAAATACGGATTTGGACTAATCCACGCCTTACGGGCGATAACACAAATTAGTCTCCGTATACAATCCACGGGCAACCTAAAATAAAACAAACACACACGATACGAAGTGACCTTCTGGAGCAGGAGAAAGTTGTTACCGCGATGCGGTAACGTAATTAACTGCAGGGGCTTGCGCCTGCAGGGAAGAGCGTCTCCACAATAAAAAAAACCCCTCACAACGAGGGGGAATTTGACGAAGTCTGCTACAACGGCCGCATCTGTCCAAACCTCCGATACACGGTGCCATAAATAAACTTGGCATCTTCGGAGAGGTGGACAAATAAAACCAAAAAGCATATGCCCCCAAATGCAGGCAAGACGTTTGTCTTCCCGGTTTCCGGCAGTAAACAGATTCTGGCACACCCGGTGGGACCTTTTTCTCTTTCCACTCCACACTTCGTGTGTCGTATTCGCGAACAAATCATGGTTTGCTATAGTTGCCCCTGGATTCGAGTTTCTAAGATTTGGTGTCTTTCTCCCGTGCAGAGAAAAGAAGATCAATGGCTTCTAGCTGCACTAACTGTAACAACAACTCCCGCTCCGTCCCGTCTGGAGGAGTAACTTACAGGCCCAAGTGGCCTCCATATTCGTAATGCCAGTGGAATAGGTGACTCAGGCCACCACTGGACTGTTCTTTGGGACCATGATCATGCCAACAAGCTTCAACGCTCCACTGCCGTTACAGGAAGCTCCGAAGAAGTCGTTCTTCGATCGGCTTGCAACTACCACGGCCCCTCTCAACAGGTCGTCCAAGTCCACTGCCTCAGTCTTCGACAGGCTGAGCCTAAGCTCAAATGGGCCCGCGAAGAGGCTCACAATACTGGAGAAGGCTATCCCAACTCCTGCTACAGGTGGAGTCGTCCAAACAACTTCCCCTACTCGAAAGTCGGTCTTCGACAGGTTGACCATTCCTTCCCAGCGGATGTCATTCTTTGATAGGTTGGCGCCAATAACAGTCTCTCCTCAAAGCAGGGGGCATGACGAAGCTACTCTGACGATAAAGGTGATCCCGACTGCACGACATGCTCGATGTCTCCACTGGTACCGAGTGAGGAAAGCTGGGGGCAATTCCCCTTCTAGACTTACTCCACCAGCTCCAATGGTGGAAGTTGATGATGATGTTCCAACTGGAAACAGCTTTGAGCCGCTCAGGAGGGTGCGCAAGAACTCTCCAACTGCCATGTTGAAAATGTCTCCTCCACCTGTGGAGAACGTTACAAAGGAAAACCCGAAACAGCCCTCTCAGCGACTGTCCTCCAAAATCCACAGGGTCTGGCAAAGAGTCTAAGATTCTGTGATCGACAAAGACTACTCCCGCCAACAGAAGAAAATGAAGGTCCGGCAAGAGGAGTGTCATCCAGCCGTTGTACCACGGAAAGCATCTTCTACAACATCTCCCTCAACTTCGATCGCCCATAAAAGGAGGAGGCCGGAGAAGATCCCTGTATCTACAACAAATCTCAAGGGTATTGAACCTAAACGTCCCAAGTCTGGGGTCATGATAGTGCACACCATTTACATGGATTCCGGAAAAGAGGAAATCTATGCTTCTGGGGGTCATCGACCACTTACGCGGTCCGTAACAAAGGCTCAAGAGCAACAGCAGAAACTCCAAGAGATGCTGACAAAGATGGCCGCACTTACTGGGCAGAAAGAAAGTCCGGAAGTGTCGTCGGATCAATGCCAGGAGAATGAAACCGATGCCGAATTCCTCCGAAGAATGCTCGAAAAGAAAGATAGAGAAGCCGCAGAACAAGCAACTAACTGTCACGATCCAAGTTTGGATGTGACCGGCACTTAGATTGTATCATATCTAAAGATATGCACAAGTCCAAGTAAGCCGAAAACCAAGATCAAATACCTTATTTCGGAATTATTTCTGAAAATTTAGTTTTTAAGTAAAAATCTCAATTTATGAAGTTAATTTATTAAACAAAGAATAAAGGTTAAGTTTAGTTGCATTCCTAGTTGGAATCAACAATATTAACAATAAACATGAATATAAACATATAGAACATCACTGAATCTCATAAAGAAAGAAGCTACGATACTGATCAACTGATCTCAACTGTACATATATATACCATCTCTCATTTCTAAGTCAAAATACAGGTTTGATGGAGACTTTCTAGATACAAAATACAAAACCCAAAAGGAAGGTTACTACACATGTAACCTACCGATCAAAAGATGGAATACAACTGCGAAAGTATCTCTGCCTCGCAGCTACCCGTCCACTCTATCCCTGCAAGGAACTGTGGCACAACGGGGATGAGTTGCCAACTCAGTGAATACGACTAACATATAGCGGCGAATAAAGTAAATATGACAATCATGCTACTGAATATGAATCAATATGGTATATGAGTATATGTGAAATTCAACAATAAATCTCATTATACTTCGAAAATCACAACTCAAGTAAATCATTTCTCGGTGTCCATCAACGACACAAAACTTTCATTTCTTATAGGCATCATTCCCCGAATGATCCTATACCCATAATATCGGTCGTTATCCTCTAGATACACGCCGTATTTTTATCACCAACTCCGGGATCGAGTAACCTCGCTAGGCTTCCCCGTCTCAATACGGCTATCCTGCCCCTCGGTCTCGACCGGGTCCACCATGTATCCAACTGTATATCTCCCCCACTCAGTATGGATAACGTAAATCCGCGACCGTATATCTCCCCCACTCGGTCCGGAATAAAACCAAAACAGAAATCATCTCATGGTGGACATGACACAACAATCATGAAATACTGGATTTATGTAATAATATTCAAAACTCAAAACCATAAATCCTCAATTCTACATTTACTTCATATAGAACACCAAAATACGCATAAAGTAACAGGATGTCAATGATGCAATCTACCATTATATTAGATATGTGAAATACGATATAATCCATGTTAACAAGTATGATATTTAAGTGTATGTGACATGGCAATATCGACGGGGTGTGTGTAGCATATAAGATGTGCACGTGGCATGACTCGTCGATAATTGTGAAGTGTTCTAACAACTAAGCAATTTATAGTTATTTGTAGTGAATGCAATTTAACATTTAAGCATAATGATATAAACATCAAGTCTAATAAAACCACGGGCGAAATACGCCATCTTTACAAAATTCCCCGGTAGATGTTTAGTCTACTCACCGGAAAAGTCGAATCTACTCCGGAATCGCTAATCCTTTCCCTTTCCCCGCGGCTTCCGTACTTCTCGTATTCGAGTCTAAATATGCAAATTAACGTATATAAGCAAAACGGCTATTCCGATATAACGGAAATGGAAACACGCTATCCCACATATAAGTTATATACTATCTGATTATATCAAGTTATTAAACACCTATCTTGCTGGATTTCAACCTCAATCTGTTCCGTTTCAGAAATTAAAACACGACGTGATTTAGTCGTGTCGTATTTAGCGTTTTACGATACCCTTTCCGATATATCTTCCCAGAATTTAACTACAGTAAAACTAATTTAAATAAACAGTACCAAAATAGCCTAAATTGTATACTGTAGACTACCCAAAAGACCAAACCCACATAGCTCCTCACATGGCCGGCGACGCCGGCCTTTCCCTTGTTGCCGCCGGCCCAAAACCGGCCCCTGGGTGTCGTCTTCTTGTGGTTTACTCTAGTTGCTTCCTACATCATTTTGACTCTGTTTAATTTATTTAATTATCTTCCAGATCACAGCAGATTTCAACAGACACTAATTTTAACTAAATACGATATTATGTGACTTGATTAACTCTACACTAATTAAGCTACAGAATCTAATCCCTACTGTGTTTAAGAGTTTTACCTTCCTATTTGTTGTAGGAATAACCCTTCATGATTAATCAACTCCTCCTAGCTTGATGATGAACCATCTCCATGAACAATTTCCTTCTTCTCTTTCTTCTTCCTCTTGTTCTTCCCTTTTTCTCTTTTACTTTTCTTTTCTTTTAATTTCTCTAAAGTTTTAATCAGGGTTTTGAACTGAATTGAGCTATTTAACTGAGTGGATGAAGAGATAAGGGAAGGTGGAGGTGTCAAGTGATGAAGTGTGTGTGTTTCATGCAAGGAGGAGGTGGAGATTGAAGGTGCTCATGCAAGCATGAGGTGTTTTTGCATTATCTTCTATTTTCTTTTGTTTTAATTTGAATTTCATTTCAGAACTGAAATGATTTCATTTATTCACTTAAACCCTTGACAATACCCTATTTGCATACAACCTAAACTTTACAATTTAACCCCTCACAACTTAACTTATTATAAAACACACTTATTATTAAAATGAAGCTAAAATTATCATTAAAACCCTTATAACTTATTTAAATTACATTCAAAAATTCTAATTTAATTTGTATTACATATAACTTATGAAGATTGACATATTTGATTTTAACCGTTTTGTGATTTATCACTTTATTCTTAATTTAATTAATTTTATTTATTTCTAACTTTTCCTAAATGTTACACTAACATAAAGCAAACGGCGCTCATGTTCTAAGATATGGTTGGAATGATGATCCAGCCGGACCCTCCAACCGAAGATCCCCCAATGATCATTGAAGACGACAGAGAGGAGACATCAAACCCTCTTCCGGCTTTATCGACACCCCGGGAGGAGACGATCTCGAAATCTGCGCTTGATGACTACATAGCTCAACAGATACGAGCTCATCAGGCAAGTGAAGCTATTGGCCAAGTCGTTAGAACTGGGCGACCATATCCAGGCTGGTACGATTAAATTAAGTACCCACAGGGATATACGATCCCTAAATTTCACGTGTATAAGGGAACATGCAATCCCCATCAGCACGTCGCTCAGTTCAGAGCTCTCTGCTGCAATACTGGAGGTGATGACAAACTGCTATTTCGCCAGTTCATCGGCAGCCTAGCGGAGACAGCTTTCGAATGGTACTCAGAGCTTCCAAAAGATTCTATCAAAACATTTATGGAAATGGAGTTGCTATTCACCCAGCGTTTCGCAAGAGCTAGCGAACGCACCCCGATCACGGCGTTGATCAATGCCAGGGTGAAGCCAGAAGAGACATGGGTTCAGAATGCAATTCGGCGGCGAAACCTATGGTCGAAATGCGAACAACGTATAGAAGAAGCTCATGCCGTGGGCATGTTCATAGGAAATCTCGATCTGCAGGCGACTATATCCCAATTCTTGATGTTTTTCAAGCCGACCACCTTCCAAGCCTTTATCGAGAAGCTGGCCCAAATGGACCAGATGGGCCATAGACCGTATTCTTCGAAAACAGATCCTCAGAATGAAAAGGACAAAGGGAAAGCAACCTTCGTCGCCAATGCTCAACAAAAATCGAGTAGCCCGAGACCAGTTGTTCGCCAAAGCAACAAGCCGCGATCCCTCGATAAGAAGTTGAGACGTCCTTACTCATTTTTCTGGGGTAAAACAAGGAGACTGTTCAAACTAGCGGTGCACAATAGGCTCATCACTCTGCCAGATTCGAGGCGCCCACTACAACCGGGCGACATCAACAATCCCAATTACTGCCCCTACCACTGAATAGTGAGCCACCCAATCGAAGATTGCTATGTCTTCAAAAACTGTATTGAAGACCAGTACCAACAGGGTAAGTTTGCGCTGTCCGAAAACTGGAAGGTAAATCCACCACAACAGCACACTCTTGAGAGGGTAGACACGCTGGGGGGAATCATGTTCATTTGTAGAAGAAGCTCCTTGGGAAGTTGTCCATTCATCCAAAACGAAAAATTGCTGAAGAATCTTCGAGCATACTCCGCGATCAGGTGGAAAAGCCCGCTGGAACCTGAGGTCATTGAGAGAATCCTGAAACCGCACCCGACGCCGAGAGTTGGTAGTGATGGGCAAAATACCCAGGCCCAGCCGTCAAAATCTTAGAAGAAAAAGAAGAAGGCCGAGAATCCCACACGGCCTGACGACAAATGCACGGACCTGCAAAAGCATATTGACGCACTGGAAGAATATAACCAGTATGTGCGAAACCCGGTCACACTCCAAGAGTTTCTCAACCATATCTTTGAGAGCGGAGATGAGTAAGATGACTCATAAAAAGAACCCGAGGATTATGTAGAAAGTTGTTACACGATCTCTCATTCGTCAGTAAATGACGAAAAAGCTCACTTGGCATCAGAAGATGACGTAGAGGAGCTGGGGACAGAATCGGTGCCAAAAATCCTTGGAACTGTCAAACGAGGGGATTGACACGCCGCTGAACGAAACCCATCAACTCACACCCCAACTTGGTGTATTCCATATCATCTTCATGTATCCCGTCACGTAAAAAATACACGTGCATGTATAATAAACTAACAATGGACCGCAATGTCCTGAAACTAGCTATGGACCGAAACGTCCCTAAACTAACAACGGACCAAAATATCCCTAAACTAACAACGGACCGAAACGTCCTTAAACTAACAATGGACCGGAACGTCCTTAAACTAATAACGGACCGTAATGTCCTTAAACTAACAATGGACCGAAACGTCCCTAAACTAAAAATGGACCGCAATGTCCTGAAACTAGCTACAGACCGAAACATTTTTAAACTACTACAAACCGCAGCATCCTTAGGCTAACGCGGCAAAAAAACGTTACGTCCATAAGTGAAATGAGCATGGATGAAAACCCGAAAGGGCTCCGTGAGTAAAAACAGCAGGGCTGCCTGCTAGTGTGTGAAAACCCGAATGGGTGCAGACTCGTAAAAAAAAATTCATGCACACTTGCAAGGTCCTCTCGACCTTGTAAAGAGAAAATACCTACGTGAGATCCTTACGACTCACATGGGAACAACACACTTAGGGATCCCTACAATTCTTAAGGAGAAATTACACTTACAAGATCCTCACGACTTGTAAGGAGAACGCCCCCTTTGAGACCCTCACGGCTCACATGATTCAAAAGTCTTAAGATACGGGGACCTGAACCTATTCTTAAGCCATCATATCCCCCAAACTGCCCTACAGGCGTTCAATATTGACCCTTGTATACAATCCACAGGCATAAATAAGCATTCCCTCGTCCAGTTCCACTAATGGTGTGAAACTCCCCTATTTGGTGAACAACACTTGTAGGTCCTCTCGACTTGTAAGGAGAAAATGCTCTTATAAGATCCCAACGACTCTTAAGAGAAAACGCACTTAGGAGTCCTCACGATTCCTAAGGAGAAAACACACCTGCGAGATCCTCACGACTCGTAGGGAGAAACATGTTTATGAGATCCTTACGGCTCATGAAGTCAAAAGCCTTAGTCGACAGAATCCTAACCCTGTTTGCTAAGCCACCTTTTTTTAAGTCGACGAAGGCAGATGATGATTCACTCCGGGAAATATTCCAGTTGTAGCGATGCTAATGCCTAAATCGGTAACAAATTTAAGTTCTTTCACGGCAAGTGATGATTCGCTCCTGGAAATATTCCATTCGCGGTGATACGGATGCTAAATTGGTATCAGATCTTAAGTCGATACTCGCAAGAAAATCAGCGAACCAAAAATGCAAGAAAATCAGCGAGCCAAAAATACAAAAAAAATATAGCCGAAATGATTGGGCAACTCGCAATAAAAAGCAGTGAGTAAAGAGGAAAATAGTCAAAATGATTGGGCAACTCGCAATAAAAAGCAGCGAGTAAAAAGAAAAATAGCCAAAATGATTGGACACCGCGAAAAATAGCTGAAATGATTGGGCAATCGCGACTTTCGCAATATAAAATGCTGAAATGATAGAGCATCGCGGAAGGAAATAAAAAAATATGAAAGAATGAAACTTTTGCCCTACAGGCAAGTCCATACTGACCCCTGTATACAATTCATGGGCATAAGCAAAAAAAGGAACTACATTTCCCCACCGGGCTGCATCAAAGGGAAGTCAGATCTCGACGACCACATCTACAACCTAAAAATCAATAATGGCGTTTCTTCTCACTCCAACCGGATGCAAACGTGACGTCAACAACTGACCTCAGAGTCACAACGAAGCGGAGCCATGACAAAGTCCTTAGTTCCAGATCTTGACGGCCACATCTACAGCCTGGAGACCAACAACGGTGTTCCTCCTTATTTCAGCAGGATACGGACGTGACATCACTAAGCAGAGCCACGGCAAAGTCCCCAGTTCTAAGACTCTACGGTTCACAGATAACCTAGAGTCAGCCAATGACCTCCCCACCGGAGCAACGCCCCGTCTCGAAAGCAAGTCAACCCAAACACCTCAGAAAGCGGAAACAAGTCAACCAATGACCTCCCCGCCGGATCAATGCTCGGTCTCGGAAACAAGTCAACCAATGACCTCCCCGCCGGATTAATGCTCCGTCTTGGAAACAAGTTAACTCAAAAACCTCTCGATTCAGGGAAATCAGCGTCTTTGGCGGGAACCCCTCGATTCGCATCGACCCGCAAGGAAATCAGCGTCTTTGCAGGAATCTCTCGATTCGTCTCGACCCCATGGAAATCAGTGTCCATGGCAAAAACCTCTCGATTCAGGAAAATCAGCATCCTTGGCAAGAAACTCTCGATTCGTTTCGACCCGCAAGGAAATCAGTGTCTTTGCAGGAATCTCTCTATTTGTCTCGACCCCAGAGAAATCAGTGTCCTTGGCAAAAACCCCTCGATACAGGGAATCAGCGTCCTTGGCGAGAACCCCTCGATTTGCGTCGACCCGCAAGGAAATCAATGTCTTTGCAGGAATCTCTCGATTCGTCTCAACCCCAGGGAAATCAGTGTCCTTGGCAAAAACCTCTCGATTCAGGGAAATTAACATCCTTGGTGAGAACCTCTCGATTCGCGTCGACCCGTAAGGAAATCGGTATCTTTGTAGGAATCTCTCGATTTGTATCGACCCTGAGGAAATCAGTGTCCTTGGAAAAAACCTCTCGATTCAGGAAAATCAGCATACTTGGCGAGAACCTCTCGATTCGTTTCGACCCGCAAGGAAATCAGTGTTTTTGCAGGAATCTCTCGATTCGTCTCGACCCTAGGGAAATCAGTGTCCTTGGCAAAAACCTTTCGATTCAGGGAAATCGGCGTCCTTGGCGAGAACCCCTCGATTCGCGTCGACTCGCAAGGAAATCAGTGTCTTTGCAGGAATCTCTCGATTCGTCTCGACCTCAAGGAAATCAGTGTCCTTGGCAAAAACCTCTTCATTCAGGAAAATCAGCGTCCTTAGTGAGAACCTCTCGATTTGCGTTGACCCGTAGGGAAATCAGTGTCTTTGCAAGAATCTCTTGATTCGTCTCGACCCCAAGGAAATCAGTGTTCTTGGAAAAAACCTCTCGATTCAGGGAAATCAGCATCCTTGGCGAGAACCTCTCGATTCGTTTCGATCCGCAAGGAAATCATTGTCTTTGCAGGAATCTCTCGATTCGTTTTGACCTGCAGGGAAATTAGTGTCCCTACGCATAAAGAAAATTCTCTTGTGGGATCCTTACGATTCTTAAAAGAAAAGGCACTTAGGAGTCCTCATGACTCCTAAGGAGAAAATACACCTACGGGATCCTCACGACTCGTAGGGAGAAAAGTCACTATGAGACTCTCACGGCTCATAAAATTGAAAAGTCTTAGACGGCAGATCTGAACCTGCTTCCTAAGCCATCGTTCCCCAGCAAAAAGGTCCAAGATGGACTATTGTATACTATCCATGTGCCACACTCTCCCAAGTCGAATATCGACAAGAAGGGAAACAACCACTTATGAGTCCTCTCGACTTATAAGGGAGAAAATTCTCTTGTGAGATCATTACGACTCTCAAGAGAAAATGCACTTAGGAATTCTCGCAACTCCTAAGAAGAAAATACACCTACGGGATCCTCACGACTCGTAGGGAGAAAAGTCTTTATGAGACCCTCACGGCTCATAAAATTGAAAAGTCTTAGATGGAAGATCTGAACCTGTCTTCTAAGCCATCGCTACCCTGCAAGGGGGTCAAGATGGACTATTATATACCATCTACAGGCCACATTTACTAAAGTAACATGCCAACGACACAGCAGAGAAAAGAAAGTGATAGTGGGAGATAAAAAAAATGTTTCTTTTATTCATGAATTCAATTGAGTACACAATATATCATATAAAAGAATAAAAAATGGCGAATGCATGTTATTCATAGATTACAAATTTTCAGTCGATACAAAGACGGTTATTGAGGGGGAGGCATCTTCAACAAATCAGCCAGCTGCTCTCACGCTCCTCTCAATCCCTTCTCGTGGTCAGCCGCCGCGGCCAACTCCGCCTCAACTTGAGTCCGCTGCCGTAGATAGGACAAAAGCTTTTCATTGGTTTCTAGCAGGGCATCTTTGTAGTCCTGCACGACCCGCTCGGTAGAGTCAAGCGTCCGCCTCAGCATCAACCCATCCGAAATGCATCACTGGAGATTGTCGAAGATAGCTTTTAACTGCGCAGCGTTTGCTTCAACCTGGGAGTGCAACCGGGCAGATTCGCTTGAAGCTGCTTCATGTTCCTTTCTCCTCAGGGTCGCCTCTTGTTCAAAATGACGGATGAAAGGAACACTACTCTCGACCCACGCAGCCTGCCGGGAGTTCAAAGCGGATACTTCAGGAGCGGGACGCTTGAGATCAATCTCATGCAGGCAGGCCTTGATCTTTCTGCAGTAATTAACCCAAGACTCGACGACACCTTCGTCATAGAAGATCACGAGCGTCGCCGGCATAGGATTAACCTCAGCAGCAAAATCTGCAGTGAATGCGAGGGCCTCGGCGTCAACATCCTTGACGAATTCGCTCAACATTCGCAGGCTAGTCGCAGCGCCCCTGGAAGATGGGCGTCTAGCAAAGGGCCCTGCCGGCATTGGGATGCGAAACTCAAAGGAAACTGGAGATGGTGCGATTCCTGCAAAACAAATTATGGTCAAATGTCGACTCGGGAGGTAAAGAAAATAAACGACCGATGGAATCTACTATACCGACTGTGGCAGGTGGAAAAATTGGGAGTGCCGAAGGCGCGGCTATTCTCTCGTCTCCTCCTCCGATCCGTGACGCTGCGATCAATACAAGGAAGAATTAGTAACAATACGGCTATTCATAAAAGAAAGAAGGAGAGAATAGCTGAAAGATATATTAACCGGAGGCGGAATGGCTTTCGCCTGGAAGGAGAAATACGGGTTTAGCGCCTGATATAGATGGTCAAAAAGGACTCGTGCAAAGTTGCGACAATATACTGTCAATACAAGGAGAATGGTACCCGCAGTTAAACTAAATAAATCACAAACCTATACCTTCCAGCATTTCGGAGGACATAGGAGAAGGCGAGGGAACAACAACCATCATGGTGGTGACCGGAGGTGCTTCAGATGGCACAATCTCAGCGTTCACTACACCTACAAACAAAATATCGTCAGAAGAAACTGAACAAGATTCAGAAATAAAAAGAGAACAGTGACTTAAGACCCTGATGGGTCATCAACCAAAACCGCGATGGAAGCATCACCGGGTGTAGCGACTTATTCGCTCTCTTTCAGTGGAATAGTTTCTGCGCCCGTGGCTTCATCCCCTGATTCGAAAAGGGCCATCATGACATTGGCAATGCCCGCCGATACCAGCGAGCTACACGGGGAAAGAGCAGAGGTCTGGACGGTCCCGGATTCTAGAGAAAGGGTAGAAATTTTGGGCACGGTAACCGCCAGGCTTTCACCCGTCATCCCATCACCAAGACTCGGCCCTAAAAGAAAATGCATGTCTCAAAATTCGAAGATCAAGTTCTGATAAAAGACTCAGGGTTACGTTACCTTAGGGCGGCTTTTCGGTTTCTTCCCGAGCTGCACGCGCGACCTGTCTACGGGCGGTAGACAACGCAGAGGGAACATCCGCTGAAGGAGTATCAGGAAGTAAAATGACGCTTGAGCCCGCACCCACGGCCAAACTGGCATCGTGTTCCCTCGCCGCATGCTTCCTACACTTCTTTTCGGTCTGAGCAGTGAGAAATGATCTCCTCAGGACCTCTGATAAAGAGACGCCGTCGTCTGAATCGAGCTCTGCCTCCGGAGCCGTTACAGCGTCTGTCATCGGCTACTTTAGCAAAGCCTCCTGCGGTAATGTTGGAGAAGCTGGGCACACAATAGCCGGATCTGAAAGCGTCGCTGCACCACTGCTCGGGATCGATACCGCACTCGGAATAACCCGAGTCGAGGTAGTCTCTGCAACAAAATAAAGGAGAGGGTCAGAGCACGAACAAAAATGGGAATGAAGGCAAAATGAGCCGAATTATATCAAGACCCAAAGAATCACGGAGCCTCTCTTCCTTTTTGAAAGTCTTAATGGAAGCCCGAGAGCCTCTTCGGCAGAAATACCTGTTGAAGAAAAGGGCATTAGTAAAAGCATAATAATAAGGAAGGAATGAATGAGGAAAAATACAACTGAAGTATAACTGACTTCGCGATGGTGATTAGTGCCGCTTCTTTGCGAGCCAGTCGCTTGGAGTCCAGAAGGGTAGCCTATAGATCGGTGTCGGTCGCAGGCGTATCGAATAAGCCATCATTAGTACCGTACTCACACAAGCCTTCGCTGTAGGGAGCAAGGGGCTCCTGGCCGAGTACAACATCAGAAGAAAAGAGCGACTTCTTCTTTTTCTGTAAGCGAACGCCGGAGGCCGATGACACAAGCTTGCGCTTGACGGGTATTTTTGGGTGACAGGTCCCGATTTCCGTACCCACTCCAGACTCCGGGGATGCTGCAGCTGTCGTTTCTGCAAGAAAACGAGGTAGAGACTTCTTAGAAAAAGCGTGCGGGACCGCAACCGCCGCAGCTTCTCTTAAGGAAGGACGAACAATGGTCCGTCGCTTTAAGGGGATAGCTGAATTACCAGCAGGGGCTGCACCCTTGCGATCGAGCAGTAACCACCTTTCTTCCCTAATAACAGCGCTCGTCGCATGCTGGTACCACGCCACGTATGCGTTCAAGATTTTCAGAACGCAGCTCAACTCACTGATAAAAAAGTTAGACCCAGTGTTTAGTTGCATGAAATGGTGCAGCGCACTGCGGATACCCTCTTCCATAGCAACCGACTCGGCTAAAAAGTACTCAAGTGGGACACCCTGGTCGTAACTCGACTGTTGAGCGAAACGGTGCGGGTTGTACCTCATGAATAATGCCTAGTCGTTCTTCCTGAACACTAAAAGGCCCCGCCTGATTGAATACAAATGCAGAATCTTCCGAGCCTTCAACGTAGAAGCCCCGTCTTTGAAGGTATCGCGCAGCGGCTGCACCGTTTTAGTGGATTCCTTGCCGATAGTTAAGACCTTATCGACGAAGGTTATGCCATCCCCAACCATACGCGGGCGAAGGACTAGACCCCGAGCCTCTCGGTATGACGGATCTAAAGCAGAAGCGTCAACTAGGAGCATAACCCGAGGGAAATTATAACTGTCGTAGAAATGGGGCCGTTTGTGGACTCTAAAAGCGCCGAGCACATGAAGCTTGATCCACGACGTGAAATAGTGCAACGGGAGATTTACAGGCTGTACCCCCGGCTGAGTGGTGTCTGCCGCTAAGCTGAGGCCATGATACAGGTGAGCCAGCACAGCGATCCCGACGGCCACTCGCATCCCGGCAACTATTCGGTGAGCCGGATAAAATACGAATGGCCTCATATATCGAGGGTGCATTGGGAGCACAAACCAGCTTAACCATAGGCCGAGGAACCCCAAAAAGAATGCATCTTCGTCGATGTCTGAAGCTGCGAGCTCTGCCATGGGTACAACCGCGGTATCTGGGAGGAAGAAATTCTTTTGATCCGCTTCCGCTATCGGCTGGCTGTCTAAGCCAAAACCAAAAAGATCATCAAGCTTGGTGAACTTCGCATCTTGTTTTGACAAAACTTTCGGGCGAAGAAAGTGGGTGATGAAATCTGTGAAACTGACCCTGTGCCCTCCGGATTCGAGAAACAGATTCTCGTAAATATTCAACACCTTGATCAGACTCGGGAATCGATGTTGGATAGCAATCTCCGGGGTTAGACCCATCACTACTGATTTGGTGGCGAAGATGTACTCATCAGGAGGAAGTATTTTCTCATAATGTTCCCCTCTAACGGGTAAGCCCGAAATTTCTGCAAATTCCTCTAAGGAAATCGAAACCTCCCGGTCCGATAAAAGGAAAGTGTGAGTCGGCGTGTTCCACTGTTCCAAGAAAGTCTTGACCCACTATACGTGAGGCACAGGATACTGAAAAAGAGACGCGTAGATAGCAGAGTACAACCCGAGCTTCAGCAGCAGCGACTTTTTGGTTGACAAGATGTATCGAGCCCACTGCAAGTATCCGGCTGAATGGCGAGGAGTCAAGCCTATCATGTATGCATGTCGCCAAAGGCGTGACTCGCCATGACATATGCGCCGTCCTAGAATATCTACTTAAACCTCCATCCATACACTCTCATGCGTTGAGAATCAATGGATGCTTGAGACAAAGTGATCACGCACATTCTCTACTTCACCTTGAACACGTCGGCTAGCAAACTTCGTGTTCGAGTTACTTCGGATGAAGCGGGAGTCCGTAAAAAGACTCATTGATGTGGTGCCCTTCCGACGAGGAGACCGGAGATCGGAGATGCCGTGAGGAGCTTGGGATGGTGGCCAAAGACCGAAGGACACGGATCGATCAGTATAGCCACTCTCACTTCTTAGTAGTTAGCTAGTTTAGCGTTAATGGTTCGATCCGGGTGAAAGACTACGATAGCGCCGGTTTCCTAAAAAGTTTTTATTCCGCATATGGCCTCGGATTGACGGCCGGGGCGCTACCGTAGACTTATATGGTATCAGAGCCATGCCATTAACCTTTACTAGCTTGTTCTAACATGTTTAAAATATCGATCGATCGAAATTTCCGAAACCGCAACTCCAATTTCAAAGTTTCTTCCGAATATTAAAAGTCATCGAAAAATTATTTTCAGTGTGTCAGAAAATCAGGCAGGCATAACTAAAGCTATAGAAAAAATTTGGAGACCTAAGTCCAAAATTCCATCGCGTAACCGCCGCGAAATTTCGCATTTGGCGGCCCTTACGCGGCCCTTTTTGGGCTACAGTGCCCCAAATTTTTTCTGAGGGTTTAGTTCATGGAAATATGATTTTTGTGATATATAGTTTTGGCCCAGATTATTTTGAGTGTTGGAATTGTAGTTGGGGCCCACTTCGGGAAGTTTTGTCGATCGGAATTTTAAATACGTTAGTTTACAGTACTTACATTATATCTGCGACCGTGAATGTCATTCGAGCGGTAAATCTTGTCTAATTGCTATAGCTCTTTTAGACGGATTTGCGAACGTGACATTCACGTTGATATTCTGTGTTGTGCTGTGATGTTGCGGATTTGTCGTGATGGATAGCCTGGAGCAATGGTAGTACAGTTTGATTACATTTAAACATTTGATATTGCGGGACGAGCGTCTGACATGTGGACTACCGTCACTGCCTGTTTGTATATTATTCTTTTGGGGCACGACCGGGTTGAGGTCGATGCACCCGTTGTACATATTTTTATTTTCTGTACTAGGATTACCCCGCGGTGGAGTGCACGGATTGCCGGGTTTTAGAGGGCAACGGGCCCGCATCTCATGGCTTTGAGACGGAGGAGGCTTTACTCTAGAATTGGCGGGCTATTCGCCGCACTCGTAGGGGGTATAGGTTGACCCAAGGAGCAGTGCCCAAGTTACCGGATTCTGTGAAGTGCTGGGTGGTCCATTCACTTTGTTGAAGGGGGCTGCCTCGCTTCAGGTTTTGGCGGGTAACTTGCCGCACCCGTAGGGGTCTAGGATTTCATTGCACAGGCTATCCACACGACCAGGGGAACGTCGGGTTTCACTTGCGGCTCAAAGGAAACCCGGGGATCCCAGATTATCTGTATTGTTCTGTAATGCTTATTACATTTCTGTGATGTTGCATTTATCACGCCTGGAGCGATTATTATATATTGCTATATATATACTAGTAAATGTTGTATATGTTTTACATCCGCGCTAGTCCAGTCCCCGCTCTGTCGTTAGTTAAGTAACCTAATAGGTGATGATGAGACCCAGTGGCGAATGCGGATGGCATATACGTACATCATATTTTCGTTCTTTTCTGGTGTGATTAATTGATGGGATTGCATTGATTTTGATCAATGCAAGGAAAACAAACCTATTCGATATTGTTGGAACAATTTTTCAAAAAGCTGTTATTACAAGGACGTTCTCTTTTATTTTGCACAGTGGTATTCAGTTATGAATATCCAGCACCTCAGTCGACGAGGCAAGGGCCGAGATCTCTTCACCGGGAATGACCCCTTGGGCAGAAGTTTGCGTTAGGGTAATAACTTCACTATAGTCGATTACTTTTTGCTTTGCATCGTGGTATTCAGTTGGAATATCCTGCACCTCATTCTACGAGGAAAGAGCCGAGATCCCTTCACCGAGAGTGACCTCTTTAGCAAAGGTTTTCGCTACTATATATTTATAAAAGCTATGCAGTTCCTTCAACGATATCAAGTTCATTACGTTAAAGGTTTTTCGCTAAAAACCAGCCGTAGCCCTCCGTCATTTCTTACAAGTATTACTTAGTATTCGTGCTGTGTTTGTTGACTGTGTCAAGGCGTAGTGTACGGTAGCTAAGTATTGTTTGTTTGTGGCATATTAATGAGATTGGTTAGGACAGTCGTGCGGCCTTGTTGACTGTGTCAAGGGCTTGTACCGGTGGGTTTAATGCAATCCAGGATAATGACGGGTTGAACTTGACTAGGACTCTTTGATTTGTTGACTGTGTCAGGGTCACTTGGGTTCTAGGGGTAAAAACACACATCGGGAGTTTCTAAAGAAACTGAAACTTGCCAGGCATGCGCATACCTTCTATAGTGTGATGACTTGAGGGGATTCCATCAGGTTATCATGCGATGATAGTTGGATCCCGATTCCCACTGATGAGTTGGTTTACTCCTCGGGTGAACCCGACTAATTCTTCTTTCAGGTTTGGAGGAGAATTTGAGGTTACAGTGGGAGCTTTCCTGATTAGATAAATTGATAACCATTCTGATCTAGGTTAGAGTGCACGCAGAGTGTTTCTTTTCTCTCTCTTTCTCTCTTTGGCAGTGACCATGGCCCGACCCTAGATTATGACTCAGTGACCAAGATTAACCGAACCTTCTTAAAACACTGGCTTTTGGATTCTCTGAGTTGCATACATCATTGCCACTCCTACTTTTACCATTTTTCTTCGGAACATTTCGTATCACTATGAACGTCCACTTCCATTGGATAAAACCATCGTATGGTTATATACAAACTCGAAGGAACTTGTTCCAAATTCGAGGATGGTTTCCGGTTCTGGAGAAAATGAATAGGACTATTCAGTTGTCTTTTCCTTTTACCTTCTCTCAGGTTGCGAGTGCTCCTTGGATTACGACGGTACACCTATTACGCTAATTGGATAGTCTTCATCCAAACCATAGGCAGGTGCCGAAAGGTAGGGAATGGAGAGAACTTATTGGCCTAAGTAGGGTGTACAGAAAGTAATAAGTAAAGACAAGTAAAGGGATTAGAAAAAGGGCAAAGTAAATTGCGACTGCTATTCACGTCCAAACCAAGTATTTCATCGCCACTCATACTTCACCTTTGTATTTCTCCAGAACACTCCGTATCACTACGAAGATCCACAGTTACTTGGATAATCCATCGTATGGTTATATACGAACTCGAAGGAACTTGTTCCAGTTTGGGGATGGATTCTGATTCAGGATAAATAGGAATAAGGTTTATTCAGTTGTCTTTTATCTTTACCTTCTCTCGCGTTGCGGGCGCTCCAAGGATTAGGAGAGTACACCCATTATACTTATTGGATAGTCTTCTTCCAAACCATAGGCTGGTGCCGAACGGTAGGGAAGGAAGAAAACCATTTGGCCTAAAGGTGGTGTACAGAAGGTAATGACTAAAGACATATAAAGGGATTTAGAGAGATGACAAAGAAATATATGGTTACAGTTGTGAATCTGATAATAGAAGATGCATTACTAGGAATACCCGGATACCCTTTCGAAACATTTACATGTTTCAGTTTCACTGTGTATTGTTAAAAGAAAACTAATTTCCCAATTAGCCCTTGCTCCAGGGTATGTATTTACCAGGTTTGATTCTCATATCTGCATGGTTTTACAGATGATGAGTGGGAGTAAGTTATTGGGAATTAGGTGATCGTCCTCATTATATCGGGATTCGTTATAATTGGCGATATTTGAGGAAATCTCCTGGGTTGTTTGCCGGACGGCAAATATTTGATTTTGAATATCCGTTGTTATGCACCAATTTCAAATTGATATATCTGTACGTTTATTTTAATAAAGTGAGATATAACTTTTTGAAATTATGTCCATGACATTTACCTATATCAATGGATGGTTAGGTAAGGAGTATTAAACAGCGGTGTAATTCTTCATAACCATAGTACAGTTTTCAGCTTACGACGCACAAGTTTTGAGTTATTCAACTCAGGAGACTTATACAGAGTATTGCATATCGTCCAGTGTCTATTAGGACAGAGGGGTTGGTCCTCGTACTATATTCTGTTTACTTGTGACTTCTCAGTTATTAGACATGTGTTTCGTAGAAATACAATGTCTAGGTTTTGAGAAGTTATAGGTATGAGAATAAAGTAGAGAACCAGGTATTGCAAGTATCTGGATTTTTCAAGGTGGTTGAAGATGTAGATACTTGTGTATGGTATTCAATTGATAGTAATGGATCTGAGAACTTGCTTCTCTTTCAGGTTACTCATATCTGGATGTATTTCTAAGTTGAGTAATACTGATTGGCCTCTCTCCATTTAGTTGACATGCACTGGAGATAGCTGCGTGATTTGAATTTAGTTCCAATTAAATCAGTGCCTCTGTTTCTATATTGGATATAGAATAGTTCATATCTTAACAATGATAAGGTACGGGGAGTTGTCCGGCTTATGCTTAAAACCAGACTCTGGATAACTCAAGGCTCGTTTCTGTAATGGCTGTTTGTGGGTTAACCCGGGCTATGACGAGGGTTGAATTTCTACCATCTGGAGGATCAATAGTGATATTGTTCTTGACTCGCCACAATTTTAGTAAAAATGGATTTTTCTTCAGAAAACAGCAGTGGGAGTATGGCAGAACTGGAAGTGATTCCAGAACCGCAAACGATTACTGAAAATTTAATAGGGCCTAAATATTCAATCTGGATTGTCATTCCATTAGCCACTCCGCAGATATGTAGGGTAACCACAAGCACCCAAGAAGCACTCCGGTATCCTCAAGGACGGTGACAGGGAGGTTCCTGTTTACCCAGACTTGACACTACTGTTGTTTCAGGCTATGAGACCCAGCAGGAGGATGAGTATAGCGTCGTTCTAAACTAACTTTAAAATTCCATATGTATATGACTCTGCCAGAAGGTTGTTGTAGTCAATGGGAGCAGCGGAAGTATAGTGGACAAGTAGCTTATGTCTATTTATAGACTAAAGCGGATATAGCAGAAATAGATCATTTATTTTTGATGTGACAGTCATAGGTTTGACTTCATCAGAATAGAGGATGGATCTGTTAAGAAGGTAGTAGGGTGTGATGTCCTGGTATTTGGATGACATACACATAGTAGGAAGTGAAATTCCTATACTACGATCGGTTATACTTTGGTTGTCACACAGTGGTTTCTCCTCATAGGGCTTGGATATTATATCAGACATTCTGGTTACTAGATCTATGGTTTTAGATCTAGATTTGGAAAGAGTACCAATCTGGGTACTTAGACAGCATTTTAAAGGTGTTTTAGAATGGATGACTCCTGGCATGGTAGTGTACCTGCGGGTGATGGAGTCACCCTCTCTAAAGGTATCTTATAGACTAAAGGGGAGAGGGATGCGTATGATTGGCACATCACTTGCTTAGACAATTGAGTCAATCATGAGATGTCAAGTACCACACCAGATGTTGTATTTACACTAGATGCAATAAGTTGATATTAATCCAATCCTGGAGAAACATTCGGAAGCAATTTATGAACATAAGCGGATGTTCTAGGGATATGATAACAACAGCCTATTTTGAGAGACGGTTATCATTCCAGGCTTCCAAGGTGACCTGGATGACAGAGTAACTGTCAGAGTTATAGTTTTCCCTCTGACGAGGAGTGGTAGTCTGGACAAGTGATCCAAGCGGACACTGAGGGAGGCATGACGCAGGATATTGATTAAATTCAGTCGACGATACAATCTAAGAAGTTTGGATTTGGAGTTCATTTGTGAACTAGGTCCCATCAGATATCCAGACATATTCTAAGACAGGTATTTCTCATTTCGGGAGATGGCTTTCTCCGTGAACTTGAGATTAAGAGAGACATAGAAAGAAACATCAGAGCGGATCCACTCACTGAGGCTATTCCTCGAACGCAATAGTTTCACAAACGGGCTTTGTGAGACTGATCAGTAGAGGAGTTGGGTGTTCGGTATCATATGGGCTGTGAGTATGAGACATCGCAATAATTAGCCTTGAGTGAAAGTGGGAGATTGTTGGATATAGTGCGCTCAAAGTCAATTATGGGATCGCAGGCACGTGATTGCAATGATTGAGGGAGGACCTATGCCGGAAGGACGGTCGTACTCAAGATGATAGTATGCTATCTGGTTTATGTTTATCATCGTGTACATGCTTTAGGTGATATTACAGATTACTATTACACGTTGATAGAGCCCTTAGGATTCTTGCTTGACAGCCAGCAGTATGATGGCGATCATATACGTGGGACTGGGGTCTATAAGCACATCCTTAAAAGGTCCCTAGTCGAGAGAGTTTCGAGACAGGGCATCGATACTCCAGAGTAGACTAGTGTATACGGATCGAGACCCCGACGAGGGGCGGTGGCTGGTCTCACAAGCCATTAGTGTCAGTTGGTTCACCTAAGACGTATACAGGTGCTAATTGGGTTATGAGTATACCGGACAGGACTCGCCGGGAACATGCTAGTTGGTTTTATACCTAGCGTCAGATAGCAGTTCCCTGGTGACATGTGTACAGGTTAGTTCATAGACCTGAGATCGTCATTTGTCTCGTGTGAGCTCCCACTGTACTTTGATTACTACCCTACCACAGCTCAAAGGAGTCGTGCAAACAGGTTTTAGTTGGGTACAGTCCCGAGCCATATGGAGGCAGTAAGCGGATCGGCAGAGGTTTCGTCTCTCCCGGTATTGGGGGTGAGATCACGCTGTGTCTAGGAGAGCCATTACACGAAGTCCTTGGCCAAGGCACGAGATTTACTGGTAGGTATTCCAGTAGTATCTCAGGGTGTTCTGGGCTATACTCCGACACGACTTGTACCGCTTTTGGGGGTCTAACGTTTACCAGCCCCCTAGGCCTGACATGCGATACTTATAGACGAACGGACCGAACTGTACGGATATTGTCACTGACAGGCTCAGTAAGGTGTCTGGATGAGTTCGCTCATTAGCCTCCCTTTTGGTCTATACATGGGTAGCCGTTATGTACAGCTAGTACCACTGACGTGCTAGTGGTTAAATCCACAGCCAGTGTATTGACGAGTCTTTAGAGTCCCCCACAGACAGTTTCTCAAGTTTCGGGAGAAACATTGTAGAGGCCGTATGGTATTATGGCAGGATTCAATCATATACGTGCAGTCGTGCACGGATCATGACCGGACGGATCATACTAATGGGTTTTGGTTTAAGCCGGATCCTAGTATTAGATTTGTTGGATTACTTTAGTCTCATCGCATTCGCATTCAGTCGGAATGCGGATGCAGGTATGTATATACTGGTGAGGGGTATCCTTGTGATCCGACACAAGTTTACTTTAGTAGATGCCATTCTCTTTTTATTATTGCAAACATTTGGATTAATGTTTGCAAATGGAAATTGTGAGCTCGAAGTCATGATTAGGAGCATTAATTGTGACACATGCACAAGTGATGACTCATGGTCTCTTTATTTGTGCATATGTCACATTTTGGATTGATTTATGTGTTGAAATGATAAGAGGAGAGAGAGGGGGCAGCCATATGGCTTGAGGTTTGCTCTTGGGTTGATAATTCTAGCTCACTCTCATTTTTTATCATTACAACACATAAGAAAAAGAAAGGCTCTTCTTCTTCTTTCTCTTTCTTCTTGAGCTCACTATCTCCATTAATGGCATCCACTTAAACCTCCATCCATACACTCTCATGCGTTGAGAATCAATGGATGCTTGAGACAAAATGATCACACAGATTCTCTACTTCACCTTGGACACGTCGGCTAGCAAACTTCGTGTCCGAGTTACTTCGGATGAAGAGAGAGCCCGTAAAAAGACTCATTGATGTGGTGCCCTTCCGATGAGGAGTCCGGAGATCGGAGATGCCGCGAGGAGCTTGGGATGGTGGCCAAAGACCGAAGGACACGGATCGATCGGTATAGCCACTCTCACTTCTTAGTAGTTAGCTAGTTTAGCGTTAATGGTTCGATCCGGGTGAAAAACTACGATAGCGCCGGATTCCTAAAAAGTTTTTGTTCCGCATATGGCCTCGGATTGACGGCCAGGGCACTACCGTAGACTTACATATCTAAAGCCATCGACGGCTGCACGGGTATTGAGCCCATAGAGGGCTGGAGGCATCCATCCGTAATCCAGTTAACCTCCTCCACAGCATAATTCACCGGGGGTGAGTCGGCATAGTGAATGGCTGAAATTGGCTCTGAAGGTGTCGCATAAGAGAAGTTGCGCCAACCCCGGATAATTTGGTTGTACCACAACCCCTATAGATGAAGAGACTTCTGCTCCGGGTCATGATCTTTAATCAGTGCACAAACTTCCCGATCCACGGGCGCGTCGGTATATGCACTCTCGGGGCAAGCAAATAGGAAAGAAGTGTCAAAAGACATAGTACCTGAGCGAAAAGAAATGAGGGTTTGCTATCAATGCTACGGTCCAAATTCTGACACCTGGTACTTTAAATTTGTACCATCCTACAATGCAGGAAAAAGGGACCGAGGAGGACCCACGAAATCAAAGTGATGGCTCATCATTGAAGAGACAGTCAATTATTAAGGAGAAAATCCTAAGAAGATTCTCATTTATTGAGAAGCTCATTGGGCCAAGGAGTTAAACTCCCTCGAGAGCAGTGCTCAGCAAACAGAAATGACATCTGTCAAATTTAATCATGAAGGGAATAAAAATTCCCCAAAAGTTCTAAGAGCCATACTCTGTGAAAACGATGGAGTAATCCATCAGAACCCTAAAAAGGCAAAGCTTTTACAGAGCAAAAACTTCAAGATCTTTAAGATCTACAAAATGAACTCTAAGAGTTCTTCATAAAGATGAACAATGTTCTAACTAATGGGTTAAGTAACCCTAAAAATCCATTTTGAAAACGATGGAGTAACCCATCAGAACCCTGAAAAAGTAAAGCTTTTTACAGAGTAAGAACTCTAAGATCTTTAAGATCTACAAAATGAACTCTAAGGTTTCTTTATGGAGATGAACAACGTTTTAATTAATGGGTTATGTAACCCTAAAAATCCAATTTTTTAGATCTATGATCTAATAAGAGCAAAGCTCTGTTTAAGGGGATTCGATTATGATCCTTACCAAATTTGGATAGAGTTCTAACTCTAAAAGGAATTTTCTTGGGCAGAGATCTAAGCTCTGAAGGGAGAATTAAATTCTCAGAAACAAGAAAGAAAGAAGATGAACAGGAGTCATATCAATGGCCCAAGGCCCTACTTATAAGAGCTGGAAGACGGTTCAACTTCCGAGATAATCCAACGGTGGAAAGGTTGCCACCGCTGCACTCACGTGTGAGCCATGTGAGCGCAAAGGTGGCAGGACATTTGTTTTCCCACAATAAGAGAGCAAAGGCTCTATTCAAAATTTGAACTGAGGCAGCGCCTCACGTGCAAAGCACGAGAGCGCCAGCGCTCAGAGTTAAAAACTCTGAGGCAGCGCCAAGAGTTAAAAACTCTGAGGCAGCGCCTCACGTGTAAAACAAGAGAGCGCCAGTGCTCAGAATTAAAAACTCTGAGGCAGCGCCAAGAGTTAAAAACTCTGAGGCAGCGCCTCACGTGCAAAGCACGAGAGCGCCAGCCCACAGAGTTAAAAACTCTGAGGCAGCGCCAGACTAAAAGTTCTCCACCCTTGGATCAAAGATCCAACGAAGATGATAAATCTTCAAAGCACAAAATTAAATTCTGATTGAGGAAATACTCCTCGAATCTTTCTAAACAAAAAAGATTGCGCTCTGTAAATCAGAGCACCGTTGGATCAAAGATCCAATAGTGATTAAAAATCACCAAGGCATAGAATTAAATTCTAATTGAGGAAATACTCCTCAAATCTTTCTAAGCAAGAAAGATTGTGCTCTGTAAATCAGAGCACTGTTGGATCAAAGATCCAATGGTGATTAAAAATCACCAAGATACAGAATTAAATTCTGATTGTGGAAATACTCCTCAAATCTTTCTAAATAAGAAAAATTGTGCTCTGTAAATCAGAGTGTCGTTGGATCAAAAGATCCAATGGTGATTAAAAATCACAAAGATACAGAATAAATTCTGTATGGGAAAATATTTTCCCAATCTTGTTAAAAACAAGAAAAATGTCTTCTGTAAAACAGAAGTCCTTGGATCAAAGATCCGACGGTGGATAAATTCCCTAAATCAATTAAGAAATCTCTCAATGAGAGATTTCCTTAACTGAATCAACTGATCAGCCTTCACTATATAAAGGACCCAAGACTTCAAGTCTTGTACAGAGGAACCCCCCTATAAACTTCAAACTTCAGAGAAGAGAGCAAATAAAAATAAGTGAGATCACAGCATCTCCTCCATATTTAAGAGTTTAACTCTCACATTAGAAGAACTTAGTTTTTTTTTCAGATCTCAGATCTATAAGACAAAGTTTTTCATAAGCGAGAATCTAATTCTCAGAGAATTGAATCGAGCAGAACAGAAAATTCAGTGCTTAGCACTCCAAGTTTGGCGCTCAGTGCCAAGCGCTCCACATGCTCCTCATATGGGTGCTATCTTGTAAGAAGCGCTTAGCACTTAAAATCTGGCGCTCAGCTTCAAGCGCTCCACGTGCTCCTCATATGGGCGCTATTTAATAATGAAGCGCTTAGCACTTAAAGTCTAGCGCTCAGCGCCAAGCTCTCCACGTTCTTCTCACATGGGCGCTATTTAATAATAAAGCGCTTAGCACATAAAGTCTGGCGCTCAGCGCCATGCGCTCCACGTGCCCCTCATGTGGACGCTAATAGATTAAAGAGTGCTCTGCACTCAATGGTTGGTGCTCAGCACCAAGCGCTCCACGTGCTTCTCACGTGGGCACTGTTTAACATAAAGCGCTCTGTAAATAGAGTCCAGCGACATAAAGAGTGTTTAACACTCAATAAAAAATAAATAAAGGGGGTGAGCATCAAAACTCATATCAATGCTCAGCATTATTGAACAAAGGGGATCAAGCCCAAATAAGTAATCAGGTGGGTTGAGCCCAAGGTTGGCCAAACCCCAAATCGACTGAGCCCATAGGTCTTCTTCTAAATTGTCCATAGTGCAAGATAGGACTACCAAGTCCCTGATGAACATTCTTTGGTTCAAGGGTACATCTCTCCACACCTCTGATATACGTCGTTGTAATTCTTCAAAATCTTCAGAGAGGTGAAGGGTCCCAATAACCAATGACTCTTGGCGCACCTTTAAACCAATGAGCCAAAACTCTACGAACTATGATGTCTTTAAGCTCCATGGACTATGATGTTCTTAAACCTAATGGACCGCAACGTCCTTAAATTAATAATGGACCGCAATGTCTTGAAACTGGCTATGGACCGCAACGTCCTTAAACTAAACTCTACGGACTATGATGTCCTTAAACTCCATGGACTATGATGTTCTTAAACGCAATGGACCGCAACGTCCCTAAACTAAATCCTACGGACTATGATGTCCTTAAACTCAATGGACCGAAACATCCCTAAACTAAAGCGATAGAGCCCAAATGCTCTTATGTTGGATCTAAATGACCCTAAAACCTTGTTAAGTAGATCATAGTCAAAAATTAGACTAACGTATCCTTAACAAACATTTAAGTTGATCTTAATCTCAAACGAGATTAACGAGCCTTAAATCAACCAAACCCAAATCTAAGAAAATACGGATTTGGACTAATCCACGCTCTACGGGCGACAACACAAATTAGTCTCCGTATACAATTCACGGGCAACCTAAAATAAAACAAACACACACGACACGAAGTGACTTTCTGGAGTAGCAGAAAGTTGTTACCGTGATGCGGTAACGTAATTAACTGCAGGGGCTTACGCCTGCAGGGAAGAATGTCCCCACAATCAAAAAACCCCTCACAACGAGGGGGAATCTGACGAAGTCTGCTACAACTGCCGCATATGTCCAAACCTTCGATACACTGTGCCTTAAATCATACCTGAGTAGCCGTTACGTACAGCTAGTGTCGCTGACGTGCTTGTGGTTAAACCCTGTAATGACTCTGAAATCTCTGTACAGAATTATTTGTTTAAGTACGCGCGCTACAAAACGCAGCCAGCTTAAAAGTTATAAGTTATTTTTGTTCAATAAAATCAAGAAGTAACTTGTAGCTCACTGGTAAAGTTTCTACACTGCTGTGACATTGCCTGTGTGTTCGAATCCCATCAGTCTCAATTATTTATCAGATTTTTTCTTTTTAATTTTTCGGAAGCCCAAGAGTTGCACGTGCAATTAACGGAGAATCGAAATATTTCAGTAAAATCAAACAGGCACAATGAGGAGTAAACACTGATTAAAGCATGCAACACGAATCTCGAGGCAAACCATCGAAATTCAACCGCCCATTTCCCCATCTTAGCCACTATCGATGGTTTAAAATGCTCCAATCGCCTCCATGCTTTACACACACGTCTCTTCAGCTCCCCTCTACTCCCCTGCACTGTTTAATGTCCCTGCAATTAAACAGAAACTGTTCAATTCACTATTTAACATCCATTTTAATTCTTTTAATCCAACTTTTAATTTCCAAACCCTAAATTCTTCACTATAAATACCACCCCATCCCCTATCTCTCCCCCATTATGAAATTTCTATCAAAATTCTCTCAAACTCTCTAGGTACCAGGTAGAGTTAAGCACCCAAGTGAAGTAGCAAGCCAAGCTCGACGACCGAAACCTTTCCGACCAAACCACGACCCCCGAAGAATTCTCCTCTCCCTTGTTAATAATCTAAACCATAAGTCCCTCTTCTCTCTATCTTTTTTTCATCTCAAATCGTCTTATAAAAACATATAGACAAAGTGGAGTTAGCTCCGATATAATGTTATTTTTAACAATTGTACTCCACTTTATAAGAAAAATAGGTCAAACTAATATCCTAACACTACTCTTAACTTTATTTATATCATTCATCTTTTAGTTTAATAAAATTTTCCATATGAAATAATCATAAAATAAAGTTTTCAGAAAAATACCATGAAGTTTAGTATAACCATTATTTCAATAATTATTAAATGTACTTTTAGGAAAATTTCATGGGGTAACGACCTACCCTACATGCACACTATGGTTTCATAGCACGACGTCTAAATATATGGTTAATTCAAAGAATAGATTTTACATTAAACTACTACATTTTTTTAAAAGGGGTTTCTTTTAATCGATATTTTTAAATTCTTGGCAATTGCGCATCTACAACCCTTGTTAGGGGACCCGCTAATGGATGGTGCGGATTATCGCACATCCTTGAGTAAGATCCAGAACTTTTTACGGAGTATTCGGTCTCGAAAGGAAATAAACATACGGTTTTTAAGAAATACGACTTTTATAAACAAAACAAAACTTTGGAAAATTATATAAACCTATGAATCCGTATTTTCAATAAAAAAAATTTTTGAAACTATATTTTTTTTTAAATGAAAGATTAGAATTTTTTAATAAAATACCATCAAGTTTCCAAAAGTGGTAGTTTTCATAAAAATACCATAAAATTTTAAAAGCTGGGTTTTATTACTAAAATACCACAACAATTAAAATACATTTTCTTGAAAACCCTAAATATTATAAATCACCCTCGAAGTTTATTTTTTAAAACCATATTAAAGTATTTTTCACAAAACCCTCTCGAGAAATGCAAATAATATAAATTCAAAGTAAATAACGATAATAAATATTAAGGGCTCTATATTAATATAAGTGTACCCGCCAAAAATTTCTGCGCAGAAGAGTCCAAGGTATCAAATGGCAGCGGTACGCTTAAGGAAATGCGAACCAATATCTTCCGGCCGGTATTTTGATAAGTTCCCGAAGGAAGAATTATTAAGTTCTGATGGTATTGGAAGCATCTCGAAAAACCCTTCGATTTGATATATTATGGGCCTCATAATTCATCCGGGATCAAAAGTTATGAAGCATCACGTGTCCACACATGATGGACCTTTAAGAACCCACTGGAGGAGTTAAAGGATATAAAAAAACTCAGAAAAGACACTAATGGGGCATCACGTGCTCACGCGTGACCATGGGTCACGTGCAGATACTTGATGGGCTTTTAAGGCCTCTAAAATAATGAATAGAATTAAATTCTAAAATCTGTTCCCTGATTAAAAATCAGGAAGTACCTCAACGAGGTATCACGTGCTCACACGTGACCAATGGTCACGTGTTGACACGTGATAGTTAAAATAACAACATAAACAAGCGGCTGTTAAAGGAACCAATTTGGGGGTCACGTGCTCACACGTGACCAAGGGTCACGTGACAGACTTTGAAAGCCTTACAATTTAATAGAATTAAAATTCTAAATTTCTCTAAAATCTTTCGAAATAGAATTAAAATTCTAAATTTATCTAAATCTTTCCAAATGGAAAAGGATTATGGGGACCGTTGGATTAAAGATCCAAGGGTGATTAAATATCACTAATTTATGGAAAGATCTTAGATAAGGAAAGATTTCCCCTAAAATCTCACCGGAAATAACAAACAGAATATCTTTGGTCATAGTGCCAGATAGGACTACCAAGTCCCTGATGAACATTCTTTGGTTCAAGGGTACATCTCTCCACACCTCTGATATTCGTCGTTGTAATTCTTCAAAATCTTCAGAGAGGTGAAGGGTCCCAATAACCAATGACTCTTGGCGCACCTTTAAACCAATGAGCCAAAACTCTACGAACTATGATGTCCTTAAGCTCCATGGACTATGATGTTCTTAAACCCAATGGACCGCAACGTCCTTAAATTAATAATGGACCGCAATGTCTTGAAACTAGCTATGGACCGCAACGTCCTTAAACTAAACACTACGGACTATGATGTCCTTAAACTCCATGGACTATGATGTTCTTAAACGCAATGGACCGCAACGTCCCTAAACTAAATCCTACGGACTATGATGTCCTTAAACTCAATGGACCGAAACGTCCCTAAACTAAAGCGATAGAGTCCAAATGCTCTTATGTTGGATCTACATGATCCTAAAACCTTGTTAAGTAGATCATAGTCTAAAATTAGACTAACGTATCCTTAACAAACATTTAAGTTGATCTTAATCTCAAACGAGGTTAACGAGCCTTAAATGAACCAAACCCAAATCTAAGAAAATACGGATTTGGACTAATCCACGCTCTACGGGCGACAACACAAATTAGTCTCCGTATACAATTCACGGGCAATATAAAATAAAACAAACACACACGACACGAAGTGACTTTCTGGAGTAGCAGAAAGTTGTTACCGCGATGCGGTAACGTAATTAACTGCAGGGGCTTGCGCCTGCAGGGAAGAATGTCCCCACAATCAAAAAACCTCTCACAACGAGGGGGAATCTGACGAAGTCTGCTACAACTGTCGCATCTGTCCAAACCTTCGATACACTGTGCCTTAAATCATACCTGGGTAGCCGTTACGTACAGCTAGTGTCGCTGACGTGCTTGTGGTTAAACCCTGTAATGACTCTGAAATCTCTGTACAGAATTATTTGTTTAAATGTATAGAATATGGTATTTCAGCCCGTGTAAGAGTTATAAGTTATTTTTGTTCAATAAAATCAAGAAGCAACTTGTAGCTCACTGGTAAAGTTTCTACACTGCTGTGACATTGCCTCTGTGTTCGAATCCCATCAGTCTCAATTATTTATCAGATTTTTTTCTTTTTAATTTTTCGGAAGCCCAAGAGTTGCACGTGCAATTAACGGAGAATCGAAATGTTTCATAAAAATCAAACAGGCACAATGAGGAGTAAACACTGATTAAAGCATGCGACACGAATCTCGAGGCAAACCATCGAAATTCGACCGCCCATTTCCCCATCTTAGCCACTATCGATGGTTTAAAATGCTCCAATCGCCTCCATGCTTTACACACACGTCTCTTCAGCTCCCCTCTACTCCCCTGCACTGTTTAATGTCCCTGCAATTAAACAGAAACTATTCAATTCACTATTTAACATCCATTTTAATTCTTTTAATCCAACTTTTAATTTCCAAACCCTAAATTCTTCACTATAAATACCACCACATCCCCTATCTCTCTCCCATTCTGAAATTTCTATCAAAATTCTCTCAAACTCTCTAGGTACCAGGTAGAGCTAAGCACCCAAGTGAAGTAGCAAGCCAAGCTCAACGACCGAAACCTTTCCGACCAAACCACGACCCCCGAAGAATTCTCTTCTCCCTTGTTAATAATCTAAACCATAAGCCCCTCTTCTCTCTATCTTTTTTTCATCTCAAATCGCCTTATAAAAACATATAGACAAAGTGGAGTTAGCTCCGATATAATGTTATTTTTAACAATTGTACTCCATTTTATAAGAAAAATAAGTCAAACTAATATCCTAACACTACTCTTAACTTTATTTATATCATTCATCTTTTAGTTTAATAAAAATTTCCATATGAAATAATCATAAAATAAAGTTTTCAGAAAAATACCATGAAGTTTAGTATAACCATTATTTCAATAATTATTAAATGTACCTTTAGGATAATTTCATGGGGTAACGACCTACCCTACATGCATACTATGGTTTCATAGCACGACGTCTAAATATATGGTTAATTCAAAGAATAGGTTTTACATTAAACTACTACATTTTTTTAAAAAGGGTTTCTTTTAATCGATATTTTTAAATTCTTGGCAATTGCGCATCTACAACCCTTGTTAGGGGACCCGCTAATGGATGGTGCGGATTATCGCACATCCTTGAGTAAGATCCAGAACTTTTTACGGAGTATTCGGTCTCGAAAGGAAATAAACATACGGTTTTTAAGAAATACGACTTTTATAAAAAAACAAAACTTTGGAAAATTATATAAACCTATGAATCCGTATTTTCAATAAAAACAAATTTTGAAACTATATTTTTTTTTAAATGACAGATTAGAATTTTTTAATAAAATACCATCAAGTTTCCAAAAGTGGTAGTTTTCATAAAAATACCATAAACATTTAAAAGCTGGGTTTTATTACTAAAATATCACAACAATTAAAATACATTTTCTTGAAAACCCTAAATATTATAAATCACCCTCGAGGTTTATTTTTTAAAACCATATTAAAGTATTTTTCACAAAACCCTCTCGAGAAATGCAAATAATATAAATTCAAAGTAAATAACGATAATAAATATTAAGGGCTCTATATTAATATAGGTGTACCCGTCAAAAATTTCTGCGCAGAAGAGTTCAAGGTATCAAATGGCAGCGATACGCTTAAGGAAATGCGAACCAATATCTTCCGGCCTGTATTTTGATAAGTTCCCGAAGGAATAACTATTAAATTCTGATGGTATTGGAAGCATCTCGAAAAACCTTTCGATTTGATATATTATGGGCCTCATAATTCATCCGGGATCAAAAGTTATGAAGCATCACATGTCCACACGTGATGGACCTTTAAGAACCCGCTGGAGGAGTTAAAAGATATAATAAAAACTCAGAAAAGACCCCAATGGGGCATCATGTTCTCACACGTGTCCATGGGTCACGTGCAGACACGTGATGGGCTTTTAAGGCCTCTAAAATAATGAATAGAATTAAATTCTAAAATCTGTTCCCTGATTAAAAATCAAGAAGTACCTCAACGAGGTATCACGTGCTCACACGTGACCAATGGTCATGTGTTGACACGTGATGGTTAAAACAACAACATAAACAAGCGGCTGTTAAAGGAACCAATTTGGGGGTCACGTGCTCACACATGACTAAGGGTCACGTGCCAGCACATGACAGACTTTGAAAGCCTTACAGTTTAATAGAATTAAAATTCTAAATTTCTCTAAAATCTTTCGAAATAGAATTAAATTTCTAAATTTCTCTAAATCTTTCCAAATGGAAAAGGATTATGGGGACCGTTGGATTAAAGATCCAAGGGTGATTAAATATCACCAATTTATGGAAAGATCTTAAACAAGGAAAGATTTTCCCTAAAATCTCACCGGAAATAACAAACAGAATATCTTTGGATTTAAAATCAAACGGTGTATAAAATTCACTGAATGATCTAAAGGATCATATTAATGATGAAAACAAATCAAATCTTTCAATGAGGGATTTGCTAAACAAATTGATTCTTTTCTTTCTCCTATAAATAGGAGCCAAGAAGAGAAGAGAGGGATCTACTTTTTTGAGAGAAAAAGAAAGAGAGGAGAATTTAATTCTCAAGAGGGAAGAAAAGAAAGGAAAATTTAATTCTCAACAAAGAAAACCCTAGGTGAGAAAATAAAGGGAACCAAAATTTCAAACAGAGAATTTAATTCTCAAAATCCAAGAGTTTAACTCTTATACAAAAAAGAACTTAATTCTTCTTCTGATTGAAGATTTGCACAGAGCCCATCTCCCCATAAGTTGAGAATTTAATTCTTATCGGGTCGAGATCCTGCCATGCAGATTCTAAACTTAGAAGGGGAATTGAGTTTTGAGAATTTAATTCTCCAAAAACAAAACTAGGGTTTAACTCTAATCAAGAATTTAATTCTTTTACATACCTGGGAATTTAATTCCTTTAAAAAGAAATCTGGGTTTTATCCTAAATAAGAATTTAATTCTTTCACAATAGGAATTTAATTCCTCCAAAATCATAATTAAGGTTTAACCCTACAGAGAATTCAATTCTTAAAAGATCTCTGTCCATGAAAAGAACTAGGGTCACGTGCCCCCACGTGACCCTTGAAAAGATCCCTGAAGAAAAGAAGCTTTGAGGCAATGCCTCACGTGCTCCCACGTGACTCCCAAAATGCAGAAAGAAAAAACAAAAGAAAAGAAGCTTTGGGCGCTCTCACGTGTCCCCACGTGACCCCTCAGCAAGTGCTGTAATTATCGATGCATAAATCCCCATCACGTGCCAACACGTGATGCTCTAAAATAAAGATGAAAAGTGTTTAACACTTATTCGCAGATTTGAGGATAAAACAAAGGAGATCTGGCTCCATATTTAGGGCGCCCTCATGTGTCCCCACGTGACCCCTAACAAATCTCTTTAATATCCAATGGATGGATGCCTATCACGTGCCCGCACGTGATGGCCAGAGAGTCAAAAAGTGTTTAACACTTATTTGCAGAACAAAGTAAAAGGAAATCCGGCCCCATCTTCAGATGCCTCACGTGCTCACACATGATGGCCTGAAAGCTAAGTGTTTAACACTTATTTGCAGCCTTAAGGGTAAAATAAAGAAGTTTCGGCCCAATCTCAGGCGCCTCACGTGACCCCACGTGACCACCCCATTTATTTTTAAAGCGCATCACGTGGGAACACGTGATCGTCAAATACCTTCTAGTGTTAACACTATTTCGAAACCAATCTAGCCCAAAATGGCTAAGTTTTTCCAGAGGCAGGATTCCCTTTTGATTGAACTCCAAATATACCCTTGTTTTCTAAACTTGATCATTTTACATGACATTCAAAGTAAACTCCAGAGCCATGATGAATGGTCAGTGCCTAATAAAAGATAAAATGTTGTCAGAACCCCCAAACCTCTGTTTAGCACTGCTGAATGATGAGGGGCTGAACCCAGACAAATGTCTAATAGCCCAAAGGGCCAATATTTCAAACATAACTGGACTTAACCCAATTCTGGCCATAAGTCCTCAAATTAAATTGAATCGAGCACAACTGCTCTCCCAAATCAATTTACATCCGGTTCGAGGGTACATCTCTGAACTCCTCTGGTATATGTCATTGTAATCCTTCAACGTCGTCAGAGAGGTGACGGGTCCCGACAACCACACATAATATGGACTGTGGGGTCCTTAAACTCATGCGTCCTTAAACCAGTATCCTTCCCCAAAATGGGAATATTGGACCACTTTGTCCATAAACTGGCAATGGACCACTATGTCCTTAAACTGGTATTGGACCATTATGTCCTTAAACTGGTAATGGACCACCATGTCCCTAAACTGGCAATGGACCACTATGTCCCTAAACTGGAATAATAGAGCCCCAAATGCTCTTTTGTCGGATCTAAACGATCCCGTTTAAGTTGATCTTAGCCTCAAATATGGCTAACGTATTCTTAAACCTTCAAACAGACTTTAGTCCCAAATTGGACTATAGATTCCCCAATCAACTTTGGTTTAAGGGTAATTCTCTGAACTCCTCTGATATCTGTCGTTGTAATCCTTCAATGTCGTCAGAGAGGTGACGGGTCCCAACGGCCATACATCTAATGGACCACTATGTCCCTAAACTGGCAATGGACCACCATGTCCTTAAATTGGTATTGGACCACTATGTCCTTAAACTGGAAATGGACCACTATGTCCCTAAACTGGAACAATAGAGCCCAAACGCTCTTTTGTCGGATCTAAACGATCCCGTTAAATTGATCTTAGTCTCAAACTGGACTAACGTATCCTTAACAAACGTTTAAGTTGATCTTAGCCTCAAATATGGCTAACGTATCCTTAAACCAAAACCCCAAACCCAAATCTAAGAAAATACGGATTTGGACTAATCCACGTCCTACGGGCGACGACATAAATTTGTCTCCGTATACAATCCACGGGCAACCACAAACAAAACAAACACCCACGACACGAAGTGACCATTTGGAGAAGGAGAAAGTTGTTACCGCGAAGCGGTAACGTAATTAACTGCAGGGGCTTGCGCCTACAGGGAAGAGCGTCCCCACAATCAAAACTCCCTCAACGAGGGGGAATCTGACGAAGTCTGCTACATCAGCCGCATCCGTTTAAACCTTCGATACACGGTGCCATAAATCAACTTGGCATCTTCGGAGAAGTGGACGGATAAAACCATATAGCATCTGCCTCGAATCTCAGGAAAGGCGTCCATGTCTTGGCCGCCGTTCGGAGGGGAACAATAGGCTTAAGCGGTATCATTTCTCTTGATCCCCGAGAAGCCGGAGAATGTAAGTGCTTATCTATTTAGGTTAGACAACTTAACGGATTTATCAATGGCAACTGTCTTGGAAAAAGACATAAATCCTACTGTCCATGTGTAGCAGTTGCCGATTTCTCCCGAACATAAGATTTTTAACAGTTAAATCAATTCATATGGAAAAGACTATAAACCGAATCTAAACTTGAACATGAACCCGAAACCAACCTACTCGAACTAACTTGACTCGAACTAACTTGACTCGAACCAAGATTGCAATTGACATGACTCGCATTCTACTCGACTCACTCGACTTCATTCTACACCTTTTGCAATGTATGATTTCGATCAAAACATGTTACAACCAATCAATCAATTTAATTAAATATATTATACAGTTATTATCTATTTATATTCGAGATGTTTGGGATAGTTTCTTGTTGAATCAAACGGAATTTCAGGAGTACTGTATTAACCTTTTTTTTTTTATTTTACTCGAATATCAATCGGGTCGATTCATCCACAGCCTAGAGCCCCGATACTAACACATGAAATGAACCCGTGTTTTCTTACTCCTAGGGCCCCACTCTTGAGCTCATGAATACTTTTACGGCTGAGTTGATATTCACACTTGGAATTTAACCTTAACATAGTGACCATATAGAGACTTATAGTACATATTTACCCATGAACATATACAAATACTCGTCATATATATATTCTACACTTGTCTTTTTACTCTTATTTTAGCCTTGGGACTTACCGAGCGCTAGTTCGCTGACGGACATTCCACCCACCCTTATTTTCTTGAAATGTTCATCAGATACGGTCGAGACAGAGGAAGTGGATGCTACAGAAGAGGACAACAACCGGATTGCTACTCAGGATTAGCTTAGTTTCACTTGTTATTCAGCTTATGTATACCATATGTTTAGAAATTTTCTTTTATTGTATTTACTTTCCAGCTGAAACTCATATACTTGTAAATATTTGAAGTTGGATGTAAATAAAGATGTTTGTTGAAAATTTTACAGTCTCCATTTATTCTTGTATTGTATATGATTGTTTCAATACGCTTAGTATATTTATTTAAGAAATGATCTTCTCTGGATAAATATGTCGTGGGCTTGCCACGTCACCGTTTCTGTCTACTGGAAAGCGGGACATGACAAACCCACTACCAGCGTACTGTCGAGTCTTTAGAGTCACACACAGAGTATTTTCCTGGTTCAGGAAAATCAATGTAAAGGCCGTATGGTTTTACGTGCAGAGTTTCGATCATATACGTGTACTGATTACATGTATTTTGTTCGGACGGATAATACTAGTGGGTTTAGGATTAAACCGCATTATAATATTATACTATCGAATTATTTTATCTCTTAGTATTCTTATTTTTTATAGTACGAATACGGGTATATATATACCGTGGGGGTATTCTAGTAATTTTACTAGAATACTTCTAAAAAAGACACCTCATTTTATTTTATATCTATTTATTTAAATAGATAATGAGGTAGAGGGATGAGGTGTATTGAAGTATGGTTGAAGTATGGCTACTTGATTTTATTTATTCATTTGTTCTAACTATTCAAGTATGGTTGCAATATTTTATGAGAAATATTGCATGCTTGATATTTTCCAAGACTTATCCGTTCTTCACCTGCTAATATTCATTATAAACTTGGCTTTCTCTTTCCTCATTTACTCTCTTCTTCTTCCCAAAACCATAACATTCTCATGTGTTGAGAATCCATGATTTTATGAGATACATTAATCCAATCAACTCTCTACATCTTCTAAGCTATCTAAATTAGCAAATTAGGACTTTAGTTATCACAAGTTTGAAATTATAGCTTGAACTATAAACTCTCGGATGGATCGTCTTCGATACGAGGAGGCCGACGAGCAAGCTCGATCTCGACGGACAAGAAGCTCAAGAAGAAGAAAAGAAGACCCGAAGGATTTGGCTCATATATGTATAATCACTTTCATAGTAGATTAGTACCTTTGAATGTTTTGTTATCTAGAGCTTACAGTAGATCTTGGAATTAGTCGGTGTTACAAGCTTTAAAAATTATTTTTGAAAATTTCGTCTCTCTATGAATGCGGTAGAGTGTGCGACACCGCCTAACAATACCATACAACAACCTCAAAAAAATTCTGTTTTATTCAGTTTTTAAAATATTTTTGGGCTTATTTTCAGAATAACCCCCTATGGTTTCTTAATTTTCCTGGAAATTATCTTATAGTTTCAAAACTAAAAAAAAAATTACCCAAGCTAGTGGCATCACATTTGCGCAAAAGCTCCACATCATTGTCATGTCAGCATGGTTGCCACGTCATCACGAGATTTTAATTGTTCCCAAAATACTTTTATTTTCATCTCTTAACCCTTTGCTATGTCCTCGTCGCCGCCCCCACGCCGTCGTCTTGTCGCCAACACCTCGTCTGCGGTCGCTGTAAGCCATCCTCATTCTAACCTTCCTCTTCATCTGGACGTCCCTCTCTCTCCTTCGCGCCACCTTTGACCCTTCCTCCCTCACCGGTGGCGACCCCAGTTTCGGATCCGATGAACCTCTCCTACCTCCTCAACCCTTATCCGACCCCGACGACCATCGAATCTTTAATTGTTGCCCTGATCTTGCAGATCCGATCATCACTTCATCATCATCATCATCATCATCATGACCACGCTGTCGCTGAGACCTTTATTTTTATTATCATCACCTTCACCATCTTCTCAAATCCATCCTCACTCTCGCCCTGACTCTAACCTTAGCCATCCTCGCTGCCTCCCCAACGTCACCTAGCCATCTGTCCTATTAATTATTTAGCCAACACTTATAATTATCTAAAATATTAATAATTTAATTAATAAATATTTAAGTTAATTTATTATATTTAGTAAACCGCTCATAACTGGCACAATAAATTTTGACCGTCGTTCACCGTTAAAATATATGGTTTTCCGTTGATGGAGGTCCTTTTCAGGTCTCCGTTAGATGTTGTCTTCCGTTGATCTCCCGGTGGATTTTGATGGTGATCTTCTGTTGGGTGTGGGTCTCAATGGGTTTTGGTGAAAGAGGTGGTATGAGAAGTTTAGCGCCGAGTACCTGCAAAGAAGTTCCGGGATGGTTTGGTACCACCAAGGACCCTCCGACGATCAAGTTAATGATGAGATCCGAGCAGAGTAACGGCTTAGTAGAGTAAAAAATGGCTTACTTGACCCATCTGTGATGGGGGTTTATATAGCGGTGGTAGCACGCAGCAGCAGGCACGAGAATCTCGCCTGCAGTTATGCTCCCGACATCACGTCCGCGCGGAGAGCGGATCGCCCATTAATGGAGATCGTGATGGCGTGGAACGTGGGATATTGTTGGCGGAGAATCTGCGCATTGCGAGATTTGCGGAGCGGCGATTACGCCCGTGATCGGTGAAATTGATCAGAGGACCGAGGAAGACGTCCTCGGCTGGAGAGCTCGGGAGCGAGCGAGAAGGCCGAGGAGTCTTGGTCTTGCGGCGGCTCGAGACGAGCTGAGGGGCCGAGGAAGCCACTCGCAGGGGGCCCCGAGGAAAGCCAGCTTGTGCTCGCAGGTCGGGTAAAGGGTGGCCTAGTCGGCCCCCGTGGGCCCTTCCTTCTGAGTCCTGGGATACGTCATCTGCCACGTGTCCTGATCTTGGAGATCGCCAATATTGAGCATCATCATCCATAGTTTTGAAACTATGGGTAGTTTCGAACTATATGGGAGTTTTTTAAAATTAAGACTAATTTGTATGTTAAAACAAACGGAAACCGTGAAATTTTCGAAAATCTAATTTTTTCTGTTTTCTTCCATTTTGCATGCTATAGTTGACGAAAATCTCGAAATTTAAAAATTCTCAAATTAATCTTCGTTTTACTTCTTTTTTTAATATTTTACTTGTTAGAGTAAAAAAAATTTGTGAAATTTTCAAAAATCTTAAAATTTTCAGTCTACTTCTGGTTGTCGATATTTCGTTATAATTTCCTAAATTGTAAATAAAAGCCAATTTTTAGATAGATTTTTTCAAATAAAAGAAGAAGTTTATTGATGTGATGAAATATCAATCTTTTTAATTAAAGGTTGATTTTTTGAGGTGCAAGTTGTAATTGAAAGAAAGGTAAGGGGTTAAGATTAATTTTGTATCCAGTTTTGTCTAAAAAATAGGAGCGAATATTTAGAAATATTCTCTCTCTTATAGATTTTATATATTTATTGTATTAATGGCTTCTTAAAAGTCCAAGTTTATATAAGGGTTCTTCAGCAGCTCTTAACAAAGCCATATATAATGCTCAAAGAATTAAAAAGATAATTAGTCATTCATTTGCTTTTGTAACTCTTAATATAAAAAGATCTTTTATATACCAAACATAAACGTCCAGTAATGAAAAGAAAAAGACATAACATGATAAGCTCTACATAATTGTTGGAAAGACGTCCAAGAATTGTCATCTCTTCCATTATCATGTCTGAGTGTAGTGGACCATGCTATAATTTCTATAAGAATTGACTAATATACATTTATTTTTGGGTTAATTGCTAAATAATATCCCAGTGTTTCACCTATTTTGCACTTATCTATCTTATTGTGTTTTTCGCCGCTCTTAGAAACTCTATAGTACAAACCGTATGGATTTTGTTTAACATATCTATGGATTTGATGGTCATCATGGAGCAAAATATTAATGGTTTGTACTTTAAAATATAAAAGTGCAGCGAAAAAATTAATAAGGTACATATGTGCAAAGTAGGTGAAACTTCACTACTTTTGGGTTCAAAAAACTGAGGGTTGGAGCCCTCAAAACTTTTCGGAACCCCTGTTTGGGAAACTCCATTTTGGTTGCCAAACAGGGCTCGGTTACAAATTTTAGAGTTTAGTCTCGAAACCCCACAAAGCCACGGTTTCAGAAACCATAACTGTGTTGCCAAACTAGATCTTATAAATTTTTTTATTTTGATTTTGTAAATAGTAGACCGTAAACGGATGCAAGCAGAATTTGTAGCTTAAGTATGCAGCTCATTGACAATCCCAGCCACAATTATTCCTTCCCAAGTGCCAAACATCTTTATGCCAACCTGATCTTGCATGCCATATATGGGGACTGCTGATGCCAGAATCAACAGCCCTTAGATTTTGTTTGTTAGAGAGACCCTCTTTCTATTTTTCATCGCCCATCCAAAGCTCATCACATGCTTGTATGCTATGATGCATGCCCTTTTCCTCACACAGTGCCATGGCCATGGCCTCGGCCTCATATGCTTTGCATTGTGGAGAGAGAGAAACAGGAGAGAGAAACAGAGGAGAGAGAGAGAGAGAGAGTTTGGCCATGAGAGCAGATGATTGCCCATTGACGTAGAAATCGAGATGGTGTCACATGGATTCTCCTGACACTAGCTTGGACCAGTCCAACTCCTCCTTTGTTTTTAATTTAGACCTTATTAGTTTACTTATTAATCAGCTCCGCCTCAAAATTCCTTAGTCATTTTTTAAAAATAAAATTCATCAAAAAAAAATTGAAAAAATGATGAGCATTGGGAACAGCCCAAGACGCTGTGGCAGTCCTTTTTTTGGCGACCAAGAATAAGGATGCCTTTCTGCTCAGCTTGTTGGAATGGGGCAAAGAATATAAAATGAGAAAACTGCCAAAAGTCCCTGATAAAAAAACCCAGATAAACTTTTCCGCTATCAAAAACTTCATGGCTGCAATATCTGCACGGTTTCTTGCAATATCTAGTTAGCTGCAATACAAATATGCAAGTAACTAGATATTGCGCGAAACTATCTAGATATTCCATGGGGATTTCGACGGCGGAAACGTTTGTCAGGGTTTTTTGACAACGGAAAAGTTTGTCAGGGTTGTTTGATAATGTCCCCCCAAAAAAAATACACACTTTCTATGATATTTACCATACCTTACTCATCAGACTAAACAATTAGTACAAAGATGCTTGATTAGATGGTAAATCTTGGCTCTTGTGTTCGTCTCTCGATCATCATTCTCTGGTCTCCTAATTTCTGTAGCTTTATGCTCCGCATTCACAACATGATAAAGGCCAAGTTATGCATAGGTGGTGCCTTGGGTTGTGAGCAAGTAGTACCCAGCTATGGTACCACCCTTATGTAGCAATACCATTATATATAATAATTGCATGCTTAATCAATTAATTAATTAGTCACCGACCTTCCAACTACAAGACGATAAAGCTTGGCTTTCTAATCATGTAACTTAAGATTAGATTAGGCAATGCCTTTACGCTATTTGTGTGAATCAACACGACCCACATGTGCAATGTCTAGCTGGTACCTCACATAGAAACAGTGCACTTTATTTTCTAGCATCCAAAAGCTTTGAGGCATTAGCATTTATCAAGCATCATCCCATGTGTTCATTTCCTAGATCTCTCTCTCTCTCTCTCCCTCTCCCTCTGTGTGTGTGTCTCTCTGAAATCAAACAGTTGCTTTAAATCAAATAATCTCATCATGTTTTGCATCATGGACCCCCACAACCTCAGTTCATTTCAGGCTTTTGGACAACACCTATGGATTTGAGAACCCAAGACGCCAAAAAAGGAGAGAGATCACATTTTCTTTTCTTTTCTTTTCTTTTCTTTTTCCCCCCTCACTTTTCTGAAGCAATAGAGAAAAGGTCATCTCCTTTTTTTCCTTCCTCTGACTCTCATCACAGTGTAATCCTTTTTCATGATCAAAAACCCCATTTTCATCATTAGCTGATATAGAAAGCAATCAGCAAGCATGACATTAGAAGAAGCACTTGCTTCTGGTGCCCTCCCTGCATTTGTTGTCTACGACACAATCACAGCCTCTTCTTCTGCTGATTGTCCTCTGCACAATGCCGGTGGCGTTGGTGCACTGGGGGGTGCTTTCCTGCAAGATCCGAAAGCCGAAGGCGGCGGAGACGCCTCCGCGGTGCAGGTAATAAGAAGGAAGCGGCGGAGGAGGCAGAGGAGTTGCAAGAACAAGGAGGAGGCTGAGAACCAGAGGATGACACACATTGCCGTCGAGCGGAACCGCCGCCGGCTGATGAATGAGCATCTCGCCGCTCTCCGCTCTCTCATGCCTGAATCCTACATCCAGAGGGTACTGCTCTGCTTATAACATTTATCACACGCCCTTATTTTCTTTTGAATGGTAGAACATAACATGATGCATGCAAGCAACATGTAACGATATATATATATAATGAAAATAAGAAACATAGACAAATGTCTGCACCAAATGATGCATGAATAAATGCCTGCAGGGCGACCAGGCCTCAGTGGTAGGGGGGGCTATAGATTTTGTGAAGGAGCTAGAGCAGCTCCTCCAGCGTCTTGAGGTTCAGAAGAGATCAACACCGCAGCAACAAAATAAATTAGAGCCTAATATTGAATCAAATGATGAACACGAGCCTCCCTTTGCTCACTTCTTTGCATACCCTCAATACACTTGGCGCCACACACAATCAGAGAACCAAGCGCCGGCGGCGCCGGCGATGCAGATCTCCGAGCCGGTGGCGGATATCGAGGTGATGCTGATCGAGACGCATGCGAATCTCCGAATCCTTACGCGGGGAAGGCCCCGGCAGCTCCTCAGGATGGTGGCTGGGCTTCAAACACTTAGGCTCTCAATCCTTCACCTCAATGTCACTTCAACGGAGGCCATGGTTCTCTACTCCATCAGTGTGAAGGTACATGTTTGCTGCTCATGCATGTCATTAGTAATGTGATTTTGTTAATAGAGGTAATTAATTATGGATGATTAGATTATTTAACTTTCTATTATTTGATCTTGGCCGCACATCGCCAATCATAAAAATAGCATGGACTCCGAATCCACAGCAAACTTTGATAACACAATAATCCATGCGATGCTGTGTACTTAGTGCAGGAGTGTTGTGTTGGTGAGATTGGTAGGACCAAAATCAGTGTTTTCTTGATAGGTGAGAAGTGTCAGTTATTCCCCTGCAATTTCTTCATATGTCATTTGGGAAAGGCTGTGTTGTCCAAGATTATGTACATATTGTACATGAGATTATACGAGTTGGTAAGCTTTTCTATATAAAATGCTAGATTTCGACCAACGCGTAAGGCATTTGATCAAAAGATGATCTAAAATATTTATACATGAATCTGTACATCACATATAATCTTACAAGTTAACATGTGAGTAATATGGGATAAATAGAATGTATAAATCCAACTTCTTTTACCTCAAAATAATCTTCATAAATTAAATTTTCTATCGTTTGTGGTGTTTCTTCATAAACACTATAGCTTTAGAAAAATTAATATAGTCGGCATTATTTAGCTTTGTATTAATTATAAATACATTATTATTTTTTGATGGAAAGTATAATGATTGAATATAATTATAAAAAAAAGATAATAATACACTTTACACTATGCATTATAAATAATCTAGTATGATTTAAACCAAAACTATTAAAAATGTTTATGAATATCCATATAATAATTTTTAAGTAAATCTTCTAACATGATTCTTTATAAAAATGTGAAATAACTCATCAACAAGATTAACAATATATTAGCACATAAGCTAATTATAATAAGTATCGTAACACAGCTATTTATAATAATTGATATAAAAAAATTCATGGGCCAACTCTTCCAAACTAATACCCACTAAATATTCATTTATTTCTTGGGCTTTTATGAACAGGCAATAAGGAAAGGATATGCAAATAAATATGGATTAAGAAAAGGGCAAAAAGGATAATGCCAAAAATCGTATTTTGACTTACAAAAGATTTCTTGATCAACTTTATATTAGAGTAATAGATAGATATGTATGGAAACATTTTTTTAAGACATGTTGATCCAAGTAAGATTTGACTCCAACTTTCATGCATGATAACAAGAAATTTACCGATGTATCGTGGTGACACTCATAAGATACTATCATGGGTTGTGCTTAGCCTAGAAGATTCGTTTTCCAAGGAAACCTATTTTCTACGGATAGAGTGTCGATTTATATTTTTATTGAGTTAATTAGGCAGATCAACTCTCAATATATATATATATATATATATATATATATATATATATATATATGAAACTTTGTATGAGGTTGTACTTTGAAAAGCTCCTAGTATTAAATTTTTTTATGGATAGTTGGATATGATTCACGAGAGTATACAACTCAACGGTATTCGAACTTGTTTGTGAAGATAATGTTAGGAAAATGGACATGATCGATATGAAATGTTTTACCCGTTTGGGGGAGAGATTTCATAACGGTGGTTGGATATGGTTCACGAGAGTATATCGACCTTCTTGTCTAGCCATTTTTATCGGTAATTGGATATGGTTCGCGAGATCTTGTATATCGGTTCAATGGTATTTGAACTTGGTCGTGAATATAATGTTAGTAAAATAGACATGATAGATATGAAATGTTTTACCCTTTTGTGGATGCATGACCTCTAATCATAACAAATTATGATATGATCAACAATGAGCTGGGGAGCAAGAATATTAAGGTATAGGGTTCTGTTTTAGGGTGTACCCACATGCAATTGGCATCTCATTCTTTTGGCTCCACTCTCCATTCAAGTGTTGCTCTTTATTGAGAGAAGGAGATGTTGATGGGGTAGAAATTACCAAAGGGCCAAAGGTGTGAAGACAAGCAAATTATTGACCTTTGTTTCCTTTGTGATGGTAGAAATCCAACTTTGATAGGGCCCATGCATGTTGTGACATGGCTCTCTTGTTTCAGGGAATCTCATCATATATGTTGTGTCAACTATTTCAATCCCCTACTAATCTTTCAAGATTAGCTATCTGCTAATAATAGGAAAACAGATCATTGGTAGCTATAATTGGCACTCCCATCTTATAAAGTTCTAGTGTTTTTACAAATCAATGATGTAATATTCTTTCATGGTATGTTGTATTCCGGAAAAAACTTTTATGAAAGGGCTTGATGGAGCAAGTCATTTCCAAGCCCTTGGATGACTTACCTTACACAAAACCCAAAAGTATCAAAGTGCTTGCAAATGACTTACATGATGCAAGGTCTTGCATACTAGTTTTTTTCTTTGTATCCCCTCGCGGGCTAAAACGAAGGTAGATACCCTTGTTTTCCAATTGGAAGATTTTAATGCAGCTAGTACAAGCAAAATAGAAGAGAAAAGAAATAAGTCGGAGAAACAAACCCCAAGCACACCGTGGTCCAGATAGTCCAAAGAAGGGATGAATTGCTGAATAAATAAAAACATAACGGAACTATCCATATTCGCTTCTGAAACAGCTCGGTCTTCCCGAAACTATAAACAACACCACACGTTTTTGCAAAATCTTATATATATATATATATATATATATATATATATATATATAGAGAGAGAGAGAGAGAGAGAGAGAGAGAATAATGAGAGAATAATGGAGGAAATATGCCATAGGAGGGAATTTACTCCTATGACGTCGAGAAAGTGCGCCCTCCCTCATTTTTTCCGACGATCGGCACCCATCATCTTCATCGTTATCATCTAAGATGTGGGTACACCAAATTTCATGTGATTCTACAACTCTTTCACCGTTGATTTAGTGGGTTAAAAATTAACGGTTTACTGACAACTTAATTTTTTATATTGCTAAATCAACCGTGAAAAAATTGTAGAATCATATGAAATTTGGTGTACCCACATATTAGATGATAACGATGAAGATGATGGGTGCCGATCATCGGAAAAATAAGGGAGGGTGTAATTTTTCGACGCCATAGAAGAAAATTCCCTCCTATTATTCTTATGTGTGTCCGTGCGTGCGTGAACAATGGAGAAAAGAGGCCCTAAGAGGTTTTTTGCGTTAGGTGACGGCAAAAAGCATGCCCTCCACCATTTTATTCGATGATCGGTACCTTCCAATTTGGTATCCATTCTCTAATTTATCGATACACCAAATTTCATATATATAATCACAACGCCATTTCATCGTTAATTTAGCGGATGCAAAATTAACGGTTTACCGACAATAGAATTTTTATATTGCTCAATCAACAGTGAAATGGTGTTGTGATCATATGAAATTTGGTCTATCGACAAATTAGAGGATGTATATCAAGTTGGAAGGTGTTGATCGTCGAATAAAATGATGGAGGGAATACTTTTTGCCGCCACCTAACGTAAAAAACCTCCTAAGGACTCCCCCCACCCCTCTCTCTCTCTCTCTCTCTCTATATATATATATATATATATATTCCCTTAATGATTTATCCTATTATATAATAAATAAATTATAATTTCAACATTTTTTTGGTTAAAGGTGGAAGAAGGAAGCAACCTGAGCACAGTCGACGACATTGCAGCTGCGGTGCATCACCTGCTCACCTTGCTCGAAGCCGAGGTTGCAACATCATCACTTGTATAGTTGAATAGAACCCCATGCATGATGCCTTCTTGCTCTCTGTACTGATGAGTTCTTAACTTTCAGAACGGGCCTTGTTTGTAAAGGCTCATGATCATGAAACCAGCTTGTGCTAACCTGCTCATATCAGTAGCATAGGCTAATGTTTTGAAGTTAGGAGAGTGACTTGGAATTATGTATTGTGGAATAAATAATGAAAGCTTTCAGGGGCGAGCAGCATCTAACATTGACAAATTTAATTCCAGTGTTTTCCTCTTGAATTAGATCTCACATCCTACTATGAGAGATCAATGTAGATTCAGGTGCAAATAGTCATAGGGTGTGTTTGGTTGACTAAACACTGATCCGGATCCGGATGCTCTGCTATTTTTCTTTTCTCTGGTTGCAAAATCTTAGGGTCGATATTAGGGTATAACAGGAGGGCCCATGGTTGTGTGGGGTCAAGAAGAGAATCCAACAGCAGAGAATCCTGCTTTGGGGAAATGAATAGCAGAGAATCCTAATCGACTAAGCACTACATTTGCAATTACTTGCAGATCCGATTATTGCGATTGCAACGTCACTCATATATTTGGTTAAAAATATAACTCTAGCCTTATGTTCTGCAAATTGTAATTGTTCGGATGCAGTTGGAACATAATAGCCATCGTTTTCCTTTATTTGTTCATTATTTATTGCAAAAACGTTCAAATTAAAATTAAATGTAAATACATGTGTTCCAAATCAAATCATTCTTCCAACCTGTGTTTAAGCAACAATTACTCCTTAATCCAATGCCTAAATTGTTCCAAATTCCTCATACTTTACTAACCTTACACTTTAATATCCTACTGATATTTCCTTTGCACTTGAACGACTCCAAGTTTTCCATCTCCATTATCTTTTTCATCTTGTCTGCCTCCAAATTCTCTTAGCCTAATGGCTAAATTGCTCTAAAAGCCCTCAAAGTTTATTTACTTTACACTAAAATACCATCATAAACAAAAGAAAAACCAATCCTGGTATATATAAAATACACAGTCTCTTAAGCAAGTTCAAAACATAGAGCACTGAATGAAAACTACACACACTATTGTATCAAAATTTGAAGTTTTCCTTACATGGGACGAACTGAATCCCTCTCCTTCTCTTTCCTAGCTAACACAACCCTCTCTCGCTTCATCGGAACCGGGACAATCATGCGATGCGAGCTCCTGCTTCTATCGCTGATGCCGCTGCTCTCTCCTCGACCTCTCGAAGAACTTCCACTACCAATCGAAACACCTAGATCCCTATGCTGTGATGAAAACATTGAGCCGTTGACGTTGTCTCTAATCTCAATCATCTCACAATTTTCTTCTGAATCAATACCCTCTTCTTCGGAATCTTCTACCACGACAACCGAATCATGTTGGCCGGGATCGGACTCTGGCGGATTAACTGACACGATGTTAGCTCGACAGAGAGGGCAATTGGAGTGAGACCGCAACCAAGTATCGATACAATGCAAATGAAAAGCATGGCTACACTTTGGGAGCAACCGAAGACTATCATCTTCACGAAAATCGCCGAGACAAACCGAGCAATCACTAACATCAACCAATCCATCGCCTTTCTTATACCTATAAACCGAAATCTTATTGATCAGGTCCTCGTCGAGGCCGTTGAAAACATGCCAAGCCTCGTCAGGCCGAGATTGATTGTTTCCCACATCGTTTCCGACAATAGGATTGTTCGGGCGATGCCTGCGAAACCGGAAGCCGTTGCAATATTTAGAGATGATTGTGTAGTACAAGATGAGTAGTAGAGCGCCGGATAGGATTCCGATGATGGCGATGACCAACGGGGAGAAGATTTTGTTGGTTGGGGAGCCGTTTTCGTCGTCGATGAAAGAAAAGGGAGGAGGGGGAGGAAGGAAAATTGAGTAGCACCATTGAGGGCAATGGATGGTGCAAAATCCTTGAGAGCAGTCCTTGGTGGCATCATAGGGAACAAAAGTTTGTTGTTGTTGGTTGATGATATCAGGAGAGGCCATTGGATGAATGATAGGAGATTTTTAGTGTCAGGGTAGTATGAATTTAATGCTCTTTGTAGTACAAATTGGTTTGCTTGATCAAAGAATTTAAGATTAAGGGTATGAGTGAGAAACAAGAGGGGGGGTTGGTTTGCTTTTGCTTTTTCTTTTTCTTTTGCTTTTTTTCTTGTCTACTTTGGTTGTCTCAAAGAGTGTGATGAGTGGAAGAGAGTTGAGGGTTGGTTGGCCGCGGAAAGAAAGCGGATGCTGGTGATTACTGGTTAATGATTTTGTTATTGATGGGAGATTAGAAACACTTTTTTTTTTTACATTTTGCACACAGGCAAATATGAACAAAAGAGACACCTCACTGCAATTTTGGTCAAACTATATCATCTTACCATAAAACATAGACTGAATGAAGTCGGTTTTGACCAAGGCTTGATTTTGCGGAGAAAAAAAAAAGGAAAGAAAGAAAAGCTACATTAAAAGTGTAAAACCCAAGTTAAAAAAAAAAAGCTTACTCTAAACCATCGTCTCTTTTTTTTAATCTCTATTCTTATAATGCAAACTCTTTGCAGGATATTCATACTACGACTGGGTCTATGAGGATACCGAGATTCTGTCATCGGCTCTGAGCTATCGATGGAATCTCGCTCCAACTGTCTTCAACACTATGAGATCCATATCCTTCTGCTCAGCCGAGACTCTTGAATCTCTTAGAGTCCCAAATCCTGACGTTCTTCCGTCTTCTATGGAAAGTCATTTTCGAAGAACTCGCCGTCACGTGACTCAACTTCGGTCATGGTTCCATCCTGATTGGACGCATATGACAATACACTTCTTTCCTTCAAGGTCCAACTTCACATTCGGATGTGATGTGTGTAAGTAAGCGGAACACGCTCATGAAAGCAAATGACTTAACTAAGGCTTCTTGCCCATCTATAGCTTATAAGGTGGATTGTACCAATTTTGATAGCACACGGTTGAGAATGTAAGCCGACGTCATCCGCATATCTTCCCAAAATGAATGGTAGATCAGCTTAGGCCATCATGGTTCTCACCATTACTAGCAGCGTCATATTCTCTCTGTAACACCAATTTGTTGTGAAGTGTGGTACAGTATGTTGCCATTTTGAAAATTTCATAATTTTCTTCTGCTGTACCAAAGCAAAAATATTGAAAAACAAAAACATATGATATTTTTGTGCTACTACAAACATACAAAATATTGAAAAGTTTGAAGAAGACGGGAAAAACATTGAAAAAGCCTTCACAATTATTTAAAATTTCATGATTTTCGTATTTTCTAACATACAAATTATTCACGATTTGAAGAAATTTTGAGACTTATGAAAATTCTGTGATTTTCATGTGATATAAGCAAAATATCGATGTATTGAAGTAAACAAAAATTTTAGAAATTTTTGATGTTATACGATTTTCATGTGCTTAGCACGCAAAATTTTGAAAAATGAAACAAAACAAAAAATTCTTAAGATTTCTAAAAATTTCGTGATTTTCGTATGTTATAACATGGAAAATATTGAAAAACCAAACAAAGAAAATTTATGACATTAAAGAATTTCGCGATTTTCAATTGTTATAGCAAAAAATATTAAAATACCCAAAAAAAAAAGAAAATTATTAGATTCTTAAAAATTTCACGATTTTTTTGGTTATAACATACAAAATATTTAAATTTTGGGACTTTTAAAAATTTAGCAATTTTTGTGCTATATTATGCAAAATATTTAAATATGAAAGAAAACATAAATTTTAAGATTTTTGAAAATTTCGCTATTTTTTTGTGCTATATAGCATGCAAAATATTGAAAAACTAAAGAAAGAAAAAAGTTCTGAGATTTTTTTGGAAATTTTGCGATTTTCGTATGAGTAAGGAAAATATTTAAATTGATGAATACATAAACATTTGAATATTTCACAATTTTCGTATGTTATAAGAAAATATTGAAATCCCAAGAAAACAATTTTTTTTTAGATTTTTAAAAATTTCATGTTTTTCGTGTGCTATAAGTAAAATATTAAAAATAGATGAAAATAAAAAATTTCAGATATTTGAAAATTTTGCGATTTTCATATGTCATATAATAAATAATCTAGGAAAACAAATGGTTTAGAGATTTTTAAAAATTTCATGATTTTTATATGCAATAACATATAGCATATAAAAATTGATGAAACGGGGCCTATAAGGACACTACAGGTCCATAACGACAGTGTCCAGTCTGCTGGCCTCATGCCAGAAGTTTTTTTTACACAAAGCAACTAAGGCAACACGAGGCAAGTAGTCTGGACATCGCAGTTATTGGCTTGCGTCTTTCTGGAGGCCCCTTATAGCCATAAACTTTTTGAATGGATAGAAATTTTTGCAATTTTCATGTAATATATCAAGCAAAATATAGAAAATCCGAAAAACCAGAAAATTCTGAAATTTTTTAAAATGTGAGGATTTTTCTGTGCTATAACAAATAAAATATTAAAAAACCGAATAAAACGGAAACTTTTGGGTTTTCTTGAAAATTTCTCGATTTTAGTTTACCATATAGCAAGAGAAATAATGAAAATACCAAATAAAATAGAAATTTTTAAGATTTTCTTAAATTTTACGATTTTCATATGGTATAGCAAACAAAGTATTAAAAACGAAGAAATGAAATAGTATACGATTTTCTAACATTTCACAGTTTATGTGAGCTATAGCATGCAAATGTGCCATATAATATGCAAAACAATACAAAATCAAAGAAATTGGAAGTCCCGAAAATTTCGGGATTTGCAGCAAACAATTGTTTTAAAAACATGGAAACTTTTAACATTTTCGTAAATTTCTAGATTTTAATGTGCAACATGCAAAATATAAAGAAAATTTAAAAAATGAGAATTTTTAAAATATCGCGATATTTGTGTGTTATTAACAAAATATTGAAAACACGTAGAAAACATAAAATTTCAAGATTTTTGAAAATTTCTTGACTTTCATGAGTTTATTCAAAATACTGAAAGTGAGAAGATAACAAAAAATTTTAAAAATTTTAAAATTTTCATGTGGTATGCCAATTATTGAAAAGACATAGAAAACAAAAAATTTCACTATTTTTAAGTTTTATAGTATTCAAAAAATTTAAAAATTTTAAGAAAACAAAAATATTTTGATTTTTGGAAATATTGCAATTTTCGTGTGGTATAAGTAAAATAATAAAAAACCGAAGACAAATGGAAAATTTTGTGATTTTCATATCCTATATATAATGCGAAATATTTTTTAAAAAAAGCAAATAAAATAATTATTTTGAGATATTTAAATGTTGCGACTTTTGTGTTCTAAGTCATGCAAGATTTTCGAAATTTCGCAATTTTCTTTTTCTAGCAATCAAATTTTGAAGGAAACAAATAAAATAGAAACGTTGGAAATTTTTTGAAAATTTCTAAGTTTTCGTGTGCTAGCATACAAAATATAAAAATTCGTTGAAACTTGGAAATCTTAGGACCTTTTTGGTACAATTAGCAAGCAAAATATTAAAAAACGGAAAAAATAGGATTTAGAAAATTTTGCTTTTGTATATGCTATATCTTGCAAGATGTTGAAAAACCAATAAGAACAAAAAATTTCTCAGAGTTTAAAAAATTTCTCAATTTTCGTTTTTTTATAGTAAGCAAAATATTTGAAAATCGAAGGAAACAAAATTTTTGAGATTTTTGAAAGTTTTACAATTATGTGCGCTGAAAAAATTGATATTTTTATTAATTTAGCTATTTTCATGTGTTATATAGCAAGCAAAATATTGAAAAACCGGGAAAAAAATTATTGTTTGAGATTTTAAATCTTTTTTCAATTTTAATATATTGTTAAATCATGCAAAATATTTTAATATGAAAGAAAACGTAACATTTTGAGATTTTCGAAAATTTCAAAATTTCGAATTATATAGCATGTAAAATATTGAAAAATCGAAGACATAAAAAAAATTAAAGATTTAAGAAAATTTCTTGTTTTACGTGTGCTAGCAAGAAAAATATTGTTAATTTGAAGAAAATAGAAAACTTTGGGATTTTTGTAAATTTCGAGGTTTTCATGTGCTATCAGCAAGCAAAATATTGAAAATCTAAACAAACAAAATTTTATAAGATTTTTGATAATTTTGCAATTTTCGGTGCTATTCGTATGTATAATATTAAAAAACAGAAAAACAAAATATTCTAAAATTTTCATGTGGTATAACAAACAAAATATTGAAAGATCGAATTTTTTTTTAAGGATTTCTAAAATTTCATCGTTTTATATGCTATATAGCGTGTAAAATATTAAAACTTTGAAAACATAAAATTTTTGGAATTTGTAAATTTTATGATTTTTGTGTGTACTAAAATCTGAATAAGAAGAAGATTTTGAGATTTTAAAATTTTCATGATTTTTTGGTGTTATTAAGGCATGCAAAATATTGAAAAACGGTAGAAAACATAAAATTTGATGATTTTTGAAAATTTCTTGATTTTGATATGGTATAGTAAGCAAAATAACAACACATAAATATTTATGATTTTACAAAATTTCGCGATTTCCGATTGCAAAATATCAAAAAATTTGAAAAACCAAACATAGGAAAAAACCTATTTATGAAATTTTCTCGATTTTCATGTGCTAATAATAACATGCAAAATCTTGAAAATTTTACGAAAACAAAAATATGTTGGGAATGTTTTGAAAATATCACAATTTATGTAGAAAATTGAAAAACCGAAAAAAACTAAAATTTTTGGGGATTTCTGAAAATTTCATGGTTTTCGTCAGTTTTTACGTGCAAAATAATTTTTAAAAACATAGAAAACAGATTCTAGATATTTGAAAATTTTGCGACTTTTTATAATAAGAAAAATATTGAAACCTAAACAAAAACGCAAATAACCCTTCATATATTTTTACATATGAATTTTACAAATATAAAATATTACAACTTACATAACCTATCACAATAAACTTCTTAGTTAATCCGACTTTTGGACTTTGGATTTCGTATCTGCGCATTGCATGAGGCCATTACCAGTGGTATAAGAAAACTATTTAAATTCTGGTATAAGAAATTATAAAAGCAAAATTATTCCAACCAACCATAAAAATTCATAAATGTTTTGATCTTGTCCCATTGAAACCAACACCAACATATTCTACACATTCTAAAGGATACACAATTTAAAGAAAATTAATAGAAAAATATAGAAATTTGTCAATTTAAGCCCCCTACTTCTGTCGTGTGTTATATTTTAATGAAATGTGGATGTGAAAAGCTTGATTTCCATGTCCACATCATCTTTTTTTTCTTGTTTTTTCAAGCTTTTATTTTTATTTGTCTATTTTCAAATATTGATGCTGATCACCGTAGTCATCACTGCAAGAAACTGAAACCTATTTCGACGGGAGTTTTCCATCGAAATAGGATATCCATTTCTGAAAATTTGTTGATTTTGGTCAACACCTATTTCAACACGGGTCTCGCGTCGAGTTAGGTGTTGACAAAGCCAACAACTCTAATCACGTAATCAACCCATTCCCCCCTTCCCCAAAATATTTCCCACATGTATTTTTCCCTAATTCCTCAATTCCACCAAGCCCCTCCTCCTCCACCGAGCCCCTGTCTCCACCTCCACCGACCCACTCTCCCAGCCTCCATCTCTACCGAGCCCCAGCCACCATCTCTACCGAGCCCCTGTTATCAGCCCCCGCCTCCACTAAGCCCCCACCTCGACCTCCTCGTCAACCAGAGTCCCTCCTCTTCATCAATCACCCCTCCACCGAGTCCCTCCTCCACCGATCTACTTCGATACGAAATCGGTGACGCATTAGGTGAATAAATTTCTAAACTCTCAATTTTTAAAGTTTATTTGTTGTTAGTTTTAGTTAATTTCGTTATATTGAAAGATTTGTGTGATGTTTGGGTTAGGATTTGGCTCAAGCATGTTAGGCTTAGGATTATTATTTTTCTTAAAAAAAAGTATGTCCTAGGTTTTAAAAAAATTTGTAATTTAAAAAGTTTTTGAGAAAGCAGGGTTGATGTTGGCGTGATTGTTCGCTCATTCTTTGCATTCTATATACGTCGGTCTCCGGTACACCGCTTTACTCATTTTAATTCTTAACTACTAAATTTAGACTAAGTCACAATACTTAAATTAAGCACCAATTAAATATTAATTAAACTGAAAACCACTTTGTGCTAATCGATATAGTTAATAATCAATTAACCAATCGACCATTTAATCCTAATCTAGATGCTTCGTTATTAATCTAGATGTTTCGTGAGACTTATCTTTATATAATGTTCGTTGTATGGATGTGTGTTCATTTCAATGAATTTAGATGCTTCCTTCTTAATATCAATTGTTTAACCAATTTACCTTTCAAACTGAAAATTCTAAAACCCTAAACTAAATACTTCAATAACCGACGATATTGAAACGATAACAAATCTAATTAAGTGCATGATATGTAAGGTAGTCCTCGCTTACGTGTATGCGCAGCGGAAGTGAAATTGATCGGATAAAAAAAATTGCTAAGAGCGCGATCGACTATTCGACAAGAAATTGTCCAAACAATAGTCTAGCAAACATAAAGAGCATAGACAGAGTAGAGAGTGTGCTACAACTTTTGTAGTGTGTCCACCTGATCCCGGAAGACCCTATCTAAACTCCGTGAGCTCCTGAACGCATAGAAACTCTAACCGCCTCATTGTAGATGATCTGAGTTGAAAGCGGGCTGCTCGAACTCGAAAGCGGGCTGCTCGAACTACAACTCCGTCGCCGGTTGGAGAAGCTTCCTCCAGAAACTTGCTATGCATAGAGAAAGGCGATGTGGTTTTTAGGTACTCTCTTTTTTTCTCACTCCCTCACAATGACAAGAGAGCTTAAGTTTTCATGGTTTGAGGAAGATGTTTTGATGGATTGAAAAATAATATGAATTCATCCTCATCTTTTTCACCCATGTCATATTAATATGACACATATCACTCTCCCACTCTGAGAGTTTCTCATGTTTGTGTCACACACTCAAGAGAGAAGATGGGCCATACCATTATGTTAAATATAATAAATTATATATATATATATATATATATATATAGAGAGAGAGAGAGAGAGAGAGAGAGAGAGACTATAGGAGGGAATATCTTTCTATGGCGTCGAAAAAAATACACTCCTTCATTTTTTCCGACGATCGGCATCCATCATCTTCATCGTTATCATCTAAGATGTAGGTACACCAAATTTCATTAGATTCTACAACCTTTTCACCGTTAATTTAGTGGGTTCAAAATTAACGGTGTACCGACAGCAGATCTTTTTACATTGCCAAATCAATGGTGAAAAAATTGTAGAATCATATGAAATTTGGTGTACCCACATCTTAGATGATAACGATGAAGATGATGGGTGCCGATCGTCGAAAAAAATGAGAGGGTATATTTTTTCGACGCCATAGGAGGAAATTCCTTCCTATGGCCTCTTTCCTTCATTATATATATATATATATATATATATATATATATATATATATATATATATATATATAAGTATTAGTATATGTATCACATACACATCATGTATCACATACACGAAATGCCATCAAAATCTTTTCAGTATCATATACTGTAGAAAGTGTGTGTATCATATACATTATACTAGAAACCGCATCATAAATACGGTTATCAAGTCAACGCTTGACTTGATATTCCGGCTTTTAAACCGGCTAGTATGATAGTCGTCCGATTAAATGTGTATATCCAATATACACGTCTAATCGAACTCATGCACATATCCCTATACGCATGTTACATCACGTTTTGTCCGGGCAAACACTTTCGCTGTGGGACTCTAAAGACCTGTCAATACGCTGGCAGTAGGTTATATAGGATCGCATCCGATTGAATTTGAAACACTTTCAAATTCAACCCCTTCTCGGGTTAACCCACAAGCTCGTTAGTGGCACTACCTGTACATAACGGCTACCCAGGTATGAGCAAGATAAAGGTAGGTAGATGAGCGAACTCATCCGGACCCGACAAAGTATATAAGTGATAGTCACCATACAATTTGGTCTCTTTGTCAAAGAGTATCACATACCGGGTCTGAGAGGTGGAATCTGTCAGACCCCTAATAACCCGATAAGTCGCGCTGACAGAAAACTCATAACCAAAGAGATACAACTGGTAACACCTACCAGTTTATCTCTACTTCCGTGGTCACAGACTTCGGATTATAGTCGTGTCCTGCATGGCGCGATATCGACTCCCAATACTGGGTGTGACGAATTCCCTCGACCGCTTACTGCCTCCATGTGCTTTGGGACTGTACCCAACTAAAACCCGTTTGCATGCCTCAGTAGAGCCATGGTAGGGTAGTAATCTAAGTACAGTGGGAACACACACAAGACACTATGGCGATCTTAAGTTTAGGGACTACCCTGTACTCATGTCACCAGAGAATTACTATCTGACATTGGTATAACACCAACTAGGAGTTCTCGGTGAGTCCGTCCAGTGTAACTTATCCAATAATCACCTGTATATAATTCTTGGTGTCAAACACCAATAGCTATGAGATTGGCTATCGCCCTCCAACCAGATCAAGAAACGTACACACTAGTCTAAACTGGAGTACCGATGCCCAGTCTCGATACTCCTGCGGCTAAGGACATTTAAGGATGTACTTATAAACTACCAGACCTCACTAGTATGTGCAGGGTTTCTAGGCACTCTAGTGAGGTCTCACAAGGCATCAACCATGCCAATTTCAAAAATTATAGGTGCCGAGAAACCCGACTACGGATCGTTGGCTAGATTTCTAGGCGAAACATGAGCTAGTTTACAACTAAACTATAAGATACGGAAATACAACCTTTGTAGATCCGGTCCTCCACCTCCACGGCTCCGTAATGAGGTCCTCTCCGCTGTCCAAATCGAAAACCCGGGCTCAAGCGTCGGCTTCATCGGAGAAGAAGCGGGCTAGGTCATCGACGACGTGCCGAAGATGATCTACGTCGAGGCATCACTAGATCAAGCTCTCACTTCACCAAGTCATGAAAACTTGTGAAAGAAACACACTCTATTACTTGGCAAGAGGTAGAGGATGAAGAAATAGGAAGTGGGTAGACTTTAGAATTGGATTTCTCACTTGTTTCCATCAATCATCATTGATGGAGCTTGCTTTCTTCAAGTGAAGAAAGGAAGAAGAAGAAGATGAATATTATGATAAGTTCTTTTCCAAAAAGAAATAATAAGAATACTTATCATAATGTAACCATGGTAATGTGTAGAGAGTTAATCATGGTTGAATGGAATGGTTAGGGTTAAGCATGAGACAAAATGGTCACTTGGTCAAAGTCTTCATGAAGCTTCATAATACATACAAAGAAAGCCACCATTTTCTCATTATGCTAATTATTTTCCAAAACTAATAAATGAATAAATGAATGAATAAATAATCATAACCCCAACCATTCATTTAACCATGGTTCAATCTTCACACAAACACAAGTAAACATGTATCATCAAACATGATACAATCAAGTGCACAAAACTATATCGAATATACAATGTGCACATCCAAGTGAGAAAATCCATTTAAAGTGAACCAATACTAGTTTATGCAAAGTAATATATCAAATACATAATTATACATTAAATCATTAAATCAACGCTTGATTTAACGATCCGGTCATATCACATATAACCGACTAGTATCCAATGTATCGGCTTATCGAATCAATCCTTGATTCGATAACTAGGTTATATCGCATACAACCATTCGATACATTCATCGCGAGAATAGAATACGGTATCATATACTCGCATTATTCTCGGTCCCGCACATATCTCATATGCGCTCCTATTTCGTTTCGCTTGAGCCAGGAAACCTCTGTGTAGGACTCTAAAGACTCGTCAATACGCCGGCAGCAGATGATGATCATATCAAACACCCACAAGCCGCAAGCGGTCTGCTAAACGTAACGGCCACCCGGGTATTGAGCGATCAGAAGATCGACGAGCAAGCCCGTTCACACTCCAGTGAATCCAACCAGTAACACTACCGTACAGTCCGGTCTGATCGTATGATATGTCGCATATCTTGCCTAGGGGTGGTAAACGTCAGACCCCAATAGCTTGATAAGTCGTGTCGATATGAGGTCTATAACAATTCGAGAAACTACTGGTAACACTTACCAGTAAATCTCAGCAACCCTGGCCAGGGATTTCCTGTTATAGCCAATCGAACACAGCGCAACATCAACTCCCTATACCGGGAGAGACGAATCCCCTCCTATCGCTCATTGCCTCCATATGACTCGGGACTGTACCCAAAAACCACCATTTTGCATGCCCTCTTGGACGTGGTAAGATGGAAATCAAAGCACAGTGGGAACCACACAAGACTCTATGACGATCTCGGATCAACAGACTACTCTGTACCAGTGTCACCAGAGAACTGCCATCTGACGTAAGGTATAATACCATCTGGGAGTTCTCGGCGAGTCCGTCCAGTGTACCCAGTCTCTACTGAGCACCCGTATATCATCTCTGATGTCAAACACCAATGGATATGGGTTCATCCATCGCCCATCTGTATGGGTCGAGAAGGTATACGCTAGTCTACTCTGGTATATCGATGCCCCATCTCGATACACCCACGACTAGGGACTTTCAAGGATGTACTTATGGACTACCATGTCCCCACTAGTATGATCCGCATCATAGTCCAGGTAGTCAAGTACACATCCTAAGGGCTTTACCAACATGTAACAGAGAGACAATCAGTGCACACGTTAAGGTAAAGAGTAACCAGATAGCATACTATCATGTCGAGCAAGAAAGTCCTCCCTATATATGTCCCAGCATCCACTACAATATACATCCTATGTACAGTAATGGCCTCTAGGGCATACATATAACTAACAATCTCCCACTTGCACTAGGGCCATCTGTAGCAGTGGTTGTAGTATCTCATACTCAACCATCCCATAAAAATCTCTCTCTGGGAATAGGCCTTCGTGAGTGGATCCGCCGTGTTGTCCTCTGAGTCTACTCTCCTAACCTCGATCCCTTAGAGATCAACCATCTCCATGATCAAGTGATACTGCCTTAGAACATGTCTGGATCACTGATGGGACCTGCGTTCCTTGGCATAAGCCACAACTCCATTGTCACACAATGGGAGGAACATAGTTCATCTCATGAACCAATATACACCCAAACAGCCTCTTTGGTAGCATCTTAAGTAGCGATGTATGCTTCCTTTATCGTCTAGTATGTCACGGTATCTAGCTTGGAACTCTTCCAACATACCGTCCCTTTACTGAGGGTAAAGACAATGCCTGCGACTAACATTCAGTCGTCTTTATCACCCTGGAACCCTTCCAGCGATTCTCCCCAGGATCTATTGATATCATCTCACTACAACTAGTGAGAATCCTAACATCCAATTAAATCTATCTCATAGATCTAAAACTCAGGATTTAGGAGGTATCATTTTGATCCTACACGGAGAATCTTTGTGATAAACGGAGATTGATCGAGCGTAGCATAAGAAACTCCTTTCTTATCAAGAGTATGTCATCCACGTACTCTACGAGGATCACCACCATACTTCCTACTACCTTTTTGTTTATACAAGGTTCATCTACCATTTTGATGATGTCAAATTCTTTGACTAATCCATCAAAACAGATATTCCAACTCCGCGATGCCTGCTTCATTATGTAAAGTAACCTGCACACGTTTCCGCTGCTCCCACTGTTTACGAAGCCCTCTGGCTGTGTTCTTATAGACGTTCTCTTCTAAATCAGTATTTAGAAAAACAGTCATGGCACCCAACCGCCAGATATCGTAGTCATGGTATGTAGCCGTGGTAAGTAGGATCTGGACAGACTTAAGCATAGCTACTGGAAAAAGGTTTCATCATTATCCACGCCTGGTCGATGACGAAAACCTTTAACAAGTCTAGTTTTGAAAGTCTCAACTTTTCCATCTACACCAAGTAATCTTCTCAAGATATACTTGCTCCTGATGGGGATTCAACCCTTCAGATATAGCAGCTAAAGTCCATACTTTGCTGGTGTACATGGATTCCATCTCAGATCGCTAAGCATCCAGCCATTCTTACAGAGTCCCTACTCTTGATGGCCTACTCGAAACTAGTTGGGTCATCATCTCATGATGCATTCCTTGCTCCCACTGTCATAAAGAAATCGAAGTATCTCTCAGGTGGGTGAGGAACCCTACTAGATCGGCGGAGAGGCCGAGGTTCGTTGGAATCTACTGAATCCTTTGGTTCTACCAAATTATCTGCTGTATTTTGTATAGCTGGAACCTTTCCAGTTCTACATTACAGACCTTGCCTCGAGCTTGTCCGGATTTTGCTTTTAGACATTAGCCGGACAACCCCAAATCTTAACTAGCTTAAGACATGGGCTCTTCCCTTTCCATATCACATATGAAATGGTAGACAACTGATTTGATTGGAACCCTATTCAATAGGTATGCAACTTCTCAAGTGCATAACACCCAAAAGGAAAAAAGTAACTCAGTGGTACTCATCATAGAGTACACCATATCAAATAGGGTGTATCTGTTCCGCCCCGATATACCATCGTGCTATGGTGTATACGGAGGAGTAATTCTGAGAGAGAGTCTCATTCTCTTTTAGAATAGTCCAGGAATTTCCGTGCTCAAGTATTCTCCTCCTCGATCACATCAAAGGACATAATACTTATACTCATATTTTGGTTCTCTACTTCTAAATCATATTCTGTGAATATCTCAAAAGGTTCGGACTTATGTTTCAACATGAACATATGACTGAATCTTGAGAGATTATCAGAGAATATAATGAAGTATAAAGAACCAGTCTTGGCATGTGTAGACAGGGGACCTACATACATCAACATGTATCATCCTAAGAGTTCACTAACTCTTTCTCTGTTTCCAATAAACAGAGCTGTGGTCATCTTATCTTTGTGACATGACTGGCAAGTTTCACAAGATGTAAATTCAAACTGATTTAAATATGCATCTACATGTAACTTCAGCTAGTCGGGTCGCATTGATATGACCTAGTCTACAATACCTCAAGAAGGATTCTTTCATTTCTGAACTCTTCCTCTTGTGTGTGTTCCATATACTAAGAACTGTAGTTTGATTTAGATTATTAATGCTTTTAGATAACGTGCCTGAACCGATCAACTTTTGATATAGGAAATGTTCAAAACATTATCCAACTATACAAAATTTTATCATTTCTTTACTAATAAAGAGACTGATATGATTTTGTATATCAGGTTCGGTATCTAATAATATTCGTTCAAAATCAATGTATAGGTAATACAGGGTGACAGTGACCAACAGACTTGGTTGCAACACTTGCCCCGTTTTCTGCCTCATGAAACTTATCACCCGTTCTCAGTTTTTCTACCCTTTTGTAGCCCTATGTAACATCTTACATATCTAGGATCTTGATCCGGTATCATATACCGTGGATGCGGAGGATACTGAGAAACAGTTCTGTATAATGAACACACCCGAAGATGATGCATCAGCATGCACTCTCATCGTTTGGGCGGCACGGGAAATATGGTATTCCCCAAATTCCTGCTCTGTCTTATAACAATTATAAGTTGGAGCGGGACCAACGTTCCCCAGCTCAGTATAACAAGCGGGTTTGGTCAATAATCCGTATTATTATCTTGATTAAGGTGTGATATGGTCGCTACCAGGAGAGAGAGAGAAGAAAACACTCAGCGTGCGCTCTTGCAAGAATAGATTGGTTTTATTTTATCTAATCAGGATGGCTCCCACTGCTTTTTATCAAATCTTCCTTCAAACCCTAAAAGGAAAGACTAGCAGGGATTAATTACACACTACAAGTTCGCCAATCTTTCAGCCAGGCCAGTGTCGGTACTTTGAGGGAGGTCCCCCGTGCTTTCGCACGAACCTAATTAGTGTAAACCTCGTTTTCCCAGAGGCGTAACCTCATTAACACCTTTCTAGACACCTACTTGATCGGCTAATTGTAATGTGTAAAACTCTCCCAGGAGTAACTCTTACTCGCAGCGGGTATCGGGATCCAACTATCTCATAGAAGGTATGCAATCTCATTGCAAATTTCAACACTTGAAATTCCCGATAATATTTTGCCCCTAGCGTACTATGACCTTGACGAAAGCCAACAAACCATAGCCCGCTAGTCAAGTTCAACCCGTACATTTCTTGATCGAATTAAACCCACCCGCACGACCCTTGACGAAAGCCAACAAAACCGCACGACTACCCTAATCCAATCGCATCGCATGCTAGCAGATAAGCAGCATATAGCTACCGCACACTGCACCTTGACGAAAGCCAACAAATGCAGCACGAATACTATATACAACTTATCTGAAATGACGGAGGGCTACGACAGGTTTTTCTGAAAACCTATTGCGTAATGAACTTGATATCGTTGTAGAATCAAATGATTTTGAAATGGAGTGTTTTTGAGGCTTTTCCAGTTTTGCTAAAGGAGTCACTCCCGGTGAAGGGATCGTCGGTCCTTTCCTCGTCGAATGAGGTGCGGGATATATCATATATATCACTGTGCAAAGCAAAAACACTTAAAAGCTATCAAAAGACAAACCGAGTGTGTAGCATCTGCCAGTTATTGCTAAAGGAGTCACTCCCGGTGAAGGGATCTCGGTCCTTTCCTTATCGAATAAGGTGCAGGATATATCATATATACCGCTGTGCAAAGCAAGAACTGTAGCTACCTGTTTTATTTTGAAATTCGATTCTACAACATCTTACGTTTCTTTTATTTCATTAATCACATTAATGAAGTCCCATCATTTAAGTACCTAAACATCACAGATAAATACAACGTACACTTATGCCATCCGCATTCGCCTCGATGTCCCCTCGTGCACCGTTAGGTTAGGTAACTAACGGCAGAGCGGGGCAGGGCTAGCGCGGGTGTAAAACATAAGTAACGCCTATATAATATATCATATATACTATATACTGTATCTATCACAGAACATCACATGATCACATCACAGATATCGCAGCAGAGGAAACATATGAAATATTGGATATACTAGGACGTCCGTGTTTTCAATACGAGCCAGTATAAAACACGGATTCCACGGTCGTGATGAATAGCCAAACCCACACCCCTAGACCCCTACGAGAGCGGCAAGCAACCCTACCAATTCTGGAGTTAGGAGGCCCGGACTCGACTCCTCGAGTTGGTCTCCCACTGGACTCCAGAACCCGGTTACTTGTGCCCTCCTCCTTGGGTCTATCCTAGTGCGGAAAAGTAAATAATATACAAAGGGTGACTACTTCCGCAACCTGGAAGTGCCCCAATAAAAGAATATTACATACAAGTTTTTTACATGAATGAAAATGAAAAACACTCATCTCACATAAAACCCCCGGCTATTCAAACACGACGATCCAATATAACATATCCAGCAACACATAACATCACATGTCATCAACGTAAGTAAATATGCGCATCCCAATTGTCGTTGACATATAACAACGAAACCGGCGATATCACATATTACACTTACGGTCACAGAAAAGAAAGTGTAAAACTACAACAGTTGGAATCCGCAATCTCTTTAGACATCGCATGCCTAATCAAATGAATTCCTTAGACATCACATGCCTAACAATTATAAACCCCGCATTTTAGTCTCTTTATCGAAAACACTATTCAATCTCAAGTCGGGCAATTCAACAGGATTCCCGAAAAACTGATCGAATGCTCGTCGCAAACTTCAGTAGACAGTCGCACCCCCGATACCGTCGACGAAGTGCACCAAGGCGGAACACCGCTACCGGGAGCACCCGAACGGATGCTTTCGGCGACGGGATTCTCCTACAGTCACTTGGTCGGGGCTATGGGGTGTAGCTGTCTATTAAGTTTACCCGGCGAGTATCCGCGTACGCTACGTGATCGCGACGGACTTTTGATCACATCAAAATTCCGTGGCAACCGATCAAGTGAGACTAAACTGCTATGTTTATAACATTCATTTAGTTATCTCATAACTTATTGTGAATTCCAATTATTGTATCACGTTCCGGATAAGCAGAAAATGTTAAACTTTCCGATCGAACAGTCAAACACCCAAGTTTTCCGATACTGATCAACACATGAAACAAGTCTAAAAACATTCAGTTCGTGCCTCAGTACCAACGGTCCAGCCGTAGAAGGGTCAAGCCAACGCCTCACATGTGGCACGCCGTACTGCTCCAAACCCGAAGGTTCAAAGGGCAGTTCAAGACGGTCACATAATCGAGTTAAGGTTTGTTGTCTTCTAGAGGGTCCATCGAGTTACTTGCACTACTTAGAACGTCTTTAAACTACGGAAAAATCCAACACTTGGAAATTTCCCGACAGGGGAAAAATTGGGTATTTATATCCGGTCGAACTTTTTAACATATTCTAAAATTTATCCGGAAAGCCACATAGACAAAATCTGATACTCCGATCGAAACACCGAATCCCCAAAACAACCCCAGAAAATTCAACTCTTGAATAAATCTTAAAAAATTCCAGAAAACCCAGCATATTAAAATATGAATTACTGTGCAACAATAGGAAGGTGACGTCATTACATAGCCGCGGAACCGCCGCAGAAGCTGGGCTTCTGCCGCGGTTCCGCCGCGGTTTGGATGAATCATGGGTCCAATTTTGCGCCGTAATTCATAGATTTCCCTGCTGAATTTTTTAGCACTTTTTAATTTGGAAAAATCCACGATTTTACAAAATGTCCAGAGAGCATGAAAATTTTGGGGTTTCGGTTCGTTCGGACTTCAAATTCCGTCTAGACTTCGCCTAAGGCTCTAGCTAGGCTCTGATACCACTGTAGGGTTCCTAGGCACTCTAGTGAGGTCTCACAAGGCATCAACCATGCCAATTTAAAAAATTATAGGTGCCGAGAAACCCGACTACGGATCGTTGGCTAGATTTCTAGGCGAAACATGAGCTAGTTTACAACTAAACTATAAGATACGGAAATACAACCTTTGTAGATCCGGTCCTCCACCTCCACGGCTCCGTAATGAGGTCCTCTCCGCTGTCCAAATCGAAAACCCGGGCTCAAGCGTCGGCTTCATCGTAGAAGAAGCGGGCTAGGTCATCGACGACGTGCCGAAGATGATCTACGTCGAGGCATCACTAGATCAAGCTCTCATTTCACCAAGTCATGAAAACTTGTGAAGGAAACACACTCTACTACTTGGCAAGAGGTAGAGGATGAAGAAATAGGAAGTGGGTAGACTTTAGAATTGGATTTCTCACTTGTTTCCATCAATCACCATTGATGGAGCTTGCTTTCTTCAAGTGAAGAAAGGAAGAAGAAGAAGATGAATATTATGATAAGTTCTTTTCCAAAAAGAAATAATAAGAATACTTATCATAATGTAACCATGGTAATGTGTAGAGAGTTAATCATGGTTGAATGGAATGGTTAGGGTTAAGCATGAGACAAAATGGTCACTTGGTCAAAGTCTTCATGAAGCTTCATAATACATACAAAGAAAGCCACCATTTTCTCATTATGCTAATTATTTTCCAAAACGAATAAATGAATAAATGAATGAATAAATAATCATAACCCCAACCATTCATTTAACCATGGTTCAATCTTCACACAAACACAAGTAAACATGTATCATCAAACATGATACAATCAAGTGCACAAAACTATATCGAATATACAATGTGCACATCCAAGTGAGAAAATCCATTTAAAGTGAACCAATACTAGTTAATGCAAAGTAATATATCAAATACATAATTATACATTAAATCATTAAATCAACGCTTGATTTAACGATCCGGTCATATCGCATATAACCGACTAGTATCCAATGTATCGGCTTATCGAATCAATCCTTGATTCGATAACTAGGTTATATCGCATACAACCATTCGATACATTCATCACGAGAATAGAATACGGTATCACATACTCGCATTATTCTCGGTCCCGCACATATCTCATATGCGCTCCTATTTCGTTTCGCTTGAGCCAGGAAACCTCTGTGTAGGACTCTAAAGACTCGTCAATACGCCGGCAGCAGATGATGATCATATCAAACACCCACAAGCCGCAAGCGGTCTGCTAAACGTAACGGCCACCCGGGTATTAAGCGATCAGAAGATCGACGAGCAAGCCCGCTCACACTCCAGTGAATCCAACCAGTAACACTACCGTACAGTCCGGTCTGATCGTATGATATGTCGCATATCTTGCCTAGGGGTGGTAAACGTCAGACCCCAATAGCTTGATAAGTCGTGTCGATATGAGGTCTATAACAATTCGAGAAACTACTGGTAACACTTACCAGTAAATCTCAGCAACCCTGGCCAGGGATTTCCTGTTATAGCCAATCGAACACAGCGCAACATCAACTCCCTATACCGGGAGAGACGAATCCCCTCCTATCGCTCATTGCCTCCATGTGACTCGGGACTGTACCCAAAAACCACCGTTTTGCACGCCCTCTTGGACGTGCTAAGATGGAAATCAAAGCACAGTGGGAACCACACAAGACTCTATGACGATCTCGGGTCAACAGACTACTCTGTACCAGTGTCACCAGAGAACTGCCATCTGACGTAAGGTATAATACCATCTGGGAGTTCTCGGTGAGTCCGTCCAGTGTACCCAGTCTCTACTGAGCACCCGTATATCATCTCTGATGTCAAACACCAATGGATATGGGATCATCCATCGCCCATCTGTATGGGTCGAGAAGGTATACGCTAGTCTACTCTGGTATATCGATGCCCCATCTCGATACACCCACGACTAGGGACTTTCAAGGATGTACTTATGGACTACCATGTCCCTACTAGTATGATCCGCATCATAGTCCAGGTAGTCAAGTACACATCCTAAGGGCTTTACCAACATGTAACAGAGAGACAATCAGTGCACACGTTAAGGTAAAGAGTAACCAGATAGCATACTATCATGTCGAGCAAGAAAGTCCTCCCTATATATGTCCCAGCATCCACTACAATATACATCCTATGTACAGTAATGGCCTCTAGGGCATACATATAACTAACAGTATGACCCCTGTCGTTAATCCTGGTAGTCAAGTAAAGATCTTATAGGTTTTATCTCATGTATTAGCGATACACGATAATGAGTAAAACGTATACACATGATAGATAAAGAAAAATCAGATAGTATACTATCATCTCAAGTTTGATTGTTCTCTATATAGGTCCTCTTGAATTCAGTAATTGCATTCCTACAATTACGATAATTGTCTTGAGAACACCTATATCCAACAATCTTCCACTTGAACTCAAAGCCAATTATTACGGTATCTCATACACACATCTCATGTGCTTATGTATACCCAACTTATGTACTAACAGTTTTGCAAACTGTGTTCAAGAAATAGCCTCAGTGAGTGGATCTGCTACAATATTTCTAACTGTATCTCTCTGAATCTCAATTTCGCGGAGATCAACTATCTTCCGAAATGAGCGATACCAACCTTAGAATTTTGTTTGGATAGTTGATGGGACTTTATTCACAAATGAACATATTTATCCAAACAAATACTTAGGATGTATCCTCTTCTGAGTCAAAATCAACATCTAGCGACTTGAATACCTCAGCATTCTGCTTGGAACTCTTTCCAATACACTGCTCCTCAGAAGAGGGTAAACTAATAACTCGCGATAGATACTCTGTCATCCTTGTCACCTCGGAAGCTGGAATTGGTAATCGCATCTCGAAGGATGCTGCCATTACTATACACCAAGAACATCCCATATATTCTTCACTTCTTCCTATGTTTCTCCAGGATTGGACTAGTATCTGCTTACTACACCAAGTGTAAAAGTATCATTTGATCTGGTATATAACATCACATTATTGACCTCACTGTCGAAATACGTCGAATGTCATTCATGCGGGTCCTTCTCTTCATCAGTCTTGAAAGACATCTTTTTTAGAGAGAGTGACTCTACTTCTTGAGGGTACATTACCTCATTAAGAGTCGTCCATTCTAAACAACTTTAGAATGGTGTCAAGATACCTGAATTTGGACAATCCCAAAAACCCTTACTAGACCTATCTCTAGACCTAGTCATTAGAATCAATGATGTATATATAATCCATAAAGAAGGAAAAAATATGGCAATCAATGATTGACCGAATCGTAGTATAGGAACATGATTGATATAGATTTATGTTTAGTAGTTAACCACAATCAATAACGGTGTCGCGTGTAACTAGACCGAGATGAGTACGGGTCGTCCTCTGGGAAACGTTGAATATTTTATTCTTACTTTAGGCGTGTTAAGAAAGAAAGGAGGAGGAATAAAGAATGATGAAAAATTGGTTGTAGGATCTATATCTACGTTAAACACGGATGCAAAATATAGATCTAAATTAACTACGGATGTAGGTTTAATATTAAAAGGGGCTTGTAGGGTTTATTGGGATTTAGTAGTCATGGATGATTAATTAAAGATTACTTTTTTATCCTTTAATAGATTTAAAACTAGAACGACGGTGATGCATGTAGATTAGGGTTTCTGGAGGGAAAAGGGTTCCCACTCTTAACCCATATCTCGACATGGAACTCCGTTCATATCTAGCCTTTACCAAAACAATAGTTAATCTAATCTCTAATCGCGGTCGAGACTAGCAATGAATTGGTAGCGCGCCCGATTAGGATGTTAACTATTTATTTGATAAAGTTTATAAACTTTATAGGACTTAAAAAGAGTTTAAGGATCTTCATCATCCACTAACCTACCCTAATCCTATGAACCCTAACAAGAGAAAAATTACTCGCGCATGTTGGGAGAAGAAGAGATAGAGAGAGAAAACATAATGAAAAACTATAAAGAAATAAAATAAGAAAACAACTATTTTTATTAATCAACAAGATCAATTACACTTTTTTCCCTTAGAAAATGATTACAAAATACTAGTTTGCTTCTCGATCTCTTCTAAGGAGATAGATGAACCGTTGATGATCAGTCTGGATGCGTGAGCCTATCGTGGACTTCGTGATCTCTTCAGCTTGATAATTTTTCCAAGAGGCTCTCAGTCTTTATTTATAGTCCCAGAGCCATAACCCTAGCTGCCTAATTTGGAAGCCAGTAGTTAAGATCCAAAACAGAAAAATCCCAACTCCCCACTTGATCAATACGCGGCGGATCCGCGACCAATAGGTGGGTTTGGCCGCGGATCCGCGGCCAAGTAGGGGAATCTTGGGCTCATTCTTCTTGTGACTTCTTCTGGTGACATGTGGTGATCTTTTGAATCTCTGGAAACTGAAAATCTTTTCTACGTCACTGCCGGAATTGATTTCTTTAGTTTACTTTCTTAATTAGGCAAGTTTGTTTTAACGACTTTGATTTCCTTAATTTCAGCCCTGCAAATTCTGCACAATAACTCAACAAATAATATTAGTAGAGTTTTTTTTATTGAGATATTTAACTTAACCATTAAGAATAGGTTAAAGGCTTTTAATAAGGTTAGCATTTTTAAATGGGCCAAATATCACATGAATATTATATGCTTACTTTTTCCTACCAAATGTTAATTATAATATATAAACACATGAAAATAGTATTTTTACAGATAAACTCTCACATGTATCATATATTATAATAAACACCTTTTATTATATAAAAATAGTAGGAAACATGTCATATTAAATATGCAGTTTTATCAACTGAACAAATACCCCCAAACTTATCTTTGATCGTCCCGAGCAAACTAGTTTATTCAAGAGAAGGAGAAAAAGAAAGGAGAAAACTAAGCACACTTTCGTAGGCAACACGATTTCACTGAGCACGTGCAACAAGCCGTTAAACCTCTAGGTGTCCCTAGTAGGACGAGTGTTGTCTCCTGAGGGTTTTCAGCGGATTACACCCACAAAGTCCTATAATAAAAGAGAGATGGTGAAATTTACATATAAAGATAAGAACTATAAAAGAAATACTTTGAAAATTTAGATTTTCCAACTACACTAGCTTTTCAGTTGTCATGAGCCTTATCTTAATAGTCATGAAAAGATATTAGAAATCACATCATCCCTCAATAAAAACATCGTCTTTATTCTTCATTCATACCTTTCATCCAAACATCGATCATATACCCCTACGTGTGTGTATAGAACATCCCTACACTCGGAGAATTCAATTCAAGCTATCATACTCTTGTCCATCTACCTCAGTACTTTTTAATTTGATGAATATTTGGTTGGATATGCTCGCATATTTTTCATGCGACCGTTAATACTTTTTGAGGTACTAACCGACCGATTACTCATGTGCTTGCTGATTAGGTGTATTAGTATTTTCCTCGTCTTGCACCACCTAAGGCTTAGCAGTGACTCCCAGACCAGTTGGTCTAAGGCACTAGGTGATGAAGCACCCTCGCTATATATTTTTTTATTGCTGCCTTGGTGATAAAAAAACCAGTGTTCATTTTTCTCTACCATTTTATCTTTTATTCATTTTTTACTTCCTTCATACTTTGGCTTTTAGACAAGAGCATTTCAAGGTATCCTCTACTATCCCGAGTTTCAAGACGTGTGTAAGTGCGTATAGTAGGGTATCAACATTCAAATGTTTGGCTTCCAGAATATGAACTATTTTTCAGACTTATTTTTATCCTCAGATTAGTGACTTCTTTCATCTTATTAACCCATGGGACAACGACTCATAACTATTTATTACTAGTTCGTTTAAGAAAACTTCTAATTTTCTTGGTTTTCTTAAACTATTACTATCTTTTAAATATAATTTTTCACTTTCTACTCTTTTGTTATATAAAAAAATTTTGAATGCCTAGTGTCAAAGATAATTCAGTGAATACAAACCTCCCCCCAAACCTGTTTTCAGTAGTGTCCTCACTGATGTTGTCTTTTGAGAGCATGGACCTATATACTTGGGGAGAGACAAAAGGGGTAAAATAATAGTTAAATGAAAACTACCCCCAAAATTGTTCTTTGGCACGCACAGATATTCAGTTAAGTCCATTTTCACTCACCTCCATTCATAAAATGAGCAAATGTTACCAAAACATGGAGGTGAGGCGGAGAAAATTCAGTTATGATAAAGCGGCTCCTATAAAAACAGGAGCTCCTCCGCTGGGTCGGCAGAGAAATACGGTTTTAATCTATACCCATTTACTTTAAAAATTGAACCGTTTTTCAAATTTTCAACTTCTACTGCCCCGTGCGGGTGTACATACCGCACCACAAAGGGTCCTTTCCAACGAGATATAAGTTTACCCGGATGAAGATAGAGACGGGAATCGTAAAAAAGGACTTATTGCCCCGATGTGAAAGTTTTTCTAAAAAGATTTTTATCGTGGAACACTTTAGTCCGGTTCTTTACTATTACCGCATTATCGTAAGATGAACTATCACCGCATTATCGTAAGCTTCATCGCGGAGTTCGCTTAGCTCATTCAATTGCAGCTTCCGATAGCTGCTCGCTTGATCAAAATCGAAGTTAAGCTCTTTAATAGCCCACATTGCTTTATGTTCGATCTCGACAGGAAGGTGGCATGCTTTACCAAACACAAGGCGGTATGGAGACATACCAAGATCGGTCTTATAAGCGGTGCGAAATGCCCAAAGAGCATCTGTCAATTTGGTTGACCAATCTTTACGGTTTTTAGAAACCGTCTTCTCCAAAATTTGTTTGATCTGCCTATTTGAGATCTCAGCCTGCCCGCTTGTTTGTGGATGATAGCGCGCAGAAATTTTGTGAGCAATTGAATATTTCCGCATCAATGCCTCAAAAGACCGATTACAGAAATGTGTCCCGTTGTCGCTAATTATAGCGCGAGGGTGTCTGAATCGCGAAAAGATATTTTCTTTAAGGAACTTAATGACAACTTTGTTGTCATTAGTGCGACACGGTATTGCTTCCACCCATTTCGAGACCTAATCAACCGCTAACAAGATATATAAATTCCCAAAAGAATTGGGAAAAAGGCCCATAAAATCAATACCCAAAACATCGAATATTTCCACAACCAATATAGGTTGGAGCGGCATCTCGTTTCTTCATGAAATCCGACCCAAGTGCTGACATCGCGGACAAGTTTTGCAATGATCATGTGCATCTTTAAACAATGTTGGCTAATAAAAGCCACATTGCAAAACTTTCTCCGCCGTTTTTCGCGGACCAAAATGACCGCCGCATGCCTGATATGACAAAATGATAACACACTCTTGAATTCATCGTTAGGGACACACCTGCGAATGATTTGATCAGAACAATACTTAAACAGATAAGGTTCATCCCAGTAAAAGTATTTTACTTGGGATAGAAATCGAAGTTTGTTTTGTTTCGACCAATCGCTAGGAATAAGTACCGTCGCAAGATAGTTCACAATAACCACGAACCAGGGTTCGTAGGATACAGTCAAGAGCCGTTCGTCAGGAAATGAGTCATTTATTGGCACGGTCAAACTTGGTGAAGAAGTGATACGTGAAAGATGGTCGGCTACAATGTTTTCACATCCACTCTTGTCTCGGATGACAAGATCAAATTATTGTAACAATAGGATCCAACGTATTAGTCTGGCCTTAGCATCTTTCTTCGATAAAAGATGTTGTAGCGCAGAGTGATCAGTGTAAACCACTATTGGCGAGCCAATCAAGTAGGGCCTGAATTTCTCTAATGCAAATACAACTGCCAAGAGCTCTTTCTCGGTAGTTGTGTAATTTATTTGTGCATCATTCAAGGTTCTACTTGCATACTAAATTACATGTGGCATCTTGTCAATGTGCTGTCCTAAGACCGCACCAATAGTAAAATCTGATGCATCACACATAAGCTCGAACGGGTGGTTCCAATCCTGATAGAACAGGGGCTATAGTGAGCGATCCTTTAAGCGATTCAAAAGCAGCCTCACAATCCGAATCAAAGTTAAATGTAGTATCCTTGTCCAATAGAAGGGTTAAGGGTCTAGCAATTTTGCTAAAGTCCTTAATGAATCTCTTATAAAATCCTGCATGACCAAGGAAGGATCGTATATCTTTGACGCATTTGGGACGAGGGAGGTTATGGATGACATCAATTTTAGCTCTGTCAACCTCAATACCTTTTCATGAAATCATATGTCCAAGGACAATACCTTCTTGGACCATAAAATGACATTTTTCCCAATTCAAAGTTAAATTCTTATCCTTACAGCGGGTAAGAACCGCGTCAAGATTACGAAGGCAGTCCTCAAAGGAGTCCCCAAAAATGGAGAAATCGTCCATAAAAATTTCCAGAAAATTCTCCACCATATCTGAGAATATCCTCATCATACACCGCTAAAATGTAGCGGGAGCGTTGCATAACCCAAAGGGCATACGTCTATAAGCAAAAGTACCGAAAGGACAAGTAAATGTGGTTTTATCTTGATCCTTTTCGGCGATGGGGACCTGGTTATAACTAGAGTATCCGTCCAAGAAACAATAGTATTCGTGTCCAGCTAATCGTTCTAACATCTGGTCAATGAAAGGTAGAGGGAAGTGATCTTTCCTCGTCGCGGCATTGAGTTTTCTGTAATCAATACATACGCGCCACCCAGTTTGGGTGCGTGTTTGGATTAACTCATTAGCCTCATTAGTTATGACTGTGATGCCAGACTTTTTAGGGACCACATGAATAGGACTTACCCATTGGCTATCAGATATAAGGTAAATTATTCCACTATCAAGGCACTTGACGATTTCTTTCTTTACCGCCTCCTTCATAACGGGATTTAACCGTCTTTGTGGGTCTCGGGTTGGTTTGGCTTCATCCATCAGATGTATGTAATGTTTAACAATTAAGGGACTAATCCCTTTGATGTCAGCCATTGTCCAACCAAATGCTTGCCGATTCGATCTCAACACTGCCAAAAGTGCGTTCTCTTGCTCTAAGGCTAGAGAAGCAGATATAATCACTGGCAAAGTCTCATTCTCACCTAAATATGCATATTTAAGATGAGAAGGTAGCGGTTTGAGACCAAGTATTGGCGGAGAGACAATAGAAGGTGGGGGTAAAGGAATGATATTCGGACTCCCTAAGAGGTTCAAAACTTGCATAGGATATTGACTCGGAAAGTGCTACTGACTTTTGCGATGAGTCAACTGATTCAAACTCAGGGGTGAACTCATCGAACATATCCTCACTATGAAGTTGTGCAAGATCAAACGATATCTCACTAGTGTTGTCGAGATCATCAAAGCAAAGTTCCTCATCCATGCAGCTTTCGGGAGCTATCTCGTGGATGGAACAAACATCCAGCAAATGAGCAGAAGGTTCTGATGGTTGACTTCCTAGCTTGTAAATATTAAGCTCAATTGTCATTTTCCCGAAGGATAAGTTCATAGAACCGTTACGACAATTAATTACAGCGTTAGAAGTTGCTAGGAAGGGTCGACCGAGTATCACCGGGATTTGATTTCGTGGGTTTGCCACAGGCTGTGTGTCTAAAACAATAAAGTCCACAGGGAATATGAATTCCCCGACTTTAATTAACACATCCTCTAGTTCACCCCGTGGTTTGGTGATTGATCGGTTTGCCATCTGGAGAGTACAATGGGCGGGTTTCAACTCTCCAATCCCTAACTGCTCGTATACTGAATAAGGAAGCAAGTTAACGCTAGCACCAAGGTCGAGTAAAGCACGATTAATATTTTTATCCCCAATAGAAATAGAGATGGTAGGACAGCCAGGGTCCTTACGTTTCTTTGGTATTTGCTGGGTAAAAGCTGTGCTAACATTACTCGTCATGAAAACCTTCTTAAGCACTTGAGTTTTTCTCTTCCTAGTGCACAAGTCTTTAAAGATTCTTGCATAAGATGGGACTTGTTGAATATCATCTAGGAGAGGAATATTTACGTTAACTTGCTTAAATATTTCCACAATCTTCTCCATTTGTGGGTTAGGTTTGTTGGCCCTTAATCTGTTTAGAAACGGAGCTTGATCAATATGTTTTGGGTCCAACATTTGTGGAGAAGATTGTGGGGACGGATTCGATCCCAAAATTGGAGTGGGAATCGTCTTAGATAGATTGGGTGAAGTGTTCGAGCCTTGGGGAACACGGAGAATAGGCTCGGATGAAGCTGGGAGACTAGACTAATTAGGGGAAGAAGTAGAAATTGGGGTATCATTGGTGTCACTAAAATCATCAAATTGCTCACCCACTCGGTGTCACGACCCAAACTTCGGCCCGTGAACGACACTTAACCACGTAACGTCTACAGGCGTAACGCGACTAAGTAAGCCGAAACCCAGAAATCAAAACCATTAAAGGAATGAGTGTTAAAACATTTAAGGGAGACATTTATTAAAACATTTAGAAAACCTTAAGTAATTTAGTAAAATTCTTTAAAGTTCAAGTTATTGTCTTAAAAATTTTGGCAGCATTTCCTTTGTAAAAACTAGCCCCGAAATCGGGTACAAGACAATATATGAGTAAAATGATATACGATAGAAATAAAGCATCCCAAACGGGAGAAATCACGCCCAACGGAGGAAACAATCGCCACGATAATAATATGCGACGTCGTAGCGACGAATGAGCAAAAATAAGTGAAGACAAGTATAATGAAAGATAAAACTGCATAAACAAAGTCGTCTCACAACGAGCTCGACACCAGAGTACAAAATAATATACATCGTCCGTACAACCGGTCTCTAAGTCAATACATAAGTAGTAGATGGAGAGTACTAGATACAATGGTGTATACAACTGGAAAAATAAACAGATACCGCACAAAAACCCACCTATCAGCAAAAGGGCTTACACGCCAACTGCAGTGGTATCTGTATCAAAAGATGCAAGAAAGCAGCCTGCCGCGACTACTCTAAGGGGCAACCTGCAAGCACTGTGGCACAACGGGGTTGAGTTACCAACTCGTGAATAGTAGATAACATATAAAGGTAATCGCGAGTATGCACGTACTGCGATACTCTAACCTATGCCAACAGATAACATCTATATGATGAGCTAGATAAGCAATAATCATGCAACAAGTGCGATCTAATAACATCTCTATATGATGAGCAGGGTATGCAATAATCATTCATAGCAAATGCAATCTAATAGCATCTATATAGGATGAGCAGGGTATGCAATAATCGTGCATAGCATGTGTACTCTATCAGATACTACAGATACAGGATAAGATGTATAACACTAAAAGCTGAGCATGGGAATAAATAACATCCACACGGAATGTCAACGTAGAAAATAATCGGTGTCCATCAATACACCCAAATCCCAGTAAAACTAACTCAGGCGCCTTCACTCTGATCGGCCCTCAAATCCTGTACAGCTCATGAAATCGTGAATGCCTAGCATCGGCACTCGAAAATATCATGAAATCATCGTGTCTAATATCGACACGCAAATCCTCAAGTATCGGGCTCCGTCAATCCGGATCGGCCCACGGGCTCCGTCTGCGGAATCGGCCCTCGGCCCCGGCAGTACGCGTCGTCCCGTATCCATCTATCGACTCTCGTCGGTATCCTCCGGATAACCGCCAGGTCCAACCAATCACCGGTAGGTAGTAGTCCCTCTGCCAGGCTCACCGTCTAACAATACGAGTTTTCTTGCCCCGGGGTACCGTACCGGGTCCACCATGTACCCACAATCGGTGCCTACCACTCCTCGAATCGAGTATACTCACACAAGCTCTCTGGAACCGAGAAAACTCATGGTGGACGCACTGAAATATCACATCAAGAGAAACCGAGTTTTTAAAACAGTGCGTATTTTCTTAAAATAATACCACGGTTCTCAAATCCAGAAATCCCATAAATCCGAACTCAATGAGTAAATCCATGCAATGTGTCGTATGACACTAAGAGTAAAAAGGGAAAACCGCTCCTTTAAAAAGAATCCAGTTTTGAAAATATCTCATACGGTTCCTATTTTCTTGAAATCAAGTCAATATCATCCATGTATGTAACATATATATGTATGTAGGTATGGATGTGCAATTGGATATATACGCGAATATGAGTGTAGCACTACTATGAAAATACAGTGTGCATGTGCACAAGTATGAAGATATCAATATATGTGTGCACTGGTATGAATATACAGTGTGCATGTGCGCAAGTATGAAGATATCAATATATGTGTGCACTGGTATGAATATACAGTGTGCATGTGCGCAAGTATGAAGATATCAATATATGTGTGCACTGGTATGAATATACAGTTTGCATGTGCGCAAGTATGAAGATATCAATATATGTGTGCACTGGTATGAATATACAGTATGTATGTGCACAAGTATGAAGATATCAATATATGTGTGTACTGGTATGAATATACAGTGTGCATGTGCGCAAGTATGAAGATATCAATATATGTGTGCACTGGTATGAATATATATAAACATCTACGACTAGACGTCCTATCACGCCCTGACGCTTAACGCCATACGGGCGATTTCCCCGTAGATGTTAAATCTACTCACTTGGTCTCGTGCTAAGCGTAGCCGACCACCTGCTTCTCTTTCTTTGCGGCGTCCGACGTACCCGTCTGCGAACCTAGAATTCACATAAAGAATCCACATAAGCAAATATCTCGCAAAAACGCGATATCGAAATCAAACGAGAAACTCGCGTCGCGAACTAAACGCGCGTGTATACGTAATGTGTGTGCATACGCCAAATCCCAACGCGACACGCTGTGGCACACAGCGACACGCGGTGATACACAGCAAACCAACTCAACATACATCGTACATGTCGCGCAAGTCCCTCTACACTAAAAATATGTAAACGGTCCCAGATTTAATTTGGAGCAAAAACAAGAAAATCAAACAAGGCCAAACCCTTCACAATACCTACAGACAGCTACCTGCCCAAATCCAACACATTTCCTCAAAATTTGGCCGGCGGCTATGGGTGTCATACCGGCCTAAAACCGGTAGGAGGGGTCCAGGTCTCTGCACTAGGATCCTAGCACAATTCATAGCCTAGTGTATATGCTTGCTTACTAAAATTACTACTCTAGTAACAGCAGATTCTATGTATCATACGGGTTTAGCTTAAAAACGTTTTAAAACACCTAGTTTGCAATATAGGGCGCACTAGTGAAAATAGGTGAACATACAAGAGTCAAGTGATACCAACAGAACAATTTAGAGCTAATCTAACCCTAAAACCCAGAATCATCCTATTCTCCAACCAAACCCTTACAATATCGTCAAAGTCCCCGATACACTAAAACTACCCCAAACTCTCCCAGATTTCTACCTGCAAACAATTAGGGAAAATAAATAATACCAAACCTAGAAAAATACCCACAGACACCACTAGCCAAAGCACAACCACCCAACTCTTCATGGGGGCCGGCGACGCCGGAATCCAATGGGGGGGTCGCCGGATATTTGGGAAGGGGGTAGGCTTGGATTTCAACACAACACTAAGAAAGGCCTGCATGCTATTCTGAAGTTGTTTGCTAAGCTAGGAAATGAGCAAAGATATAGCAGATCTCAATATCCTCCACATTATATCAAAACCGTATTTTAAAACTTCAAGTTTTGCGACTTAAGGCGATTTAGCTAAATCTAGTGATACTACAAGGTTTACACAACACCTAGAACATTTAATCAAGTTATATAACCTATAAAGATCTCATCTTAGCCTAAACCTTACTTAAAACACAAATCTAGCTCTAAACTCACACTAATCACTAACCGAAGCTAAATAACACACAAGTTTAGCAAGCAAAGAAGTTGAGTTCAGAGATTATACCCCCAGGGATCCCAAGTGCAAGGAGAAGGAGGAGAAGAAGAAGGGAAGGGGATGGTGCTGCTGCTGCTGTGTGCTGTTGCTGCTGCTATTTGTTGTTGTTGTTGCTGGCTGCTGCTGCTACTGCTTCAGCTTGTGTTGCTGCTGCTGTTGCATCTTCTGCTGCTACTGCTTGTTGTTGTGTAAGTGAGTGAGTGAGTGAGAGAAGTGAAAAATGAGTTAACAAAAAGAAAAAGAATGAGAGCTTAGAAGAGTCAACCCCTCTCTCTCTCTCTTCATTAAATGTAGGCATGGGCAAGGCCATCATGCCCATTCTCTCTCTCTCTCTTTCTCCCTCCAAGTCAACCAAATTCAAATCATTTTCCATTTTAAAAAAAACAAACACACTTAAGGAAAATGGTTTAACCCACCATGGTTGCTAATCATGGTTTAAACCCAATTTTAACCCTAGTTTACATGCACATGTTTGTGCAAGGCTAATTAAATTCAAATAAAATATTTATTTAATTTGATAAAATATTTGAAAATCAAATTGGTAAACTTTTAATTAAAAACCATATATTAAAATATAATTAGCCACTAATCACATCCTAAGGTGTTACAATCTTCCCCCCTTAAAGAAATTCGTCCCCGAATTTAAAAATATAAAGCTACGCATACTTTCAAAGAGATGAGGGAATTTCTTCCGCATCTCGCTCTTGGCCTCCCAAATGATCTCTTCACCATTCGGGCTGCGCCAAAACACCTTCACAGATGGCAAGAACTTCGATCGAAATTTCTTCACCTGCCAGTCCAATATCACGATGGGCTGCTCGGTGAACGAAAGATCGCGCTCGAGCTGAACGGTCTGATGCTGAATCATGTGCGAGGGGTCATGTAGGTATCTGCGAAGCATCGACACGTGGAATACGGGGTGAACGTCTGGGAAGTCGGGTGGAAGAGCCAAACGATATGCTACCGCGTCTACACGCTCAAGGATCTCGAAGGGACCTATGAATCTGGGCTAAGCTTCCCCTTCCGTCCAAATCTCATCACTCCCTTCATCGGAGAGACCCTCAGAAAAACGTGATCGCCAACTGCGAACTCTAATCTGCGGCGGCGTTTATCAGCATACGATTTATGTCTGCTCTGAGCCGTCCTCATCCTATCTCGAATCAGCCGTATCTTCTCGGTCGTCTCCTGTACGATCTGTGGCCCCAAAATACTGCTCTCGCTGAGCTCTGTCCAACAGACGGGCGATCTACATCTCCTCCCATACAAGGCCTTGAAAGGTGCCATCTGAATAGTATCCTGGAAACTATTGTTGTAGGAGAACTCCACCAAGGGTAAATGACGATCCCAGCTACCACCAAAGTCTAAAACGCACACTCGGAGCATGTCCTCGAGAGTCTGAATAGTCCGCTTTGACTGGCCGTCGGTCTGCGGATGAAATGCTGTGCTGAAACTCAAGCGGGTGCCCAAGGCGTCCTGAAGCCTCTGCCATAGTCGGCTGGTAAACTGGGTGTCTCGGTCGGACACGATACACGTCGGGACTCCATGCAGTCGTACAATCTCATCAATGTATATCTGGGCATACTGAGCAAATCCGAAAGTCGTCTTCACCGGCAGAAAGTGAGCCGCTTTCGTCAAATGATCCACGATCACCCAAATAGAGTCATACCCTCGCCTAGTCCTGGGTAGACCCACAACGAAATCCATCGAAATCTGTTTCCATTTCCACTCCGGAATGAATAAGGCTGTAGCTCTCCCGCCGGCCTCTGGTGCTTGGCCTTGACTTGCTGACAAGTCAGGCATCTCGACACGAAGTCTGCGATGTCCCTCTTCATTCCGTCCCACCAGTAAACATCCCTCATATCATGGTACATCTTGGTGAAACCCGGATGAACACTATACACCGATCGATGTACCTCCTCAAGAATCTCACGCCGTAGTCCCTCAGCATCTGGTACGCACAGTCTAGTCCCAAATCGCAGTATCCCCTGATCATCGATCACGAACTCGGAAAATCTGCCCTGTTCAATCTGCGCCATGATCTCTGAGCAACGGTCATCACCGTACTGTGCCTCATGTATACGGTCAAGCAACTGTGGGCATGCACGAACATGCGCAAGCTGTCGCCCAATCGGCGTGAACTCGAACTGCACTCGGCTGTCGCATAAAATCTGCCAATCTGCCGATGACTGCATCTACACCGCGCTCAAATAGGATAGACTACCCCTGGGCTTCCTGCTCAAAGCATCCGCCACTACATTAGCCTTGCCCGGGTGATACAAGATCTCGCAATCGTAGTCCTTTACTAGTTCCATCCAACGGCGCTGTTTGAGATTCAGGTCTCGCTGCTGAAATATATACTTTAAGCTCTTCTGATCAGTGAATATCTGGCACGACTCGCCGTATAGGTAATGTCGCCAGATCTTGAGTGCAAAGACCACTGCAGCCATCTCCAAATCGTGAGTAGGGTAGTTCTGTTCATGTCTCTTCAACTGCCGTGAAGCATACGCGATCACCCTGTCATGCTGCACCAATACGCAACCTAGACCCACTTGAGAAGCATCACAATAGACCATAAATCCGCCTGATCCTGAAGGCAATGATAACACCGGCGCCGTAGTCAAACAAGTCCGTAGCTGTTGAAAGCTATGCTCGCACACCTCCGTCCAATCGAAAGGAACTCCCTTCCGGGTCAACCTGGTCAAAGGTGCAGCAATGCGGGAGAAGTCCTGTACAAATCGCCTGCAGTAGCCGGCCAGTCCTAGAGAGCTGCGGATCTCAGTAACTGATGTCGGTCTGGGCCAACGCTGAACAGCCTCGATCTTTTTTGGGTCCACACATATACCGTCTCGTGTAATCATGTGACCCAAGAAGTTTACGCTGTCAAGCCAGAATGCGGACTTAAAGAATTTTACGAAAAGCTGGTGCTCCCTCAAAGTCTGCAGTGTGATCCCCAGGTGCTGCTCGTGCTCCTCTCGGCTCCGGGAATACACCAAAATATCGTCAATGAACATGATGATGAACAAATCAAGATACGGCCTGAATATACGGTTCATCAAGTCCATAAAGGCTGCTGGGACGTTGGTGAGTCCGAACGACATCACCAAAAACTCATAATGGCCGTAACGCGTGCGGAAAGCTGTCCTCGATATATCCTCCTGTCGAACCCGCAACTGATGGTATCCTGATCGCAAGTCGATCCTCGAAAAATACCCTACGCCCTGAAGCTGGTCGAACAAGTCGTCGATGCGTGGCAACAGATATCTGTTCTGCACGGTAACCTGGTTCAGCTGGCAGTAGTCGATACACAGACGTAAACTGTCGTCCTTCTTCTTGACAAACAGGACCGAAACACCCCAAGCAGAAACACCGGGTCGGATAAGTCCCTTATCCAGCAAATCTTGCAACTGACCCTTCAACTCTCTAAGCTCCGCGGGGGCCATCCGATAAGGCGGCATAAAAATAGGCCCCGTGCCGGGAATCAAGTCAATGCAGAAGACAATATCGCGCTCAGGCGGTAGCCCAGGAAGCTCATCAGGGAAACATCAGGGAACTCACAAACAATCAGAACCTGGTCCAACGGAATATCCCTAGCTCTAGTATCACAAACATAGGCTAAGAATCCCTGACATCCCTTCCTCAACAGCTGTCCAGCGGGAAGAGAAGAAATCAAAGTGTGAGGGGCGGCACCACGGTCCCCCTACACAATAAAAGCCGACTCGCCGGGAAAACAAAATCTAACTGTCTTCTTTCGGCAGTCCACAGACGCATAACACGTGGCTAACCAATCCATGCCCAAAAGAACGTCGAAGTCCAACATCTCAAGAAGGATCTAGTCGACAGGCAACTCTCTCTCGCCAATACGGACAACACAGGATCGGAACACGTGTTTAGCAACAAACGACTCTCCCATGGGAGTGGTCACAACAAGCGGCTGATCAAGCAAACCGAACTCTCTAGTTAAACTTGGCACAAAGTGTGTGGAAACGTATTAGTGCGTGGATCCGGGATCAAACAACACGTGTGCGTCAACAGAACATACTGATAGGGTACCTGAGACCACCGCATTGGATGCCTGCGCGTCCTGATACGTCAAAGCGAAAACCCGTGCCTGTCCTCCACCTGCGACTGGCGGTCCCCTACTAGCAACTGGCTGTCCTCTGCCGGCAGCTGGCTGTCCTCTGCCTCGGCCACCTCGTCCTCTAGGAGCAAACCCTCCGTGACCACGGCCTCTCTGTGCATGAGCCTGACACGGAGCAACAATAGGTACAATAGGCAACGCCCTCTGGGGTGGGGAAGGTGGAAGTGTGACATGTGGTACTGCTGTCTCCCTCAGGCGTATCTCGGTACAATCTCTGACGCGGTGATGGGGACTACCACACCCAAAGCATCCATACGACGAATGCCGACCCTCCTGGGGATAAGAGCTAAACATCTGACCTTGCCCCGAGTCTCTGCCACCTGTACGACGTCTATCACGACGTCCGAATGGGAGTCTCCGTGCTGCTGTATCAGTACGAACCCTCTTCGGCCTTGGAACTACCGAAGTCTCTGCAAGGCGCTCCTCGACTAATAAGGCTGCGTCTACAGCTGCTGCATAAGTCTCGCAATGCTGTGCGCTGATCGCAAGGAACAGTGGGGTAAGTAAGCCTCGAACAAATCTCTTGACTCGCATCTCCTCAGTAGCCACTAAGTATTGGGCATAAACAGTTAGCTCGGTGAATAGTACATCGTACTCTATCACTGTCATCTCTGGCATCTGGTGTAAGGACTCGAATCTGCGCGCTCGGGCATCCCTGACACTCTGGGGAAGGAAACGGGCTAGAAACACCGTCACAAACTCAGTCCAGGTCATAGGAGGAAACCTGCTGCTCTGCCCTTCTCGACCGATTCACACCATTTCTGCGCAAGACCTTCCAGGCGAAAGCTCGCGAACTCTACCCATCTCGCATCTGAGCATATGAGTGAACGATATATCCGGGCCATCCTATCAATAAAAGACTGTGGGTCCTCAGCTGCATTGGTGCCTGTGAAGACCGGAGGCTTCAGCCTCATGAACTCTGATAGCGATACTGTAATAACCTCCATAACTGCAGGGGCAACTTCCTATACTGTAGGTACCATCGCGGTCCCCGTAACGGGTGGAACTACCTCTGGTCGCTGCGCCCGAAGCATCTCAACTAGCGATCCTATCATCTGGCGCATCTCCTGCATACCGGCCCCTAGCATTGCGATCTGATATGTCGTAGGAGGAACAGTTTGCTCTGGTACAGCAGGTGTACTACCCGGATCAGTCCTCGTCTCGGACGAGTCAACTCGAATCTCGGCTCTCGCTGCCGCTCTCTGCGCCCTCGTAGTCTTTGGCGGCATAACGGCTGAAAGGAAAGTAGGATTCGATAAGGATACGGAAATCGAATCACAGGAATGTATACAATCATGAAGTAATTTCCAATCAATAAGTCCTAAGGTCGCTTAGGCGGAGTACCGTGTCGTGAGTATGCCGCGGAGCATACGCACGCTACGCCACTCTGCTTCAGCTACCAACTCCATCATACCAGGGTCATCCTACACTCCGAAGGTAAAACCTACGCTCTGATACAAACTTTGTCACGAACCAAAGTTCGGCCTGTGACCGGCACTTAACCACGTAACGTCTACAGACGTAACACGACTAAGTAAGCCGAAACCCAGAAATCAAAACCATTAAAGGAATGAGTGTTAAAAACATTTAAGGGAGACATTTGTTAAAACATTTAGAAAACCTTAAGTAATTTAGTAAAATTCTTTAAAGTTCAAGTTATTGTCTTAAAAATTTTGGCAACATTTCCTTTGTAAAAACTAGCCCCGAAATCGGGTACAAGACAATATATGAGTAAAATGATCTACGATAGAAATAAAGCATCCCAAATGGGAGCAATCACGCCCAATGGCGGAAACAATCGCCAAAATAATAATATACGACGCCGTAACGAAGAATGAGCAAAAATAAGTGAAGACAAGTATCATGAAAGATAAAACTGCATAAACAAAGTCGACTCACAACGAGCTCGACACCAGAGTACAAAATAATATACATCGTCCTCACAATCGGTCTCTAAGTCAATACATAAGTAGTAGATGGAGAGTACTAGATACAATGGTGTATACAACTGAAAAAATAAACAGATACCGCACAAAAACCTACCTATCAGCAAAAGGGCTCACACGCCAACTGCAGTGGTATCTGTATCAAAAGATGCAAGAAAGCAGCCTTCCGCGACTACTCTGAGGGGCAACCTGCAAGCACTGTGGTACAACAGGGATGAGTTTCCAACTCGTGAATAGTAGATAACATATAAAGTTAATCGCGAGTATGCACGTGCTGCGATACTCTAACCTATGCCAACAGATAACATCTATATGATGAGCTAGATGAGCAATAATCATGCAACAAGTGCGATCTAATAACATCTCTATATGATGAGCAGGGTATGCAATAATCACACATAGCAAATGCAATCTAATCGCATCTATATAGGATGAGCAGGGTATGCAATAATCGTGCATAGCATGTGTACTCTATCAGGTACTACAGATGCAGGATGAGATGTATAACACTAAAAGCTGAGCATGGGAATAAATAACATCTACACGGAATGTCAATGTGGAAAATAATCGGTGTCCATCAATACACCAAAATCGCAGTAAAACTAACTCAGGCGCCGTCACTCTGATCGTCTCTCAAATCCTATACAACTCATAGAATCGTGAATGCCTAGCATCGTCACTCGAAAATATCATGAAATCATCGTGTCTAGCATCGACACGCAAATCCTCAAGTATCGGGCTCCGTCAATCTGGATCGGCCCACGGGCTCCGTCTGCGGAATTGGCCCTCGGCCCCGGCAGTACGCGTCATCCCGTATCCATCTATCGACTCTGGTCTGTATACTCTGGATAACCGCCAAGTCCAACCAATCACCGGTAGGTAGTAGTCCTTCCGCCGGGCTCACCGTCTAACAATACGAGTCTTCTTGCCCCGGGGTACCGTACCGGGTCCACCATGTACCCGCAATCGGTGCCTACCACTCCTCGAATCGGGTATACTCACACAAACTCTCTGGAACCGAGAAAACTCATGGTGGACGCACTGAAATATCACATCAAGAGAAACCGGGTTTTTTAAACAGTGCGTATTTTCTTAATATAATACCACGGTTCTCAAATCCAGAAATCTCATAAATCCAAACTCAATGCATAAATCCATGCAATGTGTCGTATGACAGTAAGAGTAAAAAGGGAAAACCGCTCCTTTAAAAAGAATCCAGCTTTGAAAATATCTCCTGCGGTCCCTATTTTCTTGAAATCAAGTCAATATCATCCATGTATGTAACATATATATGTATGTAGGTATGGATGTGCAATTGGATATATACGCGAATATGAGTGAAGCACTACTATGAAAATACAGTGTGCATGTGCTCAAGTATGAAGATATCAATATATGTGTGCATTTGTATGAATATACAGTGTGCATGTGCGCAAGTATGATGATAACAATATATGTGTGCACTGGTATGAATATACAGTGTGCATGTGCGCAAGTATGAAGATATCAATATATGTGTGCACCGGTATGGATATACAGTGTGCATGTGCGCAAGTATGAAGATATCAATATATGTGTGCACTGGTATGAATATACAGTGTGCATGTGCGCAACTTTGTAGATATCAATATATATGTGCACTGGTATGAATATACAGTGTGCATGCGCAAGTTTGAAGATATCAATATATGTGTGCACTGGTATGAATATACAATGTGCATGTGCGCCAGTATGAAGATATCAATATATGTGTGCACTGATATGAATATACAGTGTGCATGTGCGCAACTATGAAGATATCAATATATGTATGCACTGGTATGAATATACAGTGTGCATGTGCGCAAGTATGAAGGTATCAATATATGTGTGCACTGGTATGAATATACAGTGTGCATGTGCGCAAGTATGAAGATATCAATATATGTGTGCACTGGTATGAATATATATAAACATCTACGACTAGACGTCCTATCACGCCCTGACGCTTAACGCCATACGGGCGATTTCCCCGTAGATGTTAAATCTACTCACTTGGTCTCGTGCTAAGCGTAGCCGACCACCTGCTTCTCTTTCTTTGCGGCGTCCGACGTACCCGCCTGTGAACCTAGAATTCACATAGAGAATCCACATAAGCAAATATCTCGCAAAAACGCGATATCGAAATCAAACGAGAAACTCACGTCGCGAACTAAACGTGCGTGTATACGTAACGTGAGTGCATACGCCAAATCCCAACGCGACACGCTGTGGCACACAGCGACACGCGGTGATACACAGAAAACCAACTCAACACGCATCGTACGTGTCGCGCAAGTCCCGCTACGCTAAAAATAGGTAAACGGTCCCAGATTTAATCTGGAGCAAAAACAAGAAAATCAAATAAGGCCAAACCCTTCACAATACCTACAGACAGCTACTTGCCCAAATCCAACACATTTCCTCAAAATTTGGCCGGCGGCTATGGGTGTCATACCGGCCCAAAACCGGTGGGAGGGGTCCAGGTCTCTACACTAGGATCCTAACACAATTCATAGCCTAGTGTATATGTTTGCTTACTAAAATTACTATCCTAGTAACAGCAGATTCTATGTATCATACAGGTTTACATAGGGTGCACTAGTGAAAATATGTGAACTTACAAGAGTCAAGTGATACCAACAGAACAATTTAGAGCTAATCTATGTAAGTGCACGGCGGCGCCCCGGCCGTCAATCCGACGCCGGAATGCGGAAGCAGTGATAAACTTTAATTTTGCGAACTTAGCAAACCTGCACCACCGCGCACTAAACCCGGATCGAACCATTAACTAGTCCTAGCTAACTACAAGATAGGGAATAGAGATATACCGACTGATCCGAGTCCTCCGGTCTTCTCGTCATCGTCCCGATCTCTCGCGGAATGTTCTGTCTCCACCTCATCGCCGGAAGTGCACCACATCGCCTACATCTTTTACGGGCTCCCACCTCAATGCCGAGGCAACTCGGGCACGAAGCTGGCTAGTCGACGTGCCCAAGGTTTGCTGTAGAATCGTGTAGAGAACTATGTATCTCATGGGGTTCATGGAGATTGCCTTTTGGTGGAGGAAATGATATATGAACTTTTTAGAAGAACTTAGGGATTTTTTCTAACATGAAAAGAACCAAAATCCCACACTACAAATTTTGGACAGCCCAAGAGGGAAAATGGCCGGCCATGGCTTGGAATGGGGAGTGAGAATGAGAGAGAGTATCAAAAATATGAGAGAGGCCACACAATAATCCAAAAGGAGAGAGAGAGAAGGCTATCATGCAAAGGAATGATCACTAGGAAAGTCCAACACTCAAACAACAATCATCACACTTCATCATCAACAAGCATGATGACAATCAAAGGCCAACACTCCACCACAACCATCATCTCAAGCATGATGACATCAAATGGTCAAGCCATCATGACACAAAGAAAGTCAAGTGATGGTGAGCCATCATGATCCAACCAATATGCAAAGACCCCCTTCCAAATTGCTTATTTGCACAAATGCAAATAAGCCTTCCTCTACCAATCTTCGGCCATTGAAAGATACAAATGAAAATGGCCGAAACTGAAAACAAACTGGCAACTCCAGAAAACTGGTCCCGTAATAAATTACAGGAAAAACCCCGATACTGTGTATACACACCTGCATCTGTATTCCGACCGAAATACAAATGCAATGAGACAAAATCTACACTGTACTATACTAGGATCCGGCTTATACCAAAGCCGGCTAGTAAAATCCGTTCGATCCTGATCCGTGCAATACCGCACGTATCTGATCGAACCCTGCCATATAACCATACGGCCAGTAGTACAAACTGTCGGATCCTGATCCGTGTAATACCGCACGTATCTGATCGGACCCTGCCATATCTCCATACGGCCTCTACAGCTTTTCGCCCGAAAGCTTGAGTAACTCAATGTAGGGGACTCTAAAGACTCGTCAACACCTTGGCTGTGGATTTAACCACTAGCACGTCAGAGGTATAAGCCAATACGTAACGGGCTACCAGGTATTGACCAAAAGGGACGTCGATGAGCGAGCTCATCCTGACACCCTACTGAGCCTGTCAGTGACAATATCCGTACAGTCCGGTCCGTTCGTCTATGAGCATCGCATGGCGGGCCTAGGGGGTTGGTAAAAGTCAGACCCCCAAAAGCGGTACAAGTCGTGTCGGAGTGTAGCCCAGAACACCCTGAGATACTACTGGAATACCTACCAGTAAATCTCCTGCCTTGGCCAAGGACTTTGTGTAATGGCTCTCCTAGACACAGCACGACCTCACCCCCAATACCGGGAGAGACGAACCCCTGAAGATCCGCTCACTGCCTCCATGTGGCTCGGGACTGTACCCAACTAAAACCTGTTTGCACGACTCCTTTGAGCCGTGGTAGGGTAGTAATCAAAGTACAGTGGGAACTCACACGAGACAAATGACGATCCCCAGGTCGATGAACTAACCTGTACACATGTCACCAGGGAACTGCTATCTGACGTCTGGTATAAGACCAACTAGCATGTTCCCGGCGAGTCCTGTCCGGTGTACTCATAACCCAATGAGCACCTGTATACATCTTAGGTGAACCAACTGACACCAGTGGCTTGTGAGACCGGCCACCGCCCCTCGTCGGGGTCTCGACTGTATACACTAGTCTACTCTGGAGTATCGATGCCCTATCTCGAAACTCCCATGACTAGGGACCATTTAAGGATGTGCTTATAGATTACCAGCTCCCATGAATATGATCGCCCTTATACTGCTGGCAGTCAAGCAAGAATCCCAGGGGATCTATCAACGTGCAATAGTGACCTGTCAGGTCACCTAAAGCAGTACACGATGGCAAAGATAAACCAGATAGCATACTATCATCTCGAGTAAGACTGTTCTACTGGGACAGGTCCTCCCTCAATCATTGCAATCACGTGCCTGTGATCCAATAATTGACTCTGAGGGCACTATCTCCAACAATCTCCCACTTGCACTCAAGGCTAATTATTGCGATGTCGCATACTCACAGCCCGTGTGATACCGAACACCCAACTCCTCTACTAGTCAGTCCCACAAAGCTCGCTTGCGAAACTATTGCGTTCGAGGAATAGCCTTAGTGAGTGGATCCGCCTTGATGTCTCTTTCTATGTCTCTCTATATCTCAAGTTCGCGGAGAAACCCATCTCCCGAAATGAGCAATACCTGTCTTAGAATGTGTCTGGATGTCTGATGGGACCTAGCTCATAAATGAACTCCAAATCCAAACTTCTTAGACTATATCGTCAACTGAACTTAATCAGTATCCTGCACCATGCCTCCCTCAGTATTGCCTTGGACCACCTGTCCAAAATACTGCCCCTCATCAGAAGGAAAACTATAACTCTGACAACCTCCTTGTCGTCCGGGTCACCTTGGAAGCCTGGAATGATAACTGTCTCCCGAATGAGGCTGTCGTTATCATATCCCTAGAACATCTACTTATGTTCTAAAGCTGCTCCCGACTGTTTCTCCAGGATTGGATCAATGTCAACTTATTGCATGTAGTGCAAGAACAACATCTGGTGTGGTACTTGACATCTCATGATTGACTCAATTGCTTGAGCAAGTGATCTGCTAATCATGCACATCCCTCTCCCCTTTAGTCTGTAAGAGACCTTTAGAGAGGGTGACTCCATCACCTGCAGGTATACTATCGTGCCAGGAGTCGTCCATTCTAAATACTCTTAGAATGCTGTCTAAGTACCCAGATTGGGAAACCACCCAAATCTAGATCTATAGATCTAGTAACCAGAATGTCTGATATAATATCCAAGTCCTATGTGGAGAAACCACTGTGTGACGACCAAAGTATAACCGATCGTAGTATAGGAGTTTCTTTTCCTATTCTGTGTATGTCATCCAAATACCATGACATCACACCCTACTACCTTCTCAACAGATCCATCCCTTATTCTGATGAAGTCAAACCTATGACTGTCACATCAGAAATTGATAATCTATCTCCGCTATACTTGCTTTAGTCTATAAATAGACATAAGCCAACTGTCCACCAATGCTTCCGCTGCTCCCACTGACTACGACAACCCTCTGCCAGAGTCATATACACGTACACTTCTAAAACTAGTTTAGAACGACGCTATAATCATCCTCCCGCCGGGTCTCACAGTCTGGAACAACAGCAATGGCAATTGTGGGTAAACAAGAACCTCCCTGTCACCGTCCTTGAGGCTACCGGAGTACCTCTCGGGTGCCTGAGGTTACCCACCTTATCTGCGGAGTGGACAATGGAATGTCAAGCTAGATTGAATCTTTAGGTTCCTATGAAATCTTCAGTAATCGTTTGTGGTTCTGGAATCACTTCCAGTTCTACCATACTCCCACTACTGTTTTTCTGAAAAAATCCATTTTTAATAAAACTGTGGCGAGTCTAGAACAATATCACTATTGATCTTCCAGATGTAGAAAATCAACCCTCGTCATAGCCTGGGTCAACCCACAAACAGCCATTACAGAAACGTGTCTTGAGTTATCCAGAGTCTGGTTTTAATCATAAGCCAGACAACTCCCCGTGCCTTAACAACGTTAAGATATGAACTGTTCTATATCCAATATAGAACCAGAGGCACTGATTTAATTGAACCAGATTCAAATCATGCAGCTGTCTCCAGTGCATGTCAACTAAATGGAAGGAGGCCGATCAGCGTTACTCAACTTAGGAATGCTTCCAATTATGAATAACCTGAAAGAGAAGCAAGATCTCTTAATCATTACTATCATCTGAATACCATACTCAAGTATCTACATCTTCGATCACTTTGAAAAATCCCGATACTTGCAATAACTGGTTCTCTACTTTATTCAAATACCTACAACTTCTCAAAATTCAGACCCTGTATTTCCACGAAACACCTGTCTAAAAACTAGAGAAGTCATAAGTAAACCGAATATAGTACGAGGACCAACCCCTCTGTCCTGATGGACCCTGGACAATATACAATATTCTGTATAAGTCCCTTGAGTTTGATAACTCATTCATTGTGTGTCGTAGGTTGAAAACTATACTTATGGTTAAGAAGAATTACACCGCTGTTTAATGCTCCTTACCTAACCATCCACTGATATAGGTAAATGTCGTAGACATAATTTCAAAAAGGTATATCTCACTCTATAAAAATAGACGTACAGATATATCAATTTGAAATTGGTGCATAATAGCGGATATTCAAAACCAAATATTTGCCGTCTGGCAAACAACCCAGGTGACTTCCTCAAATATCACCGATTACAACGAATCCCGATATAATGAGGATGATCACCCAATTTCCAATAACTTACTCCCACTCATCATCTGTAAAACCATACAGATGTGATAATCATACCTGGTAAATACATACCCTGGAGAAAGTGTCTAATTGGAAAATCAGTTTTCCTTTAACAGTACACAGTGAAATTGAAACATTGAAATGTTTCGTTGGGGTATCCTGGTATTCCTAGTAATGCCTCTTCCATTATCCAGATTCACAACTGTAACCGTATAATTCTTTGCCACCTCTCCAAATCCCTTTATATGTCTTTAGTCATTACTTTCTGTACACCCATTTAGGCCAAATGGCTTTCTTCCTTCCCTACCGTTCTGCACCAGCCTATGGTTTGGAAGAAGACTATCCAATAAGCATAAATGGTGTACTGTCCTAATCCTAGGAGCACTCGCAACGCGAGAGAAGGTGAAGATAAAAGACACCTGAATGTACTTTATTCCTATTTCTCCTGAACCAGGATCCATCCCCGAACTGGAACAAGTTCCTTTTGAGTTCGTATATAACCATACGATGGATTATCCAATCAACTGGGATCTTCGTAGTGATACGGAGTGTCCTGGAGAAATACAAAGGTGATTTAGGATTGGCGAAGAAATACTTGGTTTGGTCGTAAATAGCAGTCGCAATTTACTTTGCCCTCTTACTAATCTCTTGCTTTGTCTGAACTTAATACCTTCTGCACACCATCATTATGCTAATTGGTTTTCTTCATTCCCCACCGTTCGACACCAACCTAAGGTTTGGAAGAAGACTATCCAATTTGCGTAATAGGTGTACTACTCCTAAACCAAGGAGTACTCGCAACCTGAGAGAAGGTAAAAGGAAAAGACAACTGAATAGTCCTATTCGTTTTCTCCAGAACCGGAAACCATCCTCGAATTCCTTCGAGTTCGTATATAACCATACGATGGTTTTGTCCAATGGAAGTGGACGTTCGTAATAATACGGGCTGTCCTGGAGAAAAGGGTAAAAGTAGGAGTGGAAATGAGGTTTGCAACTCTGACAATCCCAAAAGCCAGTGTTTAAGAAGGTTCGGTCAATTTTGGTCACTGAGTCATAGTCTTAGGGTCGGGTCAATGGTCGCTGCCAAAGAGAGAGAGAAAAGAAACACTCAGCGTGCACTCTAACCTAGATCAGAATGGTTACCAATTTATCTAATCTGGAAACCTCCCACTGTACCGTCAAATTCTCCTCCAAACCTGTAAAAAGAATTAGTCGGGATCACCCGAGGAGTAAACTAACTCATCAGTGGGAATCGGAATCCAACTATCATCGCATGATAACATGACGGAATCCGCTCACGTCATCACACTCCAGAAGGTATGCGCATATCTGGCAAGTTTCAGTTCTTTTGAAACTCCCGATGTGATTTCTGCCCCATGCTCTTATGACCTTGATGAAGGTCAACAAATCATAAGTCACATGTCAAGTTCTACCCGTCATTGTCCAGGTTAATTTGAACCCACCCGTACAAGCCCTTGACGAAGGTCAACAAGGCTATACGACTGTCCCAAACCAACGCATCTATCTATGCAGCAGAAAGGTAACAAGCAGCTACCATTCACTATGCCTTGACGAAGGTCAACAAACATAGCATGAATACTACATGCTACCCGTCTGAAACGACGGAGGGCTACGAATGGTTTCTGGCGAAAACCTTTAACGTAAAGAACTTGATATCGTTGAAGGAACATGATAGCTTTTTGAAAATATAGTGACGAAAACCTTTACTAAAGAGGTCACTCCCGGTGAAGGGATCTCGGCTCTTTCCCCGTAGAATGGGGTGCAGGATATTCCAAATGAATACCACGATGCAAAGCAAAAAGTAATCGGCTATAGTGAAGTTAATGCCCTGATGCAAACTTCTGTCCAAGGGGTCACTCCCGGTGAAGGGATCTCGGCCCTTGCCTCGTCGACTGAGGAGCAGGATATTCCAACTGAATACGACGATGCAAAACAAAAGTAAACGTCCTTGCAATAACAGCCTTTTGAAAAGCGTTCCAACAACATCAGATTAGGTTTGTTTTTAACTTGCATTGATCCGAATCAACGCAGTCCCATCAATTGATCACACCACAAAGAACGAAAATATACTGATGTACGTATATGCCATCCGTATTCGCCACTGGGTCCCGTCATTACCCGTTAGGTTAGCTAACTAACGACAGAGCGGGGACTGGACTAGCGCGGATGTAAAACATATACAACATCTACTAATATATATACCAATATATTATATTTCGCTCAAGGCATGATAGAAAATGCAACATCACAGAATTGTACAGCATCACAGAACAATACAGATATCTGGGATCCCCGGGTTTCACAGAGCCACTACTGAAACCCGACGTTCCCCTGGTCGTGTGGATAGCCTGTGCAATGAAAACCTAGACCCCTACGGGCGCGGCAAGTTACCCGCCAAAACCTGAAGCGAGGCAGCCCCCTTCAGCAACGTGAATGGACCACCCGGCACTTCACGGAATCCGGTAACTTGGGCACCCCTCCTGGGTCAACCTGTACCCCCTACGGGTGCGGCGAATAGCCCGCCAATCCTAGAGTGAAGCCCCCTCCGTCTCAATGCCATGAGATGCGGGCTTGTTGCCCTCTAGAACCCGGCTATCCGTGCACCCCTCCTGGGGTAATCCTAGTACAGAAAGTAAAATATACATACAACGGGTACATCGACCGCAACCTGGTCGTGCCTCAAAATAATAATACAATCAGGCAGTGACGGAAGTCCATATGTCGGACGCTCGCCCCGCAATATCAAATGTACATAATACAACCAAATCTGTACTAGCATTGCATCCAGGCTATCCCCCACGACCGATCCGCAACATCACAGCATAACACAGAACATCAACGTGAAAGTCACGTTCGCAAATCCGTCTAACCGGGCTATAGCAGTTAGACTGGATTTACCGATCGAGTGACATTCACGGTCGCAGATATAATGTAAATACTGTGAACTAATGTGTTTAAAATATCCGATCGATCAAATTTTACCAAGTGGACCCCCAAGTACTACTGTAGCACATCAAGAAATTCTGGACCCAAATATAATATTCCAAAAAACCCTAAAAACAACCCAGAAAGCAACTGTAGAAATTTGACGCAGTGATCACACTATAGTGCGGCGGAACCGCGGCCTAAAGGGGGTTTTGGCCGCGGTTCCGCGCTCCTATTGTCGACTCACTGTGTCGAATTTCTACAGAACTCTTAGAACTTCCAGTACATCACTTTTCTACAACCTGAAAAAATTTTCGACTCCAAAAAATTTCAACAGAAAACTGATGCATGTGTTATTGGGTTTTCGGAACATTTGTTCGATCGGAAGTGTAAAACACATTAGACAAAGCTAGACTATGTTAATGGCGAGGCTCTGATACCACTGTAAGTGCACGGCGGCGCCCCGGCCGTCAATCCGACGCCGGAATGCGGAAGAGGTGATAAACTTTAATTTTGCGAACTTAGTAAACCGGCACCACCGCGCACTAAACCCGGATCGAACCATTAACTAGTCCTAGCTAACTACAAGATAGGGAATAGAGATATACCGACTGATCCGAGTCCTCCGGTCTTCTCGTCATCGTCCCGATCTCTCGCGGAATGTTCTGTCTCCACCTCATCGCCGGAAGTGCACCACATCGCCTACATCTTTTACGGGCTCCCACCTCAATGCCGAGGCAACTCGGGCACGAAGCTGGCTAGTCGACGTGCCCAAGGTTTGCTGTAGAATCGTGTAGAGAACTATGTATCTCATGGGGTTCATGGAGATTGCCTTTTGGTGGAGGAAATGATATATGAACTTTTTAGAAGAACTTAGGGATTTTTTCTAACATGAAAAGAACCAAAATCCCACACTACAAATTTTGGACAGCCCAAGAGGGAAAATGGCCGGCCATGGCTTGGAATGGGGAGTGAGAATGAGAGAGAGTATCAAAAATATGAGAGAGGCCACATAATAATCCAAAAGGAGAGAGAGAGAAGGCTATCATGCAAAGGAATGATCACTAGGAAAGTCCAACACTCAAACAACAATCATCACACTTCATCATCAACAAGCATGATGACAATCAAAGGCCAACACTCCACCACAACCATCATCTCAAGCATGATGACATCAAATGGTCAAGCCATCATGACACAAAGAAAGTCAAGTGATGGTGAGCCATCATGATCCAACCAATATGCAAAGACCCCCTTCCAAATTGCTTATTTGCACAAATGCAAATAAGCCTTCCTCTACCAATCTTCGGCCATTGAAAGATACAAATGAAAATGGCCGAAACTGAAAACAAACTGGCAACTCCAGAAAACTGGTCCCGTAATAAATTACAGGAAAAACCCCGATACTGTGTATACACACCTGCATCTGTATTCCGACCGAAATACAAATGCAATGAGACAAAATCTACACTGTACTATACTAGGATCCGGCTTATACCAAAGCCGGCTAGTAAAATCCGTTCGATCCTGATCCGTGCAATACCGCACGTATCTGATCGAACCCTGCCATATAACCATACGGCCAGTAGTACAAACTGTCGGATCCTGATCCGTGTAATACCGCACGTATCTGATCGGACCCTGCCATATCTCCATACGGCCTCTACAGCTTTTCGCCCGAAAGCTTGAGTAACTCAATGTAGGGGACTCTAAAGACTCGTCAACACCTTGGCTGTGGATTTAACCACTAGCACGTCAGAGGTATAAGCCAATACGTAACGGGCTACCAGGTATTGACCAAAAGGGACGTCGATGAGCGAGCTCATCCTGACACCCTACTGAGCCTGTCAGTGACAATATCCGTACAGTCCGGTCCGTTCGTCTATGAGCATCGCATGGCGGGCCTAGGGGGTTGGTAAAAGTCAGACCCCCAAAAGCGGTGCAAGTCGTGTCGGAGTGTAGCCCAGAACACCCTGAGATACTACTGGAATACCTACCAGTAAATCTCCTGGCTTGGCCAAGGACTTCGTGTAATGGCTCTCCTAGACACAGCACGACCTCACCCCCAATACCGGGAGAGACGAACCCCTGAAGATCCGCTCACTGCCTCCATGTGGCTCGGGACTGTACCCAACTAAAACCTGTTTGCACGACTCCTTTGAGCCGTGGTAGGGTAGTAATCAAAGTACAGTGGGAACTCACACGAGACAAATGACGATCCCCAGGTCGATGAACTAACCTGTACACATGTCACCAGGGAACTGCTATCTGACGTCTGGTATAAGACCAACTAGCATGTTCCCGGCGAGTCCTGTCCGGTGTACTCATAACCCAATGAGCATCTGTATACATCTTAGGTGAACCAACTGACACCAGTGGCTTGTGAGACCGGCCACCGCCCCTCGTCGGGGTCTCGACTGTATACACTAGTCTACTCTGGAGTATCGATGCCCTATCTCGAAACTCCCACGACTAGGGACCATTTAAGGATGTGCTTATAGATTACCAGCTCCCACGTATATGATCGCCCTCATACTGCTGGCAGTCAAGCAAGAATCCCAGGGGCTCTATCAACGTGCAATAGTGACCTGTCAGGTCACCTAAAGCAGTACACGATGACAAAGATAAACCATATAGCATACTATCATCTCGAATAAGACTGTTCTACTGGGACATGTCCTCCCTCAATCATTGCAATCACGTGCCTGTGATCCAATAATTGACTCTGAGGGCACTATCTCCAACAATCTAACCCTAAAACCCTGAATCATCCTATTCTCCAACCAAACCCTCACAATATCGTCAAAGTCCTCGATACACTAAAACTACCCCAAACTCTCCCAGATTTCTACCTGCATATAATTAGGGAAAATAAATAATACCAAACCCAGACAAATACCCACAGACACCACTAGCCAAAGCATAACCACCCAACTCTTCATGGGGGCCGCCGACGCCGGAATCCAATGGGGGGGGTCGCCGGATATTTGGGAAGGGGGTGGGCTCTGATTTCAACACAACACTAAGAAAGGCCTGATTGAAAGAATTAAAGTTAACCGCAATCAAGACGGTGTCGCTATGCAGCTAGCCGGTTGAGCACGGGTCGGTCCACAGGGAGATGGTTGTATTTCCGTTCTTGTCTTAGACGAGTCAATAAAGAATTTGTATGTGTTTGTTCGAGACTATCCTATGTGTATTATTTGCAAGTATAAAGTTGTTAAGAAAAAGATACGAAATTGTAAGCTAAAGAAATCCGTACTCAAAACCTTTGAGCCGAGTCTTGACCAATTGAAGCTAGAGCAATCGGCAACAACGTGGATTAGGGGATTTAAGTGCGGTATTCATTGAATACGGCTTATTTACCCTTGTCCTTCCGTTCTTGTCTCTTGCTTTCGCCTCCGGCCAAACCGAACGCAACCGGTCGCGGTTAGGAATCACCGTTACCTTGTCAGGGTAGGGTGCCTAACATAGCGCTTGCGTATGGTTTGGGTGGAGTTCAATGGAAAATAACGGGAAAAGGAAATGAGAAAAGAAAGTCTTAACTGACAATACCGTATTTGATAATTACAACATTCACAAAATGAACAACAAAGAGCAAAAGAAAAGAACAAAGAAAAGAAAAGATTACAAGTAATTAAGTGCATGAATATAAATTGCAAGAAAGTAAAGCAAGGTAATAAAAAGCAAGTAATAAATAAACAATAAAAAGAACAAGAAACTAGTACTCAAGACAAGCATGGGATCAATAGCCAACCCTTAAACTTGCAAGCTCAATCAAGAAGTTGCAAGATCAAGAGAAGGGTAGAGAACGCATGTGAAATGAAGTGCTAATTCCATAAGAAAATACGCCCCTTGAGATCAATAACAAACTCTTAACCTTTCAAGCTCAATGAAGAGGTTGAAAGATCAAGAGAAAGCAAGAATCTCAAGGGGAAGAAGAAACAAAAGAGAATGATACAAAAGCCCTCATCTTCATTGATCTTCCACTCAAAAAGCTCTCACTACAATTTTCATGGAGAAAAGATGAAGAAGAAGAAGAAAAAGACTAAATCCTAACAAAAAGAAGAACAAAAGAATGAACACAAAATTGGACCCTTGGCTTAGCTCAATTCTGGAGTATTTATAGGCAGAGGGTTGAAGACCTAGGGCAACCATCAGAACACACATGAAAAGACCATTCTACCCCCCAAAGCCCATCATCTGACAAGCCTACATGGCCGCGGATCCGCGGCCTAGACCCTCTATTGGCCGCGGATCCGCCGCACTATAGCGGGTTCAGGGCATGGGCTTTTCTGTACGGCCCTGGTCTGCTGTCCCCTGTTGTCTGGTACATATATTTTCTGATAATCTTTCCAGAATATCTTCAGAATTCTTAGTCCAAGATTGCTATCTTTTCTTCACTTTTGACTTCTATCTCTCTCGAGCTCCGCGCACCCATTGATTCTTGTGCTGCCCCCCTCGTGCTCTGTGCTTGTCCCAGACACGAATGACCACTGTCATATGTCTTGTCTCAGGAACTGGTACTCGGCACTGGACGGATATGGTTGACCGGAACCCGGCTTTTATCTGCTATCAACAAATGTTCTGCTTTTGGCGTAACTGTGGAGATTTTGTCTTGATTTGCAATATTTGGACTGGAAACCTGTACTCTGTAAATATGCAACAAACATGGATTAAAAGCACCTACCTATAAACACACGAGCATAAGAATGGGCGGTATAAAATGCAGTATTCTGTTATGAACAAATACCCCCAAACTTAACTTTTGCTCGTCCCGAGTAAAACCAACTATTCACAAAAATAAAATCCTAACCGCACTTTCGCAGGGAACGCGATTGCACTGAGCACGTGCAACAAGCCGTTAAACCTCTAGGTGTCCCTAGTAGGAGGAGTGTTGTCTCCTGAGGGTTTTCAGCGGATACTACCCACAAAATCCCGTCTAGCTAGTTTCATAAGTTAACATAGATTCTACTCCTACAATTCAGTATTTATGTTAGAAATTCTATCATCCTAAGTTAGAAATATCCAACCCTAATACTTCACACCTCCTATCTATTTAACCTTACATCATATACGTTCCAAAAAAGTTTAGAAAGATGTTGGTTCTCCTGAGTTTTCCTTCTAAAGTGAGGCCTCAAATCAGGGATTTTTATCAACTTTACAGAAAACACAAGTCTTATTCTTTATTTCTATCTTTTATCCAAACATCGATTGTATACCCCTACGTGTGTGTATATTTGCACCCCTACACTTAAGAATTCAATTCAAGCTATAATACCCTTACCCTAATACCTAATACTACTTCTTTTCATTAAGGATGGACGGATTTGCTCACACACCTTTCATGCGACTATTAATGCTTCTTGAGGCACTAACGGCCGATTACTGAATGTGTGAACATTAAAGCGTAAATAGCAGTTTTCAGGTCTTGACTTTATTCTATTTTTTTCTTTTTCTTTTTCTTTTTTCTTTTTTTTTTTCAAGACCGGATATATTTTTCAACATGCTCTTTTGGTGTTTAGCTTTGAATACCATTTTTTCTTTCATACTAGGCTTTCAGGCAAGAGTATTTCTAGGTATCCTCTACTATCCCAAGTTTCAAGGTACGTGTAGGTGCAGTTGTAGGGTATATACTTTCTAAATTTGAACTCAAGAAAAGAAACTATTTTTCAGACTTATCCTCCAGTAAAGCATCAATACTTTCCCTTCATCTTGACTTAACTAAAGAACTGAACTCAAGATTACTTATTTCTCAAAAAAAACTGTAAGGACGTATACTTACCAAGTTTAAACAGAATGAGGGTTATTTTTAGGGTTTTCAATTCCTAAGCCTAGAATTTAGTTATTTCTATCATATCAACTAATCTTTCGGAATAAAGATCTAAGTTACCCTATTAGCTAACTTGACGACAAAGTTTTTATATTTTTGGAAATTTTTTGATTTTTGTGGGTTTTTAATATGGTATGCAAATGCAAAATATACAAATGAATGCGAAGGAAGAAAGCTTACCGAGCACACCCCCAAACTTAAACTTGACAGTGCCCTCACTGTCAGGCTATACCAAGAGGGTCAAAATTGTCGGCGCTCCCTAAAAACAAATTATATACAAAACAAAAAGGAAAACAAAAATATATACAAAAAAGTGTCCCCCCCAAACTTAAGTAAAACAGTGTTTCCACTGTTAAACGTTGAAATTCAGGATTAGGGGGGAAAGAGAACAGTATCAAGCTATACAAGGCCTTACACAGGCCAAAAGTTAACACCAACCATTCAAAGATTTTATCGCTATAATGTACAGGTTGGTGGAAGAAGGCGTAGAGAAAAGAGATGGAGAATACGCGAGACCATATGCGGAGAGAAGCGGGATATGGTCTCGGTATATGAGAGGAAGAAGAATGGTGGAAGGGAAAAAGAAGTGGAATACGAACTTGAGGGTGCGAATGGAGTAAATAGATTAGCACAATTTGTGATGACCGATGTGTGAAAAGCGATTGTGCTAATATATTTATCCGTCGAGAAATGGGGTCAAATCCCTCAAGATTCGTGAGAAACCATGGGTACGCCGAACTTGGTAAACCAGACATACGAAATGAAAGTGAGACGGTTTCTTGCAAGGTCGGAACGATGGAAAGAATGGAGGGAAGTGATCGAGGAGGGGTATCGGTTAAAGGTTCAGGAGGGTGTACACAGTCAATGACAGGGACAGGATGAATGGGAAAATCCGACTCATCAATTAAAACTGGTTCATCCTCAAAACTATCCTCAATATTCTCCTCAAAATTTAGCACATCCATGCACTTCTCTTCAAAATCCAGACGCATATGGGGTCCGGGAAAAACATTTAATGACTCGGGATGATGATTTGAAGAGACAAACTCAGCCAAATCAACGGGTTCATCATCCGAAATATTCCCGGCGTCAATATCCTCAATCAAGTGAAAATCAAAATTCTCTGACACCTCATCAAAAGCATGGATATTAATCGATTCTGGTTCTAAGATAGAGGTGTAGAGGTCAAAAGGATTAGGTATGGTTTCACTTGGAAGGGATCCTTCACAATCGGGCAAATCAAACACTACGAAGTCGCACAACTCATTCATCATTCTATCTTCAATTGATAAATCATGTGGGATACTCAATAGACTTTCAAAACAGGAGTTGTGGGATTCAATTTGGGACGGGTAGGTTTGATTTGGAAGGGGGTACATCTCACTCTCTCCACTCAAATTCACAGCCTGTCCTGCCGCCTCATCATACATTGAAAAAGTTGGAGCTAGTTGAAAACTAGCTACCGGGTCACTAGGTTGCATGAGGGCGGCCATGGACGCATTCAAATCCATCATCTGTTGGCTTGACGTTACCCTAAAGTCTTCCAACGACTGTTCTAGACTAGACATTGGTTGTGAAGGGGTTTCAGTAAAAGATTCAAAGTTGTTTGGATACTGAAAATTCCCAAATGGTGGTTCAGAAACAATGTCTAGGGAAGGTAAAAAAGTCGGGTAGGATATGTAGGAATTGAATGGCTGGACAGGAGCAGGATCAACATTTGGATAAGAAGGTGAATGGAATTGTTGATCCCAAGAATTTGAAGTGGTGAAAGGAGTGAAAGATCGGCTACGGGATTGTTCAATACGTTCAGCAATAGACAGTGGTCTTGTGGCTACAACTGGACTTTCAAAAGGGGTATCAACGCAAGAAGGGGTGAATGTTTGAAACGGTTGATACGAAGTGGATTGCGGGGTCCAGTTGTTCGTCCTAAACACGTCTATCCGATCTTTCAAAGAAATTTTGGGCATGGAGGGATCGTTCGAAGTTCGGCCAAAGCAAGAACCGTAAGAAGTAATGTCCGGTTGTGGGTACCAAAGTTCGGCAAGAGTTTTGCGAGGTGGAGTACCCATGATATGAAGAGAGAAAGAAAGATAGAGAAAAGGAGGGGAAAAATGTGATATATATATATATATTTTAAAATATTAACAAAAGAATGAAGTATACACAAAAAAGAATATGGACAAAAAACAATCACGACACAAAAATACCACACACCTAATCGTTCTAGGGTTCACCTAGGTCAACTAGACCAGCTCCAGAACTTAATTGTCGAAGTAAAACCGTGTCGAGAAACAGGCTCAAGATACACTGATCACGAGGCCAGGTAAGTGCAGAGATAAGGGGAGGTTGTCCAACGCTTTCGCGAAGTTCCCTAATTAAATAACCCTTTCTCTTTTGGCGGTTTCGCCGTTAACACTTTCCTAGACACCCCGTAAACAATATACCGTTAAGCGAGGTTCTAAACACAATTAACTTCTCCTAGTGAGCGCGAAGTCCTTAAGGCTTAAAGTCTAGTTTCTTTTAAATTTGTGCGGGTAAACGTTATGCGCAAGTTCGTGATTTGTGGGCCACGGAAAAGGTGATGAAATCCTTTACCGTATCTTGTAGGGTTCGCTTGCCCTTAAGTCCGTATTAATGTATGCAATGCACAATTCAATAAAAATTCTATAAAGAATCAAAAAATTTTTTTTTTTATTTTTTTATTTTAGCGCGGCACTGCAACAAATACGGGTTAGTCAATTTTGGCGTTTGCTAGCGAACTTGCAAAGAATCCTGCAAAGAATAGTATATTGGAAGCGTCGGATTTGAGAAGAAGGTGTTAGGAAAGTACGTACCGTTAAGTTTTTGGGTTAGGAAACCCCCGTTGAATCAAATCCGGTAAGCTTGAAAAGTTCGCTTGCGCGGGTCAAACTACCCGGATCTTTGGCACTGTACTTCGTAAATCACCCTTGCCTTGAATGCACACTTTGCTCCCCATAATCGCAGTTTGCAAACTTGCAAAAATCTGCACTCTTGCCCACAAAAATGATCAAAAATAACAAAAAGATTTTTTTTTTATAAATATATACAAAAAGAATATTAACCCGAATAACAAGAAAGAAAATACGCTACCGTCTCCCCGGCAACGGCGCCATTTGATTGAAAGAATTAAAGTTAACCGCAATCAAGACGGTGTCGCTATGCAGCTAGCCGGTTGAGCACGGGTCGGTCCACAGGGAGATGGTTGTATTTCCGTTCTTGTCTTAGACGAGTCAATAAAGAATTTGTATGTGTTTGTTCGAGACTATCCTATGTGTATTATTTGCAAGTATAAAGTTGTTAAGAAAAAGATACGAAATTGTAAGCTAAAGAAATCCGTACTCAAAACCTTTGAGCCGAGTCTTGACCAATTGAAGCTAGAGCAATCGGCAACAACGTGGATTAGGGGATTTAAGCGCGGTATTCGTTGAATACGTCTTATTTACCCTTGTCCTTCCGTTCTTGTTTCTTGCTTTCGCCTCCGGCCAAACCGAACGCAACCGGTCGCGGTTAGGAATCACCGTTACCTTATCAGGGTAGGGTGCCTAACGGAGCGCTTGCGTATGGTTTGGGCGGAGTTCAATGGAAAATAACGGGAAAAGGAAATGAGAAAAGAAAGTCTTAACTTACAATACCGTATTTGATAATTACAACATTCACAAAATGAACAACAAAGAGCAAAAGAAAAGAACAAAGAAAAGAAAAGATTACAAGTAATTAAGTGCATGAATATAAATTGCAAGAAAGTAAAGCAAGGTAATAAAAAGCAAGTAATAAATAAGCAATAAAAAGAACAAGAAACTAGAACTCAAGACAAGCATGGGATCAATAGCCAACCCTTAAACTTGCAAGCTCAATCAAGAAGTTGCAAGATCAAGAGAAGGGTAGAGAACGCATGTGAAACGGAGTGCTAATTCCATAAGAAAATACGACCCTTGAGATCAATAACAAACTCTTAACCTTTCAAGCTCAATGAAGAGGTTGAAAGATCAAGAGAAAGCAAGAATCTCAAGGGGAAGAAGAAACAAAAGAGAATGATACAAAAGCCCTCATATTCATTGATCTTCCACTCAAAAAGCTCTCACTACAATTTTCATGGAGAAAAGATGAAGAAGAAGAAAAAGACTAAATCCTAACAAAAAGAAGAACAAAAGAATGAACACAAAATTGGACCCTTGGCTTAGCTCAATTCTGGAGTATTTATAGGCAGAGGGTTGAAGACCTAGGGCAACCATCAGAACACACATGAAAAGACCATTCTACCCCCCAAAGCCCATCATCTGACAAGCCTACATGGCCGCGGATCCGCGGCCTAGACCCTCTATTGGCCGCGGATCCGCCGCACTATAGCGGGTTCAGGGCATGGGCTTTTCTGTACGGCCCTGGTCTGCTGTCCCCTGTTGTCTGGTACATATATTTTCTGATAATCTTTCCAGAATATCTTCAGAATTCTTAGTCCAAGATTGCTATCTTTTCTTCACTTTTGACTTCTATCTCTCTCGAGCTCCGCGCACCCATTGATTCTTGTGCTGCCACCCTCGTGCTCTGTGCTTGTCCCAGACACGAATGACCACTGTCATATGTCTTGTCTCAGGAACTGGTACCCGGCACTGGACGGATATGGATGACCGGAACCCGGTTTTTATCTGCTGTCAACAGATGTTCTGCTTTTGGCGTAACTGTGGAGATTTTGTCTTGATTTGCAATATTTGGACTGGAAACCTGTACTCTGTAAATATGCAACAAACATGGATTAAAAGCACCTACCTATAAACACACGAGCATAAGAATGGGCGGTATAAAATGCAGTATTCTGTTATGAACAAGGCCTGCATGCTATTCTGAAGTTGTTTGCTAAGCTAGCAAATGAGCAAAGATATAGCAGATCTCAATATCCTACACATTATATCAAAACCGTATTTTAAAACTTCAAGTTTTGCGACTTAAGGCGATTTAGCTAAATCTAGTGATACTACAAGATTTACTCAACACCTAGAACACTTAATCAAGTTATATAACCCATAAAGATCTCATCTTAGCCTAAACCTTACTTAAAACACAAATCTAGCTCTAAACTCACACTAATCACTAAGCAAAGCTAAATAACACACAAGTTTAGCAAGCAAAGAAGTTGAGTTCAGAGATTATACCCCTAGGGATCCCAAGTACAAGGAGAAGGAGAAGAAGAAGGGAAGGGGTTGCTGCTGCTGCTGGGGTGCTGCTGCTGCTTGCTACAGCTGCTGCTGTGTGCTGCTGCTGCTGCTATTTGTTGTTGCTGTTGCTGGCTACTGCTGCTATTGCTTCTGCTACTGCTTCAGCTTGTATTGTTGCTGCTGTTGCATCTTCTTCTGCTGCTACTTGTTGTTGTGTGAGTGAGTGAGTGAGTGAGTGAGAGAAGTGAGAAATGAGTTAACAAAAAGAAAAAGAATGAGAGCTTAGAAGAGTCAACCCCTCTCTCTCTCTCTCTTCATTAAATGTAGGCTTGGGCAAGGCCATCATGCCCATTCTCTCTCTCTCTCTCTCTTTCTCCCTCCAAGTCAACCAAATTCAAGTCATTTTCCATTTAAAAAAAAAAACAAATACACTTAAGGAAAATGGTTTAACCCACCATGGTTGCTAATCATGGTTTAAGCCCAATTTTAACCCTAGTTTACATGCACATGTTTGTGCAAGGCTAATTAAATTCTAATAAAATATTCATTAAATTTGATAAAATATTTGAAAATCAAATTGGTAAACTTTTAATTAAAACCCATATGTTAAAATATAATTAGCCTCTAATCACATCCTAAGGTGCTACACTCGATTATTTAGCACTTTCCCCGATCTCAACGTAGTAACGGTATTCACATTATGATTTTGTGAGTGGCCAGGATTCGGTAGGGGTTGAGACGGGAGTTTTCCTTTCTCTCTCGCACTCATTGCGGCGTTCAATTGTGTAATTTGGTTTTCTATTGATTTAATACTCTCATCGTGAGAGGCGGAGTCTTTCTTTATGGTATCAATTGAAGACTTCATATCATCCGACATTTGAATGGAATATTTCATAAACAAATCCAAAGTTTGTGCGAGTGAAGAGTTATCAGTACCGGCCAGTTGTGGTGCGGAAGTGTTGGCCGGATTTTGAAAATTTTGTGACTGAAAGGGGTGCTGACTTTGTGGTTGTGGTTGCTGTGGAGGAGGTCTTTGATAATTGCTTTGGAACTGGTTTTGATTTTGGGGTTGGTTTTGGATCCAAGCAAAAGTTAGGATGATTCCTCCATCCTTAATTATACGTGGAAGAATAAGGATCGTTTCTAGGTCGCTGCTGAAAAGCAGCATTAGATTGCTCGTGACCTTGAAACGATGCATTCATAGGACATTCTTCCGTCAAGTGTGAAGGATCTGAACAGCAACCACACACGGTTTTGGGAAGCGTAACCTGGTTTAGGGAGGCTAATGAAAATTTGTTCTCAATAGCGTCGAGTTTCTTCTGCATCGCTGCCATTTCGGCTTTTACTGTGATGGAAACATCGAGCTGATGAATACCTCCCCTAGATGAAGGTGGTCTTACGCTTTCCCACTGCAAAGTGTTTTCAGCGAGGTCTTCCAGATATTTCCAAGCTTCACCGTCATCTTTAGACATGAAATTACATTGACACATTGTTTCAAGCATCTTCTTTTTTGCTGGATTAATGGCCTTATATATAATTCGGCACAAATTCCATCTTTGTATTCCATGATGATGACATTGGACAAGCAGATCCTTGAAACGTTCAAAGCACTTCCAAAATGGTTCATTAGGAAGCTGGGTGAACCGGTTGATCTCGCTTCTAATATGGGCGGTCTTATGGTTTGGGTAAAACTTCTTAAGAAATGCAATTACGAATTCATCCCAGTTAGTGATAGAGTGTGCAGCAGTATTATAAAGCCATTTTTCTTCCAAGTCGCACAGAGTGAATGGGAGAAGACGCAAGCGCATAGCATCCACAGTCAGTTGTGAAGTACCCATCATTGCGCATACGTTTTCTAATTTAGTGATGAAAATGTACGCGTCTTCAGACTCAAGCCCGTGAAATTTGGGCAATAGATTGATGTAGTAGGGTTTAATTTCAAAATTATCCCCGTTAGCTGGTGGAATAGATAGACAAGTGGGAAGTGGACCACAGATAGGATAGCATCTCTCTTGGAGAGAGATGCGCGGTGGATTCTGCGCACCTACGGGCGGTGGCAGCGTGGTGTTATAATCTGATGGAGTACCGTCCATCTCGGTTGATGTGGTGTGTGGTGGGGGAAAAGAAGATGAAGAAGCACCAACTTCGGAGTCGATCACAGGAACGCGGACAAGACGGGCACTAGAATCCCGTGTCCAGCCAAGCATGCACTAAGCGGGTTTAGCGCAAGTGGCAGCGTGTGTGTGATTTAAAATTGGTCTGTTTTAAAAAAGTGGGACTTAAGACAAATCACACAAAAATTCACAAACAACTCTAGAACTAAGATTACCTAGGTCAAGTCTCTAGGCCGCTCATAGATTTCCAAAGGACAAGCCGCAGGATCAATCCTCTACCACCTCTTTATTACTCTTGTAGCCAGGTAAGTGCCAGGTAAGTGGGAGGTATCCACTACGTAAGTAGTGGGCTTAATTAAGTAACCACTTTCCTTAGACACACTTGCCTAGACACCACACAAGTAATGCGGATAAGCGATAGATTACCCACGACCTTCCTCTGTCCTTATTGAGCGCGACAGTCCTTAGAGTCTTATCTAGATATTTTTAAAATTAATGTAGGGTTGATGCAGATGCTCAGTTTGTGATTTGTGGGGCTTAGAAAGGGTGATAAAATCCCCACCTAATCTGGATTTGGTATTTGCCCCTTAAAGTCCGTATTAAAATATGCAAAATAAACCAATCGCAAAACTTTGCAAAAAGATTTTTGAGCGGCGATATTTTGTAAAGAATCCTGCAGAAAAGATATTTTATTGGATTTCAGAGGAGAGAGGAGTTGAGAATCTTACCAGAGAAGTTACGACCCCTAATCCCTCAAATCAGCCGCGCTTCCGCCGCCAATAAGCTCCTTCTGCCGCGATTCCGCCGCAAGAAAGATGGATCAGGTGTAGAATTTTGCTACGTGGCCTCCTGTACTCCTCTGGATCTCGATGAATGTCTCTGTCTTTCTGTTTCCTCAAGTCTGTGACTCCAGATCTCCTTGCAAAAATTCACACACTTCGTTAAATATACGATTTGCAGTTTTGTTTTAATTATGATATAGATCGAATAAGAATTCAACACAAATAGTAAGAATAAAAAAATTACGCACGTATACCCGGCAACGACGCCATTTGATTGATATAGATTTATATTTAGTAGTTAACCGCAATCAATAACGGTGTCGCGTGTAGCTAGACCGAGATGAGTACGGGTCGTCCTCTGGGAAACGTTGAATATTTTATTCTTACTTTAGGCGTGTTGAGAAAGAAAGGAGGAGGAATAAAGAATGGTGAAAAATTGGTTGTAGGATCTAGATCTACGTTAAACACGGATGCAAAATATAGATCTAGATTAACTACGGATGTAGGTTTAATATTAAAAGGGGCTTGTAGGGTTCATTGGGATTTAGTAGTCATGGATGATGAATTAAAGATTACTCTTTTTATCCTTTAATAGATTTAAAACTAGAACGACGGTGATGCATGTAGATTAGGGTTTCTGGAGGGAAAAGGGTTCCCACTCTTAACCCCTATCTCGACATGGAACTCCGTTCATATCTAGCCTTTACCAAAACAATAGTTAATCTAATCTCTAATCGCGGTCGAGACTAGCAATGAATTGGTAGCGCGCCCGATTAGGATGTTAACTATTTATTTGATAAAGTTTATAAACTTTATAGGACTTAAAAAGAGTTTAAGGATCTTCATCATCCACTAACCTACCCTAATCCTATGAACCCTAACAAGCGAAGAATTACTCGCGCATGTTGGGAGAAGAAGAGATAGAGAGAGAAAACATAATGAAAAACTATAAAGAAATAAAATAATAAAACAACTACCTTTATTAATCAACAAGATCAATTACACTTTGTTCCCTTAGAAAATGATTACAAAATACTAGTTTGCTTCTCGATCTCTTCTAAGGAGGTAGATGAATCGTTGATGATCAGCCTGGATGCGTAAGCCTGTCGTGGACTTCGTGATCTCTTCAACTTGATAATTTTTCCAAGAGGCTCTCGGTCTTTATTTATAGTCCCAGAGCCATAATCCTAGCTTCCTAATTTGGAAGCCAGTATTTAAGATCCAAAACAGAAAAATCCCAACTCCCTATTTGATCAATACGCGGTGGATCCGCGGCCAATAGGTGGGTTTGGCCGCGGATCCGCGACCAAGTAGGGGAATCTTGGGCTTATTCTTCTTGTGACTTCTTCTGGTGACACGTGGTGATCTTTTGAATCTCTGGAAACTGAAAATCTTTTCTACATCACTGCCGGAATTGATTTCTTTAGTTTACTTTCTTAATTAGGCAGGTTTGTTTTAACAACTTTGATTTCCTTGATTTCAGCCCTGCAAATTCTGCATAATAACTCAACAAATAATATTAGTAGAAATCTGACGATGCTTCGACTGTGTCCGAAGGCAAAACTTTGTTTTATTGAGATATTTAACTTAACCATTAAGAATAGGTTAAAGGCTTTTAATAAGGTAAGCATATTTAAATGTGCCAAATATCACATGAATATTATATGCTTACTTTTTCCTACCAAATGTTAATTATAATATATAAACACATGAAAATAGTATTTTTACAGATAAACCATCACATGTATCATATATTATAATAAACACCTTTTATTATAAAAAAAATAGTAGGAAAAATATCATATTAAATGTGCAGTTTTATCAACTGAACAGAACATCACTTCCTATCAAGAGTATATCATCCACATCAATATGAGGAACCAGACAGTACTTGTTCATATCAGATTTTTGCATTTTCATACCGTCCAATTTTTGTCACATTGCATATCGGTAGATACTCTTGAGTCGTGTTTGCTAGTCAATTGCAGGATACAGGTTCTCGGTTCTAAAACGGTGAAATTCATGGAAAATACGACAAAATCCGGGTTCCTGCCAACCACAGATAAAACACGGTCTCCGCTCTTCATCCGTATGTTGCCAGATACCAGTTTAGGAAGACAAAATGTCAAATCAATATCATTCTCATGCACAAGGCTCAATGGTAGCACAAAATCCAAGAGATCTACGCGGAGCTCGAGGCAATCATGACAAAATCTTGACAAAAAGTCCACCTTTCCCTCAACAGAAATTCTGGAAAAATCGTGGAGCTAAATTGAGAAAATACATGTACCAGAATAATGTACACATCAAACCAGGGAACCACAGCAAATTGGGGGGCCCAACTCAACCAAATGGCCGCGGATCCGCGGCCAAAGGGGGGTCTAGGCCGCGGATCCGCGACCGTACTGGCGCCGCATCCGCAGAGATTTTGGGGGTATTTTTGTCTTTTCGTTTTTGTTCTGGTGGTTGCCCTAGGTTTCCATTCTCCAGCCTATAAATAGCCCAGAACTTTGTGAAGGAAAGGGTCCATTCTTGTATTTTCATTTTGCCTAGTTTTAGTGTGTTTCTTCTTCCTCTTCTCACCTCTTCTCCATTAAACTTGTAGTGAGCTCATGAGTGAAGAGTGATGAATAAAGAAGAACCATTTATTATCATGCTTGTCTCTTTATTTTGTTAATTGTTGCAATTTTAATTCGTTAAGTAGTTGTTGTTATTTTTCTTGTTGTTTCTTTCTTCTCTCTTTTTCTTTATCATTCATACGACGATGATACTTACGCTCGATCCTCGCCAAGGTGAGGTCGCAAATAGTTAGTCGTATTCTTCTAATCTCCTTCTTTCTAGCTTCCTCTTTTGTTTTGTTTTGTTTTTCCTTATCATGAAGTGTGAGTAGTTTTATACTTGTAGGGTAGGATAAGGGAAGTTTGAGAGAAGGAAATCTCTCTCACTCTTTCCTTGCCCAACAACTTAAATCGACTTCCGTTAATTGAACCATAATCCGCTCCTTACGGCACCCTATCCTACATGATAGCGGTGATTCCGTAGTGAGACCGGTTATGGTTGAATTAACCGGAGGTTATGGATAAGAGCTAAGAACGGACGGATAAGCACCAAAATGAAGGACTATGCGTTGGAAAGCCTAGCTTATACTCGCAAGTTCCTTCCTAGTCGTGCTAATCCCCGTTGTTTCCGATTACCGTAACACCGATATTAAGGGGGCAACGAAAGATGTGGAGACTCCTAACTCAAACTAACCTAATCCTAACCCTAACAAGCTCTCTTTAAATATCAACTCAACACTTAGATAATCCAACAAAATCTGAAAACAGGACTTAACTCGTTAAAACACTTTGAAAAAGACTCCCATCTCCCTGCGGACGACCCGTACTCAACCGGCTAGCTACAAGCGAAATCGTCTTGATTGCGGTATTTAAAACTAAACTTGAACACGCACGTACTCTAACAATCAAATGGCGCCGTTGCCGGGGAGACGGTAGTTTATTTCCTTGTGTAATTTCGGGTTAATTTGTAAGTATAAATATAACCAAAAAACCAAAAAAAATACATACTTTGTAAAAAACCATCTTGTTGTTTTTGATTAGCTTTTGTGCAAGTGTGTAGGAAAATACAAAGTTCGAGTTCAGTGGCCAAGACGTTGAAAATACGGAGTTCAAGTACAGTGCCAAAGACGTGGGAAGATAGACCCACATTTCGCGGCTACACCGCGACGGACAAAACGAAGTTAACGGTCTACTGTCAAGATCTGGAGCAGGTACAGTGAGCAAGTAAAAATTCAGAAGATCCAGACAAGCAGAGGACACCAAACAGAACACTCTCAAAAATTTCAGAAGCCCAATCTCTCCTTACTGCCGCGGATCCGCGGCAATAGAGGGCTTAGGCCGCAGATCCGCGGCCACTTGGTGCCCTTGGGCTGCCAAATTCTCTCTGTAAGTCCCTCTGCCTCTCCCCTCTCCTCTGAACTCCACTGAATTGTGTTTTCTGCAGCCTTCTTTGCGCAAACTCTTCTCCCCCTTCCAATAAACTGTTCTTGTGCAGGATTCTTTGCGCCGCAAAAATAAAAATTGTTTGCAGTTGATTTGTTACTGCTTTGCATTTCTTTAATACGGACTTAAGGGGCTTGAAACCAATCCAGATTGGGTGGGGATTTCATCACCCTTCCCAGGACCCCAAAAATCACTAAAGCATATGCATTGTCCATTGTAAATTAAAAAATACTAGACTTCAGCCCTAAGGACTTCGCGCTCATTAGGAGAAGATAAACCGTGTTTAGAACCTCGCTTAACCGTATATTGTTTACGGGGTGTCTAGGAAAGTGTTAAAGGTGCAACCGCAGAAAGAGAAAGGGTTATTTAATTAAGGAACTTCGCGAAAGCGTTGGACAACCTCCCCTTATCTCTGCACTTACCTGGTCTCGTGATCAGTGTATTTTTAAGCCTGTTTCTCGACACTGTTTAACTTCGACAATCAAGTTCAGGAGCAGGTCTAGTAGACCTAGGTTACCCTAGATCTAGGTGTGATTGTGCATATCTTGTTTGTGATTGCTTAAGCCGTATTTCCATAAATCTCTTTCTAAAAACACAAAAAAAAGAAAAAAATCAAAAACTTTCATAAAAACTTGCCCTTTTGTCGCCAAATCCATTTTCACCCACCACCCATCGCCTTTCTCCATTGACGTTTTCTTACCCTCACCTTCTTCGCTTTGACTATACTAAACTCGTTTAGTGTATGTCCGCTTGGACTCGGGACACTAGCGCCCGTCTAGTCCGCGTTACGTTAGTCGCGACCGACTACGCGATCGACTCCGAAGTCGATACTCCGTCCACTCCTCTTTCACCCCTTCCTTTGCCGGCCAACTCCGACGTTGACCGGAATTCTGTTCATACATCTTCACCTTCACCTTCACCAACCTCTTCTTCCGCGATGTCGGGATTTAATCCGAACATCTCTTTGACCACCGCTGGATTGGCTCCACCTCCTACGGAGACCAATCTTCCACCACCTCCGCCTGTTGTAGCGCCGCGGCGAATCGCGCTCTAGGATCGTTTCTATCCCACTCGTTCTGCACTTCCCACCTGCCTTTCTCTTCCTCCGGCCAATGGGGACAACTTTAAAATTAAACCCCATTTCATCAACATGCTTCCACGTTTTCATGGGCTTGAATCTGAAGATGCCTATATCTTCATCAACAAATTTCAAAACGTCTGTGCCATGATGAAAACCACCCAGCTGTCGGACGATGCTATACGTCTACGGGTCATTCCGTTCACTTTATGCGATCTCGCTGAAAAATGGCTGTATAGCACCGCTTCCCACTCAATCACCAGCTGGGACGAGTTTGTTAAAGCGTTTCTGAAAAAATTCTATCCAAATCATAAGACCGCAAGAATTCGAAATGAAATCAACCAATTCTCCCAGCTTCCCTCTGAATCCTTCTGGAAGTGCTTTGACCGGTACAAAGACCTTCTTGTTCAGTGTCGTCACCACGGTATAGAGAAATGGCAGCTCTGCCAAACCTTATACGAGGGACTGAACCCATCAACGAAGCAGTTGCTGGAAACCATCTGTCAGGGCCACTTCCTATCGAAATCTGACGAGGAAGCGTGGCAGTTCTTTGACGATCTTGCGGAGCAAACGCTACAGTGGGAGAGCACCAGACCGACTTCTTCTTCTTCTACCTCCACTTCTACCGGTCAGTCTAGGGTAGGAATCCACCAACTTGACGTCTCTATTGCGATGAAAGCTGATATGGCTGCGATAACACGAAAGCTTGAAGCAATAGAGAGCAAATTTTCTGCTCCTGCTCCTGCCCCTGTTCTCCCCCTTCGTACCATCTGCGCTTGTTGTTCCGATCCTTCCCACTTGACCGAAGAGTGTCCTTACAATCCACCCTCGCAAGGACAGGATCAGGTTAATGCTTCCTACCAGCAAAGACCGAGGAATGATCCATACTCTTCCACCTACAATCCCGGTTGGAGGAACCACCCCAATTTCGCCTGGAATCAGAATCAGAATCAATTCCAGGGCAACAATTTCCAAAGGGCCCCTCCGCCGCAACAACAAGCGCAACAACAAACTCAGTATCAGCAGCCCTTCCAACCCCAACCTTTCCAAAACCAGACGAACAACTTTGCACCCAACAACTCTTTTCCACCAAACAACTTTGTTCCGTCGAACAACGATAAGGTTTCCTCGCTCGAGCGAAGTCTGGAGGCGTTTGTTAAACAATCGACTCAATCCACCGCCAACATCCAGTCTTCCATTCAATCTTTAGTGCAACACACTGCCGCACACGGGCAAAGCATCAAAACCATCGAGGCCCAGATTGCACAGCTGAACGCGGCCTTAAGCGAGCGAGAGAAGGGGAAGCTCCCGTCCCAGCCACTTCCAAATCCCGGTCACCCACATAATGCACACTCTTGAACAACAAAACCATAATGTGAGTGCCGTGACCACACTGAGATCGGGAAGGATGCTGCAAAACAACACCGGCACACGAATCAACAATGACACCCCGGCCGCCGCTTCTTCTTCTTCTTCTTCTTCTTCATCTTCTGAGCCTATTCTCCGTTCTTCACAAGGCTCCCCTTCCTCTTCTTCTGCTCTAAACGGATCCACTTCTCACTCCACGGAAACACCTATTCTGGGATCCGTTCCAACTCCAAAATCTCCTCCTCCAGCATTAGACTCAACCAATTTTCAAAATGTTCCATTTCCAAACCGGTTGAGGTCTAACAAACAAAATCCTCAAATGGAGAAGATTCTGGAGTTATTCAAGCAGGTTAACATTAACATTCCTCTTTTAGATGCTGTCCAACAAGTCCCGTCCTACGCGAAAATCTTAAAGGACTTGTGCACGAAAAAGAGGAAGTCTCAGGTACCCAAGAAAGTTTTCTTGGCTAGTGCTGTGAGTGATGCCCTTACCCAATCTTTACCACAAAAACGGAAGGACCCTGGCTGTCCTACGATTTCAATTACTATTGGGGATAAGAACATCAACCGCGCACTATTAGATCTTGGTGCCAGTGTTAACCTGCTTCCGTATTCAGTATATGAGCAATTAGGCGTCGGAGAGTTGAAACCCACGCACTGCACTCTCCAAATGGCCGACCGATCGATCACCCATCCTAGGGGTGAGCTAGAGGATGTGTTGATAAGAGTCGGGGACTTCATATTCCCCGTTGACTTCATTGTATTAGATACACAGCCTGTAGCTAACCCCCGGAATCAGATTCCGGTGATACTCGGTCGACCATTTCTCGCAACCTCAAATGCTGTGATCAATTGTCGCAATGGTTCGATGAACCTCTCTTTTGGAAATATGACGATTGAACTCAACATTTTTAGGTTGGGGAATCAGCCCGCCGAACCTAATGCTCATATACTGGACGTCTGCTCGATCCAGGAGATCACCCCGGAAGAGTGTGAATTCGAGGAGTTTCTGTTTGAACACGACAATCTTGACGCCACTAGTGCGTTTCTCTTCGAACCTGCTGCTGTTTCTGTGCCTGACAACGACTACGAGTGTTTCACGTTTTCGAACGATCCTAGCTGCGCACAACCCGAGTTTGAATCCTTCGACTTTCCGGATGAGTTACCTGAACCGTCCAACTCGGTTGCCTACACTCGCTTTGAACCTTTGCTGGAGTCCTTTGAGTTCGAAACCTTTGCACCAATCTTGCCTTCTATCATTTCACCTCCAACGCTCAAACTCAAGCCTTTGCCGTCTCACCTTAAGTACGCTTACTTAGGTGAGAACGAGACCCTCCCTGTCATCATCTCGGCTTCTCTAGCTCCCGAGCAAGAGAAAGCCCTTCTCGCGGTCTTGCACAGCAACAGGCAAGTTTTTGGCTGGTCCATGGCGGACATCAAGGGGATTAGTCCCCTGATCGTTGAGCATCACATTCATCTGATGGATGATGCCAAACCAGCCCGGGATCCACAAAGACGTCTTAATCCAGTCATGAAGGAGGTTGTGAAGAAGGAGATCGTCAAATGTCTAGATAGTGGTATCATTTACCCTATCTCTGATAGCCAGTGGGTTAGCCCCATTCACGTTGTCCCTAAGAAGTCGGGCATCACGGTCATCACTAACGAGGCGATCGAGTTAATCCCTACTCGCACCCAAACTGGGTGGTGAGTTTGCATTGATTACAGAAAACTCAACGCCGCAACGCGGAAAGACCACTTTCCGCTACCTTTCATTGACCAGATGCTGGAACGATTGGCCGGACATGAGTACTATTGTTTTCTTGATGGCTACTCTGGCTATAATCAAATTCCCATCGCCGAAAAAGACCAGGACAAGACCACTTTCACTTGTCCTTTCGGCACGTTTGCATATCGACGCATGCCCTTTGGGTTATGCAATGCGCCCGCTACCTTCCAGCGGTGTATGATGGGAATTTTCTCGGACATGGTGGAAAAATTTCTGGAGATTTTCATGTATGACTTCTCCATCTTCGGCGACTCCTTCGACGAGTGTTTGCTGCATCTTGACGCTGTCCTTACCCGATGTAAGGACAAGAATCTCACTTTGAACTGGGAGAAATGCCACTTCATGGTACGCGAAGGTATTGTCTTAGGACATATCATCTCGCAAAATGGCATAGAGGTTGACAAAGCAAAGATTGAGGTCATTTCCAATCTGCCTCCTCCCCGATGCGTCAGAGATATCCGAGCTTTCCTTGGCCATGCCGGTTTCTATAGACGGTTCATCAAGGACTTTAGCAAGATTGCTAGGCCCTTGACTCTTTTGCTGGCCAAGGATACACCTTTCGACTTCAACTCGAGCTGTGTGACTGCATTCGAGTCACTGAAACGCTCACTCACTTCTACTCCCGTTCTTTTTTCACCTGACTGGACGCACCCATTCGAGATTATGTGCGATGCATCCGACTTTGCCATCGGTGCTGTCCTTGGACAGCACATCAACAAGATGCCGCACGTAATCTATTACGCAAGCCGAACCCTGAACGACGCCCAACTTAACTATACAACAACTGAGAAGGAATTCTTAGCTGTTGTATTTGCTTTAGAAAAGTTCAGGACCTACCTCATCGGCTCTCCAGTCATTGTCTACACAGACCATTCAGCTCTGCGCCATCTTTTTGCGAAGAAAGATGCCAAATCTCGGTTAATACGTTGGATCCTCTTGCTTCAAGAGTTTGACCTTGTCATTAAAGACAAACGAGGATGTGAAAACGTAGTTGCCGACCATCTCTCACGACTTCCTTCTTCGCCTTCGCTTCCAATTCCGATCAACGGCGTTTTCCCGGATGAACAGCTCTTGACAGTATCGTGCGAACCCTGGTTCGCAGATATTGTGAACTATTTGGCCACGGGATTACTACCGACCGAATGGTCAGGTCAGGACAGACTTCGCTTCTTATCCCAAGTAAAACACTTTTACTGGGACGAACCCTACTTGTTCAAGTACTGTCCCGACCAGATTATTCGTCGGTGTGTCCCTGATGAGGAATTCAAGAGTGTGCTGTCATTTTGCCACGATCAAGCATGTGGCGGGCATTTTGGGCCCAGAAAGACAGCTGAGAAGATCTTGCAATGTGGTTTCTACTGGCCACAACTTTTCAAAGACGCTCACGACTATTGCAAGACTTGCTCCCGGTGCCAACACATGGGCCGGATATCCCGGAGGAACGAGATGCCGCTCCAACCGATCTTGGTTGTGGAGATTTTCGATGTTTGGGGGATAGATTTCATGGGGCCGTTTCCCAGCTCTTTCGGGAACTTGTACATCCTTCTAGCGGTTGATTACGTCTCTAAATGGGTCGAAGCTGTGCCCAGCCGGACTAACGACAACAAGGTTGTCGTTAGGTTCCTTAAAGAAAACATTTTCTCACGGTTTGGGCACCCCCGAGCGATCATTAGCGACAATGGAAGTCATTTCTGCAATAAAACTTTCGAAGCCTTGATGAGGAAATACTCCATAAATCATAAGCTCTCTACGCCCTACCACCCCCAAACCTGCAGGCAGGCCGAAGTTTCAAATCGGCAAATCAAGCAGATACTGGAGAAGAAGGTTTCCAAGAACCGTAAGGATTGGTCTCTGAAACTCACTGATGCCCTTTGGGCATTTAGAACCGCTTATAAGACCGACCTTGGCATGTCTCCCTATCGGCTTGTGTACGGAAAAGCCTGCCACCTTCCTGTCGAAATAGAGCATCGCGCATTTTGGGCGATAAAGGAGCTGAATCTGTCTCTTGAAGATGCGGGCAGCCATCGGAAGCTGCAGTTGAACGAACTATGCGAGCTTAGGGATGAGGCTTACGATAACGCGGTTGTCGTTAAGAATCGAACGAAGGTGTTTCACGATAAACACCTTTTGCGCCAAACCTTCGTACCTGGTCAGCAGGTACTGCTTTACGACACCCGACTTCACTTCCATCCAGGAAAGCTCAGATCTCGCTGGAAAGGGCCGTATTTTGTGCGGAATGTGTATCTGCAGGGCGCTGTGGATTTGGAAAATCCAAAGGACGGTTCACTTTTCAAAGTAAACGGACACCGATGCAAACCGTACCTTAGCGCCGAACCAACAGAGGAGCTCCTGTTCTTACAGGAGCCGGTTTATCCTGCATGATCTTCCTCTGCCTACCTCCAAACTTTGGTTATCCAGCCAAGAACAGCGGACACTGTTCCAAATAAGTTTGGGGGTATGTATAAACCATTTTGTATATATTTGTGTATATTCTTTTTCTTTTCTTTAAAAACAAAAACAAATAAAAATTTGTGTATCGCTAACCGACAATTTTGACCCTTCAAATGATCTCTTCATGCAACAACAGTGAGGACACTGTCCAGTTTAAGTTTGGGGGTACGCTCGGTACGCATTTCTTACCTTCGCATTCATATGTATATTTTGCATCTGCATATTAATATCCATAAAATCCATAAAAATTTGAAAATTTTCTAAAAAATATAAAAACTTTTTTGTCAAGTTAGCTTGTGGAAGAACTCTGATTCAACATTCGACGGTTTTTGTTTGAAAAAATAGGAATAACTAAATCTTATGTTTGGATTTTGAAAACCTGAAAGATAACTCTCCTTTGAAGTTAACTATAGCTGATATACGTCTTTACATCACACTACACGTGTCGTAAGATTTTGGGAATTAGATGACAAGTCTTTCATGTTTAAACTTTTAAACAGATAAATGATTTTCTGAGGATCAAATAGGTTTGTTCTGAAATAAGTAATGTCAAGAATAGTTTATGAAGTAAAGCGAATATGAAGGAATGTTATTGATGCCGTAATTGGAGCTAAGTCTGAAAAATAACCCATCTGAAACTTGATTGGAATGATTACACACCAAACCCACTAAACACGTCTTTTATCCAAAAAATAATTGAACTGCCGGTTATATCTCCGTTCGTATTAAATCATCTGATTTTCACGCCAAACTGTCTTTTGTTTTTGGACCTAGGTAACTTGAGTAATTAAGTCCGCTGGGGTGTTTCAACACCTAATGCCCTAAAATCAACTGGTTTGGGTGCATTGGCCCAAAGCTCGCTAAGAAGCCTAGAAAGTCCAGTTTAAAACAAAGTCAACCAAGTGTTCTCTCCGAGTTAAAATTCCTAACGGTTCTTTGTGTGAGAATGATCTTGATAAAAGACAGGCTTTTATAAAAATTTTAACGGAGATATGAAGGTTTTATTCTATGATAAAGACTATTGCACGTTCACAGAGGTGTGTATGAAATGAAAACAAGAAAAAGGTGGAGTGAAAAATACGACTTAGTTTCCTGTTAGGGAAGATAGAAATTCTGAAGTTGAAACCTTACTGAAAAACGAAACTTGAAAAATGATTAACTCTTTATAAAACTTATGTGATCCTTTTAAAATTGTTATCTGGGCTTTATTGTGCGACATGATGACTTTATTCGACCTTTCGGGAACTTAACGACACTATTTGCACTGCACGTAAAGACATATAAAATCTGTAGTTAAATAAGAAGTGAGGTGTGAAAAAAAAGGTTCGATGGTCTAGACTTAGGATTATCGAATTGTTATTTTCTAAAACAAAACTTTAGGGTTTGAAGCTTAGTTATTTTACAAAACCAACTTGATCGGATTTTGTGGGTAGTATCCGCTGAAAACCCTCAGGAGACAACACTCCTCCTACTAGGGACACCTAGAGGTTTAACAGCTTGTTGCACATGCTCAGAGCAATCGCGTTCCCTGCGAAAGTGAGGATAGGAAATTTTTTGTGAATAAATTGGCTTTGCTCGGGACGAGCAAATGATAAGTTTGGGGGTGTTTGTTCATATCAGATTTTTGCATTTTCATACCGCCCAATTTTTGTCACATTGCATATCGGTAGATACTCTTGAGCCGTGTTTGCTAGTCAATTGCAGGATACAGGTTCTCGGTTCTAAAACGGTGAAATTCATGGAAAACACGACAAAATCCGGGTTCCTGCCAACCACAGATAAAACACGGTCTCCGCTCTTCATCCGTATGTTGTCAGATACCAGTTTAGGAAGACAAAATGTCAAATCAATGTCATTCTCATGCACAAGGCTCAATGGTAGCACAAAATCCAAGAGATCTACGCGGAGCTCGAGGCAATCATGACAAAATCTTGACAAAAAGTCCACCTTTCCCTCAACAGAAATTCTGGAAAAATCGTGGAGCTAAATTGAGAAAATACATGTACCAGAATAATGTACACATCAAACCAGGGAACCACAGCAAATTGGGGGGCCCAACTCAACCAAATGGCCGCGGATCCGCGGCCAAAGGGGGGTCTAGGCCGCGGATCCGCGGCCGTACTGGCGCCGCATCCGCAGAGATTTTGGGGGTATTTTTGTCTTTTCGTTTTTGTTCTGGTGGTTGCCCTAGGTTTCCATTCTCCAGCCTATAAATAGCCCAGAACTTTGTGAAGGAAAGGGTCCATTCTTGTATTTTCATTTTGCCTAGTTTTAGTGTGTTTCTTCTTCCTCTTCTCACCTCTTCTCCATTAAACTTGTAGTGAGCTCATGAGTGAAGAGTGATGAATAAAGAAGAACCATTTATTATCATGCTTGTCTCTTTATTTTGTTAATTGTTGCAATTTTAATTCGTTAAGTAGTTGTTGTTATTTTTCTTGTTGTTTCTTTCTTCTCTCTTTTTCTTTATCATTCATACGACGATGATACTTACGCTCGATCCTCGCCAAGGTGAGGTCGCAAATAGTTAGTCGTATTCTTCTAATCTCCTTCTTTCTAGCTTCCTCTTTTGTTTTGTTTTGTTTTTCCTTATCATGAAGTGTGAGTAGTTTTATACTTGTAGGGTAGGATAAGGGAAGTTTGAGAGAAGGAAATCTCTCTCACTCTTTCCTTGCCCAACAACTTAAATCGACTCCCGTTAATTGAACCACAATCCGCTCCTTACGGCACCCTATCCTACATGATAGCGGTGATTCCGTAGTGAGACCGGTTGTGGTTGAATTAACCAGAGGTTATGGATAAGTGCCAAGAACGGACGGACAAGCACCAAAAGGAAGGACTATGCGTTGGAAAGCCTAGCTTATACTCGCAAGTTCCTTCCTAGTCATGCTAATCCCCGTTGTTGCCGATTACCGTAACACCGATATTAAGGGGGCAACGAAAGATGTGGAGACTCCTAACTCAAACTAACCTAATCCTAACCCTAACAAGCTCTCTTTAAATATCAACTCAACACTTAGATAATCCAACAAAATCTGAAAACAGGACTTAACTCGTTAAAACACTTTGAAAAAGAATCCCATCTCCCTGCGGACGACCCGTACTCAACCGGCTAGCTACAAGCGAAACCGTCTTGATTGCGGTATTTAAAACTAAACTTGAACACGCACGTACTCTAACAATCAGTACTCCCTACAGCCTTCTTACAAATATCAGGATCATCTCTTATTTGGATGAAGTCAAACACTTTGACAGCAACATCAAAACAAATGATCCATCTCCTCTATGCCTGCTTTGGTCTACAAATAGATTTAAGCAACTTGCACACTATCCGCTGCTCCCACCGACTAAGACAACCCTCCGGTAGAGTCATATACACGTACACTTCTAAATCCAATTTAGAAAGATATTATAGTCATCCTCATACCAGATATTATTGTCATGAAAGACAACAGTGGCAAATTTTATCCGTATGGAATTCAGCACAGACAATGAAGTAACAATATCATCACAATCCGCATCGGGTATTTGATGAATACCTATTCACTACAAGTCGAGCCTTATTAGGTTAATACCTTTCCATTTGCACTGATCTTGAAAGATCTTCTTGCTCCTTATGGGTTTTACCCCTTTCAGGAGCACACAACAAAGTCTATAATTTGTTATAGTGCATGGAGTTCAACTTGGATAACTTAGCATCCAGCCATTAGTCGGAAGTCATCACTTCGTATGGCCTGCTGATAACTAGTAGGGCCATCATCATATGACGCAAGACTTCTAGTCACCGTCTATGAGAAAACCGAAGTACCTCTCGGATGGCTGAGGTCACCTACTAAATCTGCAGAGTAGCTATAATCTGTCAGAGTCAATTTGATCATCAAGTTCTACTAAACTTTCAGTAACTATTTGCGGTTCTGGAATCACTACCAGTTCTACCATACTCATACTAATTTCTTTTGTAAGAAATTCCTTTACTGAGGTGATGACGAGTCAAGAACAAAATACTTTTGATCTTATAGATGGTAGAAGTTATCCCTTGCGAATGCTTGGGATAACCCAAAAACTTCTATTACCGAAACGTATCTTGAGTTTGTCCGAACTATGTTATTAAGTACAAAAAGGATAACCCAGCATCTTAACAACCTTAAGATGAACCCCATTCTATATCTCATATAGAAATTGAGGCACTTATTTAGGTAGAATCAATACCAATTGATATGCATCTATTTCTAGTGCATCCCCAGAATTGAAAAAAGCGATTCAGCATTACTCATCATGGAGTGCACTCTCGGATGAGCAATCTGAGAGAATCAAATTCTCAATACGGATACATGGTACCAACTCCATGTCCTTATGAATATCGGACAACATACATCAATATGTATAAGCCCCTAGAGGCTACTAACTCAACTTCCGTGTGCTGTTAATTGAAAAATATTCTTTTGGTTAAAAGAAACCAAAAGTTTGTCATTCAGGAAAAACCTGATGATTTTCCTCAATAGCAACAATTGCAACGAAAAATGACATTGAGGATAAAATCATCCATTCTCAATTCTGTGCTCCTTCTCGGCATCTGTAACGCCCTACAGATGCAGGATTCTAATCCGGTATCTATATACCCAAGAGTTAGAGTTTATTGAGAACGGTTTTCAAAACATAGGCACACAAGATATCCGAAACATTAAAATGTTTCAGTGGGGTTAGTCGGGTATTCATAGTATTGCCTTTTTTATTACCCAGGCTCATGACAGTAGTTGAAATTTCCTTTTCTCACTTCAACCCCTATTGATGTCTCTCCATTTTACCATCTTGTATACCGAATTTATGCAAGTTGGTTTCCTTCTTTTCATTCCTTTAGCTCCAACTTCAGGATTGGAAGAAGACTATCTAATAAACATAACCGATATACTCTCCTTACATATAGGAGCTCACAAACTTGAAATAAGGTAGAAAGGAGAGACAAATGAATGATTCATCTACTCCAGAACCTATGGCCATTCTCAAATTAAAACAATTTCATCAAGTTCGTATCTAACCATATGATGGCCTTCTAAGCAATATGGATCTCTGTACAATATATAGAGGGTTCTGGAACTAGAAAAATAGGAAGTAGGATAGGTAAGGATTTATGCGACTATGTCGTGGATTAGGGAAATGCAGACATTCCAAATCTATATGTATGTAAAAAGGTCGGTCAACGAGATTAATGAGTCTTAGTTTAAGGTCAGTCTAGGGATGCTGCCAGAGAGAGAAAAGAAACACTTAGTGTGCACTTTAACCTATATTAGATTGGTATATTTATTTAATCAGGATGGCTCCCACTGTTCCGTCGAATCCTCCTTCAAATCTTAAAAGGAGAACAGGTCGGGGTCATATGAAAATATCCCGGCAGTAAAAATTACTCACAGTAGGAATCAGGATTCAAACTATCATGGCATGGTAACCTTGACGAATGTTAACAAGTTACCCCACTCCATAGAAGGTATGCAATCTCATTGCAAGTTTCAACACTTGAAACTCCTGATATTGGATTTTACCCCTAACAACCTATGACCTTGACGGATGCCAACAAATCATAAACCGCTAGTCAAGTTCTTCCCGTCATTTCATGATTAACTTGAACCCACCCGCACTAGCCCTTAATGGAAGCCAACAAAGATGTGCGACTGTCCCGGCTAATCGTATTAAATTCTAGAAGGAAGACATCGCTTAGCTACCGTACACTACACCTTTACGGAATCCAACAACCGCAGTACGAATACTAAGTACTCTACTTCCTGAAATAACAGAAGGCGACGACTGGTTTTGAAGAAAACCTTCAACATAATGAACTTGATATCATCATAGGAACCGAGTGGTTATGAAAGTTTATAGTTGCTTAGACCTTTTCTCAAGAGTGAACTCCCCGTGAAGGGTTCTAGACTCTTTCCTCATCGAATGAGGTGCAAGATATTCCTAACCGAATACTACGATGCAAAGTAAAAGAATACGGCTATAAAAACAATTTTAGTGACACGAACTTTTTCTCAAGAGAAAACTCCCCGTGACGGGATCAAGGCTCTTTCCTCATCGAATGAGGTGCAGGACATTCCTAACTGAATGCCACGATGCAAAGTAAAAGAATCAGCTAAAATTTCCCTTTTATAAAAATTGGTTCCTGCAACGTATATGTTTATTTTACCTTGCATTAATCATATTAACGCAATCCCATCATTTAGATAATCACATTATCTAGCATTTTCCTTCTCACACAATCACAAAAAATGTATGAAAAAAATAGAATGCACATATACGACATCCGCATTCGCCGTGGGGCCCCGGGTCTTCACCGTAAGGTTACTTAACTTACGGCAGGACGGAGGCAGGGCTAATGCGGATGCAAAACGTATACACACACACACTGTTAGTTATATGTATGCCCTAGAGGCCATTACTGTACATATGATGTATATTGTAATGGATGCTTGGACATATATAGGGAGGACTTTCTTGCTCGACATGATAGTACGCTATCTGGTTGTACTTTATCTTAACATGTACTCTGATTGTCTCTATGTTACATGTTGATAAAGCCCTTAGGATATGTACTCGACTACTGGGACTGTGATGAGATCATACTAGTGGGGCCACGGTAGTCGACGAGTACATCCTATAACTGTTCCTAGTCGAGGGTGTATCGAGATAGGGCATCGATACACCAGAGTAGACTAGCGTATATGCATCTTGACCCATATGATGGGCAATGGATGATCCCATATCCATCGATGTTTGACATCAAGGATGGTGTATGGGTGCTCAGTAGAGACTGGGTATACTGGACGGACTCGCCAAGAACTCCCAGATGGTATTATACCTCACGTCAGATGGCAGTTCTCCGGTGACACTGGTACAGAGTAGTCTGTTGACCCGAGATCGTCATAGAGTCTTGTGTGATTCCCACTGTGCTTTGATTTCCATCATACCACGTCCAAGAGGGAGTGCAAAAAGGCGGCTTTTGGGTACAGTCCCGAATCATATGGAGGCAATGAGCGATAGGAGGGGATTCGTCTCTCCCGGTATAGGGAGTTGATGTTGCGCTGTGTTCGATTGGCTATAACTGAAAATCCCTGTCCAGGGTTGCTGAGATTTACTGGTAAGTGTTATCAGTAGTTTCTCGAACTGTTATAGACCTCATATCGACACGACTTATCAAGCTACTGGGGTCTGACGTTTACCACCCCTAGGCGAGATATGCGACATATCAGACGACGAGACCGGACTGTATGGGAGTGTTACTGATTGGATTCACAGGAGAATGTATAGGCTTGCTTGTTGATCTTCTGAGCGCTCAATACCTGGGTGGCTGTTACGTTTAGCTGACCGCTTGCAGCTTGTGGGTGTATGATATGATCATCACCTACTACCGGCGTATTGCCGATTCTTTAGAGTCCTACACAGAGGTTTCTTGGTTCAGGAAAAATGGAGTAGGAGCACGTATGTGATATGTGCGGGACCGAGGATAATGCGATATGAGATACCGTATTCTATTCTCGCGATATATGATATCAGCCGGGTCATCGGATCAAGTGTTGATTCGATGAATCGGTAAATGAGATATTAGTCGGTTATATGCGATATAGCCGGATTGTCGGATCAAGTGTTGATTCGATAATTTAATGTATAATAATATATATGATATATTAAATTACATTAAATAATATTAGCTCACTAAAAGATTCTTTTTCTTACTCGGGTAATATATTGATATATATGTGATATATGTTAATTGTATTATTTTATTTTGTTACAATAAATATTATATATGTGATATATAATATTGTAACATGATATGGTTATTAATGCAACATGTTTAGTGGAGATTAAACATGGTTAGGGTTTGATTTGGGTTAATCATTTCTAGAAGTTTCTAGAAGGTTTTCTTTTTTGTTTTGGAAAAGATATTTTGCAAGATATTTCTTTAACTTAACCCTAACTCTTAACCCTAGTAAAATCTCTACAATGGTTACTTGAACCATGGTTGCATTTCTAACCTTATCAAGTCTATCATTATTCATCACAAAAGGATTCACTATTATTCATCTTCTTCTTCGTTGACTTCTTCATGGAAAAAGCTTTCTAGCTTTTTCTAAGTGATGATTATATGTGAGAAAAAAATTATAAATGAGAGCAAAAATCCTACTTCATCATTCTTATCTATCCTTGCCCTTTAGATGAGAGTGTTCACTTCATTTAGTGAGTGAGAGCTTGTGTTAACGAAACTTCAAGGTAGATCATCTTTGTTATCGAAGATCGGAAGCAGCTGCATCTTTCTCTTCGTGGAGCCTCTCGAGAGTCCGAAACACGATGATCGCAGCGCATGGACCTCAACACGGAGCTTAAGAACTGAAGGACCGGATCTACAAAGATTGTAATCCCTCTCACTTAGTGTTAAAGTGTTTAACATACTTGTTTTTGCCTAATCTCTAGTTTAAAGATCCGACTTTGGGTTGTTCGGCACGGCTAATTTTTAAATCGGGCATGGTTGATGCCTCATAGACCCTTGTGCGTGTGCCTAGCAACCCTACAGTGGTATCAGAGCCAAGCTAGAGCTTTAAGCGAAGTCTAGACGAAGTTTAAAGTCCGATCGAACCCCGAAACCCTAGTTTTTACCCCTTTCTGGAAATCTTTCAAAAATGTGATTTTTTGTGAATTAAAAATACTCAAAAAATTAGCAGGAAATTATAGGAATTACTGTGAAATTCGACCCCCTAAATCGCCCAAAACACCGCGGAACCGCGGCCAAACCTAGGTATTGGCGGCGGTTCCGCGGCAATAAATGAGGATTGAGGGATAAGGTTTGCACAGTAACCTCCGTAGGTAATTCATGATTCTTCTGGGAATTTTTAAATATACTCAAGAGTTGAGTTTTCTGGGTTGTATTGGGGACTCGTTGATTTGATCGGATAATCTAACTTCTTTTATTTTTTCCGGATAATTTTTTAGAACCTGTTAAAAAGTTCGAACGGATATCAATAACTCACTTTTTCCCCTGTCGGAAAATTTTCAAAAGTTGGATTTTTTCTCGAGTTTGAAACTTTCGGAAAATCGTGCAAGTAATGCGGTGGACCCTCTAGAAGACAACAAACCCTAACTCGATTATGTGATCGTCTTGAACTGCCTCTGAACCTTAGGGTTTGGGGCAGTACGGCGTTGCCACATGTGAGGCGTTGGCTTGACCCTTCTACGGCTGGACCATTGGTACTGTTGCATGTGATGGATATTTTTTGAACTCCGCTCAAGTGTTGAGCTATTTGGGAAATCTTGGGTGTTTGTTTATTCGATCGGAAAGTTTATCACTGTCTATTTATCTGGAATGTGATACAATATTTGGAATCCACAAGTAGTTATGAGATAACTAATTTGAATGTTATAAATCTAGCAGTTTAGTCTCAATTGATCGGTTGCCACGGAATTTTGATGTGATCAAAAGTTCGACGCAATCACGTAGCGTACGCGGATACTCGCCGGGTAAACTTAATAGACAGCCATGCCCCAAAGCCCCGACCAAGTGACTGTAGGAGAACCCCGTCACCAAGAGCATCCGTTCGGGTGCTCGCGGTAGCGGTGTTCCGCCTTAGTGCACTTCGTCGACGGCATCCGGGGGTGCGGCCGTCTACTAAAGTTTGCGACGAGCATTCGATCAGGATGTCGGGAATCTTGTTGAATTGCCCGACTTGACATTGAAAAGAGTTTTCGATAATGAGACTGAAATGCGGGGTTTATAATTATTAGGCATGCGATGTCTAAGGAATTCATTTGGTTAGGCATGCGATGTCTAAGGAGGTTGCGGATTCCAACTGTTGTAGTTTTACATTTTCTTTTCTGTGACTGTAAGCGTAGTATGTGGTGTATCGCCGGCTTCGTTGCTATACATCAACGACAATTGGGATACGCAAACTTGCTTACGTCGATGATATGAGATATTATGTGTTGCTGTGATATGTTATATTGGATCGTCGCGTTCTGAATAGCCGGGGTTTTTATGTGAGATGAGAGTTTTTCTTTTTTCATTCATGTAAAATTCATTTGTATGTAATATTCTTTTATTGGGGCACTTCCGGGCTGAGGATGATGTCACCGTTGTATATTATTTACTTTTCCGCATTAGGTAGACCCAAGGCGGGGAGCATAAGTAACCGGGTTCTAGGGTCCAGTGGGAGGCCATCTCGAGGAGTCGAGACCGGGTCTCTAAACCCTAGAATTGGCAGTGTTGCTTGCCGCTCTCGTAGGGGTCTAGGGATGTGGGTTTGGCTATTCATCACGACCGTGGAATCCGTGTTTTATACAGGCTCGTATTGAAAACACGGACCTCCTAGTATATCCAATATTTCATATATGTTCTTCTGCTGCAATGTTCTGTGATGAGATCATATTACTGCCTGAGACGAATGTTTATATTATATATATGAGATATATGTTATATTGCAGATTTCGTTTCAAATGTGATGCTTGTGAAGCATAATAAAATGAGACTTCATTAATGAGATTAATGAAATAAAAGAAACCTAAGATGTTGTAGAAACTTGTTTAAAAACTGGTAGCTCTAGTTCTTTCTTTGCATAGAGGTGTTCCTTGTAGAACATCCAGCACCTTATTCGATAAGGAAAGAGCCGAGATCCCTTCACCGGTAGTGACCTCTTTAGTGAAACTAGCAGATGCTACAAACTCGGTTTGTCTTTTGATCGCTTCTATAGTTCTTGCTTTACATAGTAGTATATATGATATACCCTGCACCTTATTCGATGAGGAAAGGGCCGACGATCCCTTCACCGGGAGTGACCCCTTTAGCAAAACTAGAAAAGCCTAAAAAACACTCCATTTAAAATCACTCAATTCTACAACGATATCAAGTTCATTACGCAAAGGGTTTTCTTAAAAACCTGTCGTAGCCCTCCGTCATTTCAGATAAGTATTACTTAGTATTCGTGCTGTGGTAGTTTGGCATTCGTCAAGGCGTAGTGTACGGTAGCTAACTAGTGCTTATCTGCTAGCATACGATGCGATTGGATTAGGGTATTCGTGCAACGTTGTTTGGCATTCATCAAGGGTCGTGCGAGTGGGTTTAATTCAATCAGGAAATGTACGGGTTGAACTTGACTAGCGGACTATGGGTGGTTTGGCATTCGTCAAGGTCATAGGACGCTAGGGGTAAAATATTATTGGGAATTTCAAGTGTTGAAATTTGCAATGAGATTGCATACTTTCTATGAGATAGTTGGATCCCAATACCCGCTGCGAGTAAGAGTTACACCTGGGAGAGTTTTACACATTACAATTAGCCGATCAAGTAGGTGTTTAGAAAGGTGTTAACGGGGTTACGCCCCTGGGAAAATGAGGTTTACTTTAATTAGGTCCGTGCGAAAGCACGGGGAACCTACCTCAAAGTACCGGCACTGGCCTGGCTGAAAGATTGGCGAACTTGTAGAGTGTAATTAATCCAGACTAGTCTTTCCTTTTAGGGTTTGAATGAAGATTTGACTAAAACAGTGGGGGACATCCTGATTAGATAAATTGATAACCAATTTAATCTTTTAAAAGCGCACGCTGAGTGTTTTCTTCTCACTCTCTCCCCTGGTAGCGACCATATCACGCCTTAATCAAGATAATAATACGGATGTATTGACCGAACCTGCTTGTTATACTGAGCTGGGGAACGTTGGTCCCGCTCCAACTTATAATTGTTATAAGACAGAGCAGGAAATTGGGGAATACCAGATTTCCCGTGCCGCCCAAACGAAGAAAGTGCATACTGATGCATCATCTTCGGGTGTGTTCATTACATAGAACTGTTTCTCAGTATCCTTTATGTCCTTGGTAAGAGATACCGGATCAGGATCCCGTATATGTAATCTGTTACATGGGCTACAGATAGGCAGAGAACTGAGAACGGGTGATAAGTTTTATGAAATAGAAACGGTGCAAGTGTTGCGGCCAACTCTGTTGGTCACTATCACCCTGTATTACTAGAATACATTGATTCTGAACGAATGTTATTAGATACCGAACCTGATGTACAACATCATATCAGTCTCTTTATTAGTAAAGAAAGGATATAATTTTGTATTGCTGGTTAATGTTTTGAACATTTCCTATATCAAGAGTTGATCGGTTCAGGCACGTTATCTAAAAGCATAGACGTTCTAAATCAAACCACAGTTCTTAACGTACAGAACGCACACAAGAGGAAGAGTTCAGAAATGAACAAATCCTTCTTGAGGCATTGTAGACTGGGTCATATCAATGCGACCTGACTAGCTGAAGTTACATATAGATGCATGTTTAAATTAGTTTGAATTTACATCTTGTGAAACTTGCCGGTCATGTCACAGAGATAAGATGACCACAACTCTGTTTATTGGAAACAAAGAAAGAGTTACTGAACTCTTGGGATTGATACATGTTGATGTATGAAGGTCCCCTGTCTACACATGCCAAGACCGGTTCTTTTTACTTCATTAGATTCACCGATTATCTTTCAAGATCCGGACATATGTTCCTGTTGAAACACAAGTCTGGAACTTTTGAGAAATTCAATGAATATAAGTTAGAAGTAGAGAACCAAAAATGGGTATAAGTATTATGTCCTTTGATGTGATCAAAGAGGAGAATACTTGAGCACGGGATTCCTGGACTATTCAAAAGGAGAATGAGATTCTCTCTCAGCATTACTCCTCCGTGTACACCACAGCACGTCGGTGTATCGGGGCGGAGCAATCACACCCTATGTGATATGGTGTGCTCTATGATGAGTACTACTGAGTTGCCAATTTCCTTTTGGGAGTTATGCACTTGAGAAGCTGCATACCTATTGAATAGGGTTCAAATCAAATCAGTTGCCTACCACTTCATATGTGATATGGAAAGGGAAGAGCCCATATCTTAAGTTTGTTAAGATTTGGGGTTGTCCGGCCTATGTCTAAAAGCAAAATCCGGACAAGCTCGAGGCAAGGTCTGTTATGTAGAACTGGAATAGTTCCAGCTATACAAACTGCAGCTGATGATTTGGTAAATCTGAAGGATTCAATAGTTTCCAATGAACCTCAGCCTCTCCGCCGATCTAGTAGGGTTCCTCACCCACCTGAGAGACACTTCGGTTTCTCTATGACAGTGGGAGTGAGGATTGCATCATGAGATGATGACCCAACTAGTTTCGAGCTGGCCATCAGGAGTGGGACTCTGTAAGAATGGCTGGATGCTTAGCAATCTGAGATGGAATCCTTATACACCAACAAAGTATGGACTTTGGTTGCTTTATCTGAAGGGTTAAATCCCCATCAGGAGCAAGTATATCTTGAGAAGATTACTTGGTGTACATGGAAAAGTTGAGACTTTCAAAGGTATGCTTAAGCCCATCCAGATCCTACTTGCCACGGCTACATACCATGACTATGATATCTGGTGGTTGGGTGTCATGACTGCTTTTCTAAATGATGTTTTAGAAGAGAGCGTCTATAAGTATACAGCCAGAGGGCTTCGTAGACAGTGGGAGCAGCGGAAACGTGTGCAAGATGTTTTATGTGATAAAGCAGGCATCGCGGAGTTGGAACGTCTATTTTGATGTGGTAGTCAAAGAGTTTGACTTCATCAAAATGGTAGATGAACCTTGTATATACAAAAAGGTAGTAGGGAGTATGGTGATGATCCTCGTAGAGTACGTGGATGACATACTCTTGATAGGGAAGGAGTTTCCTATTCTACGCTCGGTCAATCTCCGCTTATCACAAGGATTCTCCATATAGGATCAAGATGATACCTCCTAGATCCTGGGTTTTGGATCTATAAGATAGATCTAATTGGATGTTAGGATACTCACTAGTTGTAGTGAGATGGTATCAATCGATCCTGGGGGGAATCACTGGAAAGGTTCCAGGGTGATAAGGACGACTGAATGTCAGTCACAGGCATTGTATTTACCCTCAGTGGAGGGACGGTATGTTGGAAGAGTTCCAGGGTACATACCATGACATACTAGACGATTAAAGGCAAGATACATCGTTACCAAGGATGCTACCAAAGAGGCAGTCTGGATATATAAGTTCATGAGATGAACTTCATTCCTACCATTGTGTGACAATGGAATTGTGGCTTTTGCCAAGGAACCCCCCATCCCATCAGAAATCCAGATATAATTCTTAGGCAGTATCACCTGATCATGGAGATGGTTGATCTCCAGGGATATTGAGGTTAGGAGAGCAGACACAGAGGACAACAGCGCGGATCCACTCACAAAGGCCTTTTTCCCAGTAGAGACTTTTATGGGATGGTTGAGTATGAGATACTTCAACCACAGCTAATTGTTGGGTATGCGATACCATAACAGATGGCCCTAGTGCAAGTGGGAGATTGTTAGTTATATGTATGCCTTAGAGGCCATTACTGTACATATGATGTATATTGTAATGGATGCTTGGACATATATAGGGAGGACTTTCTTGCTCGACATGATAGTACGCTATCTGGTTGTACTTTATCTTAACATGTACTCTGATTGTCTCTATATTACATGTTGATAAAGCCCTTATGATATGTACTCGACTACTGGGACTATGATGAGATCATACTAGTGGGGCCACGGTAGTCGACGAGTACATCCTATAACTGTTCCTAGTCGAGGGTGTATCGAGATAGGGCATCGATATACCAGAGTAGACTAGCGTATACGCATCTTGACCTATATGATGGGCAATGGATGATCTCATATCCATCGGTGTTTGACATCAAGGATGGTGTATGGGTGCTCAGTAGAGACTGGGTACACTGGACGGACTCGCCGAGAACTCCCAGATGGTATTATACCTCACGTCAGATGGCAGTTCTCCGGTGACACTGGTACAGAGTAGTCTGTTGACCCGAGATCGTCATAGAGTCTTGTGTGATTCCCACTGTGCTTTGATTTCCATCATACCACGTCTAAGAGGGCGTGCAAAAAGGTGGCTTTTGGGTACAGTCCCGAATCACATGGAGGAAATGAGCGATAGGAGGGGATTCGTCTCTCCCGGTATAGGGAGTTGATGTTGCGCTGTGTTCGATTGGCTATAACTGGAAATCCCTGGCCAGGGTTGCTGAGATTTACTGGTAAGTGTTATCAGTAGTTTCTCGAACTGTTATAGACCTCATATTGACACGACTTATCAAGCTACTGGGGTCTGACGTTTACCACCCCTAGGCGAGATATGCGACATATCAGACGACGAGACCGGACTGTACGGGATTGCTACTGATTGGATTAACAGGAGAATGTACAGGCTTGCTTGTTGATCTTCTGAGCGCTCAATACCTGGGTGGCTGTTACGTTTAGCTGACCGCTTGCAGCTTGTGGGTGTTTGATATGATCATCACCTACTGCCGGCGTATTGACGATTCTTTAGAGTCCTACACAGAGGTTTCTTGGTTCAGGCAAAACGGAGTAGGAGCACGTATGTGATATGTGCGGGACCGAGGATAATGCGATATGAGATACCGTATTCTATTCTCGCGATATATGATATCAGCCGGGTCATCGGAACAAGTGTTGATTCGATGAATCGGTAAATGAGATATTAGTCGGTTATATGCGATATAGCCGGATTGTCGGATCAAGTGTTGATTCGATAATTTAATGTATAATAATATATATGATATATTAAATTACATTAAATAATATTAGCTCACTAAAAGATTCTTTTTCTCACTCGGGTAATACATTGATATATATGCGATATATGTTAATTGTATTATTTTATTTTGTTACAATAAATATTATATATGTGATATATAATATTGTAACATGATATGGTTATTAATGTAACATGTTTAGTGGAGATTAAACATGGTTAGGGTTTGATTTGGGTTAATCATTTCTAGAAGTTTCTAGAAGGTTTTCTTTTTTGTTTTGGAAAAGATATTTTGCAAGATATTTCTTTAACTTAACCCTAACCCTTAACCCTAGTAAAATCTCTACAATGGTTACTTGAACCATGGTTGCATTTCTAACCTTATCAAGTCTATCATTATTCATCACAAAAGGATTCACTATTATTCATCTTCTTCTTCGTTGACTTATTCATGGAAAAAGCTTTCTAGCTTTTTCTAAGTGATGATTATGTGTGAGAAAAATATTATAAATGAGAGCAAAAATCCTACTTCATCATTCTCATATATCCTTGCCCTTTAGATGAGAGTGTTCACTTCATTTAGTGAGTGAGAGCTTGTGTTAACGAAACTTCAAGGTAGATCATCTTTGTTATCGAAGATCGGAAGGAAGCTTGCATCTTTCTCTTCGTGGAGCCTCTTGAGAGTCCGGAACACGATGATCGCAGCGAATGGACCTCAACACGGAGCTTAAGAAGTGAAGGACCAGATCTACAAAGGTTGCAATCCCTCTCACTTAGTGTTAAAGTGTTTAACATACTTGCTTTCTCCTAATCTCTAGTTTAAAGATCCGGCTTTGGGTTGTTCGGCACGGCTAATTTTTAAATCGGGCATGGTTGCTGCCTCATAGACCCTTGTGCGTGTGCCTAGCAACCCTACACACACACACACACACATATATATCATCATACACAATTAATTACATTACAACATATAGGAAAACAATATCACAAAGTTAGAATGGTCGGATCACCTGGGAATCTCACGTTTCGTTCGAGCCACAGACGATACATGAAATTCCCCAGTCGCGTCAATAGCCCGTGCGTAGCCAAAAGCAGACTCCTTCGAGTTTGGCAAGTCATTAGCTAATCCAAGAAACGAGGCAACCCGACATCATCACTATGATGGGGCCACTTAGCACTTTCTTGAATTCGATGACTTGAGCACTCCTTCGCTGGTTTATCCTAACCCTCTATAAGTACGGCAAGTAGCCCGCCAATCTTAAAATCGAGTGACCCGGTCTCAACTCCTTGAGATGGTCACCCGCTGCAATCTAGAATCCAGATGTCTGTGCGCTTCTCTGCAGGGTAATTCTAACACCTATATTGATACAACGGTAACATCGATCGCAACCTGATGTACAATAAGCGGAAACGACGGCCACAGGTCGTCCGCTCATCCCGAATAAAAGAATATACATTTTTGCTATAACATGAATGGAAATGAAACACATCATCACAACACTCAACCACACACGGGGCTATTCATTTCGCGACAATTCAATCCAAACCAAGTAAACTTGAATATAGTGTTAGTGATATATGTCATAGAGGCCATTATTGTATAGTACTAGTTTGTATATTACATTTTTGAAGCTTGGGATATACACGGATTTTATGACAGTATTGCTCAATATAGTAGTATGCTACTTGGTTTGTTTCTATCTTAATATGTGTATATGTTTCTTTTAGCGTATCGCTAATACATAGCGGTAGAGCCCTTAGGATCTTTGCTTGACTACCAGCGTTGTGATGGAGTCACACTAGTGGAGGCTGGGTGATCTATAAGCACATCCTTATATAGGTCCCTAGTCGTAGGATTATTGAGTCAGGGCATCGATACTTCAGAGTAGACTAGTGTATACGCTTCTTATCCCAGCAGGGGAGATGGTCTGTCCCACAGTCATTAGTACGTCGTACTTGAGATAGTATGTAGGTGATCATTGAGTTATGAGTTACACTGGACGGACTCATGGGGAACTATTGGTTGGTACTATACCTATCGTCAGGTAGCAGTTCCCAGGTGACATGAGTACAACGTAGTCCGTTGACTTGACACTGCTAATTTGCCTCGAGTGTATTCCCACTGTTTTTATATTACTACCTTACCACGACTCTGATGAGTCATGAAAACAGGTAGTAGTTGGGTGCAGTCCCGAAGCACTTCGAGGCAGTGGCGGTTAGATATGATTCGTCTCTCCTGGTAGTGAGGGTTGATGTCGCGGTGTGTTCGGAAAGCCATTACACAAAGTCCCTGGCCAGGGCAAGCGAGATTTACTGGTAGGTACTCCATTAGTTTCTTAGGGTGTTTTTGGCTCTACTCCGGCATGACTTATTGCGCTATTAGGGGTCTGATGGCTACCGTCCCCAGACCCGATATACGATACTCTTAGACGAACAGACTGGACTGTACGGAGATTGTCACAGATAGGCTCAGTAGGAGTTCAGATGAGTTTGCTCATCGGCCTTCTTATCGACAGATACCTGGATAGCCGTTACGTGCAGCTAGTACCGCTGACGTGCTTATGGTTAAACCCACTGCCAGCGTACAGTCGAGTCTTTAGAGTCCCACACAGAGGGTTTCCCTGCTTCGGGCGAAACGATGTAGAGGTCATATGGTTTTACGACAGAGTTCGATAACATACGTTTACTTGTGCACGTATGGTGTTCAGGCGGATAATACTAGTGGGCTTTGGTTTAAGCCGGATCCTAGTATTAGATTATTGGATTAGTTTCGTCTCATTGTATTCGTGTTTTTCGGAATACAGATACATGTATGTATATACGGTGAGGGGTATTCTTGTAATTTACTCAAGTATACTTCTAGAAGGGGACACCTCATTTGTGTTTTAATCTTTTGAGTAAAAGATAAATGAGGTGGAGGTATGAGGTATTATTTTGTGATAAATGAAGCATGGCTACTTGGTGACTCATGGATGACTATTGAGGCAAGGGTGGACTTAGATATTTTGTGAGATATTTTGGGATGTCATATAGTCATTTCAATTAGCCATCTTCATTCTATTATTATCTTAAACACTCTCTCACCTTAAGAGCTCTCTTCTTCTCCCTCAAACCTTAATTGTCTCATGTGTTAAGAAACCTAGGGTTAATGAGACTAAACTATCCATAATCACTCTCTACATCCTCTAGGTCACTTAGATTAGCACTCTAGGTAACCTATTTATCTCAATTTAGAGGTAAGAGCTCTTAGTAGACACTCTCGGGTGGATCTTCTTTCACTCGAGAAGGCCGGCGAGGAAGCGTGATCCGTACACCCTTCACGAAGCACAAGAAGAAGAGGAGGATTACAAGAAGAAGGACTTGTTACTTGAGATACAACTTTCTAACATGTAGTTAAATCTCTTAGTTGTTTTGTTAGTTAGGGTTTAGTATCGATCCTGAAGTTTACTCGATGTTGCGAAGTATATAAAAATCGTTTTTTGCAAACTCCGCATCCCCACGAACCCGCGGGGTGCGCGACATCGACTTACAGTGGTATCAGAGCCAAATTAAACCTTAACTAACAGATTAAACGACAAGTAAAACTACGAAACCGAAATAACTCCGAAACATTGAAACATATATCCAAGTTTCTGTCAAATTTTTCAGAGGCTCTAAATTTTTTTAAAACAATTGCAGAGTGCTCTATTACTTGTAAGATGAACACAAAAAAAATGAGACAAATCCATATAAATCTGGCCGGCCAAACACTTAAAAAAACCGGCCTGACTGGTTTTACTGTTGCATTTTGTGTGGAATTTTGTTTGGTGTTCTTGTCACTTGGATTTAGGGTTTCAGGTGGTGTTTATTTTTGCCAAGTTTGCATATACTGTATCTTTCTGTTGTGGCAATACAGAATATTTCGAAGTCGCAGTTTTAACGTCGTTTAACATGTTTCGTTTAATATATGAGTTCGTAAACTTCTGCTAATTGCTATATGTCGGTTAGTTGGGGGTTGCACATATCTGTGTTCCTGTTGTTGTTGGTTTGTATATATGGAATATTGGATTGTCGATGATGAATAGCCGGGGGATGTGAGAAAAGAGTTTTCTTTCTTTCATTCGATATAAATTGTAATATTGATGTAATATTATTTTGCGGGGCACATCTGGGTTGAGGTTGTAGCCACTGTTGTATTATTTCATTTACTGTTTTTGCTCCTAGGATAGACCCAAGGTGGGGTGCACAAACTACCGGGTTCTTTAAAGTGCCGAGTGGCCTACCCATTTTATTGAGGGAAGTTTTTTCACTTCGGGAATTTGGTGGGTAGTTTGCCGCACCCATTGGGGTCTAGGGTGGGGTTTGTCTATTCATCACGACTGTGGAATCCGTCTTTCGTTACAGGCTTAAACGAAACGCGGAATTCCTAGTATATCCAATATATTCATCTGTGATCTGGAATGTCTATTATTTCGTGAGACAAATGGATATATTATATATGTTATATAAAAGACATTGCTTATGTTTTACATCCATGCTAGTCCATCCCCCGCTCTAGCATTAGTTAAGTAACCTAACGGTGTTAGACGGGGCCTAGTGGCAAATGCGGATGGCATAAGCGTACGTGGTATTTTTGTTTCTTTCTGCAATGGTATGTGTAAATGATGGGACTGCATTAATTGATTAATGCAAAGCAAACAAACCAAAGCTGAATCGTTGGAACAATTTCAAAAACCACGCGGTTTTTTCCAAAAAGCAAACTTTTAAATGCGGAGCCTAAACCACTCCTTTAAAAAGCTATCATGGTTCCTTCGATCATATCAAGTTCAATACGTTCACGGTTTAGCCAAAACCATTCGTAGCTCTCCGTCATTTTAGATGGATATTCAGTAGTATTCAAGCTATGTATTTTGATCTTCGCCAAGGCATAGTGATTGGTAGCTGCTGAATATTCATCTATGCACATAGATAGATGCGTTGGTTTGGGACAGTCGTACTACTATTTTGGCCTTCATCAAGGGTATGTACGGATGTGTAGGGTTGCTAGGCACACGCACAAGGGTCTACGAGGCATCAACCAGTAGGGTTGCTAGGCACGCGCACAAGGGTCTACGAGGCATCAACCATGCCCGATTAAAAATTTAGCCGTGCCGAACAACCCGAATACGGAACTTTAAACTAGAGATTAGGCGAAAACAACATGCTAAACACTTTAACACTAAGTGAGAGGGATTACAACCTATGTAGATCCGGTCCTTCACTTCATATGCTCCGTGTTGTGGTCCTTTCGCTGCGATCATCGGGATCCGGACTCTCGAGAGGTTCCACGAAGAGAAAGACGCAACCTTTGCTTCCGATCTTCGATACTAAGATGATCTACCTTGAAGTTTCTTTAACACAAGCTAACACTCATGAAATGATGTGAACACCCTCATCTAAATGGCAAGGGAAGATGAGGATGATGAAGTAGGATTTTTGCTCTCTTTATCTATATTTTTCTCATAATTATTCATCACTTTGGAAAAATCAAGCAAGCTTTTTCATGAAGAGTGAAGGAAGAAGAAGATGAATAATGTTGATCAAATCCATTTGTGATGAATAGGAAAAGAAATAATATGATAGATTATGCAACCATGGTCAAGTAAACCTTTGTAGAGAATTAACCAAGGGTTAGGGTTTGGGTTGAGTTAAGAATGAGTCACACACAAATATCTTTCACAAAACAAAAAGAAAACCTTCTAGAAACATCTAGAAAGTTTAACCCTAATCCAAACCCTAATCATATTTAAACTCCACTAAACAAGTTGCATTATTTATCATATCATGTTACAATATTATATATCACATATATAATATTTATCGTAACAAAATAAAATAATACAATTAACATATATCGCATATATATCAATGTATTATCCGAGTGAGAAAAAGAATCTTTTAGTGAGCAAATATTAGTTAATGTCTTTTAATATATCATATATATATTATTATACATTAAATTATCGAATCAACACTTGATCCGACAATCCGGCTATATCGCATATAACCGACTAATATTAATCCGTACCGATTCATCGAATCAACACTTGATCCGATGACCCGGCTGATATCAAATATCGCGAGAATAGAATACGGTATCACATATCGCATTATCCTCGGTCCCGCACATATCACATATGTGCTCCTACTTCGTTTTGCCTGAGTCAAGAAACCTCTGTGTAGGACTCTAAAGAATCGTCAATACGCCGGCAGTAGGTGATGATCATATCAAACACCCACAAGCTGCAAGCGGTCAGCTAAACGTAACAGCTACTCAGGTATTGAGCGCTCAGAAGATCAACAAGCAAGCCTGTAACTTCTCCTGTGAATCCAAACAGTAACACTCCCGTACAGTCCGGTCTCGTCGTCTGATATGTCGCATATCTCGCCTAGGGGTGGTAAACGTCAGACCCCAGTAGCTCGATAAGTCGTGTCGATATGAGGTCTATAACAGTTCGAGAAACTACTGATAACACTTACCAGTAAATCTCAGCAACCCTGGCCAGGGATTTCCGGTTATAGCCAATCGAACACAGCACAACATCAACTCCCTATACCGGGAGAGACGAATCCCCTCCTATCGCTCATTGCCTCCATATGATTCGGGACTGTACCCAAAAGCCACCTTTTTGCACGCCCTCTTGGACATGGTATGATGGAAATTAAAGCACAGTGGGAATCACACAAGACTCTATGACGATCTCGGGTCAACAGACTACTCTGTACCAGTGTCACCGGAGAACTGCCATCTGACGTATGGTATAATACCATCTGGGAGTTCTCGGCGAGTCCGTCCAGTGTACCCAGTCTCCACTGAGCACCCGTACACCATCCTTGATGTCAAACACCGATGGATATGGGATCATCCATCGCCCATCATATGGGTCAAGATGCGTATACGCTAGTCTACTCTGGTGCATCGATGCCCTGTCTCGATACACCCTCGACTAGGAACAGTTATAGGATGTACTCGTCGACTACCGTGGCCCCACTAGTATGATCTCATCATAGTCCCAGTAGTCGAGTACATATCCTAAGGGCTTTATCAACATGTAATGTAGAGACAACCAGAGTACATGTTTAGATAAAGTACAACCAGATAGCATACTATCATGTCGAGCAAGAAAGTCCTCCCTATATATGTCCTAGCATCCACTATAATATACATCGTGTGTACAGTAATGGCCTCTAGGGCATACATATAACTAACAATCTTCCACTTGCACTAGGGCCATCTGTTATGGTATCGCATACCCAACAATTAGCTGCGGTTGAAGTATCTCATACTCAACCTTCCCATAAAAGTCTCTAATTGGGAAAAAGGCCTTTGTGAGTGGATTTGCGCTGTTGTCCTCTGTTTCTATTCTCCTAATCTCGATCTCCCTGGAGATCAACCATCTCCATGATCAGGTGATACTGCCTAAGAATTATATCTGGATTTCTGATGGGACGGAAGTTCCTTGGCTAAAGCCACAACCCCATTGTCACACAATGGTAGGAACGAAGTTCATCTTATGAACTTATATATATCCAGACTGCCTCTTTGGTAGCATCCTTGGTAACGACGTATCTTGCCTTTAATAGTCTAGTATGCACGGTATCTAGCTTGGAACTCTTCCAACATACCGTCCCTCCACTGAGGGTAAAGACAATGCCTGCGACTGACATTCAGTCGTACTTATCACCCTGGAACCTTTCCAGTGATTCTCCCCAGGATCGATTGATACCATCTCACTACAACTAGTGAGTATCCTAACATCCAATTAGATTTATCTCATAGATCCAAAAACCCAGGATTTAGGAGGTATCACTTTGATCCTATATGGAGAATCCTTGTGATAAGCGGAGATTGACCGAGCGTAGCATAGGAAACTCCTTCCCTATCAAGAGTATGTCATCCACGTACTCTACGAGGATCACCACCATACTCTGTACTACCTTTTTGTATATACAAGGTTCATCTACCATTTTGATGAAGTCAAACTCTTTGACTACCACATCAAAACAGATGTTCCAACTCCGCGATGCCTGTTTTATCATATAAAACATCTTGCACACGTTTCCGCTGCTCCCACTGTCTACGAAGCCCTCTGGCTGTGTACTTATAGACGCTCTTTTCTAAAACATCATTTAGAAAAGCAGTCATGACACCCAACCACCAGATATCGTAGTCATGGTATGTAGCCGTGGCAAGTAGGATCTGGATGGACTTAAGCATAGCTCCTTAGAAAAGGTTTCAACATAATCCATACCTGGTCTATGATGCAAACCTTTAACAAGTCTAGCTTTGAAAGTCTCAACTTTTCCATGTACACCAAGTAATCTTCTCAAGATATACTTGCTCCTGATGGGGATTTAACCCTTCAGATAAAGCAACCAAAGTCCATACTTTGTTGGTGTATAAGGATTCCATCTCAGATCGATAAGCATCCAGCCATTCTTATAGAGTCCCACTCCTGATGGCCAGCTCGAAACCAGTTGGGTCATCATCTCATGATGCAATCCTCGCTCCCACTATCATAGAGAAACCGAAGTGTCTCTCAGGTGAGTGAGGAACCCTACTAGATCGGCGGAGAGGCTGAGGTTCGTTGGAAACTATTGAATCCTTTGGTTCTACCAAATTATCAGCTGCATTTTGCATAGCTGGAACATTTCCAGTTCTACATAACAGACCTTGCCTCGAGCTTGTCCGGATTTTGCTTTTAGACATAGGCCGGACAACCCCAAATCTTAACAAACTTAAGATATGGGCTCTTCCCTTTCCATATCGCATATGAAGTGGTAGGCAACTAATTTGATTTGAACCCTATTCAATAGGTATGCAGCTTCTCAAGCGCATAACATCCAAAAGGAAATAGGAAACTCAGTAGTACTCATAATAAAGCACACCATATCACATAGGGTGCTATTGCTCCGCCCCGATACACCGACGTGCAGTGGTGTATTCGAAGGAGTAATGCTGAGAGAGAATCTCATTCTCCTTTAGAACAGTCTAGGAATTCCGTGCTCAAGTATTCTCCTCCTTGATCTCATCAAAGGACATAATACTTATACCCGTATATCGGTTCTCTACTTCTAACTTATATTCTGTGAATATCTCAAAAGGTTCGGACCTGTGTTTCAACAGAAACATATGTCTGAATCTTGAGATATTATCAGAGAATGTAATGAAGTAGAAAGAACCGATCTTGGCATGTGTAGACAGGGGACTTTGATACATCGGCATGTATCAATCCCAAGAGTTCACTAACTCTTTCTCTGTTTCCAATAAACAGAGCTGTGGTCATTTTATCTTTGTGACATGACCGGCAAGTTTCACAAGATGTAAATTCAAACTAATTTAAATATGCATCTATATGTAACTTCAGCCAGTCGGGTCGCATTGATATGACCTAGTCTACAATGCCTCAAGAAGGATTCGTTCATTTCTGAACTCTTCCTCTTGTGTGTGTTCCGTATACTAAGAACTGTAATTTTATTTAGAACGTCAATGCTTTTAGATAACGTGCCTGAACCGATCAACTCTTGATATAGGAAATGTTCAAAACATTATCCAACAATACAAAATTATATCCTTTCTTTACTAATAAAGAGACTGATATGATTTTGTATATCAGGTTCGGTATCTAATAACATTTGTTCAGAATCAATGTATTCTGGTAATACAGGGTGATAGTGACCAACAGACTTGGCTGCAACACTTGCACCGTTTTCTGTCTCATGAAACTTATCACCCGTTCTCAGTTCTTTACCTATCTGTAGCCCATGTAACAGATTACATATGCGGGATCCTGATCCGGTATCACATACCCAGGAAGTAAAGGATACTGAGAAACGGTTCTCTGTAATGAACACACCCGAAGATGATGCATCAGCATGCACTTTCTTCGTTTGGGCGGCACGGGAAATCTGGTATTCCCCAATTTCCTGCTCTGTCTTATAACAATTATAAGTTGGAGCGGGACCAACGTTCCCCAGCTCAGTATAACAAGCGGGTTCGGTCAATATATCCGTTTTATTATCTTGATTAAGGCGTGATATGGTCGCTATCTGGAGAGAGAGAGAAGAAAACACTCAGCGTATGCTCTTGCAAGATTAGATTGGTTATCTAATATATCTAATCAGGATGTCTCCCACTGTTTTAATCAAATCTTCCTTCAAACCCTAAAAGGAAAGACTAGCCGGGATTAATTACACGCTACAAGTTCGCCAATCTTTCAGCCAGGCCAGTGTCGGTACTTTGAGGGAGGTCCCCCGTGCTTTCGCACGAACCTAATTAAAGTAAACCTCGTTTTCCCAGAGGCGTAACCCCGTTAACACCATTCTAGACACCTACTTGATCGGCTAATTGTAATGTGTAAAACTCTCCCAGGAGTAACTCTTACTCGCAGCGGGTATCGGGATCCAACTATCTCATAGAAGGTATGCAATCTCATTGCAAATTTCAACACTTGAAATTCCCAATAATATTTTACCCCAAGCGATCTATGACCTTGACAAGGTCAACAAACCATAGACCGCAAGTCAAGTTCAACCCGTCATTTCCTGATTGAATTAAACCCACCCGCACGACCCTTGACAAGGTCAACAAAGTCGCACAACTACCCTAATCCAATCGCATCATATGCTTATACAGATAAGCAGTAATCAGCTACCGCACACTACGCCTTGACAAGGTCAACAAACGCAGCACGAATACTAACTATTACTTATCTGAAATGACGGAGGGCTACGACGGGTTTTTCAGAAAACCCTTTGCGTAATGAACTTGATATCGTTGTAGAATCGAGTGATTTTAAATGGAATGTTTTTGAGGCTTTTCTAGTTTTGCTAAAGGAGTCACTCCCGATGAAGGGATCGTCGGTCCTTTCCTCGTCGAATGAGGTGCGGGATATATCATATATATCACTGTGCAAAGCAAAAACTATAGAAGCAATCAAAAACAAACCGAGAAGTGTAGCATCTGCCAGTTATCGCTAAAGGAGTCACTCCCGGTGAAGGGATCTCGGTCCTTTCCCTATCGAATAAGGTGCAGGATGTTCTACAAGGAACACCGCTATGCAAAGCAAGAACTAGAGCTACCAGTTTTTATAAACAAGTTTTTACAACATCTTAGGTTTCTTTTATTTCATTAATCTCATTAATGAAGTCCCATTTTATTATGCTTCCCAAGCATCACATTTGAAACGAAATCTGTAATATAACATATATCTCATATATATAATATAAACATTCGTCACAGGCAGTAATATGATCTCATCACAGAACATTGCAGCAGAAGAACATATATGAAATATTGGATATACTAGGACGTCCGTGTTTTCAATACGAGCCTGTATAAAACACGGATTCCACGGTCGCGATGAATAGCCAAACCCACATCCCTAGACCCCTACGAGAGCGGCAAGTAACACTGCCAATTCTAGGGTTAGGAGACCCGGTCTCGACTCCTCGAGATGGTCTCCCACTGGACCCTAGAACCCGGTTACTTGTGCTCCCCGCCTAGGGTCTACCTAATGCGGAAAAGTAAATAATATACAACGGTGACATCTTCCGCTACCTGGAAGTGCCCCAATAAAAGAATATTACATACAAATGAATTTTACATGAATGAAAAAGAAAAACTCTCATCTCACATAAAACCCCCGGCTATTCAAACGCGACGATCCAATATAACATATCACAGCAACACATAATATCTCATATCATCAACATAAGCAAGTATGCGTATCCCGATTGTCGTTGATGTATAGCAACGAAGCCGGCGATACACCACATACTACGCTTACGGTCACAGAAAAGAAAGTGTAAAACTACAACAGTTGGAATCCGCAACTTCTTTAGACATCGCATGCCTAACCAAATGAATTCCTTAGACATCACATGCCTAACAATTATAAACCCCGCATTTTAGTCTCATTATCGAAAACTCTTTTCAATATCAAGTCGGGCAATTCAACAAGATTCCCGACGTCCTGATCGAATTCTCGTCGCAAACTTTAGTAGACGGCCGCACCCCCGATACCGTCGACGAAGTGCACCAAGGCGGAACACCGCTACCGGGAGCACCCGAACGGATGCTTTCGGCGACGGGGTTCTCCTACAGTCACTTGGTCGGGGCTATGGAGTGAGGCTGTCTATTAGGTTTACCCGACGAGTATCCGCGTACACTACGTGATTGCGATGGACTTTTGATCACATCAAAATTCCGTGGCAACCGATCATCTGAGACTAAACTGCTATGTTTATAATATTCAAATTAGTTATCTCATAACTACCTGTGGATTCCAAATATTGTATCACATTCCAGATAAATAGAAAAAGTTAAACTTTCCGATCGAATCATCAAACACCTAAGATTTCCCCAATGTATCTCAACACTTGAAATCAGTTTAAAAACATCCATCACATGCCACAGTACCAATGGTCCAGCCGTAGAAGGGTCAAGCCAACGCCTCACATGTGGCACGCCGTACTGCCCCAAACCCTAAGGTTCAAAAGGCAGTTCAAGACGGTCACATAATCGAGTTAAGGTTTGTTGTCTTCTAGAGGGTCCACCGAGTTACTTGCATTACTTAGAACATTTTTAAACACGAGAAAAAAAATCCAATTTTTGAAAAATTTTCCGACTGGGGAAAAAGTGAGTAATTGATATCCGTTCGAACTTTTTAACAGTTTCTAAAAGTTATCCGGAAAACCACATAGACAAAATCTGATATTCCGATCGAAACACCGAATCCCCAAAACAACCCCAGAAAATTCAACTTTTGAATAAATATTAAAAATTCCCAGAAAATCCAGCATAATAAAATAGGAGTTACTGTGCAAACAGGGAATGATGACGTCATCAATATGCCGCGGAACCGCCGCAGAAGGCATGCTTCTGCCGCGGTTCCGCCGCACTTTTTACTGTTCATTGAAAACTTTTTACACCGTAATTCTTAGAATTCCCTGCTGAATTTTTTAAGCATTTTTAATGTGGAAAAATCCCAGTGTTTAGAAAATTTCCAGAGAGCATGTTTCGGGTTAGGTTTTTGGTTCGATCGGACTTCAAACTCCGTCTAGACTTCGCCTAAAGCTCTAACTTGGCTCTGATACCACTGTAGGGTTGCTAGGCACGTGCACAAGGGTCTACGAGGCATCAACCATGCCCGATTAAAAATTTAGCCGTGCCGAACAACCCGAATACGGAACTTTAAACTAGAGATTAGGCGAAAACAACATGCTAAATACTTTAACACTAAGTGAGAGGGGTTACAACCTTTGTAGATCCGGTCCTTCACTTCATATGCTCCGTGTTGTGGTCCCTTCACTGCGATCATCGGGATCCGGACTCTCGAGAGGTTCCGTGAAGAGAAAGACGCAACCTTTGCTTCCGATCTTCGATACTAAGATGATCTACCTTGAAGTTTCTTTAACACAAGCTAACACTCATGACATGATGTGAACACCCTCATCTAAATGGCAAGGGAAGATGAGGAAGATGAAGTAGGATTTTTGCTCTCTTTATTTATATTTTTCTCACAATTATTCATCACTTTGGAAAAATCAAGCAAGCTTTTTCATGAAGAGTGAAGGAAGAAGAAGATGAATAATGTTGATCAAATCCATTTGTGATGAATAGAAAAAGAAATAATATGATAGATTATGCAACCATGGTCAAGTAAATCTTTGTAGAGAATTAACCAAGGGTTAGGGTTTGGGTTGAGTTAAGAATGAGTCACACACAAATATCTTTCACAAAACAAAAAGAAAACCATCTAGAAACATCTAGAAAGTTTAACCCTAATCCAAACTCTAATCATGTTTAAACTCCACTAAACAAGTTGCATTATTTATCATATTATGTTACAATATTATATATCACATATATAATATTTATCGTAACAAAATAAAATAATACAATTAACATATATCGCATATATATCAATGTATTATCCGAGTGAGAAAAAGAATCTTTTAGTGAGCAAATATTAGTTAATGTCTTTTAATATATCATATATATATTATTATACATTAAATTATCGAATCAACACTTGATCCGACAATCCGGCTATATCGCATATAACCGACTAATATTAATCCGTACCGATTCATCGAATCAACACTTGATCCGATGACCCGGCTGATATCAAATATCGCGAGAATAGAATACGGTATCACATATCGCATTATCCTCGGTCCCGCACATATCACATATGTGCTCCTACTTCGTTTTGCCTGAGTCAAGAAACCTCTGTGTAGGACTCTAAAGAATCGTCAATACGCCGGCAGTAGGTGATGATCATATCAAATACCCACAAACTGCAAGCGGTCAGCTAAACGTAACAGCTACCCAGGTATTGAGCGCTCAGAAGATCAACAAGCAAGCCTGTAACTTCTCCTGTGAATCCAAACAGTAACACTCCCGTACAGTCCGGTCTCGTCGTCTGATATGTCGCATATCTCGCCTAGGGGTGGTAAACGTCAGACCCCAGTAGCTCGATAAGTCGTGTCGATATGAGGTCTATAACAGTTCGAGAAACTACTGATAACACTTACCAGTAAATCTCAGCAACCCTGGCCAGGGATTTCCGGTTATAGCCAATCGAACACTGCACAACATCAACTCCCTATACCGGGAGAGACGAATCCCCTCCTATCGCTCATTGCCTCCATATGATTCGGGACTGTACCCAAAAGCCACCTTTTTGCACGCCCTCTTGGACGTGGTATGATGGAAATCAAAGCACAGTGGGAATCACACAAGACTCTATGACGATCTCGGGTCAACAGACTACTCTGTACCAGTGTCACCGGAGAACTGCCATCTGACGTATGGTATAATACCATCTGGGAGTTCTCGGCGAGTCCGTCCAGTGTACCCAGTCTCCACTGAGCACCCATACACCATCCTTGATGTCAAACACCGATGGATATGGGATCATCCATCGCCCATCATATGGGTCAAGATGCGTATACGCTAGTCTACTCTGGTGCATCGATGCCCTGTCTCGATACACCCTCGACTAGGAACAGTTATAGGATGTACTCGTCGACTACCGTGGCCCCACTAGTATGATCTCATCATAGTCCCAGTAGTCGAGTACATATCCTAAGGGCTTTATCAACATGTAATGTAGAGACAACCAGAGTACATGTTTAGATAAAGTACAACCAGATAGCATACTATCATGTCGAGCAAGAAAGTCCTCCCTATATATGTCCTAGCATCCACTACAATATACATCGTATGTACAGTAATGGCCTCTAGGGCATACATATAACTAACACAACCATGCCTGATTTAAAATTTAGCCGTGCCGAACAACCCAAAACTGGATCTTTAAACTAGAGATTAGGCGAAAACAAGCATGTTAAGAACTTTAACACTAAGTAAGAGGGATTACAACCTTTGTAGATCCGGTCCTTCACTTATTAAGCTCCGTGTTGAGGTCCCTTCGCTGCGATCATCGTGTTCCGGACTCTCGAGAGGTTCCACGAAGAGAAAGGTGCAAGCTTGCTTCCGATCTTCGATAACAAAGATGATCTACCTTGAAGTTTCTTTAACACAAGCTCTCACTCACTATATGAAGTGAACACTCTCATCTAAAGGGCAAGGATAGATGAGGATGATAAAGTAGGATTTTTTCTCTCATTTGTATTCATAAACTCGCTCATTTTCATCACTTAGAAAAAGCTAGAAAGCTTTTTCCATGAAAGAAAGAAGAAGGAAGAAGAAAATGAATAATGAATTGTTAAACCTTTTGTGATGAATAATGAAAGGATAATGATGAATAATGCAACCATGGTTACTAAACCTTTGTAGAGAATTAACCAAGGGTGAAGGGTTTGGGTTAGGTTAAAGATGAGTCACTTGTAAATATCTTTTTCATGACAAAAGAAAAACCTTCTAGAAACTTCTTGAAAGAATTAACCCAAATCAAACCCTAATCTTGTTTAATCTCTACTAAACATGTTGCATTAGTAATCATATCATGTTACAATATTATATATCACATATAAAAATTTATTGTAACAATATAAAATAATACAATTAACATATATCGCATATATATCAATGTATTACCCGAGTGAGAAAAAGAATCTTTTAGTGAGCTAATATTAGTTAATGTAATTTAATATATCATATATATTATTATACATTAAATTATCGAATCAACACTTGATCCGACAATACGGCTATATCGCATATAACCGACTAATATTTATCCGTACCGATTCATCGAATCAACACTTGATCCGATGACCGGGCTGATATCAAATATCGCGAGAATAGAATACGGTATCTCATATCGTATTATCCTCGGTCCCGCACATATCACATATGTGCTCCTACTCCGTTTTGCCTGAGTCAAGAAACCTCTGTGTAGGACTCTAAAGAATCGTCAATACGCCGGCAGTAGGTGATGATCATATCAAACACCCACAAGCTGCAAGCGGTCAGCTAAACGTAACAGCCACCCAGGTATCGAGCGCTCAGAAGATCAACAAGAAAGCCTATACATTCTCCTGTGAATCCAATCAGTAACACTCCCGTACAGTCTGGTCTCGTCGTCTGATATTTCGCATATCTCGCCTAGGGGTGGTAAACGTCAGACCCCAGTAGCTCGATAAGTCGTGTCGATATGAGGTCTATAACAGTTTGAGAAACTACTGATAACACTTACCAGTAAATCTTAGCAACCCTGGCCAGGGATTTCCAGTTATAGCCAATCGAACATAGCACAACATCAACTCCCTATACCGAGAGAGACGAATCCCCTCCTATCGCTCATTGCCTCCATGTGATTCGGGACTGTACCCAAAAGCCACCTTTTTGCACGCCCTCTTGGACGCGGTATGATGGAAATCAAAGCACAGTGGGAATCACACAAGTCTCTATGACGATCTCGGGTCAACAGACTACTCTGTACCAGTGTCACTGGAGAACTGCCATCTGACGTTAGGTATAATACCATCTGGGAGTTCTCGGCGAGTCCGTCCAGTGTACCCAGTCTCTACTGAGCACCCGTACACCATCCTTGATGTCAAACACCTATGGATATGGGATCATCCATCGCCCATCATATGGGTCAAGATGCGTATACGCTAGTCTACTCTGGTGTATCGATGCCCTATCTCGATACACCCTCGACTAGGAACAGTTATTGGATGTACTTGTCGACTACCGCGGCCCCACTAGTATGATCTCATCATATTCCCAGTAGTCGTGTACATATCCTAAGGGCTTTATCCACATATAACATAGAGACAATCAGAGTACATGTTAAGATAAAATGCAACCAGATAGCATACTATCATGTCGAGCAAGAAAGTCCTCCCTATATATGTCCAAGCATCCATTACAATATACATCGTATGTACAGTAATGGACTCTAGGGCATACATATAACTAACAATCTCCCACTTGCACTAGGGCCATCTGTTGTGGTATCACATACCCAACAATTAGCTGCGGTTGAAGTATTTCATACTCAACCATCCCATAAAAGTCTCTACTGGGAAAAAGGCCTTTGTGAGTGGATCCGCGTTGTTGTCCTTTGTGTCTACTCTCCTAACCTCGATCTCCCTGGAGATCAACCATCTCCATGATCAGGTGATACTGCCTAAGAATTATATCTGGATTTCTGATGGGACGGGGGTTCCTCGGCATAAGCCACAACTCCATTGTCACACAATGGCAGGAACAAAGTTCATCTCATGAACTTATATTTATCCAGACTGCCTCTTTGGTAGCTTCTTTGGTAACGATGTATCTTGCCTTTAATCGTCTAGTAAGTCACGGTATCTAGCTTGGAACTCTTCCAACATACTGTCCCTCCACTGAGGGTAAAGACAATGCCTGCGACTGACATTCAGTCGTCCTTATCACCCTTGAACCTTTCCAGTGATTCTCCCCAGGATCGATTGATACCATCTCACTACAACTAGTGAGTATCCTAACATCCAATTAGATCTATCTCATAGATCGAAAAACCCAGGATTTAGGAGGTATCACTTTGATCCTATATGGAGAATCCTTGTGATAAGCGGAGATTGACCGAGCGTCGCATAGGAAACTCCTTCCCTATCAAGAGTATATCATCCACGTACTCTATGAGTATCATCACCATACTCCCTACTACCTTTTTGTATATACAAGGTTCATCTACCATTTTGATGAAGTCAAACTCTTTGGCTACCACATGAAAACAGACGTTCCAACTCCGCGATGCCTGATTTATCACATAAAACATCTTGCTCACGTTTCCGCTGCTCCCACTGTCTACGAAGCCATCTGGCTGTGTTCTTATAGACGCTCTCTTCCAAATCATCATTTAGAAAAGCAGTCATGACACCCAACCGCCAGATATCGTAGTCATGGTATGTAGCCGTGGCAAGTAGGATCTGGATGGTCTTAAGCATAGCTTTGAATGTCTCAACTTTTCCATGTACACCAAGTAATCTTCTCAAGATATACTTGCTCCTGATGGGGATTTAACCCTTCAGATAAAGCAACCAAAGTCCATACTTTGTTGGTGTATAAGGATTCCATCTCAGATCACTAAGCATCCAACCATTCTTACAGAGTCCCACTCCTGGTGGCCAGCTCGAAACTAGTGGGTCATCATCTCATGATGCAATCCTCGCTCCCACTGTCATAGAGAAACCGAAGTATCTCTCAGGTGGGTGAGGAACCCTACTAGATCGGCGGAGAGGCTGAGGTTCGTTGGTTACTATTGAATCCTTTGGTTTTACCAAATCATCAGCTGCAGTTTTGTATAGATGGAACTCTTTCCAGTTCTATAGAACTGACCTTGTCTCGAGCTTGTCCGGATTTTGCTTTTAGACATAGGCCGGACAACCCCAAATCTTAACTTACTTAAGATATGGGTTCTTCCCATTCTATATCACATATGAAGTGGTAGGCAACTGATTTGATTGGAACCCTATTCAATAGGTATGCAGCTTCTCAAGTGCATAACTCCCAAAAGTAAAATAGGCTACTCAGTAGTACTCATCATAGAGCACACCATATCACATAGGGTGTGTTTGCTCTGCCCCGATACACCGAGGTGCTGTGGTGTATACGGAGGAGTAATGCTTAGAGAGAATCTCATTCTCCTTTAGAATAGTCCACGATTTCCGTGCTCAAGTATTCTCCTTCTTGATCTCATCAAAGGACATAATACTTATACCCGTTTTTGGTTCTCTACTTCTAACTTATATTCTGTGATTATCTCAAAAGTTTCGGACTTGTGTTTCAACAGGAACATATGTCTGAATCTTGAGAGATCATCAGAGAATGTAATGAAGTATAAAGAACTGGTCCTGGCATATGTAGACAGGGGACTCTCATACATCAACATGTATCGATCCCAAGAGTTCACTAACTCTTTCTCTGTTTCCAATAAACAGAGCTGTGGTCATCTTATCTCTGTGACATGACCGGCAAGTTTCACAAGATGTAAATTCAGACTAATTTAAATATGCATCTATATGTAACTTCAGCTAGTCGGGTCGCATTGATATGACCTAGTCTACAATGCCTCAAGAAGGATTTTTTCATTTCTGAACTCTTCCTCTTGTGTGCGTTCTATACGTTAAGAACTGTGGTTTGATTTAGAACGTCTATGCTTTTAGATAACGTGCCTGAACCGATCAACTCTTGATATAGGAAATGTTTAAAACATTATCCAACAATACAAAATTATATCCTTCTTTACTAATAAAGAGATTGATATGATGTTGTATATCAGGTTCGGTATATAATAACATTCGTTCAGAATCAATGTATTCTAGTAATAGAGGGTGATAGTGACCAACAGACTTGGCTGCAACACTTGCACTGTTTCTATCTCATGAAACTTATCACCCGTTCTCAGTTTTCTACCTATCTGTAGCCCATGTAACAGATTACATTTGCGGGATCCTGATCCGGTATCTCATACCCAGGACGTAAAGGATACTGAGAAACAGTTCTATGTAATGAACACACCCGAAAATGATGCATCAGCATGCACTTTCTTCGTTTGGGCGACATGGGAAATCTGGTATTCCCCAATTTTCTGCTCTGTCTTATAACAATTATAAGTTGGAGCGGGACCAACGTTCCCCAGCTCAGTATAACAAGCGGGTTCGGTCAAATACATCCGTATTATTATCTTGATTAAGACGTGACATAGTCATAACCAGGAGAGAGAGAGAAGAAAACACTCAGCGTGCGCTTTTACAAGATTAGATTGGTTATCAATTTATCTAATCAGTATATTTGCCACTGTTTTAGTCAAATCTTCCTTCAAACCCTAAAAGGAAAGACTAGCCGGGATTAATTACACTCTACAAGTTCGCCAATCTTTCAGCCAGGCCAGTGCCGATACTTTGAGGGAGGTTCCCCGTACTTTCGTACGAACCTAATTAAAGTAAACCTCGTTTTCCCAGGGGCATAACCCCGTTGACACCTTTCTAGACACTTACTTGATCGGCTAATTGTAATGTGTAAAACTCTCCCAGGAATAACTTACTCGCAGCGGGTATCGGGATCCAACTATCTCATAGAAGGTATGCACTCTCATTGCAAATTTCAACACTTGAAATTCCCAATAGTATTTTGCCCCTAGCGTCCTATGACCTTGACGAATGCCAACAAACCATAGGCTACTAGTCAAGTTCAACCCGTCATTTCCCGATTGAATTAAACCCACTCGCACGACCCTTGACGAAAGCCAACAAAGCCGCACGACTACCCTAACTCAATCGCATCATATGCTTATGCAGATAAGCATAAATAGCTACCGCACACTACGCCTTGACGAAAGCCAACAAACGCCGCACGAATACTATGAAGTACTTATCTGAAATGACGGAGGGCTACGACAGGTTTTTAAGAAAACCTTTTGCTTAATGAACTTGATATCGTTGTAGAAACGAGTGATTTTAAATGGTGTTTTTGAGGCTTTTCTAGTTTTGCTAAAGGGGTCACTCCCGGTGAAGGGATCGTCGGCCCTTTCCTCATCGAATAAGGTGCAGGATATATCATATATACCGCTGTGCAAAGCAAGAACTATAGAAGCAATCAAAAGACAAACCGAGTTTGTAGCATCTGCTAGTTTCACTAAAGAGGTCACTCCCGGTGAAGGGATCTCGGCTCTTTCCTTATCGAATAAGGTGTTGGATGTTCTACAAGGAACACCGCTATGCAAAGCAAGAACTAGAGCGACCAGTTTTTAAACAAGTTTCTACAACATCTTTAGCTTTCTTTTTAGTTTCATTAATCTCATTAATGAAGTCCCATTTTATTATGCTTCACAAGCATCACATTTGAAACGAAATCTGCAATATAACATATATCTCATATATATAATATAAACATTCATCTCAGGCAGTAATATGATCTCATCACAGAACATTGCAGCAGAAGAACATATATGAAATATTGGATATTCTAGAACGTCCGTGTTTTAATACGAGCCTGTATAAAACACGGATTCCACGGTCGCGATGAATAGCCAAACCCATATCCTTAGACCCCTACGAGAGCGGCAAGCAACACTGCCGATTCTAGGGTTAGGAGACCCGGTCTCGACTCCTCGAGATGGTCTCCCACTGGACCCTAGAACCCGGTTACTTGTGCTCCCCGCCTTGGGTCTACCTAATGCGGAAAAGTAAATAATATACAACGGTGACATCATCCTCAGCCCGGAAGTGCCCCAATAAAAGAATATTACATACAAATGAATTTTACATGAATGAAAAAGAAAAACTCTCATCTCACATAAAACCCCCGGCTATTCAAAACGCGACGATCCAATATAACATATCACAGTAACACATAATATCTCATATCATCAATGTAAGCAAGTATGCATATCCCGATTGTCGTTGATGTATAGCAACGAAGCCGGCGATACACCACATACTACGCTTACGGTCACAGAAAAGAAAATGTAAAACTACAACAGTTGGAATCTGCAACCACCTTAGACATCGCATGCCTAACCAAATGAATTCCTTAGACATCGCATGCCTAACAATTATAAACCCCGCATTTTAGTCTCATTATCGAAAACTCTTTTCAATATCTAGTCGGGCAATTCAATAAGATTCCCGACTACCTGATCGAATGCTCGTCACAAACTTTAGTAGACGGCCGCACCCCCGGATGCCGTCGACGAAGTGCACTAAGGCGGAACACCGGTGCCGCGAGCACCCGAACGGATGCTTTTGGCGACGGGGTTCTCCTATAGTCACTTGGTCGGGGCTATGGGGCGTGGCTATCTATTAAGTTTACCCGGCGAGTATCCGCGTACGCTACGTGATTGCGACGGACATTTGATCACATCAAAATTCTGTGGCAACCGATTAATTGAGACTAAACTGCTATGTTTATAACATTCAAATTAGTTATCCCATAACTACCCGTGGATTCCAAATATTGTATCACATTCCAGATAAAAAGATAGTGTTAAAATTTTCGATCGAATAATCAAACACCCAAGATTTCCCAAATAGCTCAACACTTATGCGGAGTTCAAAAATATCCATCACATGCCACAGTACTGATGGTCCAGCCGTAGAAGGGTCAAGCCAACGCCTCACATGTGGCACGCCGTACTGCCACAAATCCTAAGGTTCAGAGGCAGTTCAAGACGGTCACATAATCGAGTTAAGGTTTGTTGTCTTCTAGAGGGTCCACCGCGTTACTTGCACGACTTAGAACGTTCTTAAACTCGAGAAAAAAATCCAACTTTTGAAAATTTTCCGACAGGGGAAAAAATAAGTTATTGATATCCGTTCGAACTTTTTAACAGTTTCTAAAATTATCCGGAAAAAACTTAAACGAAATTAAATTATCTGATCGAATCAACGAGTCCCCAATAGATCCCAGAAAACTCAACACTTGAGCAAATTAAAAATTTCCCAGAAGAATCAGGAATTACAGACGGACATTACTGTGCAAAACACGTGCCATAATTCTTCATTTTGGCCGCGGAACCGCCGCGCAAGCCTAGGTACGGCCGCGGTTCCACGGCGATTTAATTGAATTAGAGGCACGTGTTGCACAGTAACTCTTGTATTTCCCTGATGATTTTTTTGATTATTTTTAATCCAGAAAAAATCACTTTTTTAGAAAAAATCCAGAAAGGGGTCTAAACTAGGGTTTCGGGGTTCGATCGGACTTTAAACTTCGTCTAGACTTCGCCTAAAGCTCTAGCTTGGCTCTAATACCACTGTAGAGTTGCTAGGCATATGCATGAGGGTCTACGAGGCATCACCATGCCCGATTTAAAATTTAGCCGTGCCGAACAACCCAAAGCCGGATCTTTAAACTAGATATTAGGCGAAAACAAGCATGTTAAACACTTTAACACTAAGTAAGAGGGATTACAACCTTTGTAGATCCGGTTCTTCACTTCTTAAGCTCCGTGTTGAGGTCCCTTCGCTGCGATCATCGTGTTCCGGACTCTCGAGAGGTTCCACGAAGAGAAAGGTGCAAGCTTGCTTCCGATCTTCGATAACAAAGATGATCTACCTTGAAGTTTCTTTAACACAAGCTCTCACTCTCTAAATGAAGTGAACACTCTCATCTAAAGGGAAAGGATAGATGAGGATGATGAAGTAGGAATTTTGCTCTCATTTGTATTCATAAACTCACTCATTTTCATCACTTAGAAAAAGCTAGAAAGCTTTTTCCATGAAAGAAAGAAGAAGGAAGAAGAAGATGAATAATGAATTGTTAAACCTTTTGTGATGTATAATGAAAGGATAATGATGAATAATGCAACCATGGTTGCTAAACTTTTGTAGAGAATTAACCAAGGGTGAAGGGTTTGGGTTAGGTTAAAGATGAGTCACTTGTAAATATCTTTTTCATGACAAAAGAAAAACCTTTTAGAAAGCATTAGCCCAAATCAAACCCTAATCTTGTTTAATCTCTACTAAACATGTTGCATTAGTAATCATATCATGTTACAATATTATATATCACATATATAATATTTATTGTAACAAAATAAAATAATACAATTAACATATATCGCATATATATCAATGTATTACCCGAGTGAGAAAAAGAATCTTTTAGTGAGCTAATATTAGTTAATGTAATTTAATATATCATATATATTATTATACATTAAATTATCGAATCAACACTTGATCCGACAATACGGCTATATCGCATATAACCGACTAATATTTATCCATACCGATTCATCGAATCAACACTTGATCCGATGACCCGGCTGATATCAAATATCGTGAGAATAGAATACGGTATCTCATATCGCATTATCCTCGGTCCCGCACATATCACATATGTGCTCCTACTCCGTTTTGCCTGAGTCAAGAAACCTCTGTGTAGGACTCTAAAGAATCGTCAATACGCCGGCAGTAGGTGATGATCATATCAAACACCCACAAGCTGCAAGCGGTCAGCTAAATGTAACAGCCACCCAGGTATCGAGTGCTCAGAAGATCAACAAGCAAGCCTGTACATTCTCCTGTGAATCCAATCAGTAACACTCCCGTACAGTCCGATCTCGTCGTCTGATATGTCGCATATCTCGCCTAGGGGTGGTAAACATCAGACCCCAGTAGCTCGATAAGTCGTGTCGATATGAGGTCTATAACAGTTCGAGAAACTACTGATAACACTTACCAGTAAATCTCAGCAACCCTGGCCAGGGATTTCCAGTTATAGCCAATCGAACACAGCACAACATCAACTCCCTATACCGGGAGAGACGAATCCCCTCCTATCGCTCATTGCCTCCATGTGATTCGGGACTGTACCCAAAAGCCGCCTTTTTGCACGCCCTCTTGGACATGGTATGATGGAAATCAAAGCACAGTGGGAATCACACAAGACTCTATGACGATCTCGGGTCAACAGACTACTCTGTACCAGTGTCACCGGAGAACTGCCATCTGACGTTAGGTATAATACCATCTGGGAGTTCTCGGCGAGTCCGTCCAGTGTACCCAGTCTCTACTGAGCACCCGTAAACCATCCTTGATGTCAAACCCCGATGGATATGGGATCATCCATCGCCCATCATATGGGTCAAGATGCGTATACGCTAGTCTACTCTGGTGTATCGATGCCCTGTCTCGATACACCCTCGACTAGGAACAGTTATAAGATGTTCTCGTCGACTACCGTGGCCCCACTAGTATGATCTCATCATAGTCCCAGTAGTCGAGTACATATCCTAAGGTCTTTATCAACATGTAACATAGAGACAATCAGAGTACATGTTAAGATAAAGTGCAACCAGATAGCATACTATCATGTCGAGCAAGAAAGTCCTCCCTATATATGTCCAAGCATCCATTACAATATACATCGTATGTACAGTAATGGCCTCTAGGGCATACATATAACTAACAGGGTGGGTTCAAATTAACCTGGATAATGACGGGTAGAACTTGACTTGCGACTTATGATATGCTAGCCTTCGTCAAGGTCATAAGAGCTTGAGGCAAAAATCCACATCGGGAGTTTCTAAAGAAACTGAAACTTTCGAGGGTTGCATACCATTTGGAGTATGATAATTTTTATAGGATTCCTTCAAGGTTATCACACAATGATATTTGGATCCCGATCCTACTGTGAGTATCCGCTACTCCTCGGGAGATTTTTTCACTAAACGATCAATACTATAAACCAAGTAGGTGTCTAGAACGGTGTTAGCGGGGCTACGCCTCTAGGAAAAATAGGTTATGTAATTAAGGAACTTTGCGAAAGCGTTGGAAAACCTCCCTCGAAGTACCAACACCAGCCTGGCTGAAAGGTTAAGCAAGTATTGTAGGGTGAGATTAATCCTGACTAATTCTTCTTTTATGGTTTGAGGAAGGATTCGAGAAACAGTGGGAGCCATCCTGTTTAGTTAACTAAAATCCAATCTAAACTTGTAAGAGCATCATACTAAATTGTTTCTTCTCTCTCTCCTAATTGCAGCGACCAAGATAACTGGCCTTAAGTTACTTTTAGATAAAAACATATTGACGGGGCCAAACTATAAAGATTGGCTCAGGAATGTCTAGATGGCCATCACATATGACAAACTGGGCTATCTTCTTACCACTAAAGCCCTCGCCGTCCCAGGTCCAGATTCCAGCGTCGCGGATAAGGAGATCTATAAGACCTGTGAAATTGATAGTGCGAAAGCCAAGTGCCTCGTGCTGGCCTCTATGGATAATGAATACCAGAGGCGGCACGAGAAGATGGATCTTGTATCCATCTTCCTCCATACAAAGGACTTATATAGAGAGCAATCTCGTATCGCAAGATTCAAGATGTCGAGAAATTATTTCAGGCGAGCTTGGCGATCGGGTCATCTGTTGGGGACCACGTCCTTAAAATGATCAGCTTGATTGAAGAGCTCGTGGACCTGAGGACCTCGTTGGAGAACGAGCTGTATACAAACTTGATTCTGCAGTCTCTCCCCTTTACCTACGCCTAGTTTATCTTGAATTTTAACATTCAAGGGAAGGAAGTTACACTTCCAGAACTCCTCAACTTGTTGAGGAGCGCTGAGGGCACCCTGCAGAAGTCTAGAGAGACACCCACTCAGCTTGTTGGGGAATCTTCCTCTTCTAGATCCAAGGCGGAAGTCAAGGGGAAGAAAAAGAAAGCCCCTACCAAGCCGAAAGGCAGTATTAGTAAGGTAGAGGGAAGGGGCAAGGCAAAATTTGAGGGGCCAATGGTAGGGAAGGAAGAATGTTTCTACTGTCACAAGAAGGTCCACTGGAAGAAGGATTGCAGGGCCTGGAAAGTCCAGAACTAGGGTGCGAAGCAGGTTGTGGCTTCGGTTTAACGTGTGTTGTGATTGAAAACTATCTGTCAATCAACTCTACTTCCTGCGTATTGGATACCGGATCAGGATCTTATATCTGTAATTCTTTGCAGGCACTGAGAAGCCGTAGAGTTTTGAAGGCGGGTGATATGACCCTCAGGATTGCTAACAGTGCGAGCGTGGATGCTGTGTCCGTAAGGGAATATCACTTAGGATTGACAAGTGGACATATTTTGGTTTTGTGCAACTATTTTTGTGTACCTAGTTTGACTTGTAATATCATTTATGTATCTTTGTTATCTAAAGAAGGTTATGATTTTACATTTATAAGCGATGTCGTAAACATCCACCTTAATCATGGTTTGATTGGGTCGGGTACACTAAACAACGGTATATACGTATTAAACCAACTACAAGTTTTCAACGTCCAGAACACATACAAAAGAAAGTCTCCAGAATTAAATCAAGCTTTCTTATGGCATTGTAGACTGGGTCACATCAATAAAACACGGTTGACCAAGTTACATAAAGAGAGATATTTGGATCCGTTTGAATATCAGTCTTATGTAACCTATCAATCATGTCTCAGAGGAAAGATGACAAAGACTCCGTTCACTGGACATGGAGAAAGAGTGAGCGAGCTCTTGGGACTCATACACAGTGACGTGTGTGGTCCAATGTCTACACATGCAAGAAGTGGTTATTCCTATTTCATTACTTTTACGGATGATTTCTCTAGGTATGGACATGTTTTCTTGATGAGACATAAATCCGAGGCCTTTGAGAAATTCCGAGAATATAAGGATGAAGTGGAAAAACAAACCGACAAAAGTATCAAGACACTGAGATCTGATCGAGGTGGTGAATACTTAAGTGCGGAGTTCCTGGTTTACATAAAAGAGAATGGAATTCTCTCTCAGCTTAGTCCTCCATACACACCACAACACAACGGTGTATCAGAAAGGAGGAACATAACCTTATTAGATATGGTATGTTCCATGATGAGTAACGCTGAGTTACCGCGATCCTTCTGGGGCTATGCACTAGAATCAGCTGCATATATTTTGAACAGGGTTCCTACCAATACTGTGCCTACCACACCATATCAGATGTGGAGTTGGAAGAAACCCTATCTTCAGTATCTGAAGATATGGGGATGTCTAGCTTTTGTTAAAAAGCAGCATGCATCCAAGCTCGAGGTACGCTCAGTACTGTGTAAGTTTGTGGGATACCCAAATAACTCCAGGGGGTATCTTTTCTATTACGCAGAGAAACAAAAGATTTTTGTTTCTCGTCATGCCCACTTCTTGGAAACTCAATTTTTAGAAAAAGAGATAAGTGGGAGCGCAATAGAACTGGAAGAAATTCCAGAATCACAAGCTATTACTGAAAGCATGGTGGAACCAGAGTTTCAAAAGAACAGGACATCCCCGTGCTACTCCGCAGGAGTAGTAGGCTGTCTCATCCGCCCGAGAGATACTACGGTTTTCTTTTAGACGGGGATAGAGAGGATTGCATCATTGACAATGATGAGCCAACTAGATTCCAGCAAGCCATTCAGAGCGGAGACTCGGTAAAATGGCTGGATGCAATACGGACCGAGATGGAGTCCATGTACACCAACAATGTATGGACTTTGGTCATTGCTCCAGAAAGGGTAAAACCCGTAGGCTGCAAATGGATCTTCAGAAAGAAGATTGGTGTAGATGGACAGGTTGAAACCTATATGGCTAGACTTGTTGCAAAAGTTTTTCGTCAAAGACCAGGTTTGGACTATGATGAAACCTTTTCTCCAGTGACTATGCTCAAATCCATTTAGATCCTTCTTGCCATTGCTGCCTTCCACGATTATGAGATTTGGCAGATGGACGTAAAGACCACTTTTCTAAATGGTAATTTGGAAGAGTGCATCTATATGGATCTGCCAGAGAGTTTTATTCAGAGTGGGAGCAGCGAGAAAGTGTGCAAGTTGCTTAAATACATTTATGGATTAAAGCAGGCATCACAGAGTTGGAACATCTGTTTTGATGAGACGATCAAAGAATTTGACTCTATCAAAAATCCAGATGAACCATGCATCTATAGTAAGATTGTAACAATAACTGTTGTATTCCTCGTCTTGTACATGGATGATATTCTCTTGATAGAAAATAACATTCCTATGTTACAATCAGTCAAAGGATTCTTGTCATAAAGATTCTCCATGAAAGACCTGGGTGATTCCTCTTACATTCTTGGGATCCAGATCTATTGTGATAGATCTAAGAGCATGTTGGGACTTTCACAGTCCAAGTATATCGACACCATACTGAAAAGATTTAGTATGGAAGATTCAAAGCGCGGTAATTTACCGGCTTGTCACGGAATCACCCTCTCCAAAGAGATTTCTCCCAAGACTAATTTGGAAAGGGATCACATGTCAACTATACCCTACGCTTCTGCGGTAGGCTCTATAATGTATGCGATATTGTGTAACAGACCAGATGTTGCTTACGTACTAAGTGTGGTAAGCCAATATCAGTTAAACCCTGGGAAGAAGCACTGGATAGCAGTAAAGAACATTCTGAAGTACCTGAGAAGGACTAAAGGGATGTTCTTGGTGTACGGCGGAAAAGACCTCCAGATCGAGGCCTTTGCTGACTCCAGCTTCCAGAGCGACAAGGATGACTCCAAGTCCATGTCGGGTTATGTCTTTAGCCTCAATGGAGGGGCGGGCTATTGGAAGAGCTCTAAGAAGGATACCGTTACTGACTCGACAATGGAAGCGGAGTATATCGCTGCATGTGACGCCGCAAAAGAAGCAGTCTGGATAAGGAAGTTCTTAACAGAATTTCAGGTGGTTCCGTCTATTGTGATCTAATACCTCTGTATTGTGACAACAACGTGGCTATAGCTTTAGCGAAGGAACCCAGGTCCCGTCAGAAGTCTAGACATATCTTGAAGCGATATCACCTGATCAGGGATATCGAGGTACGGAGATTTGATACGGAGAACAACACTGCAGAACTACTCACAAAAGTCATCCCTCAGACACAGTTCGAGAGGCTATTCGAGATGATAGGTCTGCGATATGCCAACACATGGCCTTAGTGCAAGTGGGAGATTGTTAGTGATATATGCCTTAGAGGCCATTATTGTATAGTACTAGTTTGTATATTACATTTTGAAAGCTTGAGATATACACGGATTTTATGACAGTCTTGCTCAATATGGTAGTATGCTACTTGGTTTGTTTCTATTTTAATATGTGTATGTGTTTTTTTAGCGTATCGCTAATACATATTGGTAAAGCCCTTATAATCTTTGCTTGACCACCAGCGTTGTGATGGCAGTCACACTAGTGTGGCCCGGGTGATCTATAAGCACATCCTTATATAGGTCCCTAGTCATAGGATTATCGAGAAAGGGTATCGATACTCCAGAGTAGACTAGTGTATACGCTTCTCATCCCAGCATGGGAGATGGTCTGTCCCACAGCCATTAGTATATCGTACTGGTGATAGTATGCAGGTGCTCATTGCGTTATGAGTTAAATTGGATGGACTCATGGGGAACTGTTGGTTGGTAATATACCTATCGTCGGATAGCAGTTCCCAGGTGACATGAGTACAGTGTAGTCCGTTGACTTGATACTGCTATTTCGCCTTGAGTGTGTTCCCACTGTTCTTAGATTACTACCGTACAAGGCTCTGATGAGTCGTGCAAACAGGTAGTAGTTGGGTGCAGTCCTAAAGCACTTGGAGGCAGTGGCGGCTAGATAGGATTCATCTCTCCTGGTATTGGGGGTTGATGTCGCGCTGTGTTCGTAAAGCCATTACACAAAGTCCCTGGCCAGGGCAAACGAGATTTACTGGTAGGTACTCCGGTAGTTTCTCATGGTGTTTTTTGGGCACTACTCCGGCATGACTTATTGCTCTATTAGGGGTCTGACGGCTACCACCCCTAGTCCCGATATGCGATACTCTTAGACGAATAAATCGGACTGTACGAAGATTGTCACAGAGAGGCTCAGTAGGAGTTCGGATGAGTTTGCTCATCGGCCTTCTTATCGACAGATACCTTGGTAGCCGTTACGTGCAGCTAGTACCGCTGACGTGCTTATGGTTAAACCCACTTCCAGCGTACTGTCGAGTCTTTAGAGTCCCACACTGAGGGTTTCCCTGCTTCGGGCAAAACGATGTAGAGGTCGTATGGTTTTACGACAGGGTTCGATTACATACATGTACTTGTGCACGTATGATGTTCGGGCAGATAATACTAGTGGGTTTTGGTTTAAGCCGGATCCTATTATTAGATTATTGGATTAGTTTCGTCTCATTGTATTCATTTTTTTCGGAATACGGATACGGGTATGTATATACGGTGAGGGGTATTCTTGTAATTTACTCAAGTATACTTCTAGAAGGGGACACCTCATTTGTGTTTTAATCTTTTGATTAAAAGATAAATAAGGTGGAGGTATGAGGTGTTATTTTGTGATAAATGAAGCATGGCTACTTGGTGACTCACGGATGATTATTGAGGCAAGATTGGACTTAGATATTTTGTGAGATATTTGGTGATATATTTTGTGAGATATTTTGGGATGCCTTATAGTCATCACAATTAGCCATCTTCATTCTATTATTATCTTAAACACTCTCTCACCTCAAGAGCTCTCTTCTTCTCTCTCAAACCCTAATTGTCTCATGTGTTGAGAAACTTAGGGTTAGTGAGACTAAACTATCCATAATCACTCTGTACATCCTCTATGTCACTTAGATTAGAACTCTAGGTAACCTAGTTACCTCATCTCAGAGGTAGGAGCTCTTAGTAGACACTCTCGGGTGGATCTTCTTTGACTCAAGGAGGTCGAGGAGGAGGCATGATCCGTACACCCTTCAAGAAGCACAAGAAGAGGAGGAGGAGTACAAGAAGGACTTGTTACTTGAGGTATAACTTTCTAACATAGTAGTTAAATCTCTTAGTTGTTTTGTTAGTTAGGGTTTAGTATCAAAACTGGAGTTTAGTCGGTGTTGCGAAGCATATAAAAATCGTTTTTTTAAAATTCCGCCTCCCCGCGAACCCACGGGGTGCGCGATATCGACTTACACATCGAACATCTTAGACTCACAAATACATATTAACAAGTATGTATCATCGCATTAACTGGGTTAAATACTTTAACCTCATCAATACAGAACCTTACGATATTATAGTTTCGATCAAAAACAATCCGTACTTCCCCCAAAAAAACGAGATCAAATCTCAATACTGGAAAAAAATAATACCTAAAAACCTATTTCCCTAAATATATGCCCCATAGAAAACTGTGGGCACAAAACTACAAAATAGCCGCCAATAAACCGCTAGTAGCGGCCAACTTAAGGCAAAATCCACCCAGTTTTCACTCACCTCATTTTCACATCAAATACATAGTTCGACACCTGTTTAAAAAAACTTAAAATGACTTTTGAAAAACGAACAACGAAGGGGTTTAAACTTTGAAATCGGAAACAAAAAATCGTTGATCGAAACTAAAACATCACCTAATGCTAGTCCTAGTGTTTGGTTGGCTCTTACACTACTATAAGGCCGGTCGCGCTTGCACGTATGCACAGCGGAAGCGGAACTGATCGGATAACAAAATTCCTAAGAGCGTGGTCGACCATTGGACAAGAAATCGTCCAAACACTAGTTTAGCAAACATAAAGAGCATAGAAAGAGTAGAGAGTGTTCTACAATCTTTGTAGCGTGTCCGGCTGATCTCAGAAGACTCCGTCTACACTCCGTGAGCTCCTGGACGCATAGGAATGTCGACCGCCTTACCGTAGATGATCCGTATTGAAAGCGGGCTTCCTGAACTCCAACTCCATCACCGGTCGGAGAAATCTTCTCTAAAGGCTTGCTATGCGTAGAGGAAGGCGATATTGTTTTTGGGTACTCTCTCTTTTTCTAACTCCTTCACCATGACAATATTTTCCATTAATCAAGAGAGATTAAGCTTTCATGGTTTGAGGAAGAAGAAGTTTTGATGGCTTGAAAAATAATAAAGAATTCCTCCTCATCTTTTTCAACCATGTCATATTAATAGGAAACATATCGCTCTCCTACTCTCTCTCTCTCTCTATCATGTGTGTGTCACACACTTAAGAGTGTACCCCACCATTATGTTAAATATAATAAATAAATAATACACACACATTATTATATATATATATATATGTATGTATATTTATTTATACATAATCTAAAAGAGTGGGAATTTATATATATATATATATATATATATATATATATATATATATATATATATATATATATATAAGTATTAGTATATATATCCCATACACATACACATCATGTATCACATACATGAAATGCAATCAATATATTCTTAGTATCATATACTGTGGAGAGTGTGTATCATATACACCATACTAGAAACACATCATAAATACGGTTATCAAGTTAATGCTTGACTTGATATTCCAACTTTTAAATCGGCTAGTATGACAGTCGTCTGATTAAACGTGTATATCCAATATACATGTCTAATCGAACTCATGCACGTATCCCTATACGCACGTCACATCGTATTTTGCCCGGGCAGGAACTTTCGTTGCGGGACTCTAAAAACCTGTCAATACGTTGGTAGTAGGTTATATAGGATCACATCCGATTGAATCTAAAACACTTTCAGATTCAACCCTTTCTTAGGTTAACCCACAAGCTCATCAGTGGCACTAGCTATACATAACAACTACCCAGGTATGAGCAAGATAAATGCAAGTCGATGAGCGAACTCATCCGGACCCGACAAAGTCTATAAGTGACAATCACCATACAGTCCGGTCTCTTCGTCAAAGAGTATCGCATACCGGGTCTGGAGGGTGGAATCTGTTAGACCCTCAATAACCCGATAAGTCACGTTGACAGAAAACTCATAATAAAAGAGATACAACCGGTAACACTTACTAGTTTATATGTACTGCCGTGGCCTTGGACTTCGGATTATAGTCGTTTCCTGCACAACGCGATATCAACTCCCAATACTGGGAGTGAGAAATTCCTTCGACTGCTCACTGCCTCCATGTGCTTCAGGACTGTACCCAATTAAAACCTGTTTGCACGACTCAGTAGATCCATGGCGGGATAGTAATCTAAGTACAGTGGGAACACACACAAGACACTATGGCGATCTCAGGTCTAGGGATTACCCTGAACTCATGTCACCAGAGAACTGCTATCTGATATTGGTATAACACCAACTAGGAGTTCTCGGTGAGTCCGTCCAGTGTAACTCATCTAATGAGCACATATATACAATCCTGGGTTTCAAACACCAATAGCTATGGGATCAGCTATCGCCCTCCAACCGGGTCATGAAACGTACACACTAGTCTAAACTGGAGTACCGATGCCCTGGTCAATACACCTACGACTAGGAACATTTAAAGTGCTTATAAATTACCAGGCCCCACTAGTATGATCCCTATCATTAATCCTGGTAGTCAAGCAAAGATCTTATGAGGTTTATTTCATGTATTAGCGATACGTGATAATGAGTAAAACGTATATACATGACAGATAAAGAAAAACCATATAGCATACTATCATCTCAAGTAACATTGTTCTTTGTATAGGTCTTCTTGAATTCAGTAATTGCATTCCTATAATTATGATAATTGCCTTGAGGGCACCTATATCAAACATGATACTCGATGATGATAAAAAGAAAACCAATACATATCATCATTGAGTATCTCACATTGATAAAATATCGCGCCTTAGAACCTGTCCATCAGTTATATGCGTACGGTTATCTTCATGATAAAAAACTACGCGTGAGTTGTCAACCTCGAACGTTAATCATTCTCGTTGGCAACCATATTGTGGTTTATGCAATGAGAAAACTAGTCGCACTATAACCGATAAATTTGTCCCGTTTTGGACAAGTTAAGAATGTACAATGTATACACTTCCCTGCATACTTATGATTTTATTCGTTTCAAGATGAGTTTCGTCAACACTTTTCCGTTGGTTCTCCGTATACAAATATAGCTGAGAAGATCATTTCAAAATTGATAGTATTGAGATATTTATCTCTTCTCTTGCAATGTACTCGGAGAAGGGATGCGTTGCCAAAATTTTCTCAAAGAGAATGAAAGCACAAGTGTAGAGGGTGTATCGTTATATATTCTTAATGGGATAGAAGCCTTACCCCAGACAGCTGTTACCCTCGACATCCAAAATAGAACCGTTAATATCATCATCTTTCTTAAAAGAAGAATCCAACTCCCGAGATATGAGCATTTTCTCTCGGTCGCTGATAATCTGCATATTCAGGGGCCAATTTTATAACTACTCTTTGCTTCTTTCCGAGACACTGTTTTCATCCTCGTTGTCACCTTCTTTCCCCTTTTATGCTTTACTGATCCTTCCCCAACTTCTTGTGACAAAATTTGGTAGCTTCAAACATAAATTTGTTAATCGATGAACTATTTGAAAATGTTTATTATGTTATAATAAATAATCATGAAATGTCTTAAGTTTTACGTATCGGATAAGAATGGATAAGACTTGGATAAATAATAATAAATTTAGCCTTGAATTCCTTAATGGTGTTGAAGAGTTTATGCAATTTCCATCGAGAGTGGGTAGTAGTCGTATTACCTGTCCCTGTAGGAGATACTGTAATGGCAAAAGAGATAGCTGAGAAGTGGTTCGCATGCATATACTTGCTAATGGATTCAATCAAGGTTACACTATCTGGCAATTGCATGGAGAAGTCGTAGACTATAGAATCCTTGCATATCATCGATTGCTGCCTCCTATGAGTGTTGGATATAGTGCTCTCAAGGCAATTATTGTAATCGCAAGCAGACGATTATAATGATTGAGGGAGGACCTATACGGGTAGAACAGTCTTACTCGAGACAATAGCATGCTATCTGGTTCATCTCTATCATCATGTACATGTATTATATAGTATTACAGATCATTATTACATATTGATAGAGCCCATATGATTCTTACTTGACTACCAGGGTTATTGTGGCGATCACACTTGTGAGAACTGGGTAGTTTATAAGCAAATCCTTAAATGTCTCTAGTTGTGGGAATATCGAGAGTGAGCATCAATATTCAAGAGTAGATTAGTATATACGCTTTTTGACCCCGATGAGGGACGATGGCAGATCTCACAGCCATTGGTGTCAGTTAGTCACCAAAGATAGTATACATGTACTCATTGGGTTATGAGTTACACTGGACGGACTCGCCGGGAACATACTAGATGATATTATACCTATTGTCAGATAGCGGTTCTTAGGTGACATGAGTATAAGTTAGTTTGTCTTGTGTGAGTTTCCACTATACTTTGAATACTACCATACCACGGCTCAAAGGAGTCGTGCAAGCATGTTTTAGTTGGGTAGAATCCCGAGTCATATGGAGGCAGTGAGCGGATTGTCGGGGATTCATCTCTCCCGGTATTGGGGGTAGATATCGCGCAGTGCATGGGTGGCCATCACTAGAAATCCTTGGCCAAGGTGGATGTGAATTACTGATTTGGATCAGTAGTTTCTCAGTGGGTGATGGGCTTCACACCGACACGAATTATCGCGTTATTAGGGGTCTGAATTTACCAGGAAGGGAGCTACAAAGAACGAGAGCCGTTCACTATACTCGTTGTCTTCAATTCAGTGCTTGCTGCACCAGATCTAGGACCAAGCGGGCGACCCTAACCTAAGGTGCTCTTAAGCCCTGAATCTTTCCACCCCTAGACCCGATATGCGATACTCTTAGATGAACAGACCGGACTGTACAAATATTGTCACAGACATGCTCAGTAGGGGTACATATGAGTTTGCTCGTCGGCCTTCCTTTCGTTCAATACCCGGGTAGCCATTACGTATAGCTAGTGCCGCTGACATGCTTGTGGTTATGGATTTATCCAGTAATCACTTCCAGCATATTGTATTCCGTATTTATACGAAATTTGTTCTAGAAGATGGACACCTCATTTGTGAATATTCATTTATGAATATTCATAAAATGAGGTGGAGGGTAAGGTGACATTGCGCAAGGTTGAAGACATGTAGAGAGCAATGAGTTTCATTAGTTTATTACAAAATGTTGTTAGTGTATATGCCCTAGAGGCTATTACTGTATCATACTAGTTTGTATATTAGTTAATAGAAGCTTGGGATATTCACAGTTGTATAGACAATCTTGCTCAAAATAGTAGTATGCTACTTGGTTTGTTTCTACTTTAATGTGTACATGTGTTTCTTTTAGTATATCACCTATACACATTAGTGGAGCCCTTAGGATCTTTGCTTGATTACCAGCGTTGTGATGGCAGTCACACTCGTGGGGGCTGGGTAATCCACAAGCACATCCTTATACAGGTCCCTAGTCATAGGACTATCAAGACAGGGCATCGATACTCCGGAGTAGACTAGCGTATGCGCTTCTCATCCCAGCAGGGGAGACGGTCTGTCCCACAGCCGTCAGTACGTCGTACTTGAGATAGTATGTGGGTGCTCGTTAGGTTACGAGTACACTGGACAGGACTCGTCGGGAACTGTTGGTTGGTACTATACCTATCGTCAGTTATCAGTTCCCAGGTGACATGAGTACAGCTTAGTCCGCTGACTTGACACTGTCACTTCGCCTCGAGTGTGTTCCCACTGTACTTTGATTACTACCCTACCACGGCTCAAAGGAGTCGTGCAAACAGGTAGTAGTTGGGTGCAGTCCTGAAGCACTTGGAGGCAGTGACGGTTAGATAGGATTCATCTCTCCCGGTATTGGGAGTTGATATCGCGCTGTGTCATGGAGAGCCATTACACATAGTCGTCCCTGGCCAGGGCAAGCGAGGTATACTGGTAGGTTTCCAGTGTTATCTCAGGGTGTTCTGGGCTACACTCCGACATGACTTGTACCGTTATTAGGGGACTGACGTTTACCGCCCCCTAGGCCCGCCATGAGATATTCTCATACGAACAGACCGGACTGTACGGAGACTGTCACATTCAGGCTCAGTAGGAGTTCAGATGGGTTTCACCTCGTCAGTCTTCTTATCGGCATCTACCTGGGGGCCGTTACGCACAGCTAGTGCCGCTTGCGGTCTATGGTTAAACCCACTGCCAGCGTAGTGTCGAGTCTTTAGAGTCCCACACAGAGAGCTATTCCCCTTTAGGCAAAAGAGTAGAGGTCGCATAGTTTTGCGACAGGGTTCGGTTGCATCCGCGCACTTGTGCACGTTTGGTGTCCTGGCAGTTATTACTAGCGGGCTTTGGTTTAAGCCAGAACCTAGTATACGTTTTGGGATTGGTTTTATCTCGTTTGTATTCGTGTTCCTCGGAATGCGGATGCGGGTGTGTATGCACGGTTGACAAAGACAGAGGCAGAGGATTCTCATTAGGGTTGTTGACTGTTGACTTTTGCCAAACCCTAATGAGAATAAGAAATATGATTAATAATAATATTAATTAAGTATTATTATGCCATGGTTGGGTTGAAAGGTTGACTTTGTTGACTTGTTGACTTTGTTGTCCGGTTGACTAGTTTGGACTTGTTGACCATCATCATGACAATGGCTATCATTTCATGGCTATGACTTTTGCTTCTTGTTTGTTCACAAAATGCATTAAATGCATGAAATGATAATGCCATTGACATGAACCATCACATAATACTCAATTACTATTATTATCATGATTATTTTGTGTTATGAGAGCATGGTTGTAAAAAGTCTTCTTCATTCTATCATATTGATTCTGTCTCATCCTCAAGCTCTCCCTCTTCCTCTTGCTCTCTCTCTAGCTCATGGTTCTATTGTCTCATGAGTTGAGAAACAAGAACCATATTGATAAAACCCAAAACACTTCTCTACTCATCCTAGTGTACAAGTTCTAGCAAGCCAAGTATTCTAGTTTCCTCTAGATTGAGGTTGGAGCCAAAGGTAGAAGCTTTCGGGTGGATCCATCTTCGGCACAAGGAGACAACGAGATGAGGCCGAACCGACCAACACAAGGAGTCGAAGAGAAGGAGTTCAAGTTAAGGTATAACCCATAACATAGTAGTTAAACTCTTAGTTAGGTTGTTAGATAGTTTGTTTAGCAAAGATCCGTTTTTAGAGTCCATGTTACCTAAACCGAAAAAATCGTTTTTCACCATTTCCGCATCCCCGAAAGAACCGGGAAGGGTAACGTGGACTTACAAATGTTGTGACATTTTTATTTGTATGGTTGTGAAAAAATATGATTCCATTCCATTATTCTTCATTTCACTCTCTCATGCTTTCTACACTTGCTCATGACTAAGTTTCTTCATCTCCTCTTCCTTCTTCTTTACTTGCTCTCTTGAGTTTTAGATTTGAGAGAAAATTATAGTGGAAAATTCCTATATCCCCACTTTCTATTTCTAGCGAGCTTAGAGCATCGGTTGCTTCACTAAGTGAAGCTGGAATTTGGATCGGTTCTTTCGGGTGGATCATCTTCGGCGAAGAAGGACCGGTTTGCAAACACGGTCCGGAGCTCTTGAGAGCGTACTAGAGTCTAACCCAATTGGAGCAAATGAAGACGTTACAAATGTTGTGATTTCTATCTTGTTGTTTTTCTAGTTTAGGTGTTTGGTTAGATTCTTGGGAGTACGTTTCTAGTGTCATTAAAATTTTTGTTTTTGGATTCCGTAATGGCCGCTGTTTAGCGGCAAGGGCACTAGGACCTTTCAATGGTATCAGAGCTACTAGGAAGAGATGCCGACTTATGGGGGGTTCTCACTGTGTGACAGTAGTGGAAAAGTGCTGGCTCTTACCCTTAGGGTGCCCCATACGGATTGGTCCGGCGGGTTGTAGTCCGTCGTAAGGGGACTACGTAAAAAGTAGCTGCTGAGGGACCTATGCGTGTTATGGCCAATCTCCGCTGCGCTGACTGACCTTACTTAGTATCAGAGCTACTATGCAGGGATGCCAAAATATGGGGGTTTTCACTGTATGACAGTAGTGGCAAAGCGCGGTCTCTTACCCCATGGGTGCCCCGTGCGGATAGGTCCAGCGGGTTATAGTCCGTCGCGAGGGAAAAACGTAAAAAGTAGTTGCTGAGGGACCTTTGGGCGCTACGGCGAGCTTCCGCTACGCTGACTGGCCTTAAAATGGTATCAGATCCACCGAAACACCATAAACTAGATAGATACGACTCCTGAATCTCGCCGGTTTTTGCTCCGCAGAAACTGCCGTATAACCAGTGAGGAATTCCATGTTATATTGATGTTTTGACTCCCCAAGGAATCTCGGTTTGGACCGAGAAGCCGCGAGGAGGTGCGTAGGGACCCTGGGCATGTCCTGGAGGGACCTAGGGAGGGCCCACCCCCTGAGACCACTGTAAGGTGGCCTTGGGAGGTGGGGACCCAAGCCTTGCCCCAAGTGCGCAGGTTTGGGTCTGCCCACCCCTTATGGTCACTTTAGGGTGGCTTAGGGGGTGGGTACCCCTTCTAGGTTACTCTGGGTTGACGTTAATTTTGTGCCGGGGACCTCAGCGAAGTTTCGGATCAATCCGTGCTCATTTCAGACTCCCGGGTGGGTTTTAGCAAGAAATATTTGCTGGTTTTTAGCACACTTGATTTGCGGTGTTTTGAAAATTGAAGTATTGGCTATAAGTGTGCGATATTCGATTGTCGTAGGCTTAATGATATTGCGTGTATCATAAAGTTTGGTAAAACTTCATCTAATTTCTATACATATCAATTAGACGGGGATACCGGATTGATACTAGCAAATTTGCATGTTCTATGATGGATGATGCTTGTTGTTTATGGTTTTGTTGGATTTGTTGCGATGGATAGCCTGGTGTATGTAGTATTAGATGTTATTTTCTATCATATAATGTATATTCATATTACGTGACGAGTGTCCGACATGTGGACTACCGTCATCGCGGCTTATATTATTCTTTGGGACGCGTCTTTATTGCGGACGTAGTCACCGTTGTATATTCAGATTTTCATTACATGCACTAGGATTACCCCTGCGGCGGAGTGCTCAAGTAGCCGAGTTCTAGAGGGACACGAGCCTCCATTTCATGGCGTTGAGACCGGGGTTCCTTACTCTAGAATTCACGGGCTATTCACCGCACACGTAGGGGGTATAGGATTGAACCAAGGAGGGGTGCCCAAGTCAACGGATTTTGGAAGTGTTGGGTGGCCCACTCACGTCGTTGATTAAGATTACCTCACTTCTGGGATTGGCGGGTGGCTTTCCGCACTCGTCGGGGTCTAAAATCCGATACTACGGGCTATCCACACGATCGGAAAATTGCATTTCATATTTAGCTCCATTGAAATGTACTTTTCCTAGATTATCCGCATTTCCATACTGTGTTTGCTTCTGCTGTGATGCTTCTGTGATATTACTTGATATCATGCATGAGACGAATGTTTGTATATTATATATAAATAAATAAATAAATAAATATATATATATATAGTAGATGCTATATATGTTTTGCATCTGCGCTAGTCCTATCACCGCCCTGCCATAAGTTAAGTAATCTTACGGTGAAGACCCGGGACTTTATGGCGATGCGGATGGCATATATGTGCGTGCCTATTTTCGTTTTTTTGGCATGATATAATTAATTGATGGGACTGCATTAATTCTGATTAATGCAAGGAAAACAAACCTAAATGATGTTTTTGAAACCAATTTTTGAAAACTATAGGCATTTCCTTTTGCTTTGCATCGAGATATTCAGTTAGGAATATCCTGTTCCTCATTCGATAAGGCAAGGGCCTAGATCTCTTCACGGGGAGTGACCTCTTTGGCAAAAGTTTACGTCACTGTTATAACTTCATTATGGTCGATTTTTTTTCTTTGCATAGAGGTATTCGATAAGAAATATTCAGCACCTCATTCGATGAGGAAAGAGCCTAGTTCTTTTCATAGGGAGTAACCTCTTTGGAAAAAGTTTATTCCACTATATATTTGTAAAACCACTCGAGTTTCTTTAACGTTATCAAGTTCATTAAGTTAAAGGTTTTTCACCAAAAACCAGCCGTAGCCCTCCGTCATTTCAAATTTGTATTACCTAGTATTTGTGCTGCGTTTGTTGGCCTTTGTCAAGGAATAGTGTTCGGTAGCTATATAGTGCTTTTCTATTGTATAGTGATGCGATTATCTAGGATAGTCGTATAGCCTTGTTGGCCTTTGTCAAAGGGTTATATGGGTGGATTTAGAGTAGTCCATAATAATGACGGGTTGAACTTGATTTGCGACTTATGATTTGTTGACCTTTGTCAAGGTCATATGATTCTTGGGGTAAAAGCTATATCGAGAGTTTCAAATATAATTGAAACTTACAAGGCATGCGCATATCTTCTGGAGTGTGGTAATTTAAGTGGCTTCCATCAAGTTATCACGCGATGATAGTTGGGTCTCGATTCCCACTGATGAGTAAACTTTACTCCTCTGGTGATTTTCTGATGATCCTGACTAGTTCTCCTTTTAGGGTTTGAAGGAGAATTCGAGGAAACGGTAGGAGCCATCCTGATTAGATAAAATGATTAAACAATCTAATGTAGGTTAGAGTACACGCTGAGTGTTTCTTTTCTCTTTCTGGATTGCGACCATGACTTACCTTAAACTAAAACTCATGAAGCAAGTTAACCAAACCTTCTTACACACTTTGGCTTTGGATTGTGATGATTCACGACAAACCCACATATATCCTTACCACTCCTACTTCCCATTTTCATTTCTCCAGAACACTCCGTATTACTATGGAGATCCATATTGCTTGGGTATTCTATCGTATAGTTACATACGAACTCGAAAAACTTGTTTCAATTCGAGGATGGAATCCGGTTCTGGAGAAATTGAATAGGATTATTCGGTTGTCTTTTCTCTTTACCTTCTCTTAGGTTGAGAGAGCTCCTTACATTGGGAGAGTACACCAGTTACGCTTATTGGATAGTCTTCTTCCAAATCTTAGGCTGGTCCCGAAAGGTAGGGAAGGAAGAAAACCAATTAGCCTAAGTATGGTACCGAAAGGTAGGGAAGGAAGAAAACCAATTAGTCTAAGTATGGCGTACAAAAGGTAAGATGTAGAGATATATAAAGAGATTGAAGTGAGGGTAAAGGAAATTGCAACTACTATCATGGATCCGGATAATGAAATAGCATTGATAGGAATACCTATCCAACCCCTCGAAACATTTTCATGTTTCAGTTTTACTGTGCGATATTAATTGAAAACTGCTTTTCCAATTAGATTTTGACTCCAAAAATGTATTTACCAGACTTAATTCTCACATCTGTATGGCGTTATAGATGCTGAGTGGGAGTAGAATATTGGGAATTGGGTGACTCGATTCTCAATATCAGAATTCTTTGTAATTGGTGATATTTGAGGAAGCCACCTGGGTTTTGCCTAACATCAAATATTTGGTTTTGAATATCCGTTGTTATGCAACAATTTCAAACCGATATAGCTGTATATTTATTTTATAAAGTGAGATATAAATTTTTGAAATTATGTTTATGACATTTACCTTTATCAGTTGATGATTAGGTAAGGTGCATTCAATAACGGTGTGATTTTTCTTAACCATAACACAGTTTTCAACCTACGAGGCCCAGGATTTGAGTTATTAAACTTAGAGGACTTATACAAAGTATTGTATGTTGTTCGATATCCATTAGGACAAGGGGTTGGTACTCTTACTATATTCCGTTTACTTGTGACTTCCCTTGTTTTAGACATGCATTTCGTTGAAATACAAGGTCCAATTTTTGAGAAGTTATATGTATAAGAATAAAGTAGAGAACCATGTATTGGAAGTATCAGGATTTTTCGAGATGATTGAAGATGTAGATACTTATACTAGGTATTCTGTCATAAGTAATATATTTGAGAACTTTCTTCTCATTCAGGTTACTCATCCGTGGGTGCGCTCCTTAATGGGTAATGCTGCATGGCCTTCTTCCATTTAGCAAATATGCACAGGAAACAGCTGCATGATTTTTGAATCTGGTTCCAATTAAATTAGTGTCATCGTTTCTATATTGGATATATAATGGATTCATATCTTAACGATATTAAGGTATATGGAGTTTTCCGGCTTATGCTTAAAACCAGAATCTGGATAAACTCAAGGCACGTTTCAGTAATGGCAGTTTGTGGGTTATTTCGGGCTTTGACGAGGGTTAACATTCTACCATTTGCAGGATCAATAGTTATATTGTTCTTGAATCTCCACCCATTTTAGTAAAATGAATTCTTTTCAGAAAACATTAGTGGGAGTATGGTAGAACTGGAAGTGATTCCAGGACCACAAGCAGTTACTGAATTTTTAGTAGAACCTAAGAATTCAATTGGATTCGACAATCCATTAGCCACTCCGCAGATTTGGTGGGTAATCTCAGCCACTCGAGAGGTACTTTGGTCTCCTCAAAGACGATGACAGGGAGGTTTTGATGACCCAAACTTGTCACTGCTGCTGTCCTAGACTATAAGATCTGGCAGGTGGATGACTATAATGTCGTTCTAGATTAGCTTTAAAAGTGCACGTGTATATGACTCTGCCAGTGGGTTGTTATAGTCAGTGGGAGAAATGGAAGCATGGTGGGCCAGTAGCTTAAGTTTATTTATAGACTAAAGAAAATATAGCAAAGATAGATTATCTATTTTTGATGTGACAGTCATAGAGTTTGACTTAATTAGAATAATAGATAGACCAGGTAAGAAGGTAGTAGGGAGTGATGTTCTGGTATTTGAATGACGTGCTCCCTGATAGGAAGTGATGTTCTTATACTACGATCGGTTATATTTTGGTTGTCACAAGGTGTTTCTCCACAAAGGACCTGGACAAAATATCAGGGATTCTGGTGACTAGATCTATGGTTTTAGATCTTGATTTAGGAAGTGTCCCAATTCGGTTACTTTGACACTATTCTAAATTGTATAGAATGGACGACTCCTGGCCTGTTGGTGCACCCGCAGGTAATAGATTCACCCTCTCTAAAGAGATGCCCTCAAGACTAATGAGGAGAGAGATTTACATGATTGACATATCACTTGCTTAGGCAATTAAGTCAATCATGAGATGTCAAGTACCACACCAGATATTACTTTAGCATTAGTTGCAATAAATATATATTAATCCAATCCTGAAGAAACATTAGGAAGCAATTATGAACATAAGAGGATGTTCTTGGTATATGGTAATAGCAGCCTCCTTAAGGAGGCGCTTATCATTTCAGGCTTCCAAGGTAATTTTTAATATATAGAGCCTACTTATAGACTATCCAGGTACATATATAGAGCCTACATGATTCTTTCTTGACTATGAAGGTTATTATGGCGATCACACTTATGAGAACTGGATAGTCTATAAGTAAATTCTTAAATGTCCCTAATCGTGGGAATATCGAGACTGGGCATCGATATCCCAGAATAGACTAGTGTATACACTTCTTGACCCCGATGAGGGGCGATGGCTGATCTCAAAGCCATTGGTGTCAGTTAGTCACCAAAGATAGTATACATACACTCATTGGGTTATGAGTTATACCGGAAGGACTCGCCGGGAACATACTAGATGGTATTATACATATTGTCAGATAGTAGTTCTTAGATGACATGAGTACAGATTAGTCTATCGACCTGAGATTGTCATTTTTCTCGTGTGAGTTCTCACCGTGCTTTGATTACTACCCTACCATGGCTCAAAAGATTCGTGCAAACAGGTTTTAGTTGGGTACAGTCCCGAGTCATATGGAGGCAGTAAGAGGATCGTCGGGGATTTAACTTTCCCGGTATTGGGGGTAGCTGTCGCACTGTGCACGGGTGGTTGTAAGGTTACACTAACGCCCTGGCCATCATCCGTGGCCGTTTCCGGAACAAAATTTTTACAATAATTTAAACTGGCGCTAGAATAACCCGTTAACACTGGATCTACCATAAACCTAACTAGCAACTAGAGAAACTATCTACTATGATCGAAGTTTATACCTAAAGAATCAAGTTCGGGTCTTCACTCCTCTCCTTAAGCTCCTCAAAGGATGTACGGATTGCGCTTGATCGACGGCCTCCTCGCGTCAAAGATGATCCACCCGAGAGTGTATACTTTGAGCTCATACCTCTAAACTGAGGTAACTAGAGTACTTAGTATGCTAATTTAAGTAGCCTAGATGATATAGAGAATGATGATGGATTGATTTGTCTCACTAACCCTAGATTTCTCAACACATGAGACTTTTAGGGTTTTGAGGTAGAAGAAGATGAAGCTTGGAGGAGATGAGATAGTGTCTGTGATAAGCATAGAGTGAATAATGGCTAACTCATGTGTATAATATCAAGCATCAATAATTCACCAAAATATCTTGAAGCCATCTTGCCTCAATAGTAAACCATGAGTCACTACATGAGTCACCAAGCAGCCATGCTTCATTTAATGATAAATGAACACCTCATACCTCCACCTCATTAACCATTTAACCTAAATGGTTAAAACAATAATGAGGTTTCTTCTTCTAGAAGCATCTTTCTCAATTACAAGAATACCCCTCACCGTATATACATACCCGTATCCGTATTCCGAAAAATACGAATACAAAGAGACAAAATAATCCAAGAATATAATACTAGGATCCGGTTTAAACCAAAGCCCGCTAATATTATCCGTCCGAACATCATACGTGCAAGTACACATATATGATCGAACCCCTGCCGTAAAACCATACGGCCTCTACATCGTTTTGCCCGAAGCAGGGAAACCCTATGTGTGGGACTCTAAAGACTCGACAGTACGCTGGCAGTGGGTTTAACCACAAGCACGTTAGCGGTACTAGCTACACATAACGGCTACCCAGGTACCCGTCAAAAAGGAAAGCCGACGAGCAAACTCGTCCGAACTCCTACTGAACCTATCCGTGACAATCTCCGTACAGTCCGGTCTCTTCGTATAAGTGTATTGTATACCGGGTCTAGGGGGTGGTAAATGTCAGACCCTAATAACTCGATAATTCGTGCTGATGCGGATCAGGACCAATCCGGTAAACTACTGATCAACCTATCAGTAAATCCTAACTGCCTTGTCCAAGGTCTTATGGTCCTGGCCAATCGAACACAGTGCGATATCGACTCCCAATATCTGGAGAGATGAATCCTTGATAATCACTCACTGCCTCCATGTGGCTCGGGACTGCACCCAACCAAAACCTATTTGCATGACTCAGTAGAGCCGCGGTAGGATAGCGATCAAAGCACAGTGGGAACTCACACAAGACAAATGACGATCTTAGGTCCGAAGACTAACCTGTACACATGTCACATGAGAACCGCTATCTGACAATAGGTATAATACCATTTAGAGGTTCTCGACGAGTCCGTCCAGTGTACTCACATCCAGTGAGCACCTGTATACGATCTTAGGCGCATCAGACCAATGGCTGCGGGACAAACCATCTCCCCTCGTCGGGGTCTAGAAACGTATACACCGGTCTACTCCGGAATATCGATGCCCGGTCTCGATACTCACACGACTAGGGACCTTTTAAGGATGTGCTTATGGAATACCCAGCTCCCACAAGTATGATCGCCATCATAATGCTGGTGGTCAAGCAAGATCCTACGGGCTTTATCAACATGTAACTGCCATATGTAATAACGAGTATAACATATGCACATGTTAAGATAAAATCAAACCATAATAGTATACTATTGTATCAAGTCTTTATCAATATCTGCAAGCAGGATAAAGCATCAGTAAAAACAAATACACATATCCTGATAAAGACAACTCAAATCATATACTATATAACTGAGCAAGATTGTCATGTATATACATATCCCTAGCATCCATATGTATACATATACAATAATGGCCACTAGGGCATACATATCCAACAATCTCCCACTTGCACTAAGGACATATATTGGCATACCGAGTACCCAACGTCTGCTGTAGGGATAGCTGTTGGCATATCGCATACCCAAAATCTCAAAAAGTCGCTCGAACTGTGCTTGAGGGAGGGCCTTCGTAAATGGATCCGCCGTGTTGTCTTTTGTATCCACTCTCCGGACCTCAATCTCCTGGCGATCTACGATCTTCCTGATCGGGTGATACCGTCTAAAGATGTGTCTGGATTTCTGATGGGACCGTGGTTTCTTCGCTAAAGCTATAACCACATTGTTATAGCAATACAAAGGTATCAGATTAATAATGGACGGAACTACCTGAAGTTCAGTAATGAACTTCTTCATCCAGACCGCTTCTTTTGCGACATCGTTCGCAGGAATGTATTCAGCCTTCATCGTCGAGTCTGCGACAGTGTCCTATTTGGAACTCCTCCAACACACCGCCCCTCTATTGAAGGTAAACACAAAACCCAAGACAGATTTGCTGTCATCCTTGTCACTCTGAAATCTTGAATCGGTAAAGGACTCAACCTTAAGGTCTCCATTACCGAAAACCAAGAACATCTCCTTAGTCATTCTCAGGTACTTGAGAATGTTCTTCATTGCTGTCCAGTGGTTCTCATCTGGGTTCGACTGATACCGGCTCACCATGCTAAGTGTGTAAGCTACATATGGTCTTGTACATAGCATTGCATAAATTATAGATTCTACCGCCGAAGCGTAGGGTATAGTGCTCATGCGAACCCTCTCCTCATCAGTCTTGGGAGACATCTCTTTAGAGAGGTGATTCCGTGCAATGCGGGTATATTACCGCGCTTGGAATCTTCCATACTAAATCTTTTTAGTACGGTCTCTATGTACCTGGACTCGAAAGTCCTAATAATCTCTGGGATCTATCTCTGTAGATCTTGATCCCCAAAATATACGAGGCATCACCCAGGTCCTTCATGGAGAATCTTTGTGATAAGAACAGCTTGACTGATTGTAGCATAGGAATATCATTTCCTATCAAAAAAATGTCATCCACGTACAAGATTAGGAATATGACAGTTCGTCCTACAATCTTCTTATATATACAAGGCTCATCCTTGTTCTTGATGAAGTCAAATTCCTTGACTGTTTCATCAAAAAAGATGTTCCAGCTCTGCAATATCTGCTTTAATCCATAAATGGATTTAAGCAGCTTACACCCTTCCCTCTGCTCCCACTGTCTACAAAACCTTCTGGCTGATCCATATAAACGCACTCTTCCTAACTTCCGTTTAGAAAGGCCGTTTTTACGTCCATCTGCCAGATTTCATAGTCATGGAAGGCAGCAATGGCAAATAGGATCCGAATGAATTTGAGTATAGCCACTGGAGAAAAAGTTGTTATAGTCCAATCCTGGTCTTTGACGAATACCTTTTGCATCAAGTCTAGCCTTATAGGTTTCTATAATACCCGGTCTTCATCTACGCCAATACCTGTATTCAAATAAAATATTTTTATATATTTTACATTTTATATTAATTTCTAATTATTTTTGCTTTTCTATGAAGCCCACCCTAAGCCCAAATCCATATTTAAATCCCACACATTTTCCGTCAAATTTTTCTTGAGCCCAAGCCCAACAACCCAAAGCCTTATTTTTTAAAACAAAAAATTATATTCAAAATACTTACCTTCTCCCCTCTTTTCAAAATTCAAAATTTTATACTCTCGTTTAAACCCAAATCTTACACAATTAAAATTCATTAATAACCTAATAAAATTTATAATTTATCCCCTAACCTCCTCCTCTTTCTCTCCTTTAATTTCATTAATTAAAATTCCTTTCCTCACGTTTTCTCTCTCTCACTTCTTTATTTTTTAATTAAATCCTCACCTTATTTCTCTCTCCCCCCTTACATTCTCTCTCTATCTCTCTCTCTCTCTCTTCCTTTCTCCCATTTTTTTCTCCTTTCCCGATCCCTCTCTCAAACCCATGCCCACGCCCACACCCACGCCGCGCTCGCCCCGTCGCCGTCACCACCACCATCGGCAACACCTACGGCCTTCCGCCCTCTCCCCTCTCTCCTCTCTCCAAAGCCCCGAGTCCCTCCTCCCCACCTCACCTGCACACCCGACCGCTGCCCTCCTCCTCCGAGCTTCGAGCTCCTTCCCGACGACCCAACTCCGGCCGCCTCCCTCCATCATCCGCAACAACCCCACCTCCTCTCCCGAGCACCTCGCCGTTGCAACCGAAAGCCGACCCATCACCGGCCACCCAACCATAACTCCTAACCGCCACCCGAGCCCTCTGTCGACGGCGACCACCTCAGCCACCGCGGTTGCCTCTCCATCGAGCGCCGACAACAGCGACCATCACTACCCTCGCCATCAAGACCCCAGCAACCAAGCCGTCGCTGCCGAGAACTCGAGCTCGAGCCAAGTCGAGTTGCCGTGCCGCGCTTGTGTCGTGATCGCGCCGTTGCCGCTGCCGAACCGTCATCGATACGTATAATGCTTGCTTCATGCTAATATTACATATTCAATTCAATTACCAATCAATTTCATATATACTTTTCGTACGAACCAATGTAATACAAGTGTTCGATGCAAAACCCGAATTGAAAACCCCCGTTAAATTGACGGAAACTAATCACATAGGATGGCCCGAGTGATAAAGAATGTTGTGTTATAATTTGGCTGGAAAATACGGTCTTTAATGACGTGATAGGTCTTTCCCATTTAGACCCGTTAAAACTGAAATTTTCCCATACCTGAACCTTGTAAAAACCACAGTTAATTAGTTACAAATCGGAATGTTGCGTTAGAGGGCTCATATAGAAGTTGACTCGATGAACTAGAACCCTATAAGAGTTTTAATTTGTTTCTATTATAAAAAGGTGACGGAAACTGGTTCGGAGTGTGGCTCTGGACTGCAGTCCTGAGCAGCACTGGCTGTCGATTGTCGTTTTGTAATACTTTACCCTGCTGTAAGAAAATGTTATGATGCGTAACCCTATACCATAGCGAATATAAATCTGTTATCTAACCATTATAAGTAGTCTCATTCGTTTTTACTGTCGTTTACTATTTAAATTATATTTTAAATCAACAGAACATATAGCAGTCCCAAACAGGGACATAACGTATACCCCTTTATTGTACAATGCATAACTTCCAGTATACCATGGATATTATCGATCCGTCTAGTGCTCTGGAAACCTAACTGATAAACCTAAATTTTGTTCAACTATAGACTCGCTTAATTTTGATCCCAAAAAGGTGAAAACTGTGTTGCGAAATGGACTTTCAGTTCAAAAACTGAATTTCCAGCAGCGAACACTTAAAATGAAACGACTGTAAATTACGAACCCGAAACCCGATTAACTTGAAACTAATTTCGTTGAACTGCCGACTGAGTTTACTTGCTATCGATTTTATATAATTTTACTAAATTCTGAACGTATGATTTAATGCTATTTTTGTAAGATCATAAGACGCATAATAACTTGCATTGCATATGATTGTTTAGCGGCATAAATGTACATATTATACCCGACTGTAATACCTCTAGCGATAGTGCACGTCATCATTAAGTTTCAGTGTACAATGAATTGTCGAGCGTGAATGGTATCGGTTCAAGAGTGTCAAGTACGCCAAATAAAAGTGAGTGATTCATGATAGTGACAATACGGTGAATACTGAATAATACCGTATTATTGATGCGTACTTGTACACAACTAGACCATACTCCTAAATAGTGAAACCTGGGGAAAAAAGGGAAATCGAAGTGGAAAGGAAATTATATTTAGCGAGGTCAGTGATTTTAGAGGATGATCATTCGAACAGCGACTCTTATATATTAGGTTGGACCTAGCGGTCCGGCTGACAGGGTTATGTCCCGGGCATCGTGGGCCGTAGTCTCGGATACGTACGAGACCCTCGTTAAACATGATCACTCCTTTTCACAACTCGATTTTAAAATGACTTAGAGACCGATAGGGACACAGATCATACATTGCATCAGTTAGTGACATATTGATTGCCTGCATTTATTATCTCCACCGTTACTACTTGTATTTTCTTGTCTATCATGATTATTATAATATTGCTATTGCGTCGTCCTGACGACCTGAGTATGCATGCTCAGAGTTTGAAAAGGACCAGATTCAGGAGTCAGACCTACCCTTCGAGCTCGCAGAGATCTAGACGGTCGTGCCTTCAGTACTTTTACCACTTTCCATAAATCAACTTTGTATTCGCACTTGGTTAGTTGTTTCTTTTATTTCATTCTATTGTAAACTGTGAACAATGAAAGTTGGTGTAATAAACAAGTAATGTATTTCCTTTTCTTCTGTGCTGTAATTACTGATTACCATGCAATGCTAGAAGCTGAAGTGTGATTACGGCGGGATTATCCTTGACCGTAGGAGCATGGAGGGCCTAGTCGCCTCCCGTATTCCGTATTTTGGGAAGCGGGACGTGACATGGTTTTGTTGGTATTAGAGCCCAGGTTTAATATTAAGGGATAACATTAACTACTCTTTATTATATGTTCACTTCACTATTTCTCACTTTCATCCTTGAATCTAATCATATTCGTTCATCTATTTTCAGCGACATGACTTCTCCGAATGATCTCTCCTCGGACTCTGGTTCTCAGGATCGCACAGAGAGGATCCTGAATGCACTAATGACCCTCGCGGAAGCCCAAGAGAGAAAGACGGACCTACTTACCGAAGGACTCAGGGCGATTAACGCATTAAGGGGATCCACCGCTTTCATTACCGCTCCCGAGGACACCGCTACACCACGTACGCCTGCCAGGACTGGAACGGTGTCGGATTTTCGGAGATTACACCCAGCCGTGTTTACGGGACTAGCCGAACCACTCAAGGCCGAACAATGGCTGGTCAATGTGGAAATCCTACTGACGGCCGCACGGGTACCTGATGAAGAAAAGGTGAATGTAATAAAGATTCAGCTGGAGGGCGAAGCCCGTACTTGGTGGTCCGTCGAAGAGAGCAGACTCGATGGGCCGATTGAGTGGAGCAAGTTCAAATAGTGCTTCTTGGACCACTACTTTCTCTCCACCGCCAAGGCAGAGATGGAAGAGAAATTTATCTTACTGAAGCAGAACGGTCGTCCTGTTAACGTGTATGCGGCAGAATTCAACCGAATGAGCCAATTCGCTTCATATATGGTCGTTTCAGAGGCCACCAGGGCCAGGCGTTTCTTACAGGGACTTGACTTTGAGCTGCAACAACTGATTGCGTCACTCGAGTTGCAGACCTTCGCGCAGGTGCTCAACGCTGCATGAATTCAGGAGAAGCTAAACAGTAAATTCAGGGGGCCCGGCTCGAGTGATAGGAGGCACCCAGTTGTTCCGGCGCGTACTCACACACCGTCTCGAGGGGTCATACCAGTTCACAGGCCAGGAACGACACAGATGAAGCGTCCCTTCGTACCCCAGCATCGTCCACAGAGTAATGTCTTAGTTTGTGGCTACTTCCATAGGGATGGACATACCCAGAAGGACTGTCGCCATGCAAAAAGATAGTGTTTAATTTGCGGATCCAACCAGCACCGGGTGAGTGGGTGTCCTCAACGAGCAGAGCTATAGGGAGGGCCTGGACCGCAACAGCAGAGGTCACTAGAACATAGGCAAACCAATACAGGACGCGGTCAAGGGAGGTCTTTCACCCTGACCACTGAGCAGGCAGAGGCCTTAGGAGAAGTTGTTATAGGTATTATACTCGTACATTCTATGCCAGCTAGAGTACTGTTTGATTCCGAAGCATCACGCTGTTTCATATCTGCACATTTTTCGATACACACTACATACCATACGAACCATTGACCAAGGGATGGGAAATACATACGGGTAATGGTATTATAGTATCCAGTCGAGAATGTAGATCTTGTCCGGTAGTAGTTTGTGGCAGGGAATTCTATGCGAATTTCCTTTTAATCGGAACAGGTAGGTATGACGCAATTCTTGGGATGGATTGGATGAGTACATTCCACGCGATTATTGATTGCCGAGCCAGGAATGTGACTTTCCGCATCCCCAATCATCCAGAATTTGTCTTTGAAGAAGGGAGCGAGTTTTTGGAGCTAGCCAAGTATAGAGCCAAACCGAAAGTATTGACGGCTATGGAGATTGATGAAAACCCCGCATCAGAAATCGTTCAGGATTTTCTTGACGTGTTTCCTGAAGATTACCGGGTCTACCACCTCCACGCGTTTTAGGATTCTCGATAGATACATCTCCGGTTTCCAAGGCACCGTACAGGATGGCACCAGTGGAGTTAGCAGAATTGAAGAAGCAAATTGGAGAACTCCTGGAGAAAGGATTTATTCGCCCAAGCGCTTCGCCGTGGGGTGCACCAGTCTTGTTGGTGAAGAAAAAGGATGGATTGCTACGGATGTGCATAGACTACCGGGAGATGAACAGAGTAACGATAAAGAATAAATACCCCATTCCACGCATCGACGATTTATTTGATCAGTTGGGTGGTGCCAAGGTATTTTCGAAGCTGGACCTTCGTTCGGGCTATCACCAGATCAGTGTAACGGCCGAAGATATATGCAAGACGGCTTTCAGGATCCGATACGGGCATTATGAATTTCGGGTGATGCCGTTCGGCGTCACCAATGCCCCAGCTATATTTATGGATCTGATGAATAGGGTATTTGCAAAATATTTGGACACTTTTGTCATTGTATTCATCGATGACATACTAGTCTACTCTAAGACTCGAGAGGAGCATGTCGAACACTTGCGAACGGTACTACAAATTCTTCGGGAAGAGAAGCTATACGCGAAATTGAGCAAGTGTGAGTTCTGGCTCGACAAAGTGCAATTTTTGGGACACGTTGTTTCGGGCGAAGGCATCTCAGTGGACCCAGCAAAGATAGAATCTGTTAGAGATTGGCCGACACCGAAGTCAGTGGCTGAAATCAGGAGCTTCTTAGGATTGGCGGGATATTATCGGCGGTTCGTTCAGGATTTTGCACGAGTCGCTGACCCTCTGACAAAACTGACACGGAAGGAAGTACTGTACGTATGGACGGAAGAATGTACTCGGGCTTTTGAAGTACTGAAACAGAAATTGACTACGACACCTATTCTTACAGTGCCAGACAATTCGGGTGGTTTGGTGAGACACAGCGATGCTTCAGGAAAAGGCTTAGGCTGCGTTCTGATGCAGCACGGTCGGGTAATTGCTTATGCCTCACGACAACTGAAGAATAACGAGAAGAACTACCCAACACACGACTTGGAGTTAGCCGCAGTGGTTTTCACATTGAAGATATGGAGACATTACCTACTGGGCGAAAAGGTGGAGGTGTACACGGATCACAAGAGTCTGAAATACGTGTTCACTCAAAGAGAACTAAATATGAGACAACGCCGATGGCTAGAACTAATGGCGGACTACGACTTGGACTTACAGTATCATCCGGGAAAAGTAAATGTCATACCCAACGCCCTCAGTCGCAAGCCAGCGGTCATGATGTTGACCAGGCAGAGGAGCATCATTGAGGATTTTCAGAAGCTCGAACTAGAGGTTGTTACACCGAGTGCAATTAGGCAGTTTTGGAAGTTACAGGTGCAGTCTTCTCTTGTAGATCGTATTAAGTCTGCGCAAGCTAACAATCCTCGACTGCAGAAGTTCAGAGAGCAGGTGGAAGCCGGGCCGAGGACAGACTTACTCATACATCGAGACGGTTCTTTGAGATTCGGTAGCAGACTCTACATTCCCAAAGGAGATGTTAGAGAAGAAGTACTAGCTGAGGCTTATAGTTTAACTTATTCTGTGCATCCTGGAGACATGAAGATGTATCGAGATTTGAGGCAGCATTATTGGTGGAATGGGATGAAGCGAGAGATTGCACGGTTTGTATCCAAGTGCTTAGTATGTCAGCAAGTAAAGTCTGAACACCAGAGAATGGCTGGACTGTTGCAACCGCTTCCAATACCAGAATGGAAATGGGAGCACATCACTATAGATTTTGTGACTGCTTTACCGCGGAGTCCATGAAGCAACAACACCGTTTGGGTTATCGTCGACCGTCTTACAAAAGCAGCACACTTTATACCCTTCCGGGTGGGACAATCGACAAAGTCGCTTGCGAAGAAATACATGTAAGAGGTAGTGCGACTACACAGAGTTCCGGTAAGTATAGCATCAGATCGGGACACTAGATTCATTTCGCACTTTTGGAAGAGTTTACAAGAGAGTCTGGGTACACATCTCAAGTTCAGCACGGCTTACCATCTGCAGACGGACGGACAGTCCGAGCATACTATTCAGACACTCGAGGACATGTTGAGGGCGTGCATGCTTGACTTTCAAGGTTCTTGGGAGGATCACCTCCATCTAGTGGAGTTTTCTTATAACAACAGTTTCCAAGCTAGCATTCAGATGGCCCGATTCGAAGCACTGTACGGACGAAAATGTCAATCTCCTGTTTGTTGGGATGACGTGGGTGAGCGAAGACTATTGGGCCCCGAACTTATTGGTCAGACGGTAGATAAGGTTCAGATGATCAGACAGTGTATTAAGATGGCTCAGGACCGACAGAAGAGTTGGAATTCGAGGTCGTAGATCATGTGTTTTTGAAGATTTCTCCTACCCGCGGTGTTATCAGGTTTGGAAGTCGCGGGAAACTCAGTCCTCGATTCATCGGACCATTCAAAGTTTTGGAACGGGTCGGAGAAGTGGCTTAGCGGCTTGCCTTACCCCCTTTCGTTAGCGGGTGTACACAACACATTTTATGTGTCACAGTTGCGGAGCTGCGTTCGAGACGACAGTCATGTTCTCGATCATTCCGATTTGACCTTGGGTGCCGATTTGACTTATGTGGAGAAGCCTACTACCATACTCGACCGTAAAGAGAAGGTGCTGAAGAGTAAAGTCATTCCGATAGTCCGAGTGTCTTGGGGCGGCCGTTCACCGCGGGAATGTACCTGGGAACGTGAGGAGGATATTCGTTCACGATTCCCACATCTTTTCGAGTAACCGTTTTTTTCGTCTCTTTAATTTCGAGGACGAATTTTTTTTGTAAGGGTGGTATGATGTAATACCCGGTCTTCATCTACGCAAATACCTGTATTCAAATAAAATATTTTTATCCGTTTTACATTTTATATTTATTTCTAATTATTTTTGCTTTTCTATGAACCCCACCCTAAGCCCAAGTCCATATTTAAATCCCACACATTTTCCTTCAAAATTTTCTTGAGCCCAAGCCCAACAACCCAAGGCCTTATTTTTTAAAACAACAAATTATATTCAAAATACTTACATTCTCCCCTCTTTTCAAAATTCAAAATTTTATACCCGCATTTAAACCCAAATCTTACACAATTAAAATTCATTAATAACCTAATAAAATTTATAATTTATCCCGTTACCTCCCCCTATCTCTCCTTTAATTTCATTAATTAAAATTCCTTTCCTCACATTTTCTCTCTCTCTCACTTCTTTATTTTTCTAATAAAATCCTCACCTTATCTCTCTCTCTCTCTCCCTCACGTTCTCTTTCTCTCTCTCTTCCTTTCTCCTATTTCCCCCCTCCTTTCCCGCTCCCTCTCTCGAACCCACGCCCATGCCCACGCCCACGCCCACGCCGCGCTCGTCCAGTTGCCGTCGCCGCCACCGCCGGCATCACCTCTGGCCTTCCTCCCTCTCCCCTCTCTCCTCTTTCCAAAGCCCCGAGTCCCTCCTCCCCACCTCACCTGCATACTCGACCGCTGCCCTCCTCCTCCGAGCTTCGAGATCCTTCCCGACGACCCAACTCTGGCCACCTCCCTCCATCATCCGCGACAACCCCACCTCCTCTCCCAAGCACCTCGTTGTTGCAACCCAAAGCCGACCCATCACCGGCCACCCAACCAGAGCTCCTAACCTCCACCCGAGCCCTCTGTTGCCGGCGACCACCTCAGCCACCCCGGTTTCCTCGCCATCGAGCGCCGACAACAGCGACCACCACTACCCTTGCCATCAAGACCCCAGCAACCAAGCCGTCTTGCCGAGAACTCGAGCCAAGTCGAGTTGTCGTGCCGCACTTGTGTCGCGATCGCACCGTTGCCACTGCCGTCGATACGTCGTCAGGCAAGAATAATGCTTGCTTCATGCTAATATTACCTATTCAATTCAATTACCAATCAATTTCAGATATACTTTTCCTGCGAACCAATGTAATACAAGTGTTCGATGCAAAACCCGAATTGAAAACCCCCGTTAAATTGACGGAAACTAATCACATAGGATGTCCCGGGTGATAAATAACGTTGTGTTATGATTTGGCTGGAAAATACGGTCTTTAATGACGTGATAGGTCTTTCCCATTTAGACCCGTTAAAACTGAAATTCTCCCGTACCTGAACCTTGTAAAAATCACAGTTAATTGGTTACAAATCGGAATGTTCCGTTCGATGGCTCATATCGAATCCTACTCAACGATCTAGAACTACATAAGATTTTTAATCTATTTCTATGCTAAAAAGGTGACGGAAACTGGTTCGGAGTGCGGATCTGGACTGCAGTCCAGAGCAGCACTGGCTGTCGATTCTCGTTTTGTAATACTTTCACCCTGCTATAAGAAAATGTTATGATGCGTAACCCTATACCATAGAGAAGATAAATCTGTTAGCTAACCATTGAAAGTGGTCTCATTTGTTTTTACTGTCATTTACTATTAAATTATATTTTAAATCAACAAAACATATAGCAGTCCCAAACAGGGACAGAACGTATACCTCTTTATTGTATAATGCATAACTTCCAGTATACCATGGATATTATCGATCCTTATGGTGCTATGGAAACCTAACCGATAAAACTAAATTTTGTTCAACTATAGCGTCACTTAATTTTGAACCCAATAAGGTGAAAACTGTGTTACGAAATGGACTTTCAGTTCAGAAACTGAATTTCCAGCAGCGAACACTTAAAATGAAACGACTGTAAATTACGAAACCGAAACCCGATTGACTTGAAACTAATTTATTTGAACTTCCTACTGAGTTTACTTGCTATCGCTTTTATATCATTTTACTAAATTCTGAACGTATGATTTAATACGATTTTTGTAAGATCATAAGACGCATAATAACTTGCATTGCATATGATTGTTTAGCGGCATAAATGTACATATTATACCCGATCGTAATACCTCTAGCGATAGTGCGCATCATCATTAAGTTTCAGTGTACAATGCATTGTCGAGCGTGAATGGTATCGGTTTAGGAGTGTCAAGTACGCCAGAAAAAAGTGAGTGATTCGTGATAGTGACAATACAGTGAATAGTGAATAATACCGTGTTATTGATGCGTACTTGTAAACAACTAGACTATACTCCTAAATAGTGAAACCTGGGGAAAAAGGGAAAATCGAAGTGGAAAGGAAATTATATTTAGCAAGGTCAGTGATTTTAGAGGATGATCATTCGAACAACGACTCTGATATATTAGGTTGGACTTAGCGGTCCAGCTGACAGGGTTATATCCTGGGCATCGTGGGCCGTAGTCTCGGGTACGTACGAGACCCTCGTTAAACATGATCACTCCTTTCCGCAACTCGATTTCAAAATGACTTAGAGACGATAGGGAAACAGATCATACATTGCATCAGTTAGTGACATATTGATTGCCTGCATTTATTATCTCCACCGTTACTACTTGTATTTTCTTGTCTATCATGATTATTATAATATTGCTATTGCGTCGCCCTGACGACCTGAGTATGCATGCTCAGAGTTTGAAAAGGACCGGATTCAGGAGTCAGACCTACCCTTTGATCTCGCAGAGATCTAGACGGTCGTGCCTTCAGTACTTTTACCGCTTTCCATAAATCAACCTTGTATTCGCACTTGGTTAGTAGTTTCTTTTATTTCATTCTATTGTAAAATGTGAACAATGAAAGTTGGTGTAATAAACTAGTAATGTGTTTCCTTTACTTCTGTGCTGTAATTACTGATTACCATGAAATGCTAGAAGCCGAAGTGTGACTACGGTAGGATTATCCTTGACCGTAGGAGCATGGCTGGCCTAGTCGCCTCCCGTATTCCATATTTTGTGAAGCGGGGCATGACAGTTTCCACCTGCCCATCTACACCAATCTTCTTTTTGTAGATCCATTTGCATCCAACGGGTTTTACCCCAGGTGGACCAATTTCCAAGGTCCACACTTTTTTGGCATACATAAACTCTATTTCGGATTGCATAGCATCCAGTCACTTATCAGAGTCCCTACTGATAATGGCCTGCCTGAAACTAGTAGAATCATATTCTTCCAAAATGCAATCCTCTCGATCCCCGTCTATGAGAAAACCGTAGTATTTCTCGGGCGGATGAGAAATCTTACTAGATATGCGGAGTGGCTGAGGATCGTCGGGTATTACAGAATCTTGGGGTTCTACCAAATCTTCTGTTACAGTTTGTGGTTCAGAAATTTCTTCCAGTTCTACCGTGCTCCCACTAATTTCTTTTGCAAGAAATTTCCATTCTAAAAAGGTGGCGTGATGAGCAAAAAACACCTTCTGTTCCTCAGTGTGGTAGAACAGATACCCTAGTGAATGCTCAGGGTATCCCATAAATTTACACAATACAGATCTTGCATCGAGTTTACCAGGGTTCTGCTTTTTAACAAAGGCAGGACATCCCTATATCTTAATGTAATTAAGACATGGTTTCTTCCCACTCCATATATCATATGGGGTGGTAGGCACTGATTTGGTCGGTGCTCTATTCAATATGAATGCAGCTGATTCAAGAGCAAACCCTTAGAATGAAAGAGGTAACTCAGCATTACTCATCTTGGAGCGAACTATGTCCAATAGGGTACAGTTTTTTCTCTCCGATACACCGTTGTTCTGTAGTGTATAATGAGGAGTAAGCTGAGAGAGAATTCCATTCTCTTTTAGGTATTTAAGGAATTCTGTGCTTAAGTACTCCCCTCTTCTATCAGATCGGAGGAACTTGATACTTTTTCCAGTCTGGTTCTCTACTTCGTTTCTGTATTCTTTGAATTTCTCAAAAGTTTCAGATTTGTGTTTCATAAGATACACGTATCCAAACCTAGAGAGATCATCAGTGAATGTGATGAAGTACGAGAACTCACCCATTGCATGTATAGACATCGGACCACATACATCACCGTGTATGAGTCCCAAGAGCTCTTCTTCTCTTTCTCCGTGTCCGATGAACGGAGATTTGGTCATCTTTCCCTTGAGAAAAGACTGACAAGTTTCATAAGATGAAAATTCGAACATATTCAAATATCCATCCTTATGCAATTTACTCAGTCTTTTCTTTCCGATATGACTAAGTCTAAAATGCCACAAGTAGGATTCGTTCACTTCTGAACTCTTTCTCTTACGTGTGTTTTGTATATTGAAAACTGCGTTTTGATTTAGAACATAGATACCATTAAACATTGTACCTTCTGCAACCAATACCTTATCAAGGTAAATGTTCATGATATTTCTATCAAGAACAAAATTATATCCATCTTTATCGAGTAAAGAAACTGATATGATGTTGCAAACCATTGAAGGTACATAGTAGCAATTTTTCAAAATCATAGTATTGCATTTGGCAACACTAGGTGATATTCACCGACGGCAGCAGTATTAACTTGTGCTCCGTTCCCTACTCTGGAGGACAAATCACTAGGTCCAACCATCCTACTTTTTCTCATTCTCTGCAATAAATTACAGATATGAGATCCTGATCCGGTATCTAATACCCAGGAGGTAGGACTGACCGAAAAACAGTTCTCAATAACAAAAATACCTGAAGAAGACGCAATAGTGTACTTCTTCGTTGGGGTCATCAAGTAATTCATGCAATCCTCTTTCCCTTGCTCATGCTTATGACAGCTGTCATAAGTTAGAGCCGAACCGATGTTCCCCAACCCCGAATAAGAATTCGGATCGATCAAGCGATGCATTTTATTATCTTTATTAGAGCGTGAAATGGTTTCTATCTGAAGAGAGAGAAAAGAAATACTCAGCGTGCGCTCTTACAAGATCAGATTGGTTATTAATTTATCTAATCAGGATGGCTCGCGCTGTTTTCTCGAATTCTCCCTCAAACCTTAAAAGGAGAATTAGTCAGGATTAATTGCACGTCACAATACTTGCTTAACCTTTCAGCTAAGTTAGTGTCGGTACTTCGAGGGAGGTTTTCCAACGCTTTTGCGAAGTTCCTTAATTATGTAACCACTTTTCCATGAAAGCGTAGCCCCGCTAACACCTTTCTAGACACCTACTTGGTTTATAGCGTTGATTGTTAAGTGAAATATTCTCCCAAAAGTAATCCTACTCATCAGTGGGATCGAGATCCAACTATCATTGTGTGATGACCTAGGTGGAATCCACTCTAGTCACCACACTCCAGAAGGTATGCTGAACCTGCAAGTTTTCTGTATATTTGAAACTTCCGATGTAGTTTTTACCCCTAACACTTATGACCTTGACGCAGGCCAACATATCATAAGTCGTTAGTCAAGTTCAACCCGTCATTATCCTGGATTAACTTAGACCTACCCGTACAAGTCCTTGACGTAGGGCAAAATAACTGTACGACTGTCCTAAATAATCGCATATTCATGCAGCAAACAAGCATTACCTACCATTCACTATGCCTTGACGTAGGCCAACATACATAGCATGATTACTAGGTGATACTTATAAGAAATAACGGAGGGCTATGGCTGGGTTTTTGGCGAAAACCCTTTAACGTAATGAACTTGATATCGTTGAAGGAACCGAGTAGTTTTGAAAATGAGTGGTTTAGGCTCCGCTTTTGAAAACTTATGGTTTTAAAGAAAACCGAGTAATCTGTAGCGTAAACTTTTGCTCAAGAGGTCACTCCCCGCGAAGGGATCTCGGCTCTTGCCTCCGGGAATGAGGTGCTCGATATTCATGACCGAATACCACTATGCATTGCGAAAGAATATAACTATAGTTTTTCGAAATTTGTTCCAACAACATCTTTTTTGGTTTCTTTTCTTGCATTAATAAAAATTAATGCAGTCCCATCAATTAACCTATCACACCAAAAAAGAACGAAAATACAATATACGTATATGCCATCCGCATTCACTACGGGGCCCCGTCATGCACCGTTATGTTACTTAACTAACGGCAGAGCGGAGGCTGGACTAGCACGGGTGCAAAACATATACAACATCTACTAGTATATATATATATATATATAAATATATAACATTCATCCTAAGAATGATATAAGCAACATCACAGAATCTCAGCAAGCAATATAGAATGGTGGATAATCTTGGAGCCTCGGGTTTTATTTGAGCCGCAAATAAAACCTGATGTTCCCGGCCGTGTGGATTTCCTGTGCAATGAAAACCTGGACCCCTACGAGCGTGGCAAGTTACCCGCCAATCTCAGAAGTGAGGCAGCCCCAATAAAAAAGTGGGTGGGCCACCCAGCACTTCACGGGATCCGGTAACTTGAGCACCCTTATGTGGGTCATACTATACCCCCTACGAGTGCGGCGAATAGCTTGCCAATTCTAGAGTGAAGCCCCCTCCGTCTCAACGCTATGAGATGCGGGGTTATTGCCCTCTAAAACCCGACTATTCGAGCACTCCACCGTGGGGTAAACCTATTATAAAAAAGAAAAATAATATGTACAATGGTGACATCGACCATAATCCGATCATACCCCAATCAAATAATATACAACACGGCAGAGACGGCAGTTCACATATCGGACGCTCTCCCCGCAATATGAATATACAAATGAATCTCAACTGTACTATTAATATTGCACCGTAAGCTATCCACCACGACAATCTAACCACAACCACAACACAAACACAGAACATTAACTTAAATGTCATGTTCGTACACCCGTCTAATAGAACATATAGCAGTTAGATGGGTTATACCGCTCTAATGACATTCACGGACGCAGATAGAAGTGTATGTACTGAAACTTATAAACGGCGTTAAAATAACGACTTCGAAATACTCCATATTGCCCCAAACACAAAGATAATAGAATATCCAACCTGGGAAAAATCAAACATATCCTGAAACCCTAAATCTAAGTGTTATAGAATACAAAACAAAAACGGGTGCCATAGTCTCGGTAAAACCGGCCAGGCCGGTCCAAATCAACTTTTCGCCGGCCAAATTTTTCAATACTGGGCTCGTGTTTGTCTGGTGTTCTAGTTATAGCACAAAGAGCACTCTGCAGTTGTTTAAAAAATTTTCAGAGGCTCTGCAAAATTTGACAGAAATTTGGATTTCGATTCCGTATTTCGGAGTTGTTTCGGTTTCGTTACTTTAATATCGTTTAAAACTACTAGTTAAAGGTTTATGGGCTGGCTCTGATACCATATTGGGTTACACTAACGCCCTTGCCATCATCCGTGGTCGTTTGAGGAACAAAAATTTTACAACGATTTAAACTGGCGCTAGAATAACCCGTTAACACCGGATCTACCATAAACCTAACTAGCAACTAGACAATCTATCTACTATGATCGAAGTTTATACCTAAAGAATCATGTCCGGTTCTTCACTCCTCTCCTTTAGCTCCTCAAAGGATGTACGGATCGTGCTTGATCGACGGCCTCCTCATGTCAAAGATGATCCACCCGAGAGTGTGTACTTTGAGCTCCTACCTCTAAACCGAGGTAAATAGGGTACTTAGTATGCTAATCTAAGTAGCCTAGATGATGTAGAGAGTGATGATGGATTGATTTGTCTCACTAAACCTAGGTTTCTCAACCCATGAGACTTTTACGGTTTTGAGGTCGAAGAAGATGAAGCTTGGAGGAGATAAGAGTGTGTTTGTGATAAGCATAGAATGAAGAATGGCTAACTCATGTGTATAATATCAAGCATAAAAAATTCACCAAAACATCTTGAAACCACCTTGCCTCAATAGAAAACCATGAGTCACTAAGCATCCATACTTCATTTAATGATAAATGAACACCTCATACCTCCACCTCATTAACCATTTAACCTAAATGGTTAACACAATAATGAGGTGTCTTCTTCTAGAAATATCTTGCTCAATTACAAGAATACCCCTCACCGTATATACATACCCATATCCGTATTCCGAAAAATACAAATACAAAGAGACAAAATAATCCAAGAATATAATATAAGGATCCAGCTTAAACCAAAGCCCGGTAGTATTATCCGCCCGAACATCATACATGCACAAATACATGTATGTGATCGAACCCCTGCCGTAAAACCATACGGCTTCTACATCATTTTTCCCAAAGCAGGGAAACCCTCTATGTGGGACTCTAATGACTCGATAGTATGCTGGCAGTGGGTTTAACCACAAGCACGTCAGCGGTACTAGCTGCATGTAACGGCTACCCAGGTACCCGTCGAAAAGGAAAGCCGACAAGCAAACTCGTCTGAACTCCTACTGAGCCTATCCGTAACAATCTCCGTACATTCCGTTCTCTTCGTCTAAGAGTATCGCATACCGGATCTAGTGGGTGGTAAACGTAAGACCCTAATAACCCGATAATTCATGCTGTAACTACTGATCAACCTATCAGTAAATCCCAACTGCCTTAGCCAAGGTCTTATGGTCCTGGCCAATCGAACACAGTGCGATATCGACTCATAATACCTGGAGAGACGAGTCCTTGACAATCACTCACTGCCTCCATGTGGCTCGGGACTGCACCAAACCAAAACCTGTTTGCACGACTTAGTAGAGCCGTGGTAGGGTAGTGATCAAAGCACAATGGGAACTCACACGAGACAAATGACAATCCCAGGTCCGAAAACTAACCTGTACACATATCACATGAGAACTGCTATCTGACGATAGGTATAATACCATCTAGAGGTTCTCGGCGAGTCCATCTAGTGTACTCACACCCAGTAAGCACCTGTCTACGATCTTAGGCACATCAGACCAAAGGCTGCGGGACCAACCATCACCCCTCGTCGAGGTCTAGAAACGTATACACCAGTCTACTCCGGAATATCGATACCCGGTCTCGATACTCACATGACTAGGGACCTTTTATGGATGTGCTTATGGAATACCCAGCTCCCACAAGTATGACCGCCATCATAACGCTGGTAGTCAAGCAAGATCCTACGGGCTTTATCAACATGTAACTGCCATATATAATAACGAGTATAACATATGCACATGTTAAGATAAAGTCAAACCATAATAGTATACTACTGAATCAAGTCTTTATCAATATATGCAAGCAGAATAAAGCATCAGTAAAAACAAATACACATATCCTGATAAAGACAACTCAAATAATATACTATATAACTAAACAAGATTGTCTTGTACATACATATCCCTAGCATCCATATATATATATATATATATATATATATATATATATATATATACATATACAATAATGGCCTCTAGGGCATACAAATCCAACAGTGGCCATCACCAAAAATCCTTGGCCAAGGTGGATGAGAATTACTGATTTGGGTGATGGACTTCATACTAACATGAATTATTGCGTTATTAAGGGTCTAACTTTATCCACCCCTAGACCCGATATGCGATACTCTTAGACGAACAGACCGGACTGTACGAAGATTGTCACAGACATGCTCGGTAGAGGTACTGATGAGTTTGCTCGTCGGCCTTCCTTTCGTTCAATACCTGGTTAGCCATTACATACAGCTAGTACCGCTGACGTGCTTGTGGTTATGAATTTATCCAGTAATCACTAACAGCGTATTGTCGAGTCTTTAGAGTCCCATACAGAGGGTTTTTGTAACGACTCTGAAATTACTGTATGGATTTTCCAGTTTAATGTACAGAAATGAGTTATACAGCCTGAGATTGAGTTATAAGTTAATTTTGTTCAAGAACAGTAAGAAACCACTTGTAACTCATTGGTAATGCGCTTGCACTGCTGTAACATAGCCCCTGTATTCGAATCCCATCATACACATTATTTTTTTCTGATTTATTTTTAAAAACTTTTTGGAAGCCCAAAAATTTACACGTGCAAAACATAGAAAAATGAAAAGACAGAAAAATCAAACATATACAAAAGGGTTTAAATACTGAGTATCAAACGTGGCCAAAATCTAGAGCACCAAAGCTCATGATCAACCGACCAAAAGGCCATTTCGACCAGCGCCGATGGTTGGCCCATGGGCAATAAGCCCCGTGCTTTGCACACACAACCTTTCCCCTACCCTTAACCCCCTGCACTGTTTGATTGCTCTGCAATCAAACAAAGACCTTTCAATTCCCAATTTATCATCTTTTTAATGCATTTTAATTCACTATTTTAATTCTAAAATCCTAATTCTACACTATAAATACTACCCCGTGCCTAGCCCTTCATCATTCTGAAAATTTCTAGCTAAAACTCTCAAAATTTTCTAAGTACAAGTGGAGTAGAAGTGGAGTTAGTAAGCGGTCAACTTCCGGCGAAGAATCGAAGTTTTTCCAACGATCCCGCGACGCCACGAAATTCAACCTCCCTCTTCTACCTTTTCATAGGCTAACTAGCTTGTAAGTCCCTCTCAATCTCTCTTCTTCTTCCTTGAAAATCTTATTTCAAAACATATATCGGTAAGTGGAGTTAATACCGACATTTTCTTCTAAACCCTAGAAATTCCAATTTTTCTTAAACATTGCTCATCCATATTCTTACCCCATGCTTGTTATTATAAAACCAATGTTTAGAACCAACTTTTAATCAAAAATATCATGCAAAATAAATTTAACTTAACTTTTACATTAAAATACCATGAACCTTTTATATATCATCTTTTATTGTTTTGCTTAAACATACCTTTAGGAAAATTCACGAGGTAACGACCTACCTCTTAGATACACACATGGTTCCATAGCATGATAGATCTTTGTTGGAATTGTTGTTACGAGTACAATATTATATTAAAATACTATTTACTATAAAAACTGGATTTCTTTTAAATTGTATTTTAAATTTCTTTGCAAATATGCATCTACAACCCTTTTTAGTGGACCTGCTATTAGATGGTGTGGATTATCGCACATCCTTAGGCTAGTAGAGCGAGATGCAGACCTCTTCACGGAGCATTCGGTCTCGAAAGGTTTTAAATACGGTTTTTAAGAAAACGCACTTTTCTAATTAAGTAAAATTTAATTTTTAATAATTATATAAAAATTACAAATCTATCTATTTTCAAAATATAATAAACTTACATTTTTTAAATGAAAGAATTACAAGTTTCACTAAAATACCCTCAAGATACCAACAAAAGACAAGTTTTACAATATAATATCATGAACTTTCCAAGCTAAGCTATTATCACTAAAATACCTCAAATCCTTGAAATTCACATCCATGAAAACCCTCAATAATATAAATAAATTCTCAAGATTTATTTTGAAACTATATTAAAAATTATTTTTTATAAAACCCCTCGAGTTATATAAAACAACATTTAAGGACTTAGTAAATATATGTTTAAGCGGGATCAATTCTCTTGAGCCCCAGGGAGCCGGAGAAAGTGAATGCTTGCCTATTTAAAGGTAGAAAAATTTAACGGAGTTATCAATGTTAATTGTCTTGGAAAAAAACGCAAGTTATGACGTCTATGTGCAGCAGTTGCCGATAACTCCTAAACCTAATTCAGGATATAAATCAGTCATAAGTGTCTGACTCAAGTCTGGGTCTAAGTCTAAACCTGAATCCAAACTCAAATCAGAATCCAATTCAAACATGAATTCAAAGTTTACCATGTATACTTGAATATGAACCTGAATACCGAATTCAAACACCAATATCAAACCTGAATGCATGACTTGACTTGACGGAACCATGGTTATAACTTGACATGACTTCATGACTACAAGATTACATCCTGAACCTGTTTACTTGAACAACTTGTATCCATGGTTTCAGCAAGACTTGTAATATAAGCTATACAATACATTACGCAGGGATAACGGGGTAGACTAGTACGGAATGTATTAACGTGGCACGAGATGGTCACTTAAAAGACACCTACATGAACTCTCGTGTCGTTGTCCTGTGGGTTTTGATGGGGCCTTGTACTACATATTACCATAGTCCACGGGATAAGATGGACTCCTCTCGTATACACAAATACCTTTTGTACTAAGCTACAAACAACTATGTTAGAATAACAAGCTTATACCTATACAACTTAACAGTTTCAATTCTCATTACTTATTCTATTCCATTTTTTTTGGGACTTACCGAGCGCTAGTTCTCTAATGACATTCCTATCTGTTTCTTTTTCTGGAATGTTCGTCAGGAGGACCGGACTCTCAGGAGATCGAGCCTACTCAAGAGGACGTGGACCAGCTCACTGCCCAGCAGGACTACTAGCTTTCCTTGTACTTATTTTCATTTTGTATGCCACTATTTAGGCACTGCTTTACTCATTATATCTTTTCCTTTTCAAAACAGTTGTATTTTAAGCTAAATGTTAATAAAAGTTGATGTTCATTTTATATCTCTTGTTATTCTTGTGCATTTTTATATATTGCTTAATTACGCTTAAAGTGTTTATTTCTTAGTAAATACGTTGCGGGTTTGCCACGTCTCCGCTTCCGTATGCTGGGAAGTGGGGCATGACAGTTTTCCCAGTTCAGAAGATATGATATAGATGGCATATGTTGGTACATACAGGTGTCCGATTAAATATGTGTACAGACTGCACGGACTTTAATCGGACGGTTGATAATACTAGTGGCTTAGAATTAAACCGGATTATTAAATCAAGTTTTGATTTAATAATTTATATAAATATTTTTAATATATGTATTCTAGTATTATTGTTCACTATTCATTTTCTCTCTTGGCTATTCATATATATTTATACGGATATGCGTATATGTATTTTGATATGTATATCAGATTGTATTTTGTATTTATACGGAATTTGTTCTAGAAAATGGATACCTCATTTGTGATATTCATTTATGAATATTCATAAAATGAGGTGGAGGGTGAAGTGACATTAAGCATAGTTGAAGACATGTAGAGAGGAATGAGTTTCATTAGTTTATTACAACATGTTGTGAAATTTTTATTTGTATGGTTATGAAAAAATATAATTCCATTCCATTATTCTTCATTTCACTCTCTCATGCTTTCTACACTTGCTCATGGCTAAGTTTCTTCATTTCCTCCTCCTTCTTTACTTTCTCTCTTGCGCTTTAGATTTGAGAGAAAATTATAGTGGAAAATTTCTACATCCCCCTTCTCCATTCCTAGCGAGCTTGGAGCGCTGGTTGCTTCACTAGGTGAAGCTTGAGCTTAGATCGGTTCCCTCGTGTAGATCATTTTCGGCGAAAAAGGACCGGCTTGCAAGCACGATCCGGAGCTCTTTAGATTTTGCTAGAGTCCAACCTAATTGGAGCAAATAAAGACGCTATAAGGGTTGTGATTTCTATCTTGTTGTTTTTCTAGTTTAGGTGTTTGGTTAGATTCTTAGGTGTAAGTTTCTAGTGCTATCAAAAATTTTGTTTTTGGATTCCGCATTAACAGCGGGTTAGCGGCGAAGGCACTAGGACCTTTCAATGAGAACCCCAATAACCACTGGTTTAAATGATGTGATGGACGAGTTGTATGATAGCATGCATGATGATACCCCTTCGGATGATACGGTTCCAGATGCCGAATCTGCGATGTTTTTTAAGTATATGGAGGATGCTAAGAAATCTGTTTATGAGGATGCGACAATGACAAAATTTGGTTGATAGTTCGCATTTTTCATATTAAATGCAAAAGTTTATGGAGAAACAAGTCAATCAATGATCTTTTAAAGATGGAGAAGGAGGCGTATTCGAATTCCGATCTTCCTGACAATTTTCAGGAGTTGAATAAGATGATTGCCGACATCGGTTTTAGTTATAAAAAAATCGATGCATGTCTAAATGAATGCATATTATTCATGACAGATGATGACAGGAACTTAAACAATTGTAGAACTTGTGGGGAATCGAGGTGGATCTTACCTAAAATGCCCCCGAGAGACAAGGAGTCAATTGCCAAAATTCTAGTTAAGGCATTGCGCTCTTTTTCTATTAAGAAAAGACTACAGAGGTTATTTTTGTCATCTAAAACCGTCGAAAGTATGACATGACATGCAGTTGGTTACAAGAAGGATGCAATCTTACGGCATCCCGCTGATGGTGAGGAGTGGAAAAAATTTGACACTCAATTCCCAGCGTTCGCTGCGGAAGTTCGTAATGTGGGACTTGAATTATCGACTGATGGCTTGGAACCGTTCAAAGGAGGTACATCTCACAGTGTATGGTCCGCTACACTAGTAGTTTATAACCTCCCACTGTGGATGAGTATGAAACAATTTTACATCCAAATGCCATTGTTGATCCATGGAAGCAACTCTCATGGTAATGACATTGATATTTATTTAAAGTCATTGATCAATGAGTTGAATATGCTGTGGAAGACCGGCATCGTTGCTTATGATGTCCACAGAAAGGAGAGATGCACATTGCGCGCGGCGCTGCTTTGGACAATAAACGATTTCCCGGCATATGCCATGTTGTCGGGATGGAGTACGAAAGGTCATCGTGCTTTCCCCTGTTGTCAAGAATACACTGTCCGTGAGACGCCAGTAAATCATATTTCTTGTTACACTGGACATCGTCATTGGTTAGATACTGATCATCGTTATCGATGCAATGGAATCAAGTTTAATGGCGAGCAGGAGCATCAGCCCTCTCCTCCTGAGCCAAATAGGAAAAAGGCATTTAGGACGTAGAGCACATCAATATTTTTTTTGGTAAGAAGCATAAGCATACTATTCCGAATGAGATATCAAATAACCGGAGAAAGATATATATTTATTGATTTGCCATGTTAGTGATTTCTTAATTTCGTTATAACTTGGACGTCATGCATATTGAGAAGAACGTCTATAAGCTCTTACTGGGTACCTTGCTGAATACCAAATTCAAAAACAGAGACACACTTGCAATACGACAATGATTTTCTATAACGAATTTACGATCAGAATTGCATCCAGTTTTGAAAGGGAATGGTAAATGGGCAATTCCACCAGCAAAGTACACGATGTCCGATGATGAGAAGCTGAGTTTTCTTAAGGTACTTAAACAAGGGTACCAGATGCATATTATGCGAACATCATTAAATGCGTAAACTTGAAAAAGAAAACCCTCATTGGCCTAAAAAGTCACGACTGTCATGTGATCATGCAACAATTGTTGCCATTGCTATTAGAGCATTACCACATAACGACGTTGTATTGTGACTGATTGCTTGGCAAATGATTTTAGAACCGTGGAGAATAAGTTACTGCGCATCCTTTGTAGAATAGAAATGCTATTTCCACCTTCTATTTCCACCGTAATGTTGCATCTCACGGTCCACCTTACTCAAGAGGCACGTTTAGGTGGTCCCGTGAATTATCGATGGATGTATCCATTCGAGAGGTAAACATAACTTAATAATTCTTTACTGTTTAAAATAAATCGAATATTTATAATAAAGCGAATTAAATTTGTTTGCATCCGTCAGGTTCATGTACAAAGTAAAACGGTATATCCGTAACAGGATCGGCCTGAAGGGTCGATCGTTGAGGGGTTTCTCATGAAGGAATGTATGACGTTCTGTTCTATGTATTTAGAGAGTGTTGAGACTGCATTAACAGACCGAGATGTAATGAGGACATGGTCGATAATAGAAACATAATATTCATCTTCCAAGCCCATGGAAATGAACTGTAGGGTTCCTAGGCACACTAATGAGGTCTCATAAGGCATCAACCATGCCAATTTCAAATTTTAACGGTGCCGAGAAACCCTAACAAGATCGTTGGCTAGATTTTTAGGCGATAAAATGAAACTAGTTTACAACTAAACTAAAAGAACGGAAATACAACCTTTGTAGATCCGTTTCTCCACCTCCTCAGCTCCGTGATGAATTCCCCTCGCTGTCCAAAACGAAACTTGAACTCTAGTATCGGCTTCATTGGAGAAATGGGCGGGCTAGGTCGTCGACGTCGATGATCTACGTCGAGGCATCACAAGATCAAGCTCCCACTTCACCAAGTCATGAAACTTGTGAAGAAAACACCCTTTACTACTTGGCAAGAGGTAGAGGATGAAGAAATAGGAGATGAGTTCACTTTAGAATTGGATTTCTCACTCTTTTTCTCACTTTGCCATTAAAGCTATCAAGCTTTTTCTTGAAGTGAAGAAGAAGAAGAAGATGAAGAATATGATAAGTGTTCTTTTAATAAACAAAAAGAATTCCTTCTTATCATATTCTCAACCATAGTTAAGTGTAGAGAATGAACTAGGGTTAGTTCAAATGGTTAGGGTTAAGCAAGAGATAAGAATGATGACTTAGTCAAAGCTTCATGAATGTTCAACTAAAAAACAAACAAAGCCACCATTCTTATATATTTATCAAAAATGAATAAACAAATAAATAAAAGAATAAGCAAAACCCTAATCATCAACTTAACCATGGTTTAATTCTTTACACTTAACCAAATGAGCATGTATCATCAAACATGATACAAACATGTGCACAAAAGTATATCACATATACAACTTGCACATCAAGTGAGAAAATCCCTTTAAAGTGAACCAATACTAGTTAATGCAAAGTAATATATCAAATATATAATTATGTATTAAATCATTAATTCAACACTTGATTTAATGATCCGGTCATATCGCATATAACCGACTAATATCAACAGTAACAACTTATCGAATCAACACTTGATCCGATAACCCGGCTATATCGCATATAACCGATCAATGTCACAAATCGCGAGAATCGAATACAGTATCACATACTGGTATCATTCTCGGTCCCGCACATATCTCATATGCACTCCTATTTCGTTTCGCTTGAGCCAGGAAACCTCTGTGTAGGACTCTAAAGACTCGTCAATACGCCGGCAGCAGGTGATGATCATATCAAGCACCCACAAGCCGCAAGCGGTCTGCTAAATGTAACGGCCACCCGGGTATTGAGCGATCAGAAGATCGACGAGCAAGCCCGCTCACACTCCAGTGAATCCAACCAGTAACACTTACCGTACAGTCCGGTCTGTTCGTCTGATATGTCGCATATCTTGCCTAGGGGTGGTAAACGTCAGACCCCAATAGCTCGATAAGTCGTGTCGATATGAGGTCTATAACAATTCGAGAAACTACTGGTAACACTTACCAGTAAATCTCAGCAACCCTGGCCAGGGATTTCCGGTTATAGCCAATCGAACACAGCGCAACATCAACTCCCTATACCGAGAGAGACGAATCCCCTCCTATCGCTCATTGCCTCCATGTGATTCGGGACTGTACCCAAAAACCACCGTTTTGCACGCCTTCTTGGACGTGGTAAGGTGGAAATCAAAGCACAGTGGGAATCACACAAGACTCTATGACGATCTCGGGTCTACAGACTAACCTGTACCAGTGTCACCAGAGAACTGCCATCTGACGTGAGGTATAATACCATCTGGGAGTTCTCGGCGAGTCCGTCCAGTGTACCCAGTCTCCACTGAGCACCCGTATATCATCTCTGATGTCAAACACCAATGGATATGGGATCATCCATCGCCCATCTGTATGGGTCGAGAAGGTATACGCTAGTATACTCTGGTATATCGATGCCCCGTCTCGATACACCCACGACTAGGGACCTTGAAGGATGTACTTATGGACTACCATGTCCCCACTGGTATGATCCGCATCATAGTCCAGGTAGTCAAGTACACATCCTAAGGTCTTTACCAACATGTAATAGAGAGGCAATCAGTATACACGTTAAGGTAAAGAGCAACCAGATAGCATACTATCATGTCGAGCAAGAAAGTCCTCCCTATATATGTCCCAGCATCCACTACAATATACATCCTATGTACAGTAATGGCCTCTAGGGCATACATATAACTAACATGAACTGGGTAAAGTAAAGTCGGGTCACATTGCGTCTCAGCAGCTCGACATGATTCACTGTTACGTTATATTCAACTGTTCAGAGATGAGCAGTTTTATCGGGTATGTATTTATAAGTTTTTCCTTAACATAAAAAAACCCGGTCAAAATTAAATATTTATTTCAATATATGCAGCGTTTGGAATGCTCAATACCGTCCACCTACTAAACGACCTCGGCAATGGAATATCGATAAGGAGCAACATAAACAATTTCTCGCTTGGTTGAAAACACGTGTAAGTTTTAAACTATAAAAACCTAACTATAACTCATGTTGATACACACACACACACATAACTGAATCCATTTCATATTAATAGGTTGAAAGAGATACCAATATTAGACCTGTAACAGAAGACATAAAAGCGCAAGCGTATGTTTCAGATGAACAAACTGAGTACCTCTCCGGTTACGTTATTAACGGGTTTAGATTTTGCACCAGAAAAAGAGATAAAAATAAAAAGTATCAAAATTACGGCATCTGTATGACATCCACCGTTACTGGATATTCATTTTCTAGAAATTCAAATCCATCCACGGGAAAACTATACTAATACGGAGTGCTAAAAAAATAGTTCGGGTGCGTTATCAGGAACAAACGGTTGTCATGTTTAAGTGTTTGTGGTACGATATCCATTATCAATAGAATGGGTTTAAAGTTGAAAATGACCTACTTTTACTAAATTCGTCGAAACTTACTTTTGGTGAAGAGCCTTATATCCTCGCCAGTCAAGCCCGCCAATATTTTTACGTCGCAGACCTTAGGAATGTCTAGTGGGATGTTGCTATTGTGACGACTCTACGAGACCATTATAGTATGGGTGAAAGCGATGTAAGTGAGATAAATTATCCTACAACCCCGGTTATATAAGCTGACGATATTCCTCTCAAATTCGACAACAACAATTTATCAAGGACGAACATAGAGCCGGAAATAGTCTCTGATGTGCCATCGGCGGTCGTAGAAGAAGAAGTATAAGACTTGAAACCATAATTCTGTTATTGATTTTCATTCTTCTATGAACCATTTCGATATAATCTTGATATTTAACTCGCTCTTGTATGATATTTATAACTTAAGTAATGCGAAACCTATAATTTATTGCATCTTTATGATATTTTTTAGTATTATTGCTCTTTCATCTGAACTGACTCAAGTAATATGAAACTTACATATTTGTTGCTCCTTTATGATATTCTTTTCAGCATTATTGCTCTGTTATCCGTCCTAAATTTCATCTACTTTTTTGCATATTCTTTTCAGCATTTGTTGCTCATGTATGATATTTTTTCAGTATTTTTTCTCTAACATATTGAACTATATACCATGAAGTTGTTTTAGATATGTCAGGCAATGATGAGACAGATCGGGATACTGGGGACGAGGGACAACCTTTCTAGAAACAGACACGGGGGGTAAGAGGACTTACATGGGCTATTGAGATCTGAAAGAGGATGCCACACTCCCATGACAAGCCAATTGTATAAATTTCGTACACAGGGGACCCTGTTCATAAGAGCTGCAAAAATGCAAAGAAGATGATGTCTTCTATAATGAACAATGAGGAATGCATGCCTCATGTGATCGAAGACGACGATGGTGAGTGGGTGGCCCTAGATTGGGAAAGCCCAGAGTTGGTTCAGAAGAACATTGTCGTATGGGAGGTCATGGAGAGATTTATTTATACTATTCAATATTAAACTGTATTTTGATTTGTTTAAATATGTATACCCATAAAATGATGAATTATCCTATTTTGCAGTATCGGTTTGACTTCCGGTGGTATGGCGTAGAAGGTTCCGAGGCGATTGTCGATGAACGAGAAGTTCACGACAAGCTGCTTAAGCATATAGCGAAGAACTGGAGAGCCTATAAGCACAAGGTCTTCAAAAAACTTGCATCAGCTTCTTCACTGGAGGAGATGTATGCGATGAAGCCAGATCCACATTGGTCCAACGCATACCGGCGTGCCTTGGTTGAGCAATTCTTGACCGATGAGTTTAGGGTATTTTTTTTAACGACACATTTTTATTCTTTTATAGCAACTCAATAAACATTATTTGATGTAACTGCAGGAGAGGAGCGCGTGAGGCAAACTATCTCGTGCTCAGTTGCAAGATGTTTACAGAGGAGGGAACAAGAGTTCCCAACAGTTTTGCATCGAATAGGTAAGTTTCAACGATCAATACTTTATATTAATACATTCAAAAAATATCTAAGAAATTTATGTGTTAACTTTCTAAATGTAATATGCAGCAAGAAGGAAATGATGGAGAACCCCTTGATCGGATCGAAGTCTTTAGGGCCAGATTTGTACGAGACGATGGCATGCCTGCATCGGTTGCAGCCCAGGAGCAATATGTAAGACTCCACTAATATTGTGTTTCTTAATTATTTCGGAATAATTATTGTGTAGTTGTTAGAACAACATTAATAGGTTTCTTCTCCAAATAGGTGGCAATGGCGGCTGAAAGAGATCTGTTGATCGAGGAGATGGAGACGGAACAGAGACACCCGATTGATGATGGGCAGAGAATATTCGCTGCAGATAGGTCTTTCATGCCGTATTGACAAGATACTCACAGGAGAGTCCAATGTGTGTCTGCCGAGATCTCTCCCATCCACTATAACACTCCTTTTAGGCCGATTGGACATCCACCTTCTAGGTATCGTTGGGCAAACACTACTGCAAATAAGGGTTGCCCCTACGGATTTATCCGTAGGGGCGAAAAAATACCCCGTAGGTGCAAAGGCCGCAGGTGCAAGTTGAAGCCCTGAACTTGCCCCTACGGGCAAATTCTTGCCCCTACGGATTTCTGTGTAGGTCCTGTTGCCCCTACGGAGTAAGCCGTAGGGTAAAAAAAGTTATATTATTTACGGTTTTTTTAATATATTACATGTACCTACGGATATAGCCGTAGGGCCAAGTACTACCCCCTACGGATATATACGTAGGTACCTATCCGTAGGGGCAATATATCAGGATTCCTGATATTTTGCCCCTACGGATAAGTCCGTAGGGGCGAAGCAATGGCCCCTACGGATATGTCCGTAGGGGCACTCCCAACCCCCTGGTACTGAAATCAGTGGGGAAATATCAGTTACTGCTGATATTTTGCCCTTACGGTTTAATCCGTAGGGGCAACATGTGTACCTACGGATTAATCCGTAGGTACATATTATCTGTATTTTTTAAAAAAATGGGCTGCTTGATTTTTTCTCGCCCTGTGCACAATAATATATACATCAATCAAATATAAAATTAATCATCACACAACATATATCGCAGTATTCATAATCACATCTCACGCATATATATAATATACAAAAGAAACCCAAAAACTGAATATGAAATAAATATAAACCAATATCAATATCGTTTCAAAATGTAGTAAAATGTGTATGATATAAATAAATACATATTTCAAAAAATAAGAACCAAAAAGCTACCCTAGTTCGTGATAGTTATATGTATGCCCTAGAGGCCATTACTGTACATTGGATGTATATTGTAGTGGATGCTGGGACATATATAGGGAGGACTTTCTTGCTCGACATGATAGTATGCTATCTGGTTGTACTTTACCTTAACGTGTATACTGATTGTCTCTCTGTTACATGTTGGTAAAGCCCTTAGGATGTGTACTTGACTACCTGGACTATGATGCGGATCATACTAGTGGGGACATGGTAGTCCATAAGTACATCCTTCAAAGTCTCTAGTCGTGGGTGTGTCGAGACGGGGCATCGATATACCAGAGTAGACTAGCGTATACCTTCTCGACCCATACAGATGGGCGATGGATGATCCCATATCCATTGGTGTTTGACATCAGAGATGATATACGGGTGCTCAGTAAAGACTGGGTACACTGGACGGACTCGCCGAGAACTCCCAGATGGTATTATACCTCACGTCAGATGGCAGTTCTCAGGTGACACTGGTACAAAGTAGTCTGTTGACCCGAGATCGTCATAGAGTCTTGTGTGGTTCCCACTGTGCTTTGATTTCCATCTTACCACGTCCAAGAGGGCGTGCAAAACGGTGGTTTTTGGGTACAGTCCCGAGTCACATGGAGGCAATGAGCGATAGGAGGGGATTCGTCTCTCCCGGTATAGGGAGTTGATGTTGCGCTGTGTTCGATTGGCTATAACAGGAAATCCCTGGCCAGGGTTGCTGAGATATAGTGGTAAGTGTTACCAGTAGTTTCTCGAATTATTATAGACCTCATATCGACACGACTTATCGAGCTATTGGGGTCTGACGTTTACCACCCCTAGGCAAGATATGCGACATATCAGACGACGAGACCGGACTGTACGGTAGTGTTACTGGTTGGATTCACTGGAGTGTGAGCGGGCTTGCTCGTCGATCTTCTGATCGCTCAATACCCGGGTGGCCGTTACGTTTAGCAGACCGCTTGCGGCTTGTGGGTGTTGATATGATCATCACCTGCTGCCGGCGTATTGACGAGTCTTTAGAGTCCTACACAGAGGTTTCCTGGCTCAAGCGAAACGAAATAGGAGCGCATATGAGATATATACGGGACCGAGAATAATGCGTGTATGTGATACCGTATTCCATTCTCGCGATGAATGTATCGAATGGTTATATGCGATATAACCTAGTTATCGAATCAAAGGTTGATTCGATAAGCCGATACATTGAATACTAGTCGGTTGTGTGCGCCATGACCGGATCATTGAATCAAGTGTTGATTTAATGATTTAATGCATATTATATATTTGATATATTACTTTGCATTAACTAGTATCGGTTCACTTTAAATGGATTTTCTCGCTCGGGTGTGCGCATTGCATATGCGATATGATTTTGTGCACTTGATTGTATCATGTTTGATGATACATGTCTTTTTTGTTAAGTGTAATGAATTAAACCTAGGTTAAGTAAATGATTAGGGTTTTCTTTTATTCATTCATTTATCTTTTCATTTTCATTTAAAAGATAAATGAGAAAAGGAAAAGAAGTGAAAAATGGTGGCTAGTTTTGTTTTCAACATGAAGCTTTCATTAAGTCACCATTTTTGTCTCATCTCCTTAACCCTAACCATTCTTTAACCTTGGTCAATTCTCTACACTTAACTTGGGTTATGTTATGATAAGAATGATTTAATTATTCTTTTGATAATTATTCTTATCATAACTTTTATCATCTTCTTCTTCCTTGAACTCAAGAAGAAAAAGCTTTCTTCATCAATGGTGAATTGAGCAAATCAGTGAGAAATCCAATTCTAAAGTCTACCCACTTCCTATTTCTTCATCCTCTACCTCTTGCCAAGTAGTAGAGTGTGTTCTCTTCACAAGTTTTGGGACTTGATGAAGTTGGAGCTTGATTTAGCGATGCCTCGACGTAGATCATCTTCGGCATGGACATCGACGACCTAGCTCGCTTTTTCTCCGACGAAGCCGACTCTAGAGCCCGGATTCCTTTTGGACAGCGGAGACGACTTCGTTGCGGAGCTATGGAGGTGGAGCACCGGATCTACAAAGGTTGTATTTCCGATATCCCATTAGTTAAGTTGTTAACTAGATTGTTTTTCGCCTAAAATCTAGCCGACGATCCGTAGTCGGGTCTCTCGGCACCCATAAATTTTTATATTGGCATGTTCGATGCCTTGTGAGACCTTAATAGGGTGCCTAGGAACCCTACACTGGTATCAGAGCCTAGCTAGAGCCTTAGGCGAAGTCTAGACGGATTTTGAACTCCGAACGAACCCGAAATCCTAACACACCCATGCTCTCTGTCCTTTTTCCAAAAACTGGGATTTTTCCAAATTAAAAATATGCAGAAAATCAAGCAGGGTTTTCTAAGAATTACTGTAAATTTCGTGGGCCTAAGTCAACTTTTCCACCGCGGAACCGCGGCACGTGCTATGCACTACGCGGCGGTTCAGCGGCGGTTTTGTCGTTTTGTGTGTTTTGTTTTTCACAGTAATTCTCAGATTTCTGTGCTGGTTTTCCTAGGATATTTTAATATTTATTATACAGTTGAATTTTCTGGAGTTGTTTTGGGGATTCGGTGTTTCGATCGGAGTATCAAATTTTGTCTGTGTGGCTTTCCGGATAAATTTTAGAATATGTTAAAAAGTTCGACCGGATATAAATACCCAATTTTTCCCCTGTCGGGAAATTTCCAAGTGTTGGATCTTTCCATAGTTTAACGACGTTCTAAGTAGTGCAAGTAATGCGATGGACCCTCTAGAAGACAACAAACCTTAACTCGATTATGTGACCGTCTTGAACTGCCCTTTGAACCTTCGGGTTTGGGGCAGTACGGCGTGCCACATGTGAGGCGTTGGCTTGACCCTTCTACGGCTGGACCGTTGGTACTGAGGCACGAACGGAGTGTTGTTAGACTTGTTTCATGTGTTGATCTGTATCGGGAAAACTTGGGTGTTCGATTGTTCGATCGGAAAGTTTGACATTTTCTATTTATCCGGAATGGGATACAATAAATGGAATTCACAATAAGTTATGAGATAACTGAATGAATGTTATAAACATAGCACTTTAGTCTCACTTGATCGGTTGCCACGGAATTTTGATGTGATCAAAAGTCCGTCGCAATCACGTAGCGTACGCGGATACTCGCCGGGTAAACTTAATAGACAGCCTCACTCCATAGCCCCGACCAAGTGACTGTAGGAGAACCCCGTCGTCGAAAGCATCCGTCCGGGTGCTCGCGGTAGCGGTGTTCCGCCTTGGTGCACTTCGTCGACGGTATCAGGGGTGCGGCCGCCTACTGAAGTTTGCGACGAGTACTCGATCAGAATGTCGGGAATCCTGTTGAATTGCCCGACTTCATATTGAAAAAGAGTTTTCGATTTTGAGACTAAAATGCGGGGTTTATAATTGTTAGGCATGCGATGTCTAAGTAATTCATTTGGTCAGGCATGCGATGTCTGAGGAGGTTGCGGATTCCAACTGTTGTAGTTTTACACTTTCTTTTCTGTGACCGTAAGTGTAATATGTGATATCGCCGGTTTCGTTGCTATATGTCAACGACAATTGGGATGCGCATATTTACTTACGTTGATGACATGTGATGTTATGTGTTGCTGGATATGTTATATTGGATCGTCGTGTTCGAATAGCCGGGGGTTTTTATGTGAGATGAGTGTTTTTCATTTTCATTCATGTAAAAACTTGTATGTAATATTCTTTTATTGGGGCACTTCCAGGTTGCGGAAGTTGTCACCGTTGATGTATATTATTTACTTTTCCGCACTAGGATAGACCCAAGGAGGAGGGCACAAGTAACCGGGTTCTGGAGTCCAGTGGGAGACCAACTCGAGGAGTCGAGTCCGAATCTCCTAACTCCAGAATTGGTAGGGTCGCTTGCCGCTCTCGTAGGGGTCTAGGGGTGTGGGTTTGGCTATTCATCACGACCGTGGAATCCGTGTTTTATACTGGCTCGTATTGAAAACACGGACGTCCTAGTATATCCAATATTTCATATGTTACTTCTGCTGCGATATCTGTGATGTGATCATGTGATGTTCTGTGATAGATACAGTATATAGTATATATGATATATTATATAGACGTTACTTATGTTTTACACCCACGCTAGCCCTGCCCCGCTCTGTCGTTAGTTACCTAACCTAACGGTGCACGAGGGGACATCGAGGCGAATGCGGATGGCATAAGTGTACGTCGTATTTATCTGTGATGTTTAGGTACTTAAATGATGGGACTTCATTAATGAGATTAATGAAATAAAAGAAACCTAAGATGTTGTAGAATCGAATTTCAAAATAAAACAGGTAGCTACAGTTCTTGCTTTGCACAGCGGTATATATGATATATCCTGCACCTTATTCGATAAGGAAAGGACCGAGATCCCTTCACCGGGAGTGACTCCTTTTGCAATAACTGGCAGATGCTACACCCTCGGTTTGTCTTTTGATTGCTTTTAAGTGTTTTTGCTTTGCACAGTGATATATATGATATATCCCGCACCTCACTCGACGAGGAAATGACCGACGATCCCTTCACCGGGAGTTATTCCTTTAGCAAAACTAGAAAAGCCTCAAAAACACTCCATTTCAAAATTCATTCGATCCTACAACGATTTCAAGTTCATTACGCAATAGGTTTTCAGAAAAACCTGTTGCAGCCCTCCGTCATTTCAGATAAGTACTAGTTAGTATTCGTGCTGCGGTAGTTTGGCATTCGTCAAGGCGTAGTGTACGGTAGCTAACTAGTATTTATCTGCTTATGCATATGATGCAGATTGGATTAGGGTATTCGTACGGCGTTGTTTGGCATTCGTCAAGGGTCGTGCGGGTGGGTTTAATTCGATCAAGAAATGTACGGGTTGAACTTGACTAGTGGACTATGGGTTGTTTGGCATTCGTCAAGGTCATAGAACACTAGGGGCAAAATAATTATCGGGAATTTCAAGTGTTGAAATTTGCAATGAGATTGCATACCTTCTATGAGATAGTTGGATCCCGATACCCGCTGCGAGTAAGAGTTACTCCTGGGAGAGTTTTATACATTACAATTAGCCGATCAAGTAGGTGTCTAGAAAGGTGTCAACGGGGTTACGCCTCTGGGAAAACGAGGTTTACATTAATTAGGTTCGTGCGAAAGCACGGGGGACCTCCCTCAAAGTACCGACACTGGGCTGGCTGAAAGATTGGCGAACTTGTAGTGTGTAATTAATCCCGGATAGTCTTTCCTTTTAGGGTTTGAAGGAAGATTTGATAAAAAGCAGTGGGAGCCATCCTGATTAGATAAAATAAAACCAATCTATTCTTGCAAGAGCGCACGCTGAGTGTTTTCTTCTCTCTCTCTCCTGGTAGCGACCATGTCACGCCTTAATCAAGATAATAATACGGATTATTGACCGAACCCGCTTGTTATACTGAGCTGGGGAACGTTGGTCCCGCTTCAACTGATAATTGTTATAAGATAGAGCAGGAAATTGGGGAATACCAGATTTCCCGTGCCGCCCAAACGAAGAGAGTGCATGCTGATGCATCATCTTCGGGTGTGTTCATTACAAAGAACTGTTTCTCAGTATCCTCCGTATCCTGGGTATTTGATACCGGATCAGGATCCCAGATATGTAAGATGTTACATAGGGCTACAATAGGGTAGAAAAACTGAGAACGGGTGATAAGTTTCATGAGGCAGAAAACGGGGCAAGTGTTGCAGCCAAGTCTGTCCGTCACTGTCACCCTGTATTACCAATACATTGATTCTGAACGAATGTTATTAGATACCGAACCTGATATACAAAATCATATCAGTCTCTTTATTAGTAAAGAAATGATAAAATTTCGTATAGTTGGATAATGTTTTGAACATTTCCTATATCAAAAGTTGATCGGTTCAGGCACGTTATCTAAAAGCATTGATGTTCTAAATCAAACTACAGTTCTTAGTATACAGAACACACACAAGAGGAAGAGTTCAGAAATGAACGAATTCTTCTTGAGGTATTGTAGACTAGGTCAGATCAATGTGACCCGACTAGCTAGAGTTACATATAGATGCATATTTAAATCAGTTTGAATTTACATCTTGTGAAACTCGCCAGTCATGTCACAAAGATAAGATGACCATAGCTCTGTTTATTGGAAACAGAGAAAGAGTTAATGAACTTTTGGGATTGATACATGTTGATGTATGCAAGGTCCCCTGTCTACACATGCCAGGACTGGTTGTTTATACTTCATTACATTCTCTGATAATCTCTCAAGATTCAGTCATATGTTCCTGTTGAAACATGAGTCTGAACCTTTTGAGATATTCACAGAATATAAGCGAGAAGTAGAGAACCAATATACGGGTAAAAGTATTATGTCCTTTGATGAGATCAAGGAGGAGAATACTTGAGCACGGAAATCCTGGACTATTCTAAAGGAGAATGAGATTCTCTCTCAGCATTACTCCTCCGTATACACCATAGCATGATGGTATATCGGGGCGGAGCAAATACACCCTATTTGATATGGTGTGCTCTATGATGAGTACTACTGAGTTACCTATTTCCTTTTAGGGGGTTATGCACTTGAGAAGTTGCATACCTATTGAATAGGGTTGCAATCAAATCAGTTGCCTACCACTTCATATGTGATATGGAAAGGGAAGAGCCCATGTCTTAAGTTAGTTAAGATTTGGGGTTGTCCGGCCTATGTCTAAAAGCAAAATCCGGACACGCTCGAGGCAACGTCTGTTATGTACAACTGGAAATGTTCCAGCCATACAAATTGCAGCTGATGATTTGATAGAACCAAAGGATTCAGTAGATTCCAACGAACCTCAGCCTCTCCGCCGATATAGTAGGGTTCCTCACCCACCTGAGAGATACTTCTGTTTCTCTATGACAGTGGGAGCGAGGATTGCATCATGAGATGATGACCCAACTAGCTTCGAGCTGGCCATCAGGAGTAAGACTCTGTAAGAATGGCTGGATGCTTAGTGATCTGAGATGGAATCCATGTACACCAACAAAGTATGGACTTTGGTTGCTATATCTGAAGGGTTAAATCCCCATCAGGAGCAAGTATATCTTGAGAAGATTACTTGGTGTAAATGGAAAGGTTGAGACTTTCAAAGCTAGACTTGTTAAAGGTTTTCGTCATTGACCAGGCATGGATAATGATGAAACTTTTTCTAAGGAGCTATGCTTAAGTCCATCCAGATCCTACTTGCCACGGCTACATACCATCACTACGATATCTGGTGGTTGGGTGTCATGACTGCTTTTCTAAATGATGTTTTAGAAGAGTGAGTCTATAAGTACACAGCCAGAGGGCCTCGTAGACAGTGGGAGCAGCGGAAACGTGTGCAAGATGTTTTATTTGATAAAGCAGGCATCGCGGAGTTGGAACATCTGTTTTGATAGATAGTCAAAGAGTTTGACATCATCAAAATGGTAGATGAACCTTGTATATACAAATAGGTAGTAGGGAGTATGGTAGTGATCCTCGTAGAGTACGTGGATGACATACTCTTGATAGGGAAGGAGTTTCCTATGCTACGCTCGATCAATCTCCGCTTATCACAATGATTCTCCACATAGGATCAAAGTGATACCTACTAAATCCTGGATTTTGGATCTATGAGATAGATCTAAATGGATGTTAGGATTCTCACTAGTTGTAGTGAGATGGTATCAATCGATCCTGGGGAGAATCACTGGAAGTGTTCCAGGGTGATAAAGACGACTGAATGTCAGTCGCAGGCATTGTCTTTTCCCTCAGTAAAGGGACGGTATGTTGGAAGAGTTCCAAGCTAGATACCGTGACATACTAGACGATAAAGGCACGATACATCGCTACTTAAGATTCTACCAAAGAGGCTGTTTGGATGTATATTAGTTCATGAGATGAACTTAGTTCCTACTATTGTGTGACAATGGAGTTGTGGCTTATGCCAGGAACCCTCGTCCCATCAGTGATCCATACATATTCTAAGGCAGTGTCACCTGATCATGGAGATGGTTGATCTCCAGGATGATCGAGGTTAGGAGAGTAGACCAAGAGGAAAACTCGGCGGATCCACTCACGAAGGCCTATTCCCAGAGAGAGACTTTTATGGGATGGTTGAGTATGAGATACTACAACCACTGCTACAGATGGCCCTAGTGCAAGTGGGAGATTGTTAGTTATATGTATGCCCTAGAGGCCATTACTGTACATTGGATGTATATTGTAGTGGATGCTGGGACATATATAGGGAGGACTTTCTTGCTCGACATGATAGTATGCTATCTGGTTGTACTTTACCTTAACGTGTATACTGATTGTCTCTCTGTTACATGTTGGTAAAGCCCTTAGGATGTGTACTTGACTACCTGGACTATGATGCGGATCATACTAGTGGGGACATGGTAGTCCATAAGTACATCCTTCAAAGTCCCTAGTCGTGGGTGTGTAGAGACGGGGCATCGATATACCAGAGTAGACTAGCGTATACCTTCTCGACCCATACAGATGGGCGATGGATGATCCCATATCCATTGGTGTTTGACATCAGAGATGATATGTGGGTGCTCAGTAGAGACTGGGTACACTGGACGGACTCGCCGAGAACTCCCAGATGGTATTATACCTCACGTCAGATGGCAGTTCTCAGGTGACACTGGTACAGAGTAGTCTGTTGACCCGAGATCGTCATAGAGTCTTGTGTGGTTCCCACTGTGCTTTGATTTCCATCTTACCACGTCCAAGAGGGCGTGCAAAACGGTGGTTTTTGGGTACAGTCCCGAGTCACATGGAGGCAATGAGCGATAGGAGGGGATTCGTCTCTCCCGGTATAGGGAGTTGATGTTACGCTGTGTTCGATTGGCTATAACAGGAAATCCCTGGCCAGGGTTGCTGAGATATACTGGTAAGTGTTACCAGTAGTTTCTCGAATTGTTATAGAACTCATATCGACACGACTTATCGAGCTATTGGGGTCTGACGTTTACCACCCCTAGGCAAGATATGCGACATATCAGACGACGAGACCGGACTGTACGGTAGTGTTACTGGTTGGATTCACTGGAGTGTGAGCGGGCTTGCTCGTCGATCTTCTGATCGCTCAATACCCGGGTGGCCGTTACGTTTAGCAGACCGCTTGCGGCTTGTGGGTGTTGATATGATCATCACCTGCTGCCGGCGTATTGACGAGTCTTTAGAGTCCTACACAGAGGTTTCCTGGCTCAAGCGAAACGAAATAGGAGCGCATATGAGATATGTGCGGGACCGAGAATAATGCGTGTATGTGATACCGTATTCCATTCTCGCGATGAATGTATCGAATGGTTATATACGATATAACCTAGTTATCGAATCAAAGGTTGATTCGATAAGCCGATACATTGAATACTAGTCGGTTGTGTGCGCCATGACCGGATCATTGAATCAAGTGTTGATTTAATGATTTAATGCATATTATATATTTGATATATTACTTTGCATTAACTAGTATCGGTTCACTTTAAATGGATTTTCTCGCTCGGGTGTGCGCATTGCATATGCGATATGATTTTGTGCACTTGATTGTATCATGTTTGATGATACATGTCTTTTTTGTTAAGTGTAATGAATTAAACCTAGGTTAAGTAAATGATTAGGGTTTTCTTTTATTCATTCATTTATCTTTTCATTTGCATTTAAAAGATAAATGAGAAAAGGAAAAGAAGTGAAAAATGGTGGCTAGTTTTGTTTTCAACATGAAGCTTTCATTAAGTCACCATTTTTGTCTCATCTCCTTAACCCTAACCATTCTTTAACCTTGGTCAATTCTCTACACTTAACTTGGGTTATGTTATGATAAGAATGATTTAATTATTCTTTTGATAATTATTCTTATCATAACTTTTATCATCTTCTTCTTCCTTGAACTCAAGAAGAAAAAGCTTTCTTCATCAATGGTGAATTGAGCAAATCAGTGAGAAATCCAATTCTAAAGTCTACCCACTTCCTATTTCTTCATCATCTACCTCTTGCCAAGTAGTAGAGTGTGTTCTCTTCACAAGTTTTGGGACTTGATGAAGTTGGAGCTTGATTTAGCGATGCCTCGACGTAGATCATCTTCGGCATGGACATCGACGACCTAGCTCGCTTTTTCTCCGACGAAGCCGACTCTAGAGCCCGGATTCCTTTTGGACAGCGGAGACAACTTCGTTGCGGAGCTATGGAGGTGGAGCACCGGATCTACAAAGGTTGTATTTCCGATATCCCATTAGTTAAGTTGTTAACTAGATTGTTTTTCGCCTAAAATCTAGCCGACGATCCGTAGTCGGGTCTCTCGGCACCCATAAATTTTTATATTGGCATGTTCGATGCCTTGTGAGACCTTACTAGGGTTCCTAGGAACCCTACAGTTCGGTCCAGCTCCACCTCTGAATAACGATAGAATAACGCGCGCCTGCTCCTCGGTCAATAAACTCTGCAATTCGGCCCGAGCGGGAGTCTGAGCGGCCTGTGGAGCTGGCGATGTGGTCTGCGCAGCCGCCATCGAGGTAGTAGCTTACGGAGCCGCGACTGCGGGAGTCTGAGCGGGCGGTGGAGCTATAGGAGCTGTCTGCGGAACCGCAGCCGATGTAGTGGCTTACGGAGCCGCAGCCGAAAGAGATGCATGTGGAGGCTCGGCCGATGTACCCTGTCGCGTCTGGACCTAACGTGTGTAATAAGCATGTAAGAACTGTGTATTATTCGAATTCGTATCATTATTAAGTTATTTCGAAACCCCGTTTGGATATCTGGTTTGTTGTTTATTTTAATTACATCTGTATGTATGATTAATCAAACTTAAGTCTAAAACCAAATAAGCTCAAGCTACGTACTAATTATGGATATGTTGATATCTATATAATATGATATGATATTTTACTATAAAGTAGTATACATACCAGCATCTCCCTCAACTCCTGAACGGTGGCCCTCAAGCTCTCCAGTTCCTGATGGACACGTCGGTCACCAGAGACGGAGGAAGTAACCGCCGGGGTGGAGTCCAACCTCATATGAGCCCTGCTAGGGCCCAGTCCACGGCCTCTCTCCCAACCTCCGTGGTGCCCTCCGTGTGCGGCGTCCAGAACTGGGATCAGCAGCCTCGGATCGCTCTGTCCGGTAAAATCGATCCCCGAGCCCTGAGCCTGCTCAACCACCCGCTCCTACACCCACATTAAGCAGTAAAGTATAAGTATAAAATTTAAACTTGAACCTTCCAAAACTAAAATTTCAAATTTGGGTAGAAAAAATATTAACACTTACGCAGTACTCCCGGGTAGCGACGTCGGGATATCGAAGCTCGCCCGTGGCGGGATCTGTCGAGGTGCCGTGGACGGCAAGATATGCGGACATCACGCTAAGTGTACCACCTGACGCCACGGTCCTAGATGTCTGCAATATTAGAAAGTAACTCTTAATATTAGAAATATTAGAAAATAACTCTTAATATTGCAGAATATCACAAAGGTCGGTCTATTGTAATTTACCGATAACTCCATGGCTCGAGTAATGTTCCTCGAGCCACCTGTGTAAGTGGGGCGACCCCTCTTCGCCGACTTCCTGTTCTCTGTATTCTGAGCGGCCTGTTTCTGCACAACGCATTAACATTTAGTTTTCTAATTAAGAAACACAAAGAAATAAATTATATCATAAATAATGAATTACATTTAAAATACATACATGTTTGCGTTGGGAGTCGAAATAAGCGCACAATAGAGGCCATGTCTCTACGTCGACTCTCGCAAACGCCGGAGTAGATAGGAGGGCCGCTCTCTCTGCCTCGGGGGTCGCCATCCATAGGGAGTAGCAGTCGGCCTTCAGCTCATTCCTGTTGTATCGGACCTTGGCCTGCATGTTCTTCATCAGGCCATTGTACAGAGCATGAAGGTCGAGCACCCTCCCCGGATGATCAGGGTCGGATACAGGCTGAAAATCGTAATCCAACTGAAAATACAAAAAAAACATTGTTATTAGATTGCAAGTGTTAATAATAAATATATTGGATAGATCAAATGAAAATATATATTAATACATACCCGAGCCTGATCAAAGAAGAGGGCGAATGAGCGCTGGTGCTGCTCGCCCTACTCAACGTGAAGTGGATAGTTCTTCACGAGCCGGCTCTCGTCCCCCAAATACCGGCCGAACCTCTCGGCATGAGGACCGGTATAGCGATAGTCAAGGGTAAAAAAAAGGGGGAATGCTGCCTCCCCCCTAGCTCTGTCAGGCCTCACAGCCTATGAGACTGATTCGGGCCTCGAGTCCCCCTCTGGGATGGGGAGGCCCTGCGTCTGCACGAAATATCAAGACAATCAATAATAAGACAAAGTTGTATTAAGAAATCAAGTTTAAATGAAAATTCAAGTGTGATATATACCTCCGGTGACTACCGCACGAGCCTGGGCCCGGGCAGCAGCACGAGCGGGATGATAGTTCCTCCGGTGAGGAACAACCGGGGTCCTGGATGCGGACGCGTCCCCTCCAACTAGAAAATAAACATCGACGCTAAATTTCCATGAAGTTCATATTTATTCTATAGAGCATATGTAAAATGAATAAATATTTTAAATTTATTCATACTAACCTGCAGACGATGCGGAGGGTATGGAAGCGGCAGGAGTGGCCCCTGCGGAAGATGTGGACGCACCACCTATAATTAGACAATTAAAAATAGATTATATAAGTAATTGCAAAAATAATGTGTAGATCAATAATATAACGTTCTAAATCAATATGCATGCACTATAGGATATATAAACATACCCGCAGGTGCGGTGGTGTCACCACCTACCGCTAGACAATAATAAAAATTGTTAAGTAAGAGCAAAAGGAATGTGTATATTTATGATATAGCATTCTAAATCAATATAAATATACTATATGATATATAAACATACCTGGAGGAGCGGGGGTGGCCTCTGTCCCAGATGTGGACGCATCACCAACAACTAAACAATCAAACATTGACAATATAAGTAATTTTGACATAAACAGGCATGAATATCTGTAATATTACATTCAAAATGGATATGCGTGCAGTATACCTGGAGGTGTGGCAAAATCCACACGGAAGGAGGCATCCGAAGGGGTCTCCGATCTGGGTGCAAGACCGGCCCTCTGAAGCTCCCTACGGAGCTCTCCGGGCGGCAGAACCGCTCTGCCTCTGCCTCTGCCGCGGCTGGAGCTCCTGCCGCCCTTCGCTGCTCCCGACATCGTCATCAAATCTAGATAAACGGTTCGTGGACGCATTAGACAATCATTAAAAGTATTGACTATATATGTATAGAGCGTAAAATGTGAAGTAATAATATAACATTACTGATAATCTTTTTCGTTTCGTGGGCGCATCATACATATCTACTTGGATTTCATCGTCGATGTCATTTCTAACCCACGTAACTTCATGATCGTTCGAAGACAACCCGTCCTTCGAAACAAACGGTCGGAGCACTTTAAGCCTTCTCTCTTCTTCGTCTTCATCGCTGTCCTCGTATTCTGGGACATCGTAGACATCTCTGGGTTTCCATCGGCATACAACACTCCACCCCGGATGCTTCAAATACTGTGAGTAGTATACTTAGAACACTTGGTTCGGAAAGATAAACGGATCGTCCTGACTGTAATATCGAAGTGTGTTCACACTGGTCAATCCATATTCATCTTTCCAAGTCCCAAGACTGCTTCTCCACCTGTCCGTATCGGTTCGCGGATCGTACCAAGTACACTGGAATATATAAAAGGGTTCTGATCGTCCGGGATAGTGGATGCCGAGTATACAATTTAAGTACCCATAGTAAATCACACCGTCCGATCCTACCGTCGCAATCCCACTATTCTGAGTGGTTCTAGATGTTTCTATGTCCTTAACTTCGAATTTGTATCCAAGGACACCAAATCCTTTGTAATATGTAACCTCCATACTAGGAAATTGAGCAAAACATCTTGAATCACTCTCAAATGATGCAGACAAGTTCGGATCGTGGATCTAACAAAACAAATTTTACGACAAATACATAACGATACAAGTTTAGATTAAAACTGATAGCAATAAAATGTTATTCGAATAACTTACATGATCTGTGACCCAATCACAAAAATTATCCTGATGGTATTTTTCCAAACGTTCTTCATTCCAATCAGGATGCCCCTCACGTACCTCGTTAAAATGAATTCTGTTTTCGACAAATAATTGTGGCATTAATATTATGTCATTTCATACACACACAAACACAGATATAACAATTAATCCAAAAGAACTTACTCTCTAATTTGTTCAAGACATGCGCAATTAAGCAAGATAAACCGGTATGTCTTGTTGATAAATATAGTGTCTACCCTCTTATACTCGGCTTTTCCATATGGCCCGTCTTGAATTCTTCGTGGTCGGTTAAGCCTTGTCTCAATGTTCTCGTCCAGATAGCGGGAACAAAATGTGGTTGCTTCATCAAGAAGATAACCTTGCATGATAGAACCCTCTGGTCGATTTTTATTGCGTATATACTTCTTAAGAGTGTAGAGGTACCTAATGAGAATATGTTGAATAAATAAATACGGGCATACAGGACAACAATAAATTTATAAATTGCGCGAAACGAAAAATTACACGTACCTCTCGACGGGATACATCCATCGATATTGTACCGGTCCGGCTAACTTCGCCTCAGTTGCAAGATGAACCGTCAAGTGTATTATGATATCGAAGAATGACGGTGGGAAAATACGCTCAAACTTGCAAAGTATCAACGCAATAGAATTTTCTAGTTTATCCAGTGTCACAACCTCCAGTGTTTTAGCACACAACTCCCTGAAAAAACAACATAGGTCGTTGATTACTAGACCAACCGAGTCGGGGAGAGAAGTCCTGAGGGCTAAGGGAAGAAGGTGCTCCAAGATAGCATGGTGATCATGACTTTTCAGCCCATCGATCTTGCCCTTCACAATTTTTATTTTCTTGCTGAATGATCCTGAGAAACCTGTGGGGACTTTCAAATCATGCAACACCTGCAGGAATCTTTTCTTCTCCGGTTGTGACATATGATAAGCGGCATTGGGAAGTACAAACTTGCCCTGTTTACCCGCTACCGGTCTAGGGTGCAATTCACTTCTTATTCCCCACTCTTGTAGATCCATCCGAGCATTCATGTTGTCTTTAGATTTCCCGTCTTTACAAAGAAGCAAGTTAAGTATGTGCTCTGATACTCCCTTCTCTATATGCATGACGTCCAGACAATGACGCACTGAATTTGTAGACCAGTACGGAAGCTCGAAGAAAATGCTTAACTTGTTCCAATACGGTGGTTTGACCAGTTTCGTCGGATCCATCCCGAAGGTCACGTTATTGTAACCATCCCATTTAGCAGCCACGTCCTCTCCGGACAATGGGGATGGAGGTCCAAGAAGCTCCTGATGACCATCAAAGTGAACCGTGTCTAACCTATAGGGGTGGTCTGGAGGCAGGAAACGTCGATGGCCGCAATAACAAACCTTCCTGCTAAAATTCAAGAATTTCGATGTTGTGTGTTCATGGCAATGAAGACATGCTTTGTGACCATGTACGGACCAACCTGATAGCATTCCATACGCAGGAAAGTCATTAATTGTCCACATTAAAGCCGCACGCAGTATGAAGATTGTCTTTGTGTTTGCATCACATGTCTCTACACCATCAACGAACAAAGATTTCAACTCCTCGATCAGAGGTCGGAGATAGACGTCGATATTGTTCCCCGGTGAGTTTGGTCCGTCGATAAGAAGAGGCATCATAAAGTATGATTGGTCCATAGCCAACCAAGGCGACAGATTATAAATTATCATTACAACGGGCAATGTGCTGTGACTTCCATCCATATTGTTGAATGGGCAGAAGCCATCAGTAGCCAGTCCGAGCCGGACATTGCGATGATCGCTACTGAATATTGCGTGCCTCCTGTCGAAATCCTTCCATGCCGGTGAATCTCTTGGATGGCTCATTTTTCCATCTTCACTTGGAGGAGCACGGTGATGCCAAATCATTGCCTCGGCTGTTTTCTTGCACCTGAATAGCCTATGTAGCCTCTGTGTTATGGGAAAGTATCGTGCTATCTTTACAGGTATATCAGGCTTCTTATCAGAATCTTTCGGCTTATACCTGGCCTCTCCGCATGTTGGACACTCTTTCAAATCTGAATTCTCTTTCCGGTACAACACGCAATTTTTAGGACATGCTTGAATCTTCTCGCACTTTAGACCCAAATCAGACATCATCTTCTGGGCTTCGTACCAGCTGTCGGGCACATTATTTCCCGGAGGCATAGAATATTTCAAGAACGAAAGAAGCATTGTGAATGACTTGTTGCTCCATCCATTTAGACACTTAATCTGGAAAAGTTGGACGAACCATGAGAGAGTGGAATACTTCGCATTCTCATAAATTGGTTTCCTAGCATCATTCATGAAATTTTCATATTTATCCGCACGAGGTCCTTGACCGGAAGGAATGTCATCTTCGGTACGAATAGATTCACCTAGGACAGCTTCTACCATATCCTCCATTTCTTCTGATGGAAATAAATTACCGCCTTCTCCTTCTGCCGCATTACCGAATTCTTCTTCTCCTACCGCATTATCGTGTTCTACTTCTTCTGCCGCAGTACTGCATTCTTCTCCTTCCCCGTGATATTTTCAAGTTGTATAAAGTCTAGTAAACCCATGTTTTACAATATGAAGCTCTGCCAATTCTACCTTCTGCCAGTACTTATTGCCACATCTATCGCACGGACAGAGAATCTTCTCTATTACGATCTTATTATGTGCGCGTGCAAATTCAAGGAAAGCAGCAACTCCTGCGACAAACTTAGGTTGCATACGTTGTTTCCAATCTACATACATCCAGTCCTTAGCTCTGACGTACCCATGGGCCATGTTAGACTGTATAACATATAAATTGTAGGTTGTGCTTACTATATTGAGAAATAGAAGAACGTGATAGTTACTGACAAAGGAGAAAATCCGTGTATATGCATTAGACTTAAGCTCCTACGGAGAACGTATCTCCTTTTAATATTATTAAATGTTCTCATGTAGTGCGCACGTGCATTGCACGTGGTGCGCGCATAGCGGGCATACGTGCGTTGCACGTAGCGCACATGGCGCTTGCGCATATGCGCATTATGGGGAGGAGCAGGCTCCTAACTTGGAGAACTAAGCTCCTTTTAATATTATTGAATATTCTCATGTGGTGCGCACGTGCATTGCATGTGGTGCGCGCATGGCGGGCACACGTGCGTTGCACGTAGCGCACATGGCGCTTGCGCGTATGCGCATTATGGGGAGGAGCATGCTCCTATCTTGGAGAACTAAGCTCCTATGGAGAACTAAGCTCCTTTTAATATTATTAAATATTCTCATGTGGTGCGCACGTGCATTGCACGTGGTGCGCGCATGGCGGGCACACGTGCGTTGCACGTAGTGAACGTGGCGCTTGCGCATATGCGCATTATGGGGAGGAGCATGCTCCTATCTTGGAGAACTAAGCTCCTTTGAAAATTGAGCATTAAAGAACTAAGATGCTTTAGACTTGAGATTGAGATACATACCTACAACATAGAAAAGAAATCAATAAACAAGATGAATATAATATAAATTTAAGTTGGATGAATATATATCCTCCTTTCAAATGCAATTAAGTCTCGATGATGCTGAAGATGTTACCAGAAAAACATCTTCTGCCAACCTTCATGTGTGAAGGGGTGTGTGTGGGAAAATTGGGTACACGGTGTCAGAAAAGTTTTCTGGCGTCCAAGTAAAATCCATAACTAAATCCCTATCTTGCCCTTCTTTTTCTTCAAATCAGAAATGTGTCTTTTTTTGCATTATGAATGGTCTGGTACCACAAGCTCAGTATGTTGAATCATGTTTTGGTTGGACAAAGACTTGCCAATGGCAGCATGCAAAGATTTATTTGGCCACAAACTACAACCACCACATGAATGCATACAATTATAATTTTTGATCAATCAATCTATAACTAGCTACTTGATTCTATATCTACAACATGAAAGACACGAATTCTTCCCATGTCTCCTCATGTCTCCATGGAAATTGAGGCAACATCGTCAGAGACTACATTAATTCCTTATGACTCCACGAATTCTTCCCTAGCCCCAGCCCCAGCCCAGCCCAGCCCTACCCCAACCCCAACCTAACCCTAACCCCAGCCCCAGCCCCAGCCCAGCCCAGCCCCAACCTAACCCTAACCCCAATCCCAGCCCCAGCCCCAGCTAAACCCCAACCCTAACCATAACCCTAACCCTAACTCCAGCCCCAGTCCCAGCCGAACCCCAACCCTAACCCTAACCCCAACCCCAACCCCCTGCCGGGCCCGAGCCCCAGTTCCAGGCCCAACCCTAACCCCAACCCCAACCGATGCCTCATCGGTACCCAAAAAATGAACCATAGACCTAAAACAATCAAAAATTTGAGTAATTGAAGATTTCCTTACCTGATCGAAGGCGACGATCGATCGAAGGCGACGATGAAAACAGAGATGACCCGGCGCTGGCGACGACGAAAGGCGCAGGCGGTGGCTACGACGAATCGGCCGGCGGTGGGAACGACGAGATCGACGATCGATCGGCGGGAACGAGGGTTTGGGAGGAATTTGGGTTCGCGCGCGCGGAAGAAAATGATCAGCGTAGAGATCGATCCGTGCCTTTTTAATTAAATCTCTATTTAGTTGCCCCTACGGATAAATCCGTAGGTGTTTGGTTTGCGGCTCCGTAGGGAAAACAACAATTTAAGATTTAATATTTTTAAATTAATATGTGAGGACCCGTAGGGGCAACCTTTTGGCCCTACGGACTAATCCGTAGGGCCAAACTTAAATTGCCCCTACGGATGTCATTATCCGTAGGGGCAACCCCTTATTTTACTAGTGAAATGTGGCATCGGAGACGTCGTGTAGGACCAGGAACCCTAGGACCAGGATCTTTGTGTATGATGGATCTCAGACTGAGTAGAAGCCGGATACTAGTGATTTTTCACACCGATCGGCCCCCGCTCACGCTGCCGATTCATTTAGTGGCTTTAGTATGGCCTAGAGGCTTCGTCTTATCCGTCTGTATGCAGAACGAGGGGAGCTAGTACCTCCGGTAGATTCGATAACTCTAACTTAATAATATATAAATAGCATATGTACTAAATTATGCATTTTAAACTTTTAAACGCACTCAGATGAAGATGATGCGGCTCCCTCATGATCGACTTTCTCCCTCCCCATGATCGACCTCTCTGGTGATTTCATTTCTAAGTTTCATGTACATATATGATTTTAGGATTGTATTAGAATTGATATTGGATTTTAATTGATATTTGGATTGTAATTGATATTTGAATTGATATTGCATTGTAATTGAAATTTGAATTGATATTGGATTGTAATCGATATTGGATTGTAATTGAAATTCCAGATTTTCTGTTTTGAAAAATATTTTTTCTACTATTTATATTTATTTCGACGGGTATTACCCGTCGAAATAAACTCTAATTCGATGACATATACCTGTCAAATTAGATTTAAAAAAATATTTATTTTATTTCTTAACAATATTCTCTTCTGATAAAATCAGGTATATTTTGATATGCCTGACACATCGAAATAAGATCTAATTCGATGGGCCTGACGCGTCGAATTAGATAAGTCTAATTCGACGTGTAGTGCTCATCGAATTAGGCCTACAACGTCGAGGTTTACAGTGGAGACGGTCTTCTATCGCGATTTAAAACCTACTGTCAAAAAAGACCTAATTCGATGGGAGATGCCTTTCGAAATGAGCGTTGTGCTCGACCGGGTGGTAGTGCATTTTTTTTACACAAAAAAAAGAGAAAAGAAAAAAGAAACCTAACATATGATATGGCAATAGAAATTATAGATAAAAATGCCATTACTGCTTCTATTTCCTTCATTTTCTTGCTTGTAAAGTTGAGATGTTCTAACTAGAATAAATTAAATAGTGAACAATGGATAAAATTAGGCAGACTAAAATTATACTTACAACAAAATCTTAACTACTAATCAGCGCTTTCGCACAATGTTATGGCATGCAATATACGATTTTATGTGCTTGAGGACCACATAACGCATAAGCGATTATGTGTCTTATATGTATTCGCATATGTGATTTGCATTATTTAAATTAATTAAATCCGTGTATGTGAGAGAGATAGAAAGAGATAAAAATTAGTAAAATACTAAACGTTAGTACAAAATATTAGGTTTTCTAATTTCAATGTTATGAATATTGATGATCTATAAGTGATCAACTTATTTCAAATATGCAAAAAGACAATGATGATGATGATTGATGATGATGATTGATGATGATGATTGATGATGATGACGATGTTAAGAAAAAGAACACATCTTAATTATGCATAAATTCATGCAATTTCATCATAAATTCGTAGCAAAACACTAAGTTGATATCTAAGAATGAATAGTCAAATGAGAATAATTTGAGAACCATAAATGCATTAATCATAAGTAGTAAATAATTCAAAAAAAGATAATTAAATCATTATCATCACATACTAGCAAAATAGATATTCAATTAAAGTTGATATCGTCCAACGATTCAAGTAATCACTCGTCGGTGTCGTCAAATATATAAGAGGAAGTTTTTTGTATTTATTCTCTAAGTCCACCATCGCGTCATCTTCATTATCGTCTTCAACCTCATTATGATGCCTCTTCAGTTTTTATAGTTGCCCTTAAGTCATTGGATTTAGATTACGGGTATAATAAAAATACAAACCTCTACATAACGCAACACAATTCTTGTAGGCAAACTTTGCATCCAAGACATGATTTTAAAATGAGCGGAAGTAATGAATTTCAAAAATCAAGAGAGCAAAATCATGCACACATAGAATCATGTACAAAGATTAAAACTTAATACAAACTAGAAAGCTAAAAAATAAGAGTTGGTGGACTACAACCTTTGTAACGTGTTAGTCGCCTTTCCTTAGACTCCGACTAGTCTTCACGAAGCCCGGAACAAGCTTACTCGATGATCTCCTTACCGAAGATGATCCACCTTGAGATAACTCCAACACAAGTTTTACCTTCAAATTGATCTCATCAAAACGAAACAACCCACTACGTAAACTTGCTAAGAATGATTTGTAGTAGATGTAGAATAATTAGCTCACTAATTTTTCTTTCTTTTTTCCATTCCTCACTTGAGAAAAACTCAAGAGATGAAGATGCCATGGAGATAAGAATGAATGAAAATATGATAACGTTCAAGATGAGAACAAAAAAAAAGAGTCATCACTAAATGAGTCATAAAAAACACCTCATGAATTCTACAACCATCCAAATCTATGACCCATTCTTTTTTATTTTAAAATGTAATAAAAGAATATCAATGTTCTCACTTGAACCATATGATTCTTATACACCCATATCATATATATCAATATACATGTCACAATATTTATATTAAATATAAATATTAATAATGAGAAGAAAATAATAAAGTGGGCATGATATTAGTTAATATATAAATATACATTTAATCATTAAATCAATACTTAATTCAATAACCCGGCTATATCATATATATACCGGCTAATATCAATAAACACCTGATTAAAATACGTGTATCAAATATACATGTTTAATCAAACTCCTGCACGTATCTCTATACGTGCCCTATATCGTTTTGCATGTGCTGGGAAAGCTCTGTGTGGAACTCTCAAGACTCGACAATACGCCGACAGTAGCTTAGGATCATATCCATAGGTTACAAGCACGTCATTGGTACTAGCTGCACGACGGCTATCCAGGTATTGATCGAAAGAAGGTCAATGAGCAAGCTCATCTGAACCCTGCAAAGTCTATCAGTGACATTACCGTACACTACAGTCTCTTCGTCTAAGAGTATCATATATCGGGTCTACGGTTTGGAATCTGTCAGACCCAAACAACTCGATAAGTCGTGCGATAGAGGACTCATAACCAACAGGAGATACAACTGATAACACTTATCATTTTATCTCCACTGCGATGGCCATCGACTTGTGGTTGTAGTCATGTCCTGCACAGCGCGACATCAACTCCCTATACCGGGAGAGAAGAATCCCTTCGACCGCTCACTGCCTCCATATACTTCGGGACTATACCCAACAAAAACTTGTTTGCACGACTCCTTTGAACCATGGTAAGGTAAAAGTTTAAGTATAGTGGGAACACACATGAGATACTATAGAGATCTCAGGTCCTAGGGACTACCTTGTACTCATGCCACCAGAAAACTGCTACCTGACATTGGTATATTACCAACTAAAAGTTCTCGGTGAGTCTGTACAGTATAACTCATCCAATAAGCACCTGTATACAATCATCGATTTCAAACACTAATAACTGCAAGATCAGCTATCGCCCTTCAATCAGGTCAGGAAACGTACACACTAGTCTAAACTGGAGTACCGATACCCAGTCTTGATACTCCTACGTGCAGGGTTGTCTAGCACGTCAGTAAGGTTTCGGGAGGCATCGTCCATACCAATTTCAAATTTTTGCCGTTCTAGCTAACCCTAACCCTAGAATCGTTACTAGAAAATCCGACGAAATGAAATGCAAACAACTTTGCAAGTAAAGTGAACAAGGAATACAACCTTTGTAGACCGGTCCTTCACTTCATTAGCTCCATGTAGTAGCCCCTTCACTGCGATCATGAAGTCCTGGACTCTAGAGAGGCTCCCATAAAGAAATGAACATCCTTGCATCGAAGTCTTCGAAGCCGAAGATGATCTACGTCGAGGAGATACTAACCCAAGCTATCTCTTCACTAAATGTGGAATTAGTGAAGCAAACACCCAATACTAAGTGGCAAGTAGTAGAGGATGATGAAGTAGGAATTTTGCTCACATTAAAAATGAATTTCTCACTCATTTTCCATCATCTCCATGGAAGCTAGAAAAGCTTGAGGAAGAAGAAGAAGGAAAACTCTCATGATAATTATCCAAAAGATAATTGCAACCATGGGTGAGTTAAGCATTATATGCTAACCCTTGTAGAGACATAACTATGCTTAGGATAATTGGTTGGGTTAATAAATATCTTAGGCAAAACAAAAGAGTGTACTTGGTCAATGATCACTACAAGCTTCTACAAGCTATCATCCATGACAAAATGCCACCATTTTGTAATTACCAAAATGAATAAAAACCCTAATACTTATCATAAGCATGTGTATGTCTCATACACCCATCTTGCATGTATCATCAGACATGACACAATCATGTACACAAATATACATATTACATATATACAATGTGCACATCAAGTGAGAAAAGAAATCTTAAGTGAGCTAATACTAGTTAATGTAAATTAATATATCAAATATATAATTATACATTAAATCGTTAAATTAATACTTGATTTAATAATCCGTTTATATCATATATAACCGACTAATATCAAATGTAACAACTTATCGAATCAACATTTGATCTGATAACCCGGCTATATCTCATATAACCGACCTATGTCACAAATCGCGAGAATAGAATATGGTATCACATATCGTATTAATCTCGATCCCGCACATATCACATATGTGCTCCTACTCCATTTTGCTTGAGCCAGGAAACCTCTGTGTAGGACTCTAAAGACTCGTCAATACGCCGGCAGTAGGTGATGATCATATCAAACACCCACAAGCCGCAAGCTGTTTGCTTAACGTAACGGCCACCCGGGTATTGAGCGATCAGAAGATCAACAAGAAAGTCTGCTCATACTTCTGTGAATCCAATCAGTAACACTACCGTACAGTCCGGTCTCTTCGTCTGATATGTCGCATATCTCGTGTAGGGGTGGTAAACGTCAGACCCCAGTAACTCGATAAGTCGTGCCGATATGAGGTTCATAACGGGTCGAGAAACTACTGATAACACTTACCAGTATATCTCTGAAGCAGCCCTGGCCAGGGACTTCCTGTTATAAACAATCGAGCATAGCGCAACATCAACCCACAATACCGGGAGAGATGAAACCCCTCCTATCGCTCATTGCCTCCATGTGACTCGGGACTGTACCCAAAAGCCACCGTTTTGCACGTTCTCTTGAATGTGGTAAGGTGGAAATCAAAGCACGGTAGAAATCACACAAGACTCTATGACGATCTCGGGTGTACAGACTAACTTATACCAGTGTCACCAGAGAACTGGCATCTGACATGAGGTATAATACTATCTGGGACTTCTCGGCGAGTCCGTCCAGTGTACCCAGTCTCCACTGAGCACCTGTATACTATCTCTGATGTCAAACAACAATGGATATGGGATCATCCATCGCCCATCTACATGGGTCGAGAAGATATACGCTAGTCTACACTGGTATATCGATGCCCTGTCTCGATACACCCACGACTAGGAACATTTGAAGAATGTACTTAGTGACTACTCTGCCCCTACCAGTATGATCTGCATCATAATCCTGGTAGTCAAGTACTCATCCTAAGGGCATTATCAACATGTAACATAGAGACAATTAGTGAACATGTTAAAATAAAGAGCAACCAGATAGCATACTATCATGTCGAGCAAGAAAGTCCTTCCTATATATGTCCAAGCATCCACTACAATATACATAGTATGTATAGTAATGGCCTCTAGGGCATACATATAACTAACACTACGACTAGTATCACGACCCGAAATATTAGCTCGTGACTGGCACTTAAATCACGCAACGTCTACAGGCGTAACGTAACTTAAGTAAGCCGAAGCCCGGCAAATCTAAACCTCAAAAATAAATAAATGAAGAAACAATGTTAAAAACCTTCGGGAATCTCAAGTAAAAATCTTTCAACTTAAATTTACTTTCTTAAAAATTTCGGCAGCGCCTCCTTTGTAAAAACTAGCCCCGAAACGGGTACAACATAGAACATCCCCAAACGGGAGAAAATCATGCCCAACGGCGGAAACAGCCACCACAAGCATATATGTATATGATGCCCATCGGCGAAGATCAACACAAAGTAAAATGAAAAGCAAGACATCAAACCCACCAAGCGAACATATAACCCATCGCTTTAAGTCTTGCTAAGTCTTCACTTATACAAATACTAGTTTCTGATTGATGGAGTTGACTAGATACAACATGAATAATAATAATAATGCAAGAAGGGCACGATCCAACATGTACCACCTACCAAAGCAAATCATCCGAATGCAACCTGTGTGCCAGCGATGCCACTACTGATCCATGCGGTCAACCTGCAAGAACTGTGGCACAATGGGGGTGAGTTGCCAACTCGTGAGTAGAAAACATCATCAGGTAGAAATCGAAATAAACAAAGATTCCTATATCAACTATATCATAAAGGTAATACTATGATACCTAGGGTGACCGTATCTGCATATGTGCCAACAACATAATCAAAGCATGTATGCATGTGGATCTCGTCCAACAATATAATCAATGCCTATCAGCATGTGGATAACATCCTACGTGTCCATCAATGACACAACAACATCATGCATGTAAATATCATGAAAGCATATTCATGAAAATATGAGGATATAAATCAACGTGTGTCCATCAATGACACAACAAAATCATGGAACCTGAGTGTCCAACATCGACACTCGAAACATCATGAAACTCGTGTCCAGCATCGACACGTAAATCCTCATATCTCAGGATCCGTCAGTCCGGATCAGCCTTCGGGCTCCATCAGTCCGGATCGGCCCACATCGATATCTTGGGCTCCGTCAGTCCGGATCGGCCCTCAGGCTCCGTCAGTCTGGATCGTCCCGTATCATCTCAGGACTCCGGTCGGTATCTTCTGGACAACCACCGAGTCCAAATGCTATCACCGGTAGGTACTACTCCCTCACCCAGGCTCATCGTCTACACCACGAAAATCACCTCTCGCCCCGGGGAACCATACCGGGTCCACTATGTACCTGCAGACGGTGCCTCTCACTCCTCAAATCGGGTTTCACATGCCAATCTCAGAACCGAAAAAACTCATGGTGGATGCACTGAAATATCATATCAAAAGAAACCGGGTTTTCAAACAATACATAAATTCTTGAAATACCCCCACGGTTCTCAAATCAATAAATCACATGAAATCCATATCTCAATGCATAAATCCATGAAACATGATATATGCATCATAGAATAGTAATATGAGCATATCAAGGGAAAACCGTTATTTAAATGCATCAAGTTATTAAATATATCATGCGGTTCCCAATTCCTCCGAAATCAAGTGTAACATCATATGAGGTGTACATGTAGCTATAGCAAGATATGTCATGCAACGTAACATAATGATGTGAGCATGGCAATATATCATAGTATGATGCAGCAATTCTACTATGTAAGTGTAACATAGCAATTATCGATGATGAAAATGTGTGAGCCGGCTAATCTATGTAAGTGTAACATAAGCATCATCGATAATGGTGTAGGTGTACTAGCACATGTATATGCAATGCAATGCAATGCGAATAACATGAGCATAGCATAAAGTACATCGTAAGCGAAACGCTATAAGGTATACGTGTCTACAATATCTCCGAGTCGGTGAATCTATCAATCGGCATCCAGCCTCACAACATCACGTACGGTATAATCTATCGTACGGTATCTTCTAATCAAGGGTATAGATCAATCAACAGGTAAAATTCATCGCGTACGGTAATCCATCGTACGGCGGCATTAAACAATTAGGGATTTTATCAACCTATACAACAACAGGGTACGGATCTAAGTCTCGTACGGCATATCACTTATTATGCACATCAGTATCCATATATATATACACCTATCTCTCCGGTCACATCCGTATCAATCTCGTATCAGGGGACCTGTAAGGTAAACTATTTCTTATCGACTCGATCCAATAACGACATATCAACCAAGTTATAATATCTCATCGTATACTCTTTCCATCGCATCAATCTCTCACATCAAGTCATTTTACATATGCATTCTATCATATAAATCTCCAAGAGTTATGTCCCTATAGCTTTCATCTCATATCTCGATATATACTAAATCATTAATATCACCTCTAACTATCCTATTTAACCACATCTATAGTTTTCAAATGTAGGTTTATCCTACTGTATTCTATGTATATATCGGTTTCCATTCATAAATTTGCGGGGGTGCTATACGCCATCCACCCTACTTCCCTCGTAGATATAAATCTACTCACCTGCTAAACTCCTCGCTTAGCCGCAGTCGATGCGCTTCGTCGTCTCGGAATCCACGTGAATGTACCAACAATCAATATGAAATCGCAAAGCTATTAACATCAAGTTCCGAAATCCAAATACGCCACGCGGTGCGCTCACAGGTTAGAACTTATAGCCTACGCATGCAAAACAACCAAACAACCCTCGTCGTTGACGTACAAACGTCCAACGACCAAATACAATATCAAGTCTCAAAACCAAGAATCCCAATAACGGAAAACATAGCCAAAACCCTAACTAGGGTCGGTATTCGTGAAAACCGCCAAGCTTAAAACCCAATCGTACCAATCGCTCATTCACAACGCAATAAATGTCATACAAGATAATATATATTTCATCACCATGTCAATTAAAACTCACGTCTAATTTTACGGAAAACCTAGTAAGCAACCCAAAGGGGTTTCGGTGCAAAACCTCGTGATTTAGCGATCTAGTGGCTACCATATTCATCTAATTACATAATTAGGCTTCACAACTCTTTACTATATTTTAAGCTCACCATCTTTATAGATTCTAAAAACCTAGTTTGCATAATTACACCATTTAGACAATTTCAAAGTAACAATTTGCAAACTAACAACTAGGTTAGGTTTTCCATGTTTAAACATCTCAATTAAGCATTTCAAACAATCAAAACCCTAACTTGATCTTCATAACCCTTTCATGTATTTCTAAACTTGCTAATTAAAGCCATAATTAAACATCTAATAAACTAGATTAAGATATTTAAACAACAAATAAAACTTTGGGTTAAGATTTATACCTCATAAATTTGATTCTAAAACATGCAAATACACATATAAAATAGCCTCCAAAATTCTAACTTTCTTCTTGATCCAAGCTAGATTAGGCTAAAGAATAATGGGTAGAGATTTAATTTAGAGTTTGTGGGATTTTTCTTTGATTTTTTATGAATTTTTTGAAGCTTTTAGAAGTGGAAATGGAGTGGGGAAAATGAGAGGGCAGCAAGGGGGAGGTTCGGCCAACATGAGGAAAATGGGGTGTTGTGGAAGTGTGTGGAAAGAAATTAGGTTAAAAACATATTAAAGCTCAATTACTTTATGCCACCTCTTAATTCTTTAATTAAAAATTTCATTAAACCCTCAAAATATCTAGATATTTCCAAGTTATTTTGGAAACAAGACAAAATACTTAATCTTGTGATTAGGTTGGCATGGATTCACATTAGCATAATTAACCCAATCCAAAATGTAATTACCACTAATTAAGTGTATAATTAAAACCTTATAATAATATTTTAATTAAGGAAAAAATATTTAAGTGAACTAAAATTCACAAGTGACTAATCAAAACCCGATACTAGAAATTTCCTACTTAAACAAGGTGCATCCAAGTAAATATTGAAAAATGATTATATTCCGGTTTTTACGGAAAACACAAATTATTTACCGATTAGCAGAAAATTCGCCTAAACGATTTCTGAAACGTTACAATCTTCCCCCCTTAAAAAAATTCGGTCCCCGAATTTAAATTTAATCCCCCAAATGCTAAAACATTTCAATAATCAGCTCAAATCAACGGGGCTCCGAAATCACGGAAGATACAGAAATACCACAGCGCCTCGTGTGCGCCTGAAAACGAGTATGATACTCAAAATCGAACTCCGTCAAGCGTAACGCATTAACTGGAGTTAAAATGGAGATACAAATCTCAAAATCCACTACCGAAATCTAATATACACTAGTCGAATACTACAATACGTATATAGTACGCATCCTTGGAAAAATCTCATAAAACGAAATAAAACACATACAAAATCTTTTCTGAGTCGCCGTGTGATGCGTAACGCACGGCACAAGTGACGGACGCTCATTTATGAAGTAATAAATGTATGTTCATATATGTTTTGCCAAAATATACGTTCCGCCCTTTTTTTAAAATATCCCAAAAGGTTTTCCTTTGTAAACGTTCGTGTCACTCGCGGACACGTAAGAAATAGCGAGACTATAGCCCCCCTTTTTTTGAAAACCTCTTGGTAAAATTTTTATGCATGCAAAGTACTCAGATACTGTCATCTGATCGGTCATGTTCGGCTACTACATAATACAGTGCCCATCATGAAAACAAAGTGCTCAAGAGCAAAATCAACCTCAAAAGGCATATCCAACAATCACGTGCATCTGGTGCGCACGGAAATCAAATCCAAATACAGGTGCCACAATATGCGCAAAAGTAAAACTAAGTGCAACAGGTGTGCACGAAAGCATCTGTCCAATGCAACTGGTGTGCACGACAACAACAACTAGTGCATCTATAGTGCACGAAAATCTCGATCCAGTGCAACTAACATGCACGAATGAAAATCCAAGTCGAGTGCATCAGGTGTGCACAAAATCATATCTCAGATCATGCGCCCAACGTGCGCGAAAATCCAAATCAAGTGCATCCGTCATGCACGAATAAAAATCTAAATTAAGTGCATTTAACATGCACGAATAAAATCTCAATCAAGCGCATCCGATGCGCACAGAATCCAGTACTAAGCGCCTAATATGCGCAAAATCTAGCCCAAGCGCGTCAGGTCCGTAAAAGCATCTAGTGCGGTAGTATGCATGAAAACGAACATCAAGTACACAAGTGCACGAAAACACAAATCTGGTAAAACGAATGCTCAAAGACATAAATCGGGTGCAACCAATGTACGGAGTATAAATCTAATGCAACCAATGTACGAAATACCCACCTGGTGCAGCAAACGCATGAAATGCAAATCTAGTGCAACCAATGCACGAAATATGAATCTGGTGCAACAAATGCACAAAATACAACTCGGTGCATCCAGTGCACGAAATACAAATCCGGTGCATCCAGTGCACGAAATAAAATTCTGGTGCATCCAGTGCACGAAATACAAATCCAGTGCATCCAGTGCACGAAATACCAATATAGTGCAACAAGTGCACAGAAACTCATCACTAACTCAAATGTGTATGAAAACTACATCGAGTGTACCAAGGTGTATAAAAATCATAAACGTGTGCAACTGCGTGCACAAAACACGTATCAATGCACAGCAAGCATATGTGAGCTATACCGAGTGCAAAAATAAAATCGAGTGCATACCACACGCACAAATCAAATCAACTATAGGAAATCATAGACATGTGGTGCTAAGACACAAAATCGACATCAAGTGCAATAGATATGCACAAATCGCAAATCAACACAACGGTGTATAAAATATATATATCAAGTGCAATAATTATGCACAAAATGTAAATACCCAGTAGGTGCAGCCATGGTGCAGGACATCAATATCATGAAACTCAATCATCAAAACTCAAATCCAAGCGATATAAGCGTGATACTCAGATCACAAACGCAAATCGCAACAAATGACATTGAGGAACCCCTCCTACAATGTCGAAAATATCGGTGCGCCGAAAACTGGCAGAGCAAGAACATCAGCTTGCCTCCTACTCACGATCCGGCGTCCTTTGTCTCTGGGTCCTCATTTTCTCTGTGGATTACCAATCTCACAATCCATCGGCTTGTCGTTCCAGTCCGGTGCACTAACGGGAACGATTCCGCTCTGGCACTTCTCTGGTCAATTAGTATGATCACTCATAAAGCATTACGTCATTGGCGTCGTCCTCTGGTCCTCTGAATACATATGACGCATCTGATCCTCGATGCAAATCTTATTGCAGCAGTGTCCTGGAAGGAGCCTGCTCAGGGTCTCTTCCGATCTCGCCTATGCCGAACTATACGGAGGCTGGTACTCTTGCAAAATCTCTTCTCGTTTTCTAGACATCTGTATTCCAACCACAGCATTTCCTCGGAAACTGGCCGTATCCCAACGCCTCTGTATACATATCAGATCTCTAATCTCAACGGGGAGTAACAACAGCTCGTCAGCATCTCGCACGAACCACTTGTTCCACTCGTCTTTATTATTGCCCACTTCGATGTCACGTCATGCTATCTGCGTATTGCAAATTTTCTCGGCTACAGTCAATCCGGAATCTCTCACACGGACTCGAAATCCCGAACTCGGTATCATCATCACTCTCTAGAAGATATCTAGCCGAACACGTCCTGGGGAACTCGTTCCAAATCATCCGAGGAATACTCAATACTCGTCCGTTCTCGATAAACTCACAACGTATCTGGGTGAGGTCATCTATCTGAAGCTGTTCTACTTTATTGATCTCTTATCGAAGCATCCAACGAACAACGTCATCTCTGGATCGATCTACTCTAGTGTAATACCCAGTTCTTGTGTACGCCAATATCCGTATTTTTATAAAGTGTTGATTACAAAATCTGTTTATTTATATTTATAATTATTTTATTTTAAAACTCTAACATTTAAACCTACCCAAACCCAAACCTTTATCTACTATTTTTCCCTAATTCTTTCCAAGCCCAAACACCAACTCCCTCTCCCAAGCCCGAGCCCGGCCCATCTTCCCCCAACCCGACCCACTTCCCTTTCTTCCCCACCTCCTTCTTTTTCCCGCTTCTTTTCTTTCTTCCCCACAACCCCGTCGCGCTCGTACCCATGCCCCCGCCCTTGTCGCGACCTCGTCCCCACTCCTCGGCCCACGACCTCGCGTGCGCTCGCTCACTCCCCTCTACCCTCCCTCTCTCCCTCTCTCCTTCATGCAAAGCCAAGCCCTCACCCTCACTACCTCCTTTTCCACTACACCACCGCCTCCTCCTCACAACACCACAACCACCTCCGGCCACCCACTGCACTCCGCCGAGCTCCTCCGCCGACACCCTCGCCGGCATCCCTAACTCCCCGACCAACTCACTGCAACCACCCCCAACTCGCCTCGTCGCCTCGCCATCGCCCCACGCCGCAGCGTTCCCTCAAACCCTCGGCCACCAGCCTCAACATCCTATCACCCCCGCCTGCACACCTCACCGCCATCACCTCCAAAACCGACCTCCTCTTCGCCGACCCTCGACCTCCCAGTACGACCACCGCAACTCCAACCTATGCCGGCTGAGCACCATCGCCGTCACCACTCCCTGCACCGCCACGACGCTGCAGATCGTCGCCAGCAACACTGGGCCTCCAACTCCGACGAGCTCGAGCCCCGCAACCCATCTCAACCCAAACTCCAAGCTCCACTCGTTGAGCCCCACTGCACACCTGCATCACCGGCCGACCCCTGAGACAACCCCATCGAGCTCCTCTCCTCCACTCGCCGACGAACTTCCTCCGTCGACCTCATCAGCCAACTCCGAGCTCTATCAAACCCCCGAGCCTCAAACCCACAGTAACCCTCATCGAGCATCTGCTCCATCGCCGGCGACCACCTCAGTCATCCAGGCTGCCTCCCTCCAGTGCCCGAACGCCTCTGACACCCCCTCACCGCCGACCGCAGCCGCCTCGCCCTAGCAACCCAAACCGTTGCTGCCGAGCCATCGAACTCGAGCCAAAGTTGAGTTTGATGTGCTGTGCTCGCGTCGTGATCGCGCTGTTGCCGCTGCCATACCATCTTCGATACGTCGTCAGGCAAGTTTATTACTTGCTTCATGCTAATTATACCTATTCAATTCGATTGCACTTCAATATCATTTATACATTTCGATTGTGAATCATGTAATGCAAGTGTTTGATGCAAACCACGAACTAAAACCCCCGTTAAATTGACGGAAACTGATTACATAGGATGGCCCGATTAATAACGAACTTCGTGTTACGATTTGGCTGGAAAATACAATCTCTAATGACGTGATATGTCTTTCCATTTAGACCCGTAAAACTGAAATTTTCCCGTACCTGAAACTCGTAAAAATAATAGTTAATTGATTACAAATCTGAATGTTACGTTTGAGGAATCATATCGAATCCGACTCGACGACCTAGAACACCATAAGAGTTTTAATCTATTTCTATGCTAAAAAGGTGACGGAAAATGGTTCGGAGTGCGGCGCTGGACTGCAGTAGTGCTGGACTGCAGTCTGGAGCAGCTCTGGCTGTCGAGTCTCGTCTTGTAATGCTTTTACTCTTCTTTATGAAAATGTTATAATGCGTAATCCTATACCATAGCGAAGATAAATCTGTTAACTAACCGTTGAAAGTTGTTTCGTTCGTTTTTACTATCGTTTACTATTTAAAGTATATCTTAAATCAACAGAACACCTAGCTGTCCCAAACAGGGACAGAACGTATACCCCTTTATTGTATAATGTATAACTTCCAGTACGCTATGGATATTACTGATCCGCCAATTGCTTTGGAAACCTAACTGATAAACCTAGATTTTTTTCAACTATAGCGTCGCCTAATTTCGATCCCAACTGGGATTAAAATGTGTCACGAAACGGACTTCCAATTCTGAAATCGGATTTCCAACAGTGAACATTTAAATTGAAATGGCCGTATCTAGCAAACCTGATTGGAGCGAAACCAATTTTTACGGATAGATAATTGAACATACTACTTACCCCTTTTACATTGTTTTGCTCAATTCTGCATGTATGATTTATAGTAAATTATGCAAGTGGTAGGACACTGACTGATGATATTCTATTTATATCGTAATTATTGTATTCTCATCATATCATGCAGAGCTCATATACATCGGTAACCTAGTGATTGTTTCACATTACCCAGTGTTAGATATTAGTGTTTTGATTGTGGCAAGTACGTTAGTGTTAAACCGTGAATGAATAAGTAAAAGTGACACGTATTTGTACACAATCAGCGGACCCTATTGATTTATTGCATTGTCGACGTCTATGGGACATATATAAGTGTAACTATAAATGGGATGGGATGGTGATGGAGCACTTATATTAGTGTCATAGGTAAGGCACCAAATACCGTCCATTTATCTTGGGTACCAGTCTAGACATGCTTGATGGAGATCATGTCTTCAGTTCTCGCGTAGACTTGTCATGGACCGACTAGTATTTGAGTTTATGGTTAGTGTTTGATGTAGACCACGGGGTGTGAGGTAGTTTGAGTGTGAGTTCAACAGAATCTCGGGAGTCCCATTGCCATCTTATATCGTGATTTTGGGAGTTGTATGGATGGAGTTACTGATTATTATCGTGCGTGATTCGGGCCCGTGTTCCCTTGCCCTTGGGGCCCTACCCCTGGGTTGGGGATACTCCTGCGTGGTTGACTCTCACACTTGGACTGACGATAGGTTTAGTGACCTGGACAGTGAGACTTAGAGACTGATAGGGTTAGTGACATTGACATGCATTGCTTACTGATTTGATATACCTGCCTTACTGTTTACCTACTTTACTGTTTACCTGTACTGACTCCTTCATGCTCATGTCATTACTCCATACTTACTGTTTCATGCTCATCCTCATTGCATGTGTTTATATTTGTATTTATATATATTTCTATTGCGTCGCTCTGACGACCTGAGTATGCATGCTCAGAGTGAGAAGTGGACCTAACTCGGATCAGCACCTGTCGTACCTTGAGGATATTGAGGACATCTAGATCAGCGACGTCAGCGCCATCTTTCCTTGATCTCTATCTGGTTAGTTTTTGTATCTGTTTTGATTTAGTGACCGCATTTCTCATTACCTGTGCATTGATTACTGATTACCACGTAAAGCTAGAAGAAAAAATGTGACTACGGCAGGATATTTCCTTGACCGTAGAAGCATGGCTGGCCTTGTCAACCCCTCGTATTCCGTATTTTGGGAAGTGGGGCATGACATGGTTTTGTTGGTATCAGAGCCAGGTTGATTTAGAATGGGATTACAGTTTCCGTGTATGGCTTGACAATCTAAGACATCCTTCGGTCTAGATTGTAAACTTGTTATTCTTGATCTTGATTCACATTGTGTGTTCTGCCGTATATTTTGATCCATCCGCTAGAGTTTTGGGTGACTTAGTAGAGTTATGTGATTGTAATTATGAACTGCACCATGGTTACAATACTGTACTCTGTTGAGTGACTTGGAGTTCTACATTTGATTTCCACTCGTTTGAGTTTCACCTCACCCGATATTCTTGTTTCGCTGTCTATTCTATATCTTATTCTGATTCTTATTTCTTGTATCTTATATCGTCCTCAAATTTGTTGTTTCAGGACCATGACTTCCAACGACTTTTCTTCCAACTCTACTCCCCAGAATCAGTGTTAGTTATATGTATGCCCTAGAGGCCATTACTATATATAGGATGTATATTGTAGTGGATGCTTGGACATATATAGGGAGGACTTTCTTGCTCGACATGATAGTATGCTATCTGGTTGATCTTTACCTTAACGTGTACACTGATTGTCTCTCTGTTACATGTTGGTAAAGCCCTTAGGATGTGTACTTGACTACCTGGACTATGATGCGGATCATACTAGTGGGGACATGGTAGTCCATAAGTACATCCTTCAAGGTCCCTAGTCGTGGGTGTATCGAGACGGGGCATCGATATACCAGAGTAGACTAGCGTATACCTTCTCGACCCATACAGATAGGCGATGGATGATCCCATATCCATTGGTGTTTGACATCGGAGATGATATATGGGTGCTCAGTAGAGACTGGGTACACTGGACGGACTCGCCGAGAACTCCCAGATGGTATTATACCTCACGTCAGATGGCAGTTCTCTGGTGACACTGGTACAGAGTAGTCTGTTGACCCGAGATCGTCATAGAGTCTTGTGTGGTTCCCAGTGTGCTTTGATTTCCACCTTACCACGTCCAAGAGGGCGTGCAAAACGGTGGCTTTTGGGTACAGTCCCGAATCACATGGAGGTAATGAGCGATAGGAGGGGATTCGTCTCTCCCGGTATAGGGAGTTGATATTGCGCTGTGTTCGATTGGCTATAACCGGAAATCCCTGGCCAGGGTTGCTGAGATTTACTGGTAAGTGTTACCAGTAGTTTCTCGAACTGTTATAGACCTCATATCGACACGACTTATCGAGCTATTGGGGTCTGACGTTTACCACCCCTAGGCGAGATATGCGACATATCAGACGAACAGACCGAACTATACGGTAGTGTTACTGGTTGGATTCACTGGAGTGTGAGCGGGCTTGCTCGTCGATCTTCTGATCGCTCAATACCCGGGTGGCCGTTACGTTTAGCAGACCGCTTGCGGCTTGTGGATGCTTGATATGATCATCATCTGCTACCGGCATATTGACGAGTCTTTAGAGTCCTACACAGAGGTTTCCTAGCTCAAGCGAAACGAAATAGGAGCGCATATGAGATATGTGCGGGACCGAGAATAATGCGTGTATGTGATACCGTATTCCATTCTCGCGACGAATGTGTCGAATGGTTGTATGCGATATAACCTGGTTATCGAATCAAGGATTGATTCGATAAGCCGATACATTGTATACTAGTCGGTTGTGTGCGACATGACCGGATCATTGAATCAAGTGTTGATTTAATGATTTAATGTATAATTATATATTTGATATATTACTTTGCATTAACTAGTATTGGTTTACTTTAAATGGATTTTCTCACTTGAATTGTGCAAGTTGTATATGTGATATACTTTTGTGCACTTGATTGTATCATGTTTGATGATACATGTTTACTTGGTTAAGTGTAAAGAAATAAGCCATGGTTAAACTAATGATTAGGGTTTTCTTTTCTTACTTTTTTATTTATTTATTTATTTATTTTGAAAAGATGAGAAAAGAATGGTTGCTAGTTTTGTAGTTTAGTTGAAACTTCATGAAACTTTGACCTAGTCCACCATTCTTGTCTCTTGCTTAACCCTAACCATCATATCTAACCATGGTCCATTCTCTACACTAAACTAAGGTTAATATTATGATAAGTATTCATTTTCCTTTTCATTTTAATAACTTATCATAATTCTTTCTTCATCTTCTTCTTCTTCACAAGAAGAAAAAGCTTGACCATCAATGGTGATTGATGAACAAGAGTGAGAAATCCAATTCTAAAGTCTACCCACTTCCTATTTCTTCATCCTCTACCTCTTGCCAAGTAGTAGAGTGTGTTTCCTTCACAAGTTTTCTTGACTTGGTGAAGTTGGAGCTTGATCTAGCGATGCCTCGACGTAGATCATCTTCGGCACGAAGCCGACGACCTTGCCCGCCCATTTCTCCGATGAAGCCGACGCTAGAGCCCGGGATTTCATTTGGACAGTGAGAAGACTTCATTGCGGAGCTGTGGAGGTGGAGCACCGGATCTACAAAGGTTGTATTTCCGTTTTCTCTTTAGCTAAGTTGTTAGCTAGTTTCTTGTTTCGCCTAAAATCTAGTTAACGATCCGTAGTCTAGGGTTTCTCAGCACCGTAAATTTTGAAATTGGCATGGTTGATACCTTGTGAGACCTCATTAGCGTGCCTAGGAACCCTACAATCAGACCGTCGAGATTTTGAATGTACTGCAAGGCTTGAATGAAGCCCAGGAGCGAACAAACGATCTCTTAGCTGAAGAACTAAGGAGGCAAATGGCTCAGGCACCAGCGGAAGCCTCCAATCGTAAGAGAATCCCTGATAAGCAAAGAAAAGGTGTGAAGGTGAAGCGCCCATTTATTTCTCAGCTATAGAAGCAGCGGAGGACTCAATGTTGTGGATACTGTAAGAGACTAGGACACCTTCAGAAAGACTGTCACAGGGCTAAAGGGCAATGTATGATTTGCGGATCCAACGAACATCTTGTCAATGGTTGCCCTAGAAGGAAGGAGATGCAAGGAGGAGATTCGTCCACACTCTCCACTACTGCTAAGTGACTTGGTTATTTCGTAGTTCGAGCATCGAGGATAGTACGGACCCAGCGCAGGATTCCACTCACTTGACGAGAATGCAGCGGTCTAGATATCAACGAAAAAATTATCACCTTTTCTGCTTTCAAAAAAAAATATTGTCACTCTTTAGTAAATGTTTCCTTTCATTTAAAATCTTGTATCCGTTGAACTTCTTAGTTTGAATGCAATAAAATTGTGAGTTGTGATGTATGTATCGTCCCCTTGCCACTCATTTTCCTCATACTGCTTATCGCATCATTATTCTAAATTTTGATTTTCAGTCCTTACCTACCGTATATTTTCCTCGTGCTCCATATCCCTGGTTATTTTCTTGGTGTGTTCCACTGTCTGATCATGACTCTTTCTTTTCAGGCCATGGCCAATCCTGAAGCAGCGTCGCCTATCGATGAGGACACTCGGTCCTGCGTTTTCTTGGACTACATGCTGGTGAGTTCAGATAACGAGATCGATGGCCCCCAGGTTATTTTAGGCAACAGTGATTCCGAGGACGAGAGAGTTGCAGCCCTAAAAGTCGACATGATCAGCGACTCTGACAATGAAGAAGAGGACCCAGAAGAGGACCCGATAGAGGAAGATCCCGAGGAAGACCCTGAGGAGAATCGAGTGTAAGAAAATCCCGTGGAAGAAGATCCAGAAGAAGTGAATCACGTGGAAGCATACCACGATGAAGAAACTCCAGCCAAGGAAGAAGGACCAGGAGAAGAAGACCTCGTGGCAGAAGAACCTCCAGCGGAAATCTCTGCGAGGCGCTATGGAAATGGATGCCCTTATCTCAGCGTGCGAGCTTACCGTAACCTGCTGAACTTCCATAACCGTGACTGACACGATTTATCTTTTGTTTTCTCTGGCCAAATAAATCTATGTATAGTTTAGGGCAACCTTTTATCTTTCAAATGTGCCTTGTTTGAAATTATTCTGGAAAATAAATAATAATAAAGTTCCTGAGTGCGCACATCTTTTGAGTATTGATTCGCATGATGTATTGATTGTTTTTCCTCCCCAATAAATTTCTTTCAGAATCATTACTCTTCACCCTTGCATCTTGTCGTGACCTGACCCTTGTCTCTTCAACATTCAAATTAAAAGTACCACTTTCCGACTTTTTGAATGGGCCATATTCCACTATAATCCATACCCTGGCTAGCCCTATACATTTTTAGTGCTATCTCTTATTATTATGATTACATTCAATGACATCGTTATTCGAAATTTAGTTTTCACTATTTTTTGTTTACCAAAATAAAATTTGCGTGTTATTAACTACTTCCGTTTTACTTATTCTGAATACCTTACTATTCGTCACATTTTCAATAGCGCAAATATACTTCGCACATACTATTTTGCTTTATTTTTCTTATTTCACCATATGGGGTTTCTCAGTTTATTTTAAATTGTTTGATCGATATATTTATTCTAAAATATTTTGGCCTATCGGCAAATTCTTCACTATTGTTTATTATTGTTATTTTATTTTCCCTGGTATTGTGTATATAGTTTGTCATTATAGATGATTATGCCTTGCGCTTACTTATACTTATTATTTTAGTTGCGCTATTTCTTATATATATATATATATATATATATATATATATATATGATTATGATTTTTTATCTAGCTGCTTTTAAATAAATCAGTATATGTTAGTTCTTGATTTTGTGGCTTTTCGCATATTATTTTATATCTTATCATTATTTTAAATTTCGAGGACGAAATTTTTTGTAAGGGTGGTATGATGTAATACACAGTTCTTGTGTACATCAATATCCGTATTTTTATAAAGTGTTGATTTATATTTATAATTATTTTATTTTAAAACCCTAACATTTAAACGTACCTAAACCCCAACCTTTATCCATTATTTTTCCCTAATTCTTTCCCAGCCCAAACACCAACTCCCTCTCCCAAGCCCGAGCCCGGCCCATCTCCCCCCAACCTAACCCACTTCCCTTTCTTCCCCACCTCCTTCTTTTTCCTGCTTCTTTTCTTTCTTCCCCACATCCCCGTCGCGCTCGTTCCCATGCCCCCGCCTTCGTCGCGACCATGTCCCCACTCCTCGGCCCACGACCTCGCGCGCAGCGCTCGCTCACTCCCCTCTACCCTCCCTCTTTCCCTCTCTCCCTCATGCAAAGCCAAGCCCTCACCCTCACTACCTCCTTTTCCACTACACCCCTGCCTCCTCCTCACAACACCACAACCACCTCCGGCCACTCACTGCACTCCGCCGAGCTCCTCCGCCGACACCCTCGCCGGCATCCCCAACTCCCCGACCAACTCACTGCAACCACCCCCAAGTCGCCTCGTCGCCTCGTCGTCGCCCCATGCCACAGCGTTCCCTCAAACCCTCGGCCACCAGCCTCAATGTCCTATCACTCTTGCCTGCACACCTCACCGCCATCACCTCCAAAACCGACCTCCTCCTCGCCGACCCTTGACCTCCCAGCACTACCACCGCAACTCCAACCCACGTCGGCCGAGGACCATCGCCGTCACCACTCCCTGCACCGCCACGTCGCTGCAGATCGTCACCAGCAACACTGAGCCTCCAACTCCGACGAGCTCGAGCCCCGCAACCCATCTCAACCCAAACTCCGAGCTCCACTCATCGAGCACCACTACACACCTGCATCACCGGAAGACCCATGAGACAACCCCATCAAGCTCCTCTCCTCCACTCACTGACGAACTTCCTCCGTCGACCTCATCGGCCAACTCCGAGCTCCATCAAACCCCCGAGCCTCAAACCCACAGCAACCCTCATCGAGCTTCTGCTCCATCTCCGGCGACCACCTCAGCCACCCCGGCTACCTCCCTCCAGTGCCCGAACGCCTCCGACACCCCCTGACCGCCAACCGCAGCCGCCTCGCCCCAGCAACCCAAGCCGTCGCTGCCGAGCCATCGAACTCGAGCCAAAGTCTAGTTTGTCGTGCCGCGCTCGTGTCGTGATCGCACTGTTGCCGCTGCCGTACCATCGTCGATACGTCGTCAGGAAAGTTTAATACTTGCTTCATGCAAATTATACCTATTCAATTCGATTGCACTTCAATATCATTTATACATTTCGATTGCGAATCATGTAATGCAAGTGTTTGATGCAAACCACGAACTAAAAACCTCCGTTAAATTGACGGAAACTGATCACATAGGATGGCCCGATTAATAACGAACGTCGTGTTACTATTTGGCTGGAAAATACGATCTCTAATGACGGGATATGTCTTTCCATTTAGACCCGTAAAACTGAAATTTTCCCGTACCTAAAACTCGTAAAAATCACAGTTAATTGATTACAAATAGAAATGTTACGTTCGAGGGCTCATAACGAAGATGACTCAATGACCTAGAACACCATAAGATTTTTAATCTATTTCTATGCTAAAAAGGTGACGGAAAATGGTTCGGAGTGTGGCGCTGGACTGCAGTCCGGAGCAGCTCTGGCTGTCGAGTCTCGTCTTGTAATGCTTTTACTCTGCTGTATGAAAATGTTATAATGTGGAATCCTATACCATAGAGAAGATAAATATGTTATCTAACCGTTTAAAGTGGTTTCTTTCATTTTTATTGTCGTTTACTATTTAAAGTATATCTTAAATCAACAGAACACCTAACATTCCCAAACAGGGACAGAACGTATACCCCTTTATTGTACAATGCATAACTTCCAGTACACTATAGATATTACTGATCCTCTAATTGCGTTGGAAACCTAACTGATAAGTATAGATTTTTTTCAACTATAGCGTTGTCTAATTTCGATCCCAACAGGGATTAAAATGTGTCACGAAACGGACTTCCAATTCTGAAATCGGATTTCCAGCAGTGAACACTTAAATTGAAATGGCCGTATCTAGCAAACCTGAAACCCGATTGGCACGAAACCAATTTTGACGGATAGATAATTGAACATACTGCTTACCCTTTTTACATTGTTTTTCTCAATTCTGCATGTATGATTTATAATAAATTATTCAAGTGGTAGGACACTAACTAATGATATTCTATTCATATCGTAATTATTGTATTCTCATCATATCATGCAGAACTCATATACATCGGTAACCTAGTGATCGTGTACATTACCCGGTGTTAGATATTAGTGTTTTGATTGTGGTAAGTACGTTAGTGTTAAAGCGTGAATGAATAAGTGAAAGTGACACGTACTTGTACACAATTAGCAGACCCTATTGATTTATTGTATTGTCGACGTCTATGAGACATATATAAGTGTAACTATAACTGGAATGGGACGGTTATAGAGCACTTATATTAGTGTCATAGGTAAGGCACCAAATACCGTCCATTTATCTTGGATACCAGTCGAGACATGCTTGATGGAGATCATGTCTTCAGTTCTCACGTAGACTTGTCATGGACCGACTAGTATTTGAGTTTATGGTTGGTGTTTGATGTAGACCACGGAGTGTGGGGTGGTTTGAGTGTGAGTTCAACAGAATCTCGGTAGTCCCATTGCCGGCTTATATCGTGATTTTGGGAGTTATATGGATGGAGTTACTGATTATTATCGTGCGTGATTCGGGCCCGTGTTCCCTTGCCCCTGGGGCCCTACCATTGGGTTAGGGATACTCCTGCCTGGTTGACTCTCACACTTGGACTGACGATAGGTTTAGTGACCTGGACATTGAGACTTAGAGACTGATAGGGTTAGTGACATTGACACGCATTGCTTTCTGATTTGATATACCTGCCTTACTGTTTACCTACTTTACTGTTTACCTGTACTGGCTCCTTCATGCTCATGTCATTACTCCATGCTTACTGTTTCATGCTCATCCTCATTGCACGTGTTTATATTTGTATTTATATATATTGCTATTGCGTCGCTCTGACGACCTGAGTATGCATGCTCAGAGTGAGAAGTGGACCTAGCTCGGATCAGCACCTGTCGTACCTTGAGGATATTGAGGACATCTAGATCAGCGACGTCAGCGCCATCTTTCCTTGATCTCTATCTGGTTAGTTTTTGTATTTGTTTTGATTTAGTGACTGCATTTCTCATTACCTGTGCATTGATTACTGATTACCACGTAAAGCTAGAAGCCGAAGTGTGACTACGGCAGGATATTTCCTCGACCGTAGGAGCATGGCTGGCCTTGTTGTAACACCTTAGGATTTGTTTAGTGACTAATTATATTTAAATAAAGGGTTTTTAATAAAAAGTTTACCAAATTGTGTTTCAAATATTTTTCCTGATTTAATAAATATTTTTTCTAAAATTTTCCTAGGCTTGCACACACATGTGCATGTAAACTAGGGTTTTTAAATGAGTTTTTACCATGTTAAGTGACCATGGTGGGTTAATCTTGAGGATTAAACCTTTTGGGTTTTAATCAAGTTTAATTAGTTAATTAAAAGTTTCTTTAATTTGAATTGTGGGTGTTGACTTGTGAGAGAGAGAGAGAGAGGGCATCATGGCTCAAGCCATGCTTGCCATTAATGAAGAGAGAGAGAGGAGGGTTGATAAGTGAGTGATAATTGTTGCCTCTCATTTCCTTTTGTTTTTCTCTCAAAACTCTCACACACTCACACACACACACACACTTACCTCTCTGCTCCAGAACCCCAGCACCAAGCAGCATAGCAGCAGCAGCAGCAGCAGGCATTCAACAGCAGCAACAGCAAGCAATTCAGCAGCAGCAACAGCCTCTTCCCTTCACCTCTTCATCTTCCTTCAGCTCCCTAGGGTTAAGTATGAGGTATATTTCCTAAACTTATTCCCTAGTTTGCTTGGTTAGTGTCGTTTTGCATCGGTTAGTGGTTTTTAGTGCGTTTTAGTGCGATTTGAGGTGTTTAGTGGGAATCTTGTGCTAATGTGGTGTGATTTGATTTCAGTAGGTTGTTAGTGGGTTATTGAGACCATATTAACCTAGTTTAACCCCAATTGCACTAAAATACCACCAGTTTCCCTAATTGATGCAATTTATCGTATTGTGCAAAATTGAGGTTTTCTGGAACTGCTTTTGACCCGATGAGTTCAGTTTGAAATTGAGAAGACTACAGTATAGTGGATAGGTGCTGATACCCCAGGTGAAACCCGACCCCCTAATTCCTTCATGTGGCCGCCAATTTCTTCGTTCTGGCCGCAATTTGCGGCCAGATGGGTAGGGTTTAGGTTGGGGTTTGGTCCTATAGGTGTCTGCTAGTGTGTAGGGTTCTGTGATATATATATTTTTGTAAGTTTAGCTCTGTGTAGAAATCTGGGACCAAATACCTATTTTGCCGTTTTTCTAAACCTTCGCGACACGCGTGATACGTGAGTAGGTTTGGGTTTCTGCGTATCGCGACGCGTCGGGGTAGTTTCAGGCGCGTGATCACACGTTTTAGCGTATCGCGCACACGCGCGATTGGTTTGCGACACGGGTTTCTAGTGGGACTGTAATGTCGCGTTTCTGTGAAATTGAGCTTATGTGTGATATATGTTATGTGATTCTAGGTTCGCAGGCCAGTGAGACGGACGCTGCGAAGAAGGGCAAGCAAGTCGTCGGCTACACTTAGCGCGGACTTCGGTGAGTAGATTTCACATCTACGGGGATATCGCCCGCATGGCGTTATGCGTCAGGGCTGATAGGACCTTATTGTTATATATTTCATATACCATACCATAGATTGTCATCGCATATTGCATTCCCTGCTATATTTATATATGTATATATGCTTAGAACTGATAGAACACTGCACTATTACTAACGGCTTATGTTGCACGGGCACGATTCTGCATGCTACACACACACCGTTAGTAATTGCCATGCCACACTCACTGTAGAGCTGCCATGATTATACTGCTGTAGTTCATCTTACATATGATTGGTTATGATTTTCTAGAAATTGGGAGCCGCATGACATCTTTAAGAACGAGAACTATTTTAAAGGCGGTTTTCCCCTTATACTCATACCATGGATTGATTTACATTGTACCTCGCATTGGATTGACTTATTGGTGATGGATTTTCATGTGATTTATGGTTTTGAGGACCGTGGAAATATTTAAGAAAGGATGCATTATTTTGAAAACCCGGTACCTCGTGATATGATATTTTGGTGTGTCCACCACGCGTTTTCTCGGTGCTGAGACGTGTGCTTGAAACCCGATTCGAGGAGTGGATGTTCCGTTTGCGGGTTCGTGGTGGGCCCGGTATGGTTCCCCTCGGCGAGATGATCGATGGGTTTTGCCGATTGAGCCTGGAGGTGGGCGAGTACCTACCGGTGATTGGTTGGACCTGGCAGTTTTCCGGAGGATACTGGCCAGAGTCGAGAGATGGATGCGGGACGACCCATGCTGCCGGGGCCGAGGGCCGACACCACAGACGGACCCCGTGGGCTGATCCGGACTGACGGAGCCCGTTATATGAGGATTTGCATGTCGATGTTGGACACGAGTATTTGATGATGTTTTGGGTGCCGATGTTGGGCACTCGTGATTTCTCAGGGGTATACAGGATTTGAGGGCCGATGGGAGTGCCGGCGCCTGAGTGTATTTAGGATCTGGGTGCAGTCTGAAGCACCGATTATTGTTTTTCCATGTTGACATATCCATGTAGATGTTATTTATCCCATGCTCAGTATTGATTACTATATATCTCATCCTGTAGTATTTACCTGATTGAGCACTTGCATTACTATTGCATCTACTGTTTGGCATGCATGTATATCATCTGCTGGTATTAGTAGAGCCACGCTATATGTGCATGCTCGCGATCACCTTTATATGTTATCTCTATTCACGAGTTGGCAACTCACCCCCGTTGTGCCACAGTATTTGCAGGTTGCCCTTGGGAGTAGTCGCGGCTGGCTGTTTACCGCATCTTTTGGCACAGATACCATTGCTGAGGCGAGTTAGCCTTTTGCTGTTAGGTGGGTTTTTGTACGGTATCTGTTATCTTTCAGTTGTATATTGATGTATCTAGTACTCTCCATCTACCTTTCTGTATTGACTTAGAGACAGTGGTGAGGACGATGTGTATGATTTTGTACTCTGGTGTCGAGCTCGCATGTGAGCCGGCTTTATTTTATGCAGTCTTACCCTTGTGATATTGTCCTTACTTTACTGTGTATTCTTCGCTACGGCGTCGTATATCATATTGGGATGCTTCATTCATTTTACTTGTCATTTCTGCTACATCTTGCTTTTACCCGACTTACGGGACAAATGTTTAAAAAGGAAATGTTGCCAAAATTATAAAAGTTATAACTCCTGAACTTAAAAAGGATTTCTACTAAATTAATTAAAGTTTTCTAGACATGTACGACTGTTTTTACAAAAATGTTTTAATCATTCTTTAATTTTTGGTTTTGATTTCTGGGTTCGGCTTACTTAGCCGCGTTACGCCTGTAGACGTTGCGTGGTTAAGTGCCGGTCACGAGTCGAAATTCTCGGGTCGTGACAAAGTTGGTATCAGAGCGTTGGTTTTACCTTCGGAGTGTAGGATGACCCTGGTATGATGGAGTAGGTAGCTGCAGCAGGGTAGCGTAGCGTGTGTATGTTCCGCGGCATACCCACGACACGGTACTCCGCCTACGCGACCTTAGGACTTGTTGATTTAAATTCCTTCTCGAATACATACATTCCTGCGATTCGATTTCCGCATTCTTATCGAATCCTAATTTGTTTTCAGCCACTATGCCGCCAAAGACTACGAGAGCACAGAGAGCAGCCGCGAGGGCCGAGATTCGAGTTGACTCGTCCGAGACGAGGACTGATCCGGGCAGTGCACCCGTTGTACCCGAGCAGGCTGTTCCTGCCGTGACAGATCAGATCGCCACGCTAGGGGCTGGTATGCAGGAGATGCGCCAGACGGTAGGATCTAGCATGCAGGAGATGCGCCAGATGATAGGATCGCTAGTTGAGACGCTTCGAGCGCAGCGACCAGAGGTAGCTCCACCAGTTCCAGAGACCGCGATGGTACCTACCGCACAGCCAATTGCCCCTGCAGCCACGGAGGTGATTACAGTATCGCTATCAGAGTTCATGAGGCTGAAGCCTCCGGTCTTCATAGGCACCGATACAGCCGAGGACCCACAGTCTTTCATCGACAGGATGGCCCGGATATGCCGTTCCCTCAGATGCGCAGATGCGAGATGGGTTGAGTTCGCGAGCTTTCGCCTGGAAGGTCTTGCGCAGATGTGGTGCGATTCAGTTGAGAAGGGTAGAGCAGCAGGTCTTCCTCCTATGACCCGGACAGAGTTTGTGACAGTATTTATAGCCCGTTTCCTTCCCCAGAGTGTTAGGGATGCCCGAGCACGCAGATTTGAGTCCTTGCGCCAGACGCCAGGGATGACAGTGGCAGAGTATGACATGCTGTTTACAGAGCTAGCAGTCTATGCCCCATATTTAGTGGCTACCGAGGAGTTGCGAGTCAAGAGATTTGTTCGAGGCTTGCTTACACCACTGTTCCTCGCGATCAGCGCGCAGCACTACGAGACCTATGCAGCAGCGGTAGACGCGGCCCTAGTAGTCGAGGAACACCTTGCTGAGACTTCGGTAGTTCCAGAGCCGAAGAGAGTTCGTACTGGTATATCCGCACGGAGACAGATATTCAGACGCCGCGACAGGTATCGCCCGGGTACGGGGAGTGGCAGAGATTCGGGACGGAGCCAGATGTTTAGTTCATATCCACAAGAGAGTCAGCAGTCGCCGCGGGGTTGCTTTAGATGCGGCAGCCTACTTCACCTCGTTAGAGATTGTCCCGAGACACACCGGAGGGAGGCGGCAGCACCGCATGTTACTTTACCACCTTCATCACCCCAGAGGGCGTTGCCCGTTGTACCTACCGTTGCTCCGCGCCCGACTCATACACAGCGAGGTCATGGCCGTGGAGGAGTTTCTCAGAGAGGACGATATGACCGAGGCAGAGGGCAGTCAGTCGCAGGTGGTGGACAGGCGCGGGTTTTTGCTTTGACGCATCAGGACGCGCAGGAGTCTAATGCGGTGGTTTCAGGTATCCTTCCTGTTTGTACAGTTGATGCACATGTATTGTTCGATCCCGGATCCACACACTCGTACGTATCCACACTTTTTGTGCCGAGTTTGGGTAGAGAGTCCGGTTTACTCGATCAGCCGCTTGTGGTGACCACTCCTGTGGGGGAGTCGTTTGTAGCTAGGCACGTGTTCCGATCCTGTGTCGTCTGTATTGGCGAGAGAGAGTTGCCTGTCGACTTGATCCTTCTGGAGATGTTGGACTTCGACGTTCTTTTGGGCATGGATTGGTTAGCCACATGCTATGCTTCTGTGGACTGCCGTGAGAAGACAGTTAGATTCTGCTTTCCCGGTGAGTCGGTTTTTGTTGTGTTGGGGGACCGTGGTGCCGCCCCCCACAGTGTGATTTCTTCTTTTCGCGCCGGACAGCTTTTGAGGAAGGGATGTCAGGGATTTCTCGCCTATGTTTGCGATGCTCGCGCTACAGAGGTCCCATTGGATCAGGTTCCGGTTGTTAGCGAGTTTCCTGATGTGTTCCCTGCCGAGCTTCCAGGGTTGCCGCCCGAGCGCGATATTTCTTTCTGTATTGATTTGGTTCCTGGCTCGGGGCCTATTTCCATACCGCCTTATCGGATGGCCCCGGCGGAACTTAGAGAATTGAAGGGTCAGCTGCAAGATTTGCTGGACAAGGGGCTTATTCGACCCAGTGTTTCTCCTTGGGGTGCTCCAGTCCTGTTCGTCAAGAAGAAGAACGGCAGTTTGCGTCTGTGTATCGACTACCGCCAGCTGAACAGGGTGACAGTGCGGAACAGGTATCCTTTGCCGCGTATCGACGATTTGTTCGACCAGCTTTAGGGGCAGGGTACTTTTCGAGGATCGATTTACGATCAGGCTATCATCAGCTGCAGGTTCGACAGGAGGACATTCCCAGGACAGCTTTTCGTACCCGCTACGGCCATTACGAGTTTTTGGTGATGTCGTTCGGACTCACCAATGCGCCAGCAGCATTCATGGACTTGATGAACCGTATTTTCCGGCCATATTTGGATCTGTTCATCATAGTCTTCATTGACGATATCTTGGTGTATTCCCGGAGTAGTGAGGAGCACGAGCAGCACCTACGGATTACATTGCAGACCTTGAGGGAGCACCAGCTTTATGCGAAATTCTCCAAGTGTGCTTTTTGGCTGGACAGCGTAGATTTCTTGGGACACGTGATTTCACGAGACGGTATATGTGTAGACCCGAGGAAGATCGAGGCCGTTCAGCGTTGGCCCAGACCCACATCGGTGACGGAGATTCGCAGCTTTTTGGGGTTGGCCGGTTACTACAGGCGTTTTGTGCAGGACTTCTCACGTATTGCTACACCGTTGACCGGGTTGACCCGGAAGGGAGTTCCTTTCGATTGGACGGAGGAGTGCGAGCACAGTTTTCAGCAGTTACGGACTCGGCTGACGACGACACCGGTGTTATCGTTACCTTCCGGATCGGGCGGATTTGTGGTCTTTTGTGATGCCTCTCGAGTGGGGCTAGGGTGCGTTTTGATGCAGCATGATAAGGTGATCGCGTATGCCTCGCGACAATTGAAGAAACATGAACAAAACTACCCCACTCATGACTTAGAGATGGCTGCAGTGGTCTTCGCACTTAAGATATGGCGACATTACCTATACGGCGAGTCATGCCAGATATTCACGGATCACAAGAGTCTGAAATACATATTTCAGCAGCGGGACCTGAACCTTCGACAGCGCCGATGGATGGAGTTAGTGAAGGATTACGACTGCGAGATCTTATATCACCCGGGCAAGGCAAATGTGGTGGCGGATGCTTTGAGCAGGAGGCCCGGGAGTAGTCTATCTTGTTTGAGCGCGGTACAGGGGCAGTCGTCAGCAGATTGGCAGATATTATGTGACAGCCGAGTACAGTTCGAGTTCACGCCGATTGGAGGACAGATAGCGCATGTCCGTGCATGCCCACAGTTGATCGATCGTATACGTGAGGCACAGCTCAGTGATGACCGATGTTCAGAGATCATGGCACAGATTGGACAGGGCAGATTTTCCGAGTTCGTGATCGATGATCAGGGGGTACTACGGTTTGGAGTCAGACTGTGCGTACCAGATGCTGAGGGACTGAGGCGTGAGATTCTTGAGGAGGCACATCGATCGGTGTACAACGTCCATCCCGGTTCCACCAAGATGTATCATGATATGAGAGATGTTTATTGGTGGGACGGAATGAAGAGGGACATCGCGGATTTCGTGTCGAGATGCCTGACTTGTCAGCAAGTCAAGGCTGAGCACCAGAGGCCCGCGGGAGAGCTACAGCCGTTACCCATTCCGGAGTGGAAATGGGAATAGATTTCGATGGATTTTGTGGTAGGTCTACCCAGGACTAGTCGGGGGTATGACTCCATCTGGGTGATCGTGGATCGTTTGACGAAAGCGGCTCACTTCCTACCGGTGAAGACGACTTTCGGATTTACTCAGTATGCCCAGATCTACATTGACGAGATAGTGCGACTGCACGGAGTCCCGACGTGTATTGTGTCCGACAGAGGCACCCAGTTTACCAGTAGACTATGGCAGAAGCTTCAGGAGGCTTTGGGCACTCGCTTGAGTTTCAGCACGGCTTTTCATCCGCAGACCGACGGACAGTCAGAGCGGACCATTCAGACTCTCGAGGACATGCTCAGAGCTTGTGTATTAGATTTCGGAGGTAGCTGGGATCATCATTTGCCCTTAGTGGAGTTCTCCTACAATAACAGCTACCAGGAGACCATTCAGATGGCACCATTTGAGGCTCTTTATGGGAGGAGATGCAGGTCGCCCGCCTGTTGGACAGAGTTCAGTGAGGGCAGTATCTTAGGACCACAGATTGTTGAGGAGACGACCGCGAAGATCCAGTTGATTCGCGATAGGATGAGAGCGGCATAGAGTAGGCAGAGATCTTATGCAGACCGTCAGCGACGCAGACTTGAGTTTTCTGTTGGTGATCATGTTTTCTTGAGGGTCTCCCCGATGAAAGGTGTGATGAGGTTTGGGAAGAAGGGGAAGCTCAGTCCCAGGTATGTGGGCCCCTTCGAGATCCTCGAGCGTGTTGGTACTGTAGCCTACCGTTTAGCCCTTCCGCCCAGCTTTCCAGATGTGCACCCCGTATTTCATGTCTCGATGCTCCGCAGATATCTTCATGATCCTTCGCATGCGATTCAGCACCCGACGATCCAGCTGGAGCGCGACCTTTCCTATGCAGAGCAGCCGGTGATGATCTTGGATCGACAAGTGAAGAAATTGAGATCGAAGGACATCTCATCAGTTAAAGTACTTTGGCGTGGTCAGAACCGTGAGGAGGTCACTTGGGAGACCGAAAGCGAGATGATGAAGACGTATCCCCATCTTTTTGAAGGTACGTGTAGTTAGATTTTTGAAATTCGGGGACGAATTTCTTTAAGGGGGAGAGATTGTAACACCTTAGGATTTGTTTAGTGACAAATTATATTTAAATAAAGGGTTTTTAATAAAAAGTTTACCAAATTGTGTTTCAAATATTTTTCCTAATTTAATAAATATTTTTCTAAAATTTTCCTAGGCTTGCACACACATGTGCATGTAAACTAGGGGTTTTAAATGAGTTTTTACCATGTTAAGTGACCATGGTGGGTTAATCTTGAGAATTAAACCTTTTGGGTTTTAATCAAGTTTAATTAGTTAATTAAAAGTTACTTTAATTTGAATTGTGGGTGTTGACTTGTGAGAGAGAGAGAGAGGGCATCATGGCTCAAGCCATGCTTGCCATTAATGAAGAGAGAGAGAGAGGAGGGTTGACAAGTGAGTGATAATTGTTGCCTCTCATTTCCTTTTGTTTTTCTCTCAAAACTCTCACACACTCACACACACACACACTTACCTCTCTGCTCCAGAACCCCAGCACCAAGCAGCATAGCAGCAGCAGCAGCAGCAGGCATTCAGCAGCAGCAACAGCAAGCAATTCAGCAGCAGCAACAGCCTCTTCCCTTCACCTCTTCATCTTCCTTCAGCTCCCTAGGGTTAAGTATGAGGTATATTTCCTAAACTTATTCCCTAGTTTGCTTGGTTAGTGTCGTTTTGCATCAGTTAATGGTTTTTAGTGCGTTTTAATACGATTTGAGGTGTTTAGTGGGAATCTTGTGCTAATGTGGTGTGATTTGATTTCAGTAGGTTGTTAGTGGGTTATTGAGACCATATTAACCTAGTTTAACCCCAATTGCACTAAAATACCACCAGTTTCCCTAATTGATGCAATTTATCGTATTGTGCAAAATTGAGGTTTTCTGGAACTGCTTTTGACCCGATGAGTTCAGTTTGAAATTGAGAAGACTGTAGTATAGTGGATAGGTGCTGATACCCCAGGTGAAACCCGACCCCCTAATTCCTTCATGTGGCCGCCAATTTCTTCGTTCTGGCCGCAATTTGCGGCCAGATGGGTAGGGTTTGGGTTGGGGTTTGGTCCTATAGGTGTCTGCTAGTGTGTAGGGTTCTGTGATATATATATTTTTGTAAGTTTAGCTCTGTGTAGAAATCTGGGACCAAATACCTATTTTGCCGTTTTTCTAAACCTTCGCGACACGCGTGATACGTGAGTAGGTTTGGGTTACTGCGTATCGCGACGCGTCGGGGTAGTTTCAGGCGCGTGATCACACGTTTTAGCGTATCGCGCACACGCGCGATTGGTTTGCGACACGGGTTTCTAGTGGGACTGTAATGTCGCGTTTCTGTGAAATTGAGCTTATGTGTGATATATGTTATGTGATTCTAGGTTCGCAGGCCAGTGAGACGGACGCTGCGAAGAAGGGCAAGCAAGTCGTCGGCTACACTTAGCGCGAGACTTCGGTGAATAGATTTCACATCTACGGGGATATCGCCCGCATGGCGTTATGCGTCAGGGCTGATAGGACCTTATTGTTATATATTTCATATACCATACCATGGATTGTCATCGCATATTGCATTCCCTGCTATATTTATATATGTATATATGCTTAGAACTGATAGAACACTGCACTATTACTAACGGCTTATGTTGCACGGGCACGATTCTGCATGCTACACACACACCGTTAGTAATTGCCATGCCACACTCACTGTAGAGCTGCCATGATTATACTGCTGTAGTTCATCTTACATATGATTGGTTATGATTTTCTAGAAATTGGGAGCCGCATGACATCTTTAAGAACGAGAACTATTTTAAAGGCGGTTTTCCCCTTATACTCATACCATGGATTGATTTACATTGTACCTCGCATTGGATTGACTTATTGGTGATGGATTTTCATGTGATTTATGGTTTTGAGGACCGTGGAAATATTTAAGAAAGGATGCATTATTTTGAAAACCCGGTACCTCGTGATATGATATTTTGGTGTGTCCACCACGCGTTTTCTCGGTGCTGAGACGTGTGCTTGAAACCCGATTCGAGGAGTGGATGTTCCGTTTGCGGGTTCGTGGTGGGCCCGGTATGGTTCCCCTCGGCGAGATGATCGATGGGTTTTGCCGATTGAGCCTGGAGGTGGGCGAGTACCTACCGGTGATTGGTTGGACCTGGCAGTTGTCCGGAGGATACTGGCCAGAGTCGAGAGATGGATGCGGGACGACCCGTGCTGCCGGGGCAGAGGGCCGACACCGCAGACGGACCCCGTGGGCTGATCCGGACTGACGGAGCCCGTTATATGAGGATTTGCGTGTCGATGTTGGACACGAGTATTTGATGATGTTTTGGGTGCCGATGTTGGGCACTCGTGATTTCTCAGGGGTATACAGGATTTGAGGGCCGATGGGAGTGCCGGCGCCTGAGTGTATTTGGGATCTGGGTGCAGTCTGAGGCACCGATTATTGTTTTTCCATGTTGACATATCCATGTAGATGTTATTTATCCCATGCTCAGTATTGATTACTATATATCTCATCCTGTAGTATTTACCTGATTGAGCACTTGCATTACTATTGCATCCACTGTTTGGCATGCATGGATATCATCTGCTGGTATTAGTAGAGCCACGCTATATGTGCATGCTCGCGATCACCTTTATATGTTATCTTTATTCATGAGTTGGCAACTCACCCCCGTTGTGCCACAGTATTTGCAGGTTGCCCTTAGGAGTAGTCGCGGCTGGCTGTTTACCGCATCTTTTGGCACAGATACCATTGCTGAGGCGAGTTAGCCTTTTGCTGTTAGGTGGGTTTTATACGGTATCTGTTATCTTTCAGTTGTATATTGATGTATCTAGTACTATCCATCTACCTTTCTGTATTGACTTAGAGACAGTGGTGAGGACGATGTGTATGATTTTGTACTCTGGTGTCGAGCTCGCATGTGAGCCGGCTTTATTTTATGCAGTCTTACCCTTGTGATATTGTCCTTACTTTACTGTGTATTCTTCGCTACGGCGTCGTATATCATATTGGGATGCTTCATTCATTTTACTTGTCATTTCTGCTACACCTTGCTTTTACCCGACTTACGGGACAAATGTTTAAAAAGGAAATGTTGCCAAAATTATAAAAGTTATAACTCCTGAACTTAAAAAGGATTTCTACTAAATTAATTAAAGTTTTCTAGACATGTACGACTGTTTTTACAAAAATGTTTTAATCTCTTTAATTTTTGGTTTTGATTTCTGGGTTCGGCTTACTTAGCCGCGTTACGCCTGTGGACGTTGCGTGGTTAAGTGCCGGTCACGAGTCGAAATTCTCGGGTCGTGACACTTGTCAACCCCTCGTATTCTGTATTTTGGGAAGCAGGGCGTGACATCTAGATCTAAATAAGATTCTCCACACTGGAAATCTTCAACTCAACTGGGCCTGCGTCGGCGCATCAAATCTGACGAATCACTTCGTCTCTCAACTCAAGATAAACTATCTATCACCTGTCGCATCTCTGCCTGGAAGCTCCAGCGATCTCAACTCGTAAGCTCTGGAAGCGACATCACATCAATCTCAGCAACAGCTAGGTCATCTGTCTACACGTTAGACGACATCACAATCCCCTGAAGTAGGCTGTACATCAACAGTCCTCTCACAACTGGCAGCCTCTAACAATGGCCCAATCATCCGGTACAAAACCGCACACTCGTCTCAAACGAGAGGTCACAATACAATATAATACTATATCGATACGTTCCCATGTCACCAGGAAACACGATGGTCATTCCTCGTCCACAACGAGCTCACCCTGACCGCATCACTAGCAGCAGCTCAAACTGCGCTCAAACCATAGTGACAAGAACCTCAATCATGTCTCGACGAAAATAGATCAAAGGGATGAAAAAAATCAACAGATCCAGAATGAATACATTATCATAAGGAGGAATACAATCAGTGAGAGTATGATCATGGAAACAAATAGAATCAAGGATTTCAAATGGATGTATAATCAAGGGAACGAAGAAAATCACAAGTCTCAAGATATGTACATCCTAAGGTCGCTTAGGTGGAGTATCGTATCGTAAATATGCCGCGGAACATACGTACGGTACGTCACTCTACTCAAGCTACCTACTCTATCAATTAGGGTCTTCCTAAGAAACAAAAGTTCGGGTCTAATACCCCCCTGTTCAAGTCTAAGTTTCGTAAGGTCAAGCCTATGTAACGAAATAAATTACGCCCTAGACTCCACATAGTCAAACCTAGACTCAAACTAAGGTTAAACTTAGCGCTCTGATACCAACTTTGTCACGACCCGAAATATTAGCTCGTGACCGGCACTTAAATCACACAATGTCTATAGGCGTAACGTAACTTAAGTAAGTCGAAGCCCAGCAAATCTAAACCTCCAAAAGGAATAAATGAAGAAACAATGTTAAAATCCTTCGGGAATCTTAAGTAAAAATCTTTCAACTTAAATTTACTTTCTTAAAAATTTCGGCAGCACCTCCTTTGTAAAAACTAGCCCCGAAATGAGTACAACATAGAATATAAAGAAAGAATCCCCAAACAGGAGCAAATCACACCCAACGGCGGAAACAACCACCACAAGTATATATGTATACGACGCCCATCGGCGAAGATCAACACAAAGCAAAATGAAAAGAAAGACATCAAATCCACCAAGCGAACATATAACCCATCGCTATAAGTCTCGCAACTACAAGTCTTGCTATGTCTTCACTTATACAAATACTAGTTTCTGATTGATGGAGTTGACTAGATACAGCAGGAATAATAATAATGCAAGAGGGGCACAATCCAACATGTACCACCTACCAAAGCAAATCATCTGAATGAAAGCTGTGTGCCAGCGATCCCGCTACTGATCCATGCGGTCAACCTGCAAAAACTGTGGCACAACGGGGGTGAGTTGCCAACTCGTGGGTAGAAAACATCATCAGGTAGAAATTAAAATAAATAACGATTCCTAGGTCAACTATATCATAAAGCTAATACTATGATACCTAGGGTGACCGTATCTGCATATGTGCCAACAACATAATCAAAGCCTGTATGCATGTGGATCTCGTCCAACAATATAATCAATGCCTATCAGCATGTGGATAACATCCTACGTGTCCATCAATGACACAACAACATCATGCATGTAAATATCATGAAAGCATATGCATGAAAATATGAGGATATAAATCAATGTGTGTCCATCAATGACACAACAAAATCAAGGAACCTGAGTGTCCAACATCGACACTCGAAACATCATGAAACCCGTGTCTAGCATCGACACGTAAATCCTCATATCTCGGGCTCCGTCAGTCCGGATCGGCCATTGGGCTCCGTCAGTCCGGATCGGCCCTCGGGCTCCGTCAGTCTGGATCGGCCCGTATCATCTCACGACTCCGGTCGGTATTATCCGGATAACCACCGAGTCCAAATGTTATCACCGGTAGGTACTACTCTCTCTGCCAGGCTCATCGTCTACACCACGAAAATCACCTCTCGCCCCGAGGAACCATACCGGGTCCATTATGTACCTGCAGACGGTGCCTCCCACTCCTCGAATCGGGTTTCACATGCCAATCTCATAACCGAGAAAACTCATGGTGGACGCACTGAAATGTCATATCAAGAGAAACCGGGTTTTCAAACAATACATAAATTCTTAAAATACCCCCACGGTTCTCAAATCCATAAATCACATGAAATCCATATCTCAATGCGTAAATCCATGAAACATGATATATGTAACATAGAACAGTAATATGGGCATATCAAGGAAAAACCGTTATTTAAATGCATCAAGTTATTAAATATATCATGCGGTTTCCAATTCCTCCGAAATCAAGTGCAACATCATATGAGGTGTACATGTAGCTATAGCAAGATATGTCATGCAACGTAGCATAATGATGTGAGCATGGCAATATATCAAAGTATGATGCAGTAATTCTACTGTGTAAGTGTAACATAGCAATTATCGATGATGAAAGTGTGTGAGCCGACCAATCTATGTAAGTATAACATACGCATCATCGATAATGGTGTAGGTGTACTAGCACAGGTATATTCAATGCAATGCGAATAACATGAGCGTAGCATAAAGTACATCGTAAGCGAAACGCTACAAGGTATACGTGTCTACAATATCTCCGAGTCGGTGAATCTATCGATCGACATCCAGCCTCACAACATCATATACAGTATAATCTATCGTACGACATCCTCTAATCAAATGTATAGATCAATCAACAGGTAAAACTCATCGCGTACGGTAATCCTTCATACGGCGGCATTAAAAAATTAGGGATTCTATCAACCTATACAACAACGGGGTACGGATCTAAGTCTCGTACGGCATATCACTCATTATGCACATCAGTATCCATATATATATACACCTATCTCTCCGGTCACATCCGTATCAATCTCGTATCTGGGGACCGGCAAGGTAAACTATTTCTTATCGACTCGCATCCATATAACAACATATCAACCAAGTCATCATATCTCATCGTATACTCTTTCCATCGCCTCAATCTCTCACATCAAGTAATTTTACATATGCATTCTATCATATAAATCTCCAAGAGTTATGTCCCTATAGCTTTCATCTCATATCTCGATGTATACTAAATCATTAATATGACCCCTAACTATCCTTTTTAACCACATCTATAGTTTTCAAATGTAGGTTTATCCTACTGTATTCTATGTATATATCGGTTTACATTCATAAATTTGCGGGGGTGCTATACTCCATCCACCCGACTTCCCCCGTAGATATAAATCTACTCACCTACTAAACTCCTCGTTTAGCCTCAGTCGATGCGCTTCGTCGTCTCGGAATCCACGCGAATGTACCTACAATCAATATGAAATCGTAAAGCTATTAACATCAAGTTCCGAAATCCAAATACGGCACGCGGTGTGCTCACAGGTTAGAACCTATAGCCTACGCATGCAAAACAACCAAACAACCCTCGTCGTTGACGTACAAACGTCCAACGACCAAATACAATATTAAGTCACAAAACTAAGAATCCCAATACCGGAAAACATAGCCAAAACCCTAACTAGGGTCACTATTCGTGAAAACCGCCAAGCCTAAAACCCAATCATACCAATCGCTCATTCACAACGCAATAAATGCCATACAAGATAATATATATTTCATCACCACATCAATTAAAACCCACGTCTAATTTTACCAAAAACCTAGTAAGCAACCCAAAGGAGTTTCGGTGCAAAATCTCGTGAATTAGCGATCTAGTGGCTACCATATTCATCTAATAACACAATTAGGCTTCACAACTCTTTACTATATTTTAAGCTCACCTATCTTTATAGATTCTAAAAACCTAGTTTGCATAATTACACCATTTAGACAATTTCAAAATAACAATTTGCAAACTAACAACTAGCTTTGGTTTTCCATGTCTAAACAACTCAATTAAGCATTTCAAACAATCAAAACCCTAACTTGATCTTCATAACCCTTTCATATATTTCTAAACTTGCTAATTAAAGCCATAATTAAACATCTAATAAACTAGATTAAGGTATTTAAACAACAATTAAAGCTTAGGGTTAAAATTTATACCTCATAAACTTGATTCTCAAACTTGCAAATACACATCTAAAATAGCCTCTAAAATGCTAACTTTCTTCTTGATTCAAGCTAGATTAGGCTAAAGAATAATGGGTAGGGATTTAATTTAGAGTTTGTGGGATTTTTCTTTGATTTTTGATGAATTTTTTGAAGCTTTTAGAAGTGGAAATGGAGTGGGGATAATGAGAGGGCGGCAAGGGGGAGGTTCGGCCAACATGAGGATAATGGGGTGTTGTGGAAGTGTGTGGAAAGAAATTAGGTTAAAAACACATTAAAGCTCAATTACTTTATGCCACCTCTTAATTTTTTAATTAAAATTTTCATTAAACTCTCAAAATATCTAGATATTTCCAAGATATTTTGGAAATAAGACAAAATACTTAATCTTGTGATTAGGTTGGAATGGATTCACATTAGCATAATTAACCCAATCCAAAATGTAATTACCACTAATTAAGTGTATAATTAAAAGATTATAATAATATTTTAATTAAGAAAAAAATATTTAAGTGAACTAAAATTCAAAAGTGACTAATCAAAACCCGCATACTAGAAATTTCCTAGTTAAACTAGGTGCATCCAAGTCTATATTGAAAAATGATTATATTCCGGTTTTTATGGAAAACACAAATTATTTACTGATTTGCAGAAAATTCGTCTAAATGATTTCTGAAACGTTACAACTAGGGACATTTAAGGATGCACTTATCGACTACACGGGCCTTACTAGTATGATCTCCATCATCGTCCTGGTAGTCAAGCAAAATCCTAGGGCTTTATCTCATGTTTAAACGATACGTGATTGTAAATAAAACGCATCACATGAAAAATAAAGATAAACCAGATAGCATACTATCATCTCAAGTAAGATTGTTCTCATCTATAGTTTCTCTTTCAATTACAATAATTATCTTGAGAGCACCCATATCGAACAATCTTCCACTTGCACATAAGACCAATTATTGCGGTATCTCATACCAAACTTCTGTACTAACAGTTCGCAAATTGTGTTCGAGAACTAGCCTCAATAAGTGGACCCGGCATAACGCATCTATCTGTTTCTCCCTGATTCTCAACTTCGCGGAGATCAAGTATCTTCCGAACTGAGCAATACATGCCTTAGTATTTGCCTGAACTGACGATGCGATCATGTTCATAAATGAACAATTATATCCAGCAAATTCTCAGGCGGTATCCATTGTTGATTCACAATCAGCATCCAGCGCCATGACTATCTCAGTATCCCACTTGGAACTCTTTCCAATATACTGCTCCTCAAAAGAGGGTAAACTTATAACTTGCGACAGATGCTCTGTCTTCCATGTTACTTGGGAAGCTTGAATCGGTAACCACCTCCTTCAGGAGGTTGCCATTACTAAATTCCAAGAGCATCAAATGCTCTTCAATGCTATCCTATGTTTCTCTAGGATTAGACTAACATCCATATCCTGTATGGAGAAATACATGTGACCACCATTGTTTTACCGATTTATAGCATAGGAACATCACTTCCTATTGTGACTGTATCATCCACATACTATATGAGGAATCTGACAACACTCCCTACTACTTTCTTACAAATACCAGGTTCATCTCTCATTTTGATGAAGTCAAACGCTTTGACTGTGTCATCAAAATAGATGATCCTTCTCCGCTATATTTGCTTTACTCTAAAGATAGACTTAAGCAACTTGCACGCTTAGCGCTACTCCTACTGACTAAGATAACCCTCTTGCAGGGTCATATACACGTACACTTGTGTCATGTAATTTCATTCAAAAATAAATCCAATTTAGAAAGACATTATAGTCATCTACATGCCAGATATCATAGTCAAGAAAGACAACATCGGCAAGTTTTATCCGTATGGATTTCAGCACAGACACTGAAATAATAGTTTCATCACAATCCACAACGTCTAGCCTTATTAGTTTTTTACATCTCCATTTGCACTAATCTTGTAAGATATTCTTGCTCCTAATGGGTTTTACCCTTTCAGGAGGTCCCAATAAAGTCCATACTTTGTTACGGTGCATTGAGTCCAACTAGGCTAACTCGACACCCAGCCATCAGTCGGAAGTCACCACTTTCCATGACATATTGATTACTAGTAGGGTCATCATCACATGATGCAAGCCTCGTTGTCACCATTTACGAGGAAACGGAAGTATCTCTCAAGTGGCTGAGATCACCTACCAAATCAGCGAAGTGGGCTAAAGTTTGTCAGGGTCAATTGAATCTCCAGGTTCTACTAAATCTTCAGTAACCGCTTGTAGTTCTAGAATTATTTCTAGTTCTACCATACTCCCACTAATTTATTTTGCAAGAAATTACTTTTCTAAAAAGATGGCGTGTCAAGAACAAAACAACTTTTGATCCCGAAAATGGTAGAAAGTTAATTCATCGTCAATGCCCGGGATAACCCACAAACTGCCATTACTGAAACGTGTTTTGAGTTAATCCGGATTCTAGTTTTAAGTATAAGCCGGACAACTCAATATCTTAACAATTTTAAGATGATAACCCATTCTATATCATATATAGAATTTAATGCAATGATTTAGGTGGAACCGGTATCTATCGATATGCATCTATTTCTAGTTCATCCCTTAATTAAAAAAAAAGACGATTTAGCATTACTCATCATGGAGTGCACTCACAGATGAGTAATGTGAGAGAGAATCAAATTCTCGATTTTATTACTACGGAATACCTAGCATAAGTATCCATATCCTCGAACACTTCGAAAAATCTTGATACTTCCAACATTTGGTTCTCTACTTTATTCCTATATCTTATGAACTTCTCAAACTCTTTGGACTTTGCATTTCAACAAGAATGCGTGTCTAAAACCAGAGAACTCATAGGAAAACGGAACGAAGTACGAGTACCAACCCCTTGTCCGTACGAACACCGGACAACATACATCATCATATATAAACCCTATAAGTTCACTAACTCATACTCTGTGTGTTGTAATTTGAAAACTATATTTTGGTTAAAAATGTGTATCCTATTGTTCAATGCACCTTATCCAATCATCAAATGATAAAGGCAAATATTTATAACATAATTTTTGAAAATTTATATCCGCTTTATTAAATAAAGAGACGGATATATCAGTTTTTAAAAGTTAGTGTATAATAACAGATATTCAAAATCAAAAGTTTGCCAAAAGGCAAAACCATGTTATTTCCCCAATAGCAACAATTGCTCCGATATCCGATATTGAGGATCAAATCACCTTTATAATAATCTAATCATTCTCGGCATATATAATTACTTACAGATGTGGAATATTAATCCGGTATCTATATACTCAGGAGTCAGAATTAATTGGAAAACAGTTTTTGATTACAATCACATAGAAAATCATGAAACATTAAAATGTTTCAAGCGGTGGCCGGGTATTCCAAGTAATGCCTCTTTCATTGCGTAGGGTCATAACAGTAGTTGCATTTTCTTTTCCGCTCACTTCGTTCCTATTGTTGTCTCTCTTTCTTACCTTATTTATACCGAACTTATACTAATTGGTTTTCTTCTTTTCCTTCCTTTCAGCTCTAGCATCGGGATTGGAAGAAGACTATCCAACAAGCGTAACTGGTATATTATTCTTATTCAAGAAGCTCCCAAACTTGAGATAAGGTGGAGAGGAGAGATAAATGAATCGTATCATATACAATTCACTTTCTCCAGAACTTGAGATCATCCTCAACTGAAACAATTTCTTCGAGTTCATATCTAACTATACGATAGCTTTCCAAGCAATATGGATCTTTGTATCGAATACAGAGTATTCTAGAGGAAGCAAAAGGGGAAGTGGGAGGGGTAAGGACAAATACAACTCTGTCGTGAAATAGAGCAATCATGACATTTCAAAGCCATTGATTGTAAAAAAGTTTGGTTAACTAGGTTTATGAGTTTTTAGTTTAAGCTCGGTCTTAGGTCGCTGCTAGAGAGAGAAAAGAAACACCCGTCGTGCACTCTATCAAAATTAGATTGGTATATTTATCTAATTAGGATGGCTTCCATTATTCCGTCGAATTCTCTTTCAAACCCTAAAAGGAGAATTAGCCGGGATCATATCTCGAGAGTAGTTATTACTCACAGTGGGAATCGGGATCCAACCTATCATGGCGTGGTATCCTTGACGAATAACAACAAGTCACCCCACTCCATAGAAGGTATGCAATCTCATTGCATGTTTTAACACATGAAACTCTTGATATAGGGTTTTACCCCTAACAACCTATGACCTTGACTAATGCCAATAAACCATAGGTCGCTAATCAAGTTCTACCCGTCATTTCTTGATCAACTCAAATCCACCCGTACAAGCCCTTGACGCTTTCCAACAAAACCGTGCGAATGTTCCAGCTAATTGTATCACATGCTAACAGGAAGATATCACTTAGCTACCGTACACTACGCCTTAACGCTTGCCAAAAAAAGCAGCACAAATACTAAGTACTCTACTTCCTGAAATGATTGAGGGCTACGGCTGGTTTTGAAAAAAACCTCTAACATAAAGAACTTGATATCATCATAGGAACCGAGTGATTTTGCAAATTTATAGTTACGTAGACTATTGTTTAAGGGCGGATTCCCCATGAAGAGATCAGGGATCTTACCTCGTAGAATGGGGTGCAAGATATTCTTAACTGATTACCTCGATGCAAAGCAAAATGCTACGATTATTCAACTTGCAAATTTATAGTAACACAATATTTTGCCAAAGAGGTCGCTCCCTTTGAAGGGATCTAGGCTCTTTTCTTGTAGAATGAGGTGCAGAATATTCCTAACCGAATACCTCTGTGCAAAGCAAAAGATTCGACTATAACACCACAATATCTGATATTTGGTTTCTACAACTTGTTTTAGGTTTATTATCTTTTCATTAATCTGAATCAATGCAATCTCATCAAATAGATAATCACATTACTTAGCATCTTCTCATACAATTTCAGAAAAGCATGAAAAGAACATAGAATGCACATATACGCCATCCGCATTCGCCATAGAGACCAGGGTCTTCACCGTAAAATTACTTTACTTACGGCAGGGTGGGGGCAGGACTAGCGCGGGCGCAAAACGTATATAGCATTTATTTATATAGCATATATATATCATATATCATATATATCATCGCAGGCAGATAATCAACATTACAGGCAAACGATAAACATCATCACAGGCAGGTAATTATATCATAAGTAAGTAATGAACATCACAGAATAGGAATGGTCGGATCACCTAGGAATACTGCGTTTCGTTCAAGCTACAAACGAAATGCAACATTCCCCGGTTCCGTGAATAGTCCATGCGCGGCCAAAATCAGACCCCTACGAGTGCGGAAAGCTACCATGAAACCCAACAAATGAGGCAACCTAACATCATCATCATGAGGAGGCCACCCGACACTTTCTCGAATCCGATGACTTGAGCACTCCTCCGTGGGTCTATCCTATACCCCCTACAAGTGCAGCAAGCAACCCGCCAATCTTAGACTTGAGTGACCGGATCTCAATTCCTTGAGATGGCCACTCGCTGCAATCTACAACCCGGTCGCTCGTGCGCTTCTCCGCGGGTAATCCTAAACCTGTATTATACAACGGCGACAACGATCGCAACCTGATCGTGTCCTGACAAATAATAATATATCAAGCGGTAACTACGGCCGCATGTGAACTGCTAAGTCCCGAAACAAAGAATATACATATAGCGGAAACGGCGGCCACAAGTTGGATCCCGTCCAAAATAAATGAATATACAAGATGGCTACAAACATGAATTGAAATAACACTTATCACAACATCACACTTTCGCACAGGGGCTATTCATTACACGACAATCCAAACACATTCCATCCATACCAACATCTCAATAACAAATACGCAATCTCGTCTAATTGATCATATAGCAATTAGGCGACATTTACTAACGCATATCCTTATTTTATCCGCGTTCGAGCCGACTAAATCAAACACTTTGATTTAGTTGATTCAAACCATGACATTAGAATTTATAAACTGCGATATCGCAAACTTGAAATTCCAAAAACTGAATATCAAGTTCATCCCGGCAACGAAAATCCCCTCATTTTTGTGCGAAATCGAACCTCGATAACCCCATAAAACCCCATACTATATGAGCCTTGATTCGGCCCTGAAACCAGGCAAAATCAGGGATGGGATCAACCCAACATCAGGGATGAATCAGCCCCAAATCGAGGCTAATCCAGTGGCTGATTCAGCCCCCGATGCGGGGCTAAATCGGTCTTGTTTCAGTTCCAAATTGGAGCCGAATCGAGCTCAAATTAGGTAGGTTCGGATTATCATAAGCCTACTCTAAACTCTTGGTACGAACCAAGAATCTGGTGGCTCCGGCATAAGTAAAAATGAGAGCTATTCATGCGAAATTTTTAAACCAGTTTTGAAAAAATTGGGTTTCATGAATTCTAATGTCACAATGACAAGTTGTAATTTTTGCACCGACTCTGATACCATTGTAGGCAAGCTTTGCAATCAAGACATGATTTTAAAATGAGCGGAAGCAATGAATTTCAAAAATCAAGAGAGCGAAAGCATGCACACATAGAATCATGAACACAGAATAAAACTTGATATAAACTAGAAAGCTAAAAAACAAGAGTTGGCGGACTACAACCTTTGTAGCACATTAGCTACCTCTCCTAGACTCCGGCTAGTCTCCACGAAATCCGGAATAAGCTTTCTCGATTGTCACGACCCGGAAAAGGCACATGACTTGCACTTGAATCATGTGAAGTCTATAGGACCCCATATAATTCAAGTAAGCCAAAAGCTCAGAAATCTAAACATTTTTAGGGAAAATAGTGGAGGTGAAGTTTTGAAATAAGGTTTAATGAAATCAGGTTCCTTCTTTAAATACATAGGTAATATAATATGAAAACAATGTTTTGTAGCTATTTAAAAACATTTTTCGCCATTGAAAATTTCAGCAGCACCTCCTTTGTATATTTTAACTCGAAAAACGGTACAAGCAATGATATATATATAGGCATCCCCAAGAGGGAGCTAGCTCTTCGCCAATTGGCGGAAATAACCACACAAGTAATACAAATATACAACGCCGACGGCGAGGGTCAAAACTCAGAAATAAAGGAAATAACCACACAAGTAATACAAATATACAACGCCGACGGCGAGGGTCAAAACTCAGAAATAAAGTAAAGAAAACTAAGCATCATCAAGAAACCAGAAAACAAAAACAAATACATGAGCGTGACTCTAAAACCGGAAGAATATACAATAAAAGTTTCTAAGTCCACTAATTATACAAGTCTGGTTGATGGAGCTTTTAACCAGATACAACTGAAATGAAATATACAATATATAAGGGCGGTCATGATGCAATGTATCCGACCTAACAATGCAATCACCCAGAAGGAAGGTAGTGTGCCAGCAAGCCTCTACGGATCATATACGTCAAAACCTGCAAGAAACTGTGGCACAACGGGGGTGAGTTGCCAACTCGTGAGTAGAAGACATCACTGAGCAGAAACCGAATGTATGACAACCTCCTAGGTCATACAATAAATAATAACAATATATATAGACATCGGGTAATAACAAGGGTAACATTATAAGCATGCGTGTAAGTGTAATACCAAGTACCCGTGTCAATGTCACAAGGTAATAACATGTCATACATATAATGTATGAATACATCATGAATGAATGATCAACATGAAATCTGGATATATCTGTATGAGAAAATTGTGTTCTTATCTTAGTAAAGTTTAGTATTATAAAACAGGAGTATCATCAAATGAAATCGACAGAATTCCGTGTCAAATATCGACACAATATATATACATCAATATCTCGGTAGCCATCCCTCAGATTGGCCCTCAAATCTGTCAAATCACACGACTCCGGTCGATATCCTCCGGATAACCGCCGGGTCAAAAATCACCTGTAGGTAGTGCTCCCCTGCCGGGCTCAACATATCTCTATATGGCCTTCTTGCCCAGAGGTACCTCACCGGGGCCACCATGTACCCACAGACGGTGCATCCCCCTCCTCAAATCGGGTATGTGTACACACGTGGCTTAAGAACAGAGAAAACTCATGGTGGACGCCACACACATAATATCACGAGAAAACCGCAATTTCTATTTAAAAATTATTATAAGTTTATGAAATTCCTTTGCGGTTTTCCCCAAATCCAGAAATCCCATGAATACGGAAATCTCAAAGAGAATCACAATATATGCATATGTGAATAACGATGAATGTCCATAATATAAATATGATGCAATGATGATGAATGACTTAGTGACTACATAGCAATAATGAAGAAATGAGCTAAATAGCTTGAATACTACATATCAGTGATGATACAATGCAAAGATACCGATTATTAAGCAAGTTCTAGTGTTCGTGACATAGCAATTACCGATGATGATGTGTGTGAGCCGGCCAGTAAGTGTACGTGCAACATACGCATCATCGGTAATAGTGCAGGTGTCCTAAAAGACAAGATCATAACAGAAAGTAAACAGCAAAAGCAACAATGAGGTATATCAACTACATACGAGCCATACCGTTTATCACGTTTAAATAGCACAAATCGTTGTTTTTAGAAAAGTAGGGACTACGGTGTTTTGAGAAAATAGATGTCTTTTGAAAATCCATAGTGTCCCTCGTTTATACTTTGAAAAAGCCTACGATTCATCGGTTTTGAAAATAGATATGACTCGAGCCTAAGTTTACCTATATCTATGCAACTAAAGACTAAACTAAGTACCTAGTGAAAGATGATAATAAATCTATAATATCCCGAGTCGATATATCTAATAGTTGGCGATCCAGCCTCATATCATCACGTATGGTAAATATACCTTGTACGACATCCTCTAGTCAAGAGTGCGGATCAATCATCATATACATCTCGTATGGTAATATCCATCGTACGGCATCCCCAAAATCGAGGGTACGGGTCAAATATCATAATAAATCATCATTCGCACCGTATCAATCTTCGTACAATATAGTAATCAGGGGTACGGATCTAAGGTCTCGTACAATTCAATTTCATCAAATCGCATGTTATCACATGTTTGCATATATATCGCTCAACGATCCTTTATATATCATATCATATACGGTGTCTCGACTCAATCACATATCCAGCCTTACGGCATCATGCCCGATCATATCGACTCATATCCATAACATATACTATCCTCATCTCACGTGTCTCTCTCTCTCTCTCTCTCTCTCTCTCTCTCTCTCTCTATATATATATATATATATATATATAATCAAACACACACACACACACATATATATACACATATACACACATCTATCAAGTGCGTGTGTGTGCGCGCAAGGGTGACTACACATATTCTAAAGTTCAAGACTAAGATAAAATACTTCTACGAACACGCTTATTCAAATCCTACGGTTTCCTAAAACCCTATTTGCCAAGTATCCAAATCTTGTACCAATAGATATATACATAATATATAACCTATCCTACAGTTGCGGGGGTGATATACGTCATCCACCCGACTTTCCCCGTAGATATACATCTACTCACCTCGATCCTCACTTGCCGAAGTCGATAACGCCATGCTCTCCCTTGTCGTCCGAAGCCCATGCAAAGGTACTTACAGTTTCAAATGCGTTAGATCGTAATACAAGAAAAGCCGATACGGCACACGAAACACACATAGGTTAGAACCTACGGCCTACGCATGCAAGAATAACCAAAAACTCTCGACATCGACGTACGAACGTCAATCGACCGAGATAAAACACAAATACCAAAATTCAAGTTATAAAAAAGTCACAAAACCAAAGCAGCACATTAGGAAAACAGCTCCAGATTTTGCCTCGGGTCAAATTGGGATATTTGGCATATGTGGAGGGTTTAATTAACAGATATAGGAGCCACTCACCAAGCACGAAGAAATTTCCTCACACCCAGGCCGCAAATTGCGGCCAAAAAAGGCATTTTGGCGGCCAAAGAAAGGAATGGGGGTCTCTGGTTTTTGGGGTAGTCTCCTAGTCACCTACACATCTCTCAGTAATCGCTAAAAAAAATCCAAGTCTCCGAGTCATAGCAGATCTCTAAAAGTCATACACATTTCCCACAAATTCCGATATCGAGGGATTTCCAAGTTCAAGTTTTGTGGTTTAGGTCTCAAGTTTAGTCCATAAATCTAGTACTACAGGGGTTGGTGGCCTCTACTAAACCTCAATACACTTCCACAATTCAAAATATTCCCTGACCCTCTTCTTGAAATATCCAACACCACAATTCTACACTAGATTAACTCTAAATTACCATAGGGTGTTAGGAAAACTAATAACCTAGTTAGAAGTGTGGAATATACCTCATGGAGCAACTAAAGAAAAACCCTAGATGATTCCAAGTGCTCAAAGTCCAATCTTGAATCCACCATGGGCTTTGTAGTGAGGTTTGGAGTGATTTTTGTGAAGTGAGTATAAGATTTTAATTGAGTTTTTGGGGTGTTTGTAAGTGCTGGAGGAGGTGGAAGGTGGTGGAAAATGTGATGAGAAGAATGAAGAAGGAGATGAAGGAAGAGATATGATGAGCCATGGTTTGTGTAGAAGCTTCTCTCCTCTCTCTCTCCCTCTCTCTCTCTCTCTCTCTCTCTTACTAGCCATGCTCACTTGTCCCCACCTCACTTATGAAATTATTTTCTTTTTTTTTCCCTTTATCTTTTAAAACCAAAGCAAAGCACTTAAGGATATTTCAAAGCCATGGTTCAAAATAAAAATGTAACAAGTAGTTTGCAACATAATTTGTTGCATGTCATGCACATAAACTAGATTAATGCATAATTTGTAGATATTAATCAAGTTTAACATTAACATAGAATACAAATAATTTTTTAAAAATCTACAAATACTCAATTCACATAATTTATTTCAAAATCAATAATTCAAATTAATTTTCCAAATATTTTCAAAGTTATCGGTATAATATTATACCCTTTCATTTACAACCAATCTCTATACTTTTTAAAATATCCATAATATTTATTATTTAATTATTTAAATTCCTAAAAATAATATTTTATTTTCTGAAATGTTGCAATCTTCCCCCCTTAAATAAATTCGGTTCCCGGATTTAAAATTTACACTCCCCCAAATACGAAAACATTTCAGCAAACGATCAAGTCGTCGGGCTCCGAAATTATGAATACATAAAATATATCATAGCGCAACGCATGCGCATGAAAACGGGTGCAAAGCTCAAAATCAAAACTCTGTCAAGCTCCACGCAATCATTGGAGTTATGATGAAAATATAACGTCAAATCCAATACGAAAATCAAATATGATATCGATAGGGCTATAACATACATGCAGTACGCATCGTTGTAAAATCGTCAAAACCACCAAATGAAAGTGCATGCAAAATCCTTTTCAAATCGCCGTGCGATGCGTGTATCACGGCTCAAGTAGCGGACGTTCATTATAAGGAAAATAGTTATACATATATACATATCTTTTGTTTAATATATACGTCCCGCCTTTGAAAAAAATGATTTAAAAGGGTTTCCTTTATAAAGTTTCGTGTCATCATGAACACGTAAGAAAATATTGAGACTATAGCTCCTTTTTCGAAATCCCTTCGATAAATATCGATACATGTAAAAATACTCAGGTACTGTCCTCAGACTAGTCCTGTTCGGTAACTAAACCGTAGTATGTATCATAAAAACATGATGCTAGAAATGAAATCAATCTCAATAAAGTATATAAACATGCCACGTGCGTCTGGTGCGCATGGAAATCAAAATCAAGACAGGTGCCACGAATGTGCACAGAAACAAAACCCAAGTGCAACGGGTGTGCACGAAAATATCTGTCATATGCAATGGGAGTGCATGACAAAAATATCAGGTGCATCTGATATGCACGAAAAATCTCGATTTAGTGCATCTGGTGTGCACAAAATCATATCTGGTGCGCAAGAATCCAAATCAGGTGCATAAGGTGCGCGAAAACAAATATCGAATATCATAATCAAAATCGACGGTATACAACATACATCAATCAAAATCAGGTATACCGTAGTATATAAACTCGTAAACGTGTGCATCTATGTGCACAAAATCATATCAAAGTACTGAAAGTGCACATAAATTATACTTAATGCATGAGTCTGAAATCATGTGCACACTATATGCACGAAATCAAGTCAAGTATATTGGCATGTAAGAAATCAAAATCAAGTGTAATAGATATGCACAAAACGAAATCAGTACAACTGATACATAAAACACGAATCAAGTGCAACTGTTGTGCACATAGGAAATATCAATCATGAAACAAATCGTCAAAATACCAAAATCAAGGGGACAAAAATGTAATATCCGAATCACCAAGTCGCAAATCAGAAATAACTGTCGCCGATGTGCCCCTCTTTCATTGTCGAAAGGTGCCGGTGCATCCAAGGCTGGCAGAGCAAGTATCTACTCGCCTCCTGTTCACAGTCCGACACCTTCTGCCCTTAGGTTCTCATCACTCTCTGTGAATTACCAGTTATATGCCATCTTGGCTTGACAGCCCGATTCGGGGTACTGACGGAAACAATCCCGTTCTGGCGTTTTTCTGAAGATCACCTGACCAATTAACTTGGTCACTCGTAACGTATCTCATCAATGATGGCAAACTCTGGCCCACCGAGTGTGCATGATACGACCAATCCCGGGTCCAAGTCTTCTCGTGTAGTATTCCAGAAAGATTCTGTTGGGGTCTCTCCAAAATCTCGTCGCTGCCGGACTTCCCGGAAGTTATCACCTTTTACTTAATCCATTTCTTGTTCCAAGACAGCTGCATTCTCTTCATGACTTTTCTTTGGAATTATGGCTACATTCAACGCCTCTGCATAGGCATCCAGTCTCTGATGTCAATGGAGTGGAACGTCATCTAGTCAAGATCTCGTACGAACCTCTTACTCCGCTTTTATTCAATGTGGCCAATTCGGAATTATCTGTTCATAGCTGTGTGAACCGCGCTCCAAACGGCTGCACTCATATCTAGTGTCTCATTTTCGAAGCTACGAACTCGGTATCCCTAATATCCTGTAGTAGGCATATGGCCAATTACATTCTCGGAGACTCATCCAAGTCATCGGAGTGATGCGCTTACGCTCATCCTGTCTCGATCGACTCACAATACGCCTGTGTGAGGTCTTCTTCTAGTTGAAGCTAGCCAATCTAGTGATCTCGCATCGGGGTATTAAAATGAACCACATGTCCTAGTCATTCATCCATGGGTGACTAGCGATCTTCTATCATATCCCTATGTATAAACTCATGCTACATTAGCTTCAAGGGTCTTGGGCGATACCTAATCAGCTCAGCAACAGCTGGCTCATCTGTCCACATGGTAGACAATGCCTCAATCACCTAGAGTAGACGGTACCATAATAATCTTCGCAATCTGGCTGGCCTCTAGCAATGGCCCGATCATCTAGTGTAGATCTCAAATGCTCGCGTCAACGAGAAAACATGGTAATACGATATATCGAAACACTCGTGTCACCAGAATAAATCCTGGTCAATCCTCGTCCATGACAAGCTCATGCTGACCGCAACTCTAGCCGTAGCTCTCTCTGCTCGTACAGTTGTGGTAACAGAAACCACAATCCGATATCGATGAGGATAGATCATAGGAACGAATAGAAATGCAATGCATAAGAAATGTACATCCTAAGGCTTCTTAAGCGGAGTAGTGTATCATAAGTATGCCGCAGAACATATACACGGTATGTCACTATACTAAAGTCACCTACTCCATCAACCAAGATCAACCTACACGACGAAAGTTTGGGTCTAATACCCCCTCAGCCAAGTCTAAGTTCCGTAAGGTCAAGCCTAGGTTCCGAATATATATATATGTTCTAGACTCCGCATAGTCAAACTTAGACTCGAACCAAAATTAAACCTAACGCTCTGATACCAACTTTGTCACGACCCAGAAAAGGCACGTGACTGGCACTTGAATCATGTGAAGTCTATAGGACCCCACCTAATTAAAGTAAGCCAAAAGCCCAGAAATCTAAACCTTTTTAGGGAAAATAGTGGAGGTGAAGTTTTAAAATAAGGTTTAATGAAATCAGGCTCCTTCTTTAAATACATAGGTAATACAATATGAAAACAATGTTTTGTAGCTATTTGAAAACATTTTCACCATTGAAAATTTCGGCAGCACCTCCTTTGTATATTTTAACCCGAAAAATGGTACAAGCAATCATATATATAGGCATCCCTAAGAGGGAGCTAGCTCTTCGCCAATTAGCGGAAACAACCACGCAAGTAATACAAATATACAACACCGAAGGCGAGGGTCAAAACTTAGAAATAAAGTAAAGAAAACTAAGCATCATCAAGAAACCAAAAAACAATAAAAAATACATGAGCGCGACTCTAAGGCCGGAAGAATATACAATAAAAGTTTCTAAGTCTACTAATTATACAAGTCTGGTTGATGGAGCTTTAACTAGATACAACTGAAATGAAATATACAATATATAAAGGTGGTCACGATGCAATGTATCCTACCTAAGAATGCAATCATCCAGAAGGAAGGTAGTGTGCTAGCAAGTCGCTATGGATCCTGTATGGAAAAACCTGCAAGAAACTGTGACACAACGAGGATGAGTTGCCAACTCGTGAGTAGAAGACATCACCGAGCAGAAACCGAATGTATGACTGCATCCTAGGTCATACAATAAATAATGACAATATATATATAGATATCGGGTAATAACAAGGGTAACATTATAAGCATGTGCGTAAGTGTAATACCAAGTACTCGTGTCAGTGTCACAAGGTAATAACATGTCATATATATAATGTATGAATACATCATGAATGAATGATCAACATGAATCTGGATATATCTGTATGAGAAAAATGTGTTCTTATCTTAGTAAAGTTTTAGTATTATAAAACTGGAGTATCATCAAATGAAATCGACAGAAATCCATGACAGATATCGACACAATATATATACATCAATATCTCGGTAGCCATCTCTCAGATCGGCCCTCAAATCTGTCAAATCACACAACTCCGGTCGGTATCCTCCGGATAACCGCCGAGTCAAAAATCACCGGTAGGTAGTGCTCCCCTGCCGAGCTCAGCATCTCTCTATATGGCCTTCTTGCCCTGGGGTACCTCACCGGTTCCACCATGTACCCGCAGACGGTGCATCCCCCTCCTCGAATCGGGTATGTGTACACATGTGGCTCAAGAACCGAGAAAACTCATGGTGGACGCCACACACATCATATCACGAGAAAACCGCAATTTCTATTTAAAATTTATTATAAGTTTATGAAATTCCTTTGCGGTTTTCCCCAAATCTAGAAATCTCATGAATACGGAAATCTCCAAGAGAATCACAATATATGCATATGTGAATAACGATGAATGTCCATGATATAAATATGATACAATGATGATGAATGACTTAGTGACTACATAGAAATAATGAAGAAATGAGCTAAATAGCTTGAATACTACATATCGGTGATGATGCAATGCAAAGATACCAATTATTAAGCAAGTTCTAGTGTTCGTGACATAACAATTACCGATGATGATGTGTGTGAGCTGGCCAGTAAGTGTACGTACAATATACACATCATCGGTAATGTTGCAGGTGTCCTAGCAGATGTGATCATAACAGAAAGTAAACAGCAAAATCAACAATGAGGTAAATCAACTACATACGAGCCATACTGTTTATCATGTTTAAATAGCACAAATCGTTGTTTTTAGAAAAGTAGGGACTACGGTGTTTTGAGAAAATAGATGTCTTTTGAAAATCCGTCGCATCCCACTTTTATACTTTGAAAAAGCCTACGATTCGTCGGTTTTGAAAATAGATATGACTCGAGCCTAAATTTACCTATATCTACGCAACTAAAGATTAAACTAAGAACCTAGTCGAGGGTGATAATAATTCTATAATATCCCGAGTCGATATATCTAATAGTCGGCGATCCAGCCTCATATAATCACATATGGTAAATATACCTCGTACGACTTGCTCGAGTTAAGAGTGTGGATCAATCATCATATACATCTCGTACGATATCCATCGTACAACATCCCCAAAATCGAGGGTACGGGTCAAATATCATAATAAATCATCATTCGCACAGTATCAATCTTCGTACAATATAGTGATCAGGGGTACGGATCTAAGATCTCGTACAATCCAATATCATCAAATCACATGTTATCACATGTTTTCATATATATCGCCCAACAATCCTTTATATATCATACCATATACGGTGTCTCGACTCAATCACATATCCAGCCTCATGGCATCATACCCAATCATATCGACTCATATCCATAATATATACTATCCTCACCTCACGTGTGTGTGTGTAATCAAACACACACACACACATATATACACACACACACATATACACACATCTATCAAGTGCGTGTGTGTGTGCAAGGGTGACTACACATATCCTAAAGTTCAAGACTAAGCTAAATACTTCTACGAACATGCTTATTCAAATCCTACGGTTTCCTAAAACCCTATTTGCTAAGTATCCAAATCTTGTACCAATAGATATATACATAATATATAACCTATCCTACAGTTGCGGGGGTGCTATACGCCATCCACCCGACTTCCCCCGTAGATATATATCTACTCACCTCGATCCTCGCTTGCCGAAGTCGATGACGCCACATTCTCCCTTGTCGTCCGAAGCCCACGCAAAGGTACCTACAATTTCAAATACGTTATATCGTAAAACAAGAATCAAATACAAGAAAAGCTGATACGGCATACGAAACACACATAGGTTAGAACCTACGGCCTATGCATGCAAAAATAACTAAAAACTCTCGACATCGACGTACGAATGTCAATCGACCGAGATAAAACACAAATACCAAAATTCAAGTCATAAAAAAGTCGCAAAACCAAAGCAGCACATTAGGAAAATAGCTCTAGATTTTGCCTCGGGTCAAATTGGGATATTTTGCATATATGGAGGGTCTAATTAACAGATATAGGAGCCACTCACCAAGCACGAAGTAATTTCCTCACACCCAGGCCGAAAATTGCGGCCAGAAAAGGTATTTTGGTGACCAAAGAAAGGAATGAGGGTCTCTGGTTTTTGGGGTAGCTTCCTACTCACCTGCACATCTCTGAGTAATCGTTAAAAAAATTTCCAAGTCTCCGAGTTATAGCAGATCTCTAAATGTCAAACACAATTCCCACAAATTCTGATATCGGGGGATTTCCAAGTTCAAGTTTTGTGGTTTAGGTCTCAATTTTAGTCCATAAATCTAGTACTACAGGGGTTGGTGGCCTCTATTAAACCTCAATACACTTCCACAATTCAAAATATTCCCTAACCCTCTTTTTGAAATATCCAACACCACAATTCTAAACTAGATTAACTCTAAATTACTATAGGGTGTTAGGAAAACTAATAACCTAGTTAGAAGTGTGGAATATACCTTATGGAGCAACTAAGGAAAACCCCTAGATGACCCCAAGTGCTCAAAATCCAATCTTGATTCCACCATGGGGTTTGTAGTGAGGTTTGGAGTGATTTTGTGAAGGGAGTATGAGGTTTTAATTGAGTTTTTAGGCTGTTTGTAAGTGCTAGAGGAGATGGAGGGTGGTGGAAAATGAGATGAAGAAGAATGAAGAAGGAGATGAAGGAAGAGATATGATGAGCCATGGTTTATGTAGAATCTTCCCCCCTCTCTCTTCCTCTCTCTCTCTCTCTCTTACTAGCCATGCTCACTTGTCCCTACCTCACTTATAAAATTCTTTTCTTTTCTTTTCCTTTATCTTTTAAAACCAAACCAAAGCAAAGCACTTAAGGATATTTCAAAGCCATGGTTCAAAATAAAGATGTAACAAGTAGTTTGCAACATGATTTGTTGCATGTCATGCACATAAGCTCGATTAATGCATAATTAGTAGATATTGATCAAGTTTAGCATTAACATAGAATACAAATAATCATTTAAAAATCTACAAATGCTCAATTCACATAATTTCTTTCAAAATCAATAATTCAAATTAATTTTCCAAATATTTTCAAATTTATCGGTATATAATTATACCCTTTCATTTACAACAAATCTTTATACTTTTTAAAATATCCATAATATTTATTATTTAATTATTTAAATTCCCAAAAATAATATTTTATTTTCTGAAATGTTACATCGATGATCTCCTTGCCGAAGATGATCCACTTTGAGATAACTCCAACACAAGTTTTAGTTTCAAATTGATCTCATCAAAATGAAGTAACCTACTAATTAAACTTGCTGAGGATGATTAGTAGAAGATGTAGAATAGTTAGCTCACTGATTTTTCTCTTTCCCTTTTCCATTCCTCACTTGAGAAAAACTCAAGGAATGAAAATGCCATGGAGATAAGAATGAATGAGAATATGATAAGGTTCAAGATGAGAACAAAAAAAAGAGTCATCACTAAATGAGTCATAAAAAACACCTCATGAATTCTTCAACCATCCAAATTTATGACTCATTCTCTTTTCTTTTAAAATGTAATAAAAGAATTTCAATATTCTCACTTGAATCATATGATTCTTATACACACATCTCATATGTATCAATATGCATGTCACAATATTTATATCAAATATAAATATTAATAAAGAGAAGAAAATAATAAAGTGAGCATGATATTAGTTAATATATAAATATACAGTTAATCATTAAATCAATACTTGATTCAATAATCCGGTTATATCATATATATATACCAGCTAATATTAATAAACACCCGATTAAAATACATGTATCAAATACACGTGTTTAATTGAACTCCTGCACGTACCCCTATACGTGTCCTATATCGTTTCGCAAGTGCTTGAAAATCTCTATGTAGGAATCTAAAGACTCAACAATACGCTGACAGTAGGTTAGGATCATATTCATAACCCACAAGCATGCCAGCGGTATTAGTTGCACGTAACGACTACCCATGTATTGATCGAAAAAAGGTCGACGAGCAAACTCATCTGAACCCTGCAAAGTTTATCATTGATATTATCGTACAGTAGGTCACTTCGTTTAAAAGTATTGCATTGTTGGATATATATGCCCTCAAGGAAATTATTGTAATTGAAGGAGGACCTGTACGAGAGAACAATCCTACTCGAGATGATAGTATGCTATCTGATTTATCTTTATCTTTCATGTGATGTGTTTTAGTTACAATTACATATCGTTTAGACATGAGATAAAACCCTAGGATTTTGCTTCACTACCAGAACGATGATGGAGATCATACTGGTGGGCCTGGGTAGTCGATAAGCTCATCCTTAAATGTCCCTAGTCGTAGGATTATCGAGACCAGGTATCGGTACTCCAGTTTAGACTAGTGTGTATATTTCCGGACTCGGTTGGAGGGCGATAGCTGATCTTACAACTATTGGTGTTTTACATCGAGAATTGTATACATGTGCTCATTTGATGAGTTACATTGAAAAGACTCACCGAGAACTCTTAGTTGGTAATATACCAATGTCCGGTAGTAGTTCTTTGGTACTATAAGTACAGAGTAGTCCCTAGGACCTGATATCGCCATAATGTCTTATGTGTGTTCCCACTATACTTAGATTTCTACCATACCATGGCTCAAAAGAGTCGTGCAAACAGGTTTTTGTTGGGTATAATCCCGAAGCACGTAGAGGCATTGAGTGGCCGAGAAGATTTGTCTCTCCTGGTATAGGGAGTTATTGTCGCGCTGTGCAAGATATGACTACAACTACAAGTCGATGGTCATCGCAGTGGAGATAAACTGATAAGTGTTATCAGTTGTATCTCCGATTGGTTATGAGTTCTCTGTCGCACGACTTATCGAGTTATTGGGGTCTGACGGATTCCAAACCCTAGACCCGATATGAGATACTCTTAAGCGAAGAGACCGGACTATACGGTAACATCACTGATAGACTTTGTAAGGTTCAGTTGAGCTTGCTCGTTGACCTTCTTTCGATCAATACCTAGGTAGCTGTTACGTGCAGGTAGTACCGCTGACGTGCCTGTGGACTCTGGATATGATTCTAATCTACTGTCAGCGTATTGTCGAGTCTTTAGAGTCCCACACAGAGGTTTCCCAGCACATGCGAAATGATGTAGGGCAGGTATAGGGGTAAGTGCAGGAGTTTGATTAAACACTTGTATTTGATACATGTATTTTAATCGGGTGTTTATTGATATTAGCCGGTATATATATAATATAGCCGGATTATTAAATCAAGTGTTGATTTAATAATTAAATGTATATTTATATATTAACTAATATCATGCTCACTTTATTATTTTCTTCTCTTTATTAATATTTATATTTGATATAAATATTATGGCATGTATGTTGATACATTAGAGATGGGAGTATATGAATTATATGAAAGAAATGATAATAGGTCATGCATATTGGATGGTTGTAGAATTCATGATGTGTTTTTCTTTGATGGCTTATTTAGTGACTTATTTTGTTATGACTCATTTTTTGTTTTAGTTCATATATTGAACCTTATCATCTTCTCACTCTTATCTCATCACCATGGCTTCTTCATCTCTTGAGTTTTTCTTAAGTGAGGAATGGAAAAGGAAAAAGAAAAATTAAGTGAGCTAATTATTCTATATCTCCTACTAATCATCTCTAGAAAGTTTAATTAGTGGATTGTTTCATTTTGATGAGATCAATTTGAAGCTAAAGCTTGCATTGGAGTTATCTCAATGTGGATCATCTTCGGCGAGTAGATCATCAAGAAAGCTTGTTCCGGGCTTCGTGGAGACTAACCGGAGTCGAAGGAGAGGTGGCTAACGCGCTACAAAGGTTGTAGCCAGCCAAACTCTTGTTTATAGCTTATTAGTTTAGTTGCAAGTTTAGCCTTTTGGTTTAATTCTTAGGTTGGGTTTTGCTATTACTTTATAGATTTTTAAAATTACCGCTTCCGTTGTGCTTTAAATCATACTGGAGAAGCATAGCATCCTAACAGTGGTATCAGAGCCATACCAAAAAATTACAACTTGTCATTATGACATTGGAATTCATGAAACCCAATTTTTTCAAAACTAGTTTTAAAATTTTGAATGAATAGCTCTCATTTTTGCTTGTGCCGGAGCTACCGGATTCTTGGTTCGAACCAAGAGTTTAGAGTAGACACACGATAATCCGAACCTAACCAGTTTGAGCTCGATTCACCCCCGATTCGGGCCCAAACCGAGGCCGATTCAGCCCCGCATTGGGGGCTGAATCGGCTACTGGATCAGCCCCGATTTGGGGCTATTCCAGGGCTGATTCAGCCCTGATGCGGGGCTGATTCAGCCCTGATGCGGGGCTGATCCCACCCCCGATTCGGCTCTGTTTCGGGGCCAAATCAAGGCTCATATAGTGTGAGGTTTTATGGGGTTATCGGGGTTCGATTTCGCGCAAAAATGAGGAGATTTTCGTTGCCGGGATGAACTTGAAATTCAGTTTTTGGAATTTCAAGTTTGCAATCTCGCGGTTTATGAATTTTAATGTCATGGTTCGAATCGACTAAATCAAAATGTTTGATTTAGTCGGCTCAAACATGGATAAAATATAGATATGCGTTGGTAAACGTCGCCTAATTGCTATATGATCAATTAGACGAGATTGCACATGTGAGTCTGAGATGTTGGTTTGTTGGAATGCACTAGATTGTCGCGAAATGAATAGCCCACGTGCAGAAGTGTGATATTGCGATAAGTGTTATTTCCATTCATGCTTGTAGCCATCTTATATATTCTTTGTTTCAAGACTTAGCGGTTCATATGTGGCCGTAGTCACCTCTTTATGTATTATTATTTGTCGGGACACGATCAGGTTGCGATCGTTGTCGTTGTTGTATAATACAGGTTATAGGTTTACCCCGCGAAGAAGCGCACGGGCGACCGGGTTTTAGATTGCAACGGGTGGCCATCTCAAGGAGTTTGGATTGGGTCACTCGAGTTTAGAATTGGCGAATTGCTTGCCGCGCTTGTAGGGAGTATATGATAGACCCGCGGAGGAGTGCTTAAGTCACCGGATTCGAAAAAGTGTTGGGTGGCCCTCTCATGATGATGACGTTGGGTTGCCTGGTTGCTTGTCGCACTCGTAGGGGTCTGCTTTTGGCTGCATACGGGCTATTCATGCAACCGGGAATATCCCGTTTCGTTTGTGGGTCGAACGAAACGCGGGATTCCTAGGTGATCCGACCATTCCTATTCTGTGATGTTCATTACTTGTTTGTGATGTGATTACCTGCCTGTGATGATATTTATCGCTTGCCTGTAATGTTGATTATCTGCCTGCAATAATATATATATATATATATGTACATTTTGCACCCGCACTAGTCCCTCCCCCGCCCTACCGTAAGTTAAGTAACCTTACGGTGAAGACCCGGGGCCCCATGGAAAATACGGATGGCGTATATGTGCATTCTATTTTTCTTTTCATATCATACTTTATCTGTAATGGTGTGAGGAGATACTTGATAATATGAGATTATCTAAATGATAGGATTGCATTGATTCGGATTAATGCAAAGATAATAAACTTAAAACACATTGTAGAGACCAAATATCAGATATTGTGGTGTTATAATCGAATCTTTTTCTTTGCACAGAGGTATTTAGTTAGGAATATCCTGCACCTCATTCTACGAGGAAAGAGCCTAGATCCCTTCACAGGTAGTGACCTCTTTGGCAAAATATTGTGTTACTATAAGTTTGAAAATTTAATAACCGTATCATATTACTTTGCACATAGGTATTAAGTTAGGAATATTCTGCACCTCATTCAATAAGGTAAGAGCCTCGATCCTTTTACGGGGAATCCGCACTTAAGCAATAGTTTACATAACTATAAATTTGCAAAACCATTCGGTTCCTACGATGAGATCAAGTTGATTACGTTAAAATTCTTCTTCAAAACCAGCCGTAACTCTCTGTCATTTCAGAAAGTAGAGTACTTAGTATTCATGCTACGTTTGTCGACTTCGTTGAGACATAGTTTAAAGTAGCTAAGCGATGTCTTCCTATTTATATATGATAGATTGGTTAAGATAGTCGTACGATATTGTTGACCATAGTTAAGAGTTGTGCAGGTGGGTCTGAATTAATCATGAAATGACGGGTTGAACTTGACTAGCAACTTATAATTTGTTGACCTCATAAAGGTCATAAGCCGTTAGGGATAAAAACCAATAATGGGAGTTTCAAGTGTTGAACCTTGCAATGAGATTGCATACCTTCTATGGTGTGGGGTAACTTATTGACCTCGTCAAGATTACCACTCCATGATGGTTTGAATCCCGATTCCCATTTTAAGTAATAGTTACTTTTGGGATATGATCCCGGCTAATTCTCTCTTTAGGGTTTGAATGAGGATTCGACAAAATAGTTGGAGCCATCCTTATTAGATAAATATACCAATCTATTCTTGATTGAGTGCACGATGAGTGTTTCTTTTCTCTCTCTCCCTCTCTCTCTCTCTGGCCGCGACCTAAGACTGACCTTAAACTAAAAACTCGTAAACTAAGTTAACCGAATCTTTTTACATTCAATGGCTTTAGAATGTCATGATTGTCCTATTTCACGACATAGTCGCTTATATCCTTACCCTTCCCACTCCCCCTTTTGCTTCCTCCAGAATACTTTGTATTCGATACAGAGATCCATATTTCTTGGAAGGCCATCATATAGTTAGATACGAACTCAAAGAAATTGTTTCAGTCGAGAATGGTCGCATGTTCTGAAGAAAGTGAATTGTATATGATACAATTCAATTGTCTCTCTTTTCCACTTTATCTCAAGTTTGAGAGCTCCTTAAATAAGGAGAATATACCAGGTACGCTTATTAGATAGTCTTCTTCCAATCCCGATGCTGAAGCTGAAATGAAGGAAAAGAAAAAAACCTACTAGCATAAGTTCGGTATAAACAAGATAAGAAAGAGAAACAACAATAGGGAACGAAGTGAGCGGAAATGAAAATACAACTACTGTTATGACCATGGGCAATAAAAGAGGCATTATTTGGAATACCCGGCCACCCTTGAAACATTTTGATGTTTCATATGTGATTGTAATCGAAAATTGTTTTCCAATTAATTCTGACTTCTGAGTATATAAATACCGGATTAATATCCTACATCTGTAAGTTGTTACAAATGCTGAGAAGGATTAGATTATTGAAAAGATGATTTGATCCTCAATATCGGATATTGGAGCAATTGTTGCTATTGGGGAAATCACCTAGTTTTGCCTTTTGACAAACTTTTGGTTTTGAATATATGTTATTATGCACCAACTTTTAAAAACTGATATATCCGTCTCTTTATTTGATAAAGTAGATATAAATTTTCAAAAATTATGTTATGAATATTTGTCTTTATCATTTGATGATTGGGTAAGGCGAATTGAACAATAGGATGCACATTCTTAATCAAAATACAGTTTTCAAATTACAACACACAGAGTATGAGTTACTGAACTCATAGGACTTATATATAGTGATATATGTTGTCCAATATCCGCAACGACAAGAGGTTGGTACTCATACTTCGTTCCGTTTTATTATGAGTTCTTTGATTTTAGACTCGCATTCTTGTTGAAATGCAAAGTCCAAATATTTTGAAAAGTTCATAAGATATACGAATAAAGTAGAGAACCAAACGTTGGATGTATCAAGATTCTTCGAAGTGTTCGAAGATGTGGATACTTATGTTAGGTATTCTATAGTAATAAAATCGAGAATCTGATTCTCTCTCGGATTACTCATCCGTGAGTGCGCTCCTTGATGAGTAATACTAAATCGCCTTTTTTCAATTAAGGGATGCACTAAAAATAAATGCATATCAATTGATATTTGTTCCACCTAAATCAGTGTCTCAAATTCTATATGTGATATAAAATGGGTTATCATCTTAAGATTGTTAAGATATTGAGTTTTCCGGCTTATTCTTAAAACCAAAATCCAGATAAACTCAAAGCACGTTTCAGTAATGGCAGTTTGTGAGTTATTCCGGGTATTGAAGAAGGATTAACTTTCTACCATTTTCGGGATCAAAAATTGTTTTGCTCTCGACACGCCACCTTTTTAGAAAAGGAATTTCTTACAAAAGAGATTTGGTGAGTGAGCTCAGCCACCTGAGAGATATTTTGGTTTCCTCGTAAATGGTGACAGGGAGGTTTGCATCATGTGATGATGACTCTACTAGTAATCAATAGGCCATGGGAAGTAGTGACTTCCGACTGATGGCTGGATGCCGAGTTATCCTAGTTGGACTCTATACATTGCTAGACTTTGTTGGGTGGTTCTGAAGGGTATAACCCATTAGGTGCAAGTAGATCTTACGAGATCAGTGCAAATGAAAATGTACTAACCTAATAAGGTTAGACTTGTAGTAAAATGTTTTTATCAAATACCCATTGTTGATTGTGATGAAACTATTATTGCAGTGTCTGTGCTGAAGTCCATATGGATAAAACTTGCCAATGTTGTCTTTCATGAATATGATATCTGACATATGGATGACTATAACGTCTTTCTGAATTGGATTTAGAAATGTATGTGTATATGACTCTGCCAGAGGGTTATCATAGTCAGTGGGAGCAACGGTAAGCGTGCAAGTTGCTTAAGTCTATCTTTACACTAAAGCAAGTATAGCGGAGAAGGATCATCTGTTTTGATGACACGGTCAAAGCGTTTGACTTCATCAAAATGAGAGATGAATCTGGTATTTGTAAGAAAGTAGTAAGGTGTGTTGTAAGATTCCTCATATGGTATGTGGATGACATACTTATAATAGGAAGTGATGTTCCTATGCTGCAAATCGGTAAAACAATGATGGTCATATGTGTTTCTCCATATAGGATTGGATATCAGTCCAATCCTGGAGAAACATGGGGTAGCAATGAAGAGCATTTGATATTCTTGGTGTTTGGTAATAGCAACCTTCTGAAGGAGGTGGTTACCTATTCTAGTTTCCCAGGAAACATGAGAGACAGAGCGTCTGTCGCGAGTTATAAGTTTACCCTCTTTTGAGGAGCAGTATATTGGAAAGAGTTTCAAGTGGGATACTAAGGTAGTCGTAGCGCTGGATGCTGATTGTGAATCAGCAAAGGATAACGCCATAGAATTCACTGGATATAAATATTGTTTATTTATGAACATGATCCCATCGTCATTCCAGGCAAATATTAAGACAAGAATCGCTCAGTTCGGGAGATAATTGATCTCCAGGAAGTTGAGATTCAGGAATAAATAGAAAGATGCGTTGTGCCAGGTCCACTAATTAAGGCTAGTTCTCAAATGCAGATTGCAAAACTGTTAGTACAGAAGTTAGGTATAACATACCGCAATAATTGACCTTAATTGCAAATGAGAGATTGCTGGATATAAGTGCCCTCAAGGCAATTATTGTAATTGAAGGAGGACCTATACGAGAGAACAATCTTACTCGAGATGATAGTAGGCTATCCGGTTTATCTTTATCTTTCATGTGATGTGTTTTATTCACAATCATGTATCGTATAGACATGAGATAAAACCTTAGGATTTTGCTTGACTACTAGGATGATGATGGAGATCATACTAGTGGGGTCTAAGTAGTTGATAAGCACATCCTTAAATGTCCCTAATCGTAGGAGTATCGAGACTGGGCATCGCTACTCTGGTTTAGACTAGTGCGTACGTTTCTTGACCCGGTTGGAGGGCGATAGCTGATCCTGCAGCTATTGGTGTTTGACATCAAAGATTGTATACATGTGCTCATTGGATGAGTTACACTAGACGGACTCACCGAGAACTCCTAGTTGGTAATATACCAATGTCAGGTAGCAGTTCTTTGGTGATATGAGTACATGGTAGTCTATGGGACCTAAGATCGCCATAGTGTCTCATGTGTGTTCCCACTATACTTAGACTTCTATCCTACCATGGCTCAAAGGATTCGTGCAAATAGGTTTTTGTTGGGTATAGTCCCGAAGCATGTGGAGGCAGTGAGCGGTCGAGAGGATTCGTCTCTCCCGGTATAGGGAGTTGTTGTCGCGCTGTGTAGGACATGACTACAACCATAAGTCGATGGTCATCACAGTAGATATAAACTGACAAGTGTTATCAGTTGTATCTCTTGTTGGTTATGAGTCCTCTATCGCATGACTTATCGAGTTATTGTGGTCTAACAGATTCCAAACTCTAGACCCGTTATACGATACTCTTAGACGAAAAGACCAGACTGTACGGTAATGTCACTGATAGACTTTGCAAACTGATAATAATTCAGAGGTTTTTTCCTCCAAAATAACACACATGTAATCCGGAACCTTTTTCTCCTAATTAAAATCCCTATCATTATTTTCCCAACTATCCAAACATGGCCTTAGGGTTAATTGGTATACTGGTTATATATACTTCAGAAGGGATGTAAAAATCTAAGAGTCGATGGTCGTTCTCTTTTTCATCTTAATTACAGGATTGAATTCTGAAACTTCCACAACGACCTTACTACCACTTCATCACCGAGCCTAGAAGAGGGGTCGGGTCGGGTCGGGTTGGTGTGTGTTTGTGTGGGTTGGAAGGTATCTGCTATTAAAACAACAAACAGAGTGGCCTTGTACAAATACAAAATGTTGCATTCCTCTTAATATGGTTTAGCCTCACCTGAGAATATGTTCTCTCTTGATCCATCCATGCCCTACTCTTCAATTTCACATACCCTTTTCACTGATGTGAAATGACCATATCTTCCATTGATAGACCTTGCAGCTTATATGGATTGTACCATATGGTAAAAGATAAAGTATTTCTCTTTCGTATAACCAACTTTGCAATCGATCCCCCAAAAATAACCCAAATAAATAAATAAATATAGGAGTATTAGGGATTCACACATACAATGCACATGTAAATATTAGATGTACTTCGAGAAACATGGTTTAAGCATTTAAATCCGATGGATCCCGGCACGTTGTTTTTGAGACTCAAAAGAAACATGGAAGGGGGAGAGAGAAAGTGTTTGAGTGAAAAAAGACCAGAAATTTTCACAATTCTTTGGATACTTTTTTTCTGAAAAAAAATAACGAAATGACACTTGGACCTTTGGAACGAGTTATGATGGTTGAGATGTAACATCAACATACATGTAACATATTTCCTATTTAATTATTTATGGGTTATTTTTCCCCAATGGGTCCCTTTACCCCTTTATGGGGCTTTGTCTATGCTATTTTATTATTCAAAGGGTAAAATGAGCCATCACCACTTTCTTTTATTCAGCTAAATGAAGTTTTTTAAGGTGAGCTAAAAGAATTTTGTTTCTTTCCTTTAGCTCAATAATATCATGCCAGTTATTAGAATCTTTGAAATTGCCTCCATCCATATAATTTTTTAGACTTGCTTCTACTCCTTATTGCTTCATTACCTAATTTTGTCACCCCCACTAACTCATGCACTCATCAATTTTCATTGCAGATGCCCAAGCTATGTTGATTGGTCTCCGTACCTAAACTCTGAATAAATCCATCTTTCGCTTTCTAAATTATATTCAGATTACCTTATTATAATGCAAACTCCAAAAATATATCCAAAAATATAGCTAAGGTCATCAATTCAGTCTTCCGTTTTTAATTAAAAAAAACATGTAAAAACTGAATAAAATCTTTCAATTTATTACTCATATAAAGCTATTCACACTGTCAACCTATATAAATATTTTAATTGACTCGATTATATTCAAATATCAAAAACTCTCACTCTTCCTCTCCACATATATCTAGACACAATATCCATCTAAGCCATCTCTTTCATTTTCAAAAGGTATCTCATTATCAAACCTCAATACTTAAGTCACATAATATTTATTTGAACTATTAAATATCTACTATACATTCCCGTGCATCACAAGTGCAAAAATACTTATACATAATGTTTGTTATCTGCGTTTATCAAATAAATACTGGATACCCATGATTGTGTAGATAGATGTTTTCATATACTAGATAGATGTTTTCATATACTAGTCATCCAATTTTCCAATGTTTCTGACTTGCCAAATTTGATTGAGGATTTCTTCGCTTTTAAATAAAGTAATTAATATGGTGTTCATGATAATATACTTGCAGCCCGGTAACACTTATGTTATAATAACTTGTTAAGTTCTTACCAACTGGGCTTAGCTCAGTTAGTATCAATTTACTCTCCAATATGAGAGGCAGCAAGTTCCATCGCCGAAAAGGGTTGATTTCAAAAAAAAAGAAATAAATAAATACTTAGGTTCTTTGGCCGGAAGCCTAGAGCCAAAAGATTCTTGTTATTATTACCCCTCTACTATTAGTAACTATTAGATCCAAAAAGCAGGACCCATGAGTTATTGTTTTTTTCCGATCAGTGATGTGTGCTCGAGATCTGATGATAGCAGGAGAGATAACAGCAAACAATAGTAGAGGTTCCCAATTAAGGGCGAAATGCTGAAATTTTCAACGACAAGTTCAAAAGTAAAGATGAACAGAATTGAGTAAATTTTATTCCTTTCATGAATGGGCAGGAGCAGGCACTAAAATGAGAGATTAAGTTACCTGGTATTGTGTATCAAGATTCCCCCGACAATTCTCAAGTTTAGTTCCTATTAGCGTTCTGTGTTAGTTTCGATTAAGTTCTGCATTTTTTTGCCTTCAATGTACGTTGTTTACTGTTAGAGTTTGGTTGGAGTATGGTTAAGGTTATGTTTTTACACCGTAGGAAGGTTTAATCAGTTTTTCGCTCAGTTGCATAAATTAGTGCTACAATCCCTCAGCTAATATCCTTAACTTGGCTCCTGTGTCCTATACATTAGTTGTTTTGTATATTTCTATAGATTTTTCTGCTAAAGAGTCACCATGGTAAAGAAACTGAATTCATAAATAGAACAAAAGCATACCGAACATCTAATCCATCTCATTATATCTCTTGATTAGACCTACAGAAATTTATCAAGAATTATCCGTGTATGGATCCGTCAGCGCATAAGAATTAGATCACACATTGGAGGCCTATTGTAAATTTTTTCATTCTCAAATGAGTCCAATTGCATAGTGTTCCATCCTCAAGAGATTCCAAAAAAGGCCGAATGTATTCATAAAGTAACTTTGTCTTTCTTAATGCGGTTGGACATTCGTAGTATAATTCATATATAAAAAAACATTACGGGCATAATTAGTTAGCACCTGCAAAAAAGGATAGCAACTGATGGATCTCCAACGAACCGTATATCTCATTCTTCACTGCTAGTGTAGAGCATTCAAGCTGAACATTATACATTACCAATCGCGCGCTCTGCCCTTTTGTCCTAGTTCAAGAAACATGCAAATAGACAGGAAATCCGATTCAGGACTCTTCAGATTGTTCCTCAGTGTCATCAGCCTCTGATTCCTCTCCAGATTCATCACCTGTCCTCTCACTTATTTTCAGACGAAGAGGTCTACCCAACAATTCCTGTTTTAAGCAGACAAAGAGATGGTTAATAGGATAATTTATGCATCATTATTAGACCAACCAACATACTAAATAAATAATGACACTGCCTTCATTTAATAAATCATGCCATCTGCGGGACTACTATTTAAATCTCAAACTCCTAAAAGAGTAACTTATTTTTCATCAACCATCAACTATAAAATTCGCTTCATATGTATGTGTGTTGCCCCCCCCCCCCCCAAAAAAAGACGAAATTTTGGTAAAGAGCAAGCCGCTATCAGTTAAATCTGAGTGTTGGAATTTTGAATATATATATATATATATATATATATATATATATATATATATATGTGTGTGTGTGTGTGTGTGCGCGCGCGCGCGCGCGCGCGTGTGTTATGTACATTATTTCATTAGCATATCCCTATAAGTGTGTAGCGTCAGTGGCAGTATGGTTTTGTTAAAACGCAAAAAGTTAGGAGGTTCAAGTTCAACTACCAACATAATAAATTTTTAATTTTTTATTGGTTACAGACTCTATCATGCGAATCTTTTGTAAACAAGAAAAGCTTAGTCCCAAATTTAAAAAATCAGAAGCAGAAAGTTTAAACTGAAGCTTGTTCCACAATTTTATTTTAGTTTCACAAAAAACCTACATTGTGATGATGTCAAAAGATAAAAGCGTTATATTGTGACCAATTAATTTTTGTCTATGAGAAATTGTTCAGTTTAAAAATAAGAAAATGATATATATATATATATATATATATATATATATATATATATATATATAGAGAGAGAGAGAGAGAGAGAGAGAGAGAGAGAGAGACTTTTTAATAGAACCCGGTTATGTTCTATGCGTCCTGATCACCCATATTTAAAGTCCCTTTCTTATTAGATTTCGACAATCCTGTTAGTGTAGAGAAAAAGATAATTAGAAGGCATCAATTGGACAGCTACAATAGGCATTAGTTGGCTTACATATTCAAAAAGGTGATGATCTCCTGCAATCTGTAACAGAAATGAGGGCAATGATGATTGAGAAATTTACTCCAACCAGTTACAGCACTCTACCCAAAATCAATGATGTTTTCTCTTCAATATCGTGCTATTATCAAGGAGGAAATCATGGTCATATTCTCTCCTTGCAGATAGATATTGCACTTTCAACCAACCTGCAATATATTTCTGCTAGATTGCTTAGGGTTTTTGAACTATCGTCGTTAGCCCCTCTATAACCTACTTATTACTAATCCCTAAAGAGCGCCATGCATTGCCCGTGCCTACAGGTTGTTTGTCCTACATTTCTGCCAGTTTATTTCTTGTCTTAAGAATAAACGGTAATATATTTCTATTTGATAGCTAGTTCTTTCTTGATTCTATCCTCGACTATTTTCTCAGCTATAAGGATCACAATATTACTCAACCAGAGAAAATGCCACCCATATACAATACCATTACAATGGATGAAATTTCAATAAAAGTGGGTGCAAACTACTGTAAAATTTCTTGTTAGTTGTTTTATTTTATAAAGGTTTTCACATGAGAAATGTTAAGACACCAAACAAATAATGCTGCCCCACATAAAACATGAATGCAATTACAGCCGTCGGAACAAACATGATGTTATTTGAAATGCAGGAACAAAAAGGAGCCTCCACTAAAGAGATTATTTTCTACATAATTCATATAACATTGAAAAGAAATGGCTGGTAAAGATGAAAATTTTCACAACTAAAATCACTGAAGTAGATGTCTAGAGAGATAAAGATTCGCTAATATTTTACATAAAATAAATTCAAAAATCAACAAGTAGTGAAATATCTCAAGCAAGCAACATATTAAATACTTTTATTAATAAAAATTTATACTATTGATCACCTCCTGATAGTGTTTCTTCAAGCAAAACATCTCAGCATGAAATTTATTTGAAGTGCAACAAACAGCATTCATAAATCCATGTCGTTTTAGTGAAATTTCAAAATCCTCTGAAAGAAACTTCTCATGAAGTGCATTTAAATCAACTAAGCGTTGACATACCAACTGGGCTTACCTCAGTATCAATTTCCACTGCAATATAAGAGGTCACAAGTTCGATCCCCAAAAGGGGTTGATTCCCAACTATGCGTTAACATATTGGCATGCATAAGGTGTTAACTGTTATTGAAATACTTTTGGTGGTACAGATCTTCATCTCCTGAAATTCTTCTGCAAACATCTTGGTATAGGATATTAATTAACAAAACAATATTGAATCCATGTTGTTTAAATTAAAATTCAGAAAACCTTAAAAGTTCTCTTCAAGTAAGCGCATCACACTGAAAGACCGTTAAGATATTAACGCACGAATATGCTCAGCATAGTAGACAGTATGTATTGACCGGGATGTTAGACTCATCCCGGTTTATTTTTTATTATTGCCAAACCTATTGTTTTACGTTCAAACTAACCATTTTGCAGGATTTATATAACATGGAATATTAAATAGAGGTCGGAGGACTAAGCTACAAATATCAACTGTAACGGAGGTTGGAGGTCAAAGTTTTTGAACTGCACAAGACCCACATTTTCAACATTGAATTTGAAGCCAGCAAGTAATAAAAGTCGGTGATTGACTTATCCGGATTTATTTTTTTATTTTTTTCCTTTAAGAACCTTATCTGTAAAAGGGTTAGGATTTAATGAGCTTGAGAAAACACGTACATAAATTTTCATATTGTTTTATGTGTTGATAAAATAATTATAAGTTATAATTATTTTTCATATGATTTTCTAAAAAGCTTATATTAATTTATCACTGATATTAATATTAGCTTTGACTAATTTGAAAGATAACTAGCCGTTGGTTATATATATGGTCAGAGAGCTATCAATGGGACATGTATATTTTATTACCTTTTTGTCCCATATTTTGTTGGAAACATCAAGGGTTAAATGACCATAGGATATCTTTCTAGTCCCTTGATGTTTTGGAAGGTTTTTAAATATAAAAAAACGCTATTTCTCATAAGGCATATGGCTAATGTTTTGAGGAAAATGATTTTCAAATTGATTTACATTTAATCTATATATATAATATGATTTTATTCTCATTACTTGAACCTCACTTATGCAGAACACTTTCATATCCAAAAATCGTATTCCATCTCAAGCTCAATTGGTGTTTATCCCTATAGAAAGATTGTAAAGTTTTTGTGCTACAATATATATCCCATCTTGTTCAAGAAAGAAAACATTGTTTGCTTGTAAGAGGTTGTAAGGTTCATGGAAGAAGTGGGATACGTAAGGGTTTCTCCGCCCAGTTGAAGAAGGTATAGTGAAAGGGTAAAGTCCTAAGGACGGGGTCTTAGATAGTGGAGTAGGCGAAGGGTGCCAAACCACTCTAAAATCGTTGTGTTTGAGTGTGTGTGTGTGTGTGTGTGTGTGTGTATATATATATATATATATATATATATATATATATATATATATATATATTGCTACAAGTTTTAAAGTCTAGGTATTTTTAGTCAAACTCTATTCACCCCCTCTAGGGTTATTAGTGCACTTTCACTCTTCAAGTATGCGCATCACACTGAAAGACCGTCAAGATAATAACGCACGAATACGCTCAGAATAGTAGACAGTATGTATTAACTTGAGTGATGAAATAGAAATCATGAAGTTATAAGAAGAAGTGAAACTTTATCTTACCTTCTCATCCAATTCAGAAATAGCAGCCTCTGCTTCCTCCATTGTGGCAAAGCCAACAAATCCATATCCAGCAGATCTCCCTGCTGAGCTCTCAAAAACTACCCTTGCAGATACAGGATTAAATTTCTCAGAAAAGAAGTCTCTCAGGTTATTAGATCTCACTTTCCAAGCAAGATTTGACACATATATTTTGTAACGTCCATCTTCTCTAGGTGAACTTGGCGGTGGCAGAGGAGGAAGAGAGGGTTTCTTGAAACTCTTTGCAAATTCAACCCTAATGATCCTTCCCATCAATTCCTAAAGAGACCAAGCAGAAGTTAATTGGTTGGATCTATATCCTTACTTAATTCCATTGTACACCTTGCAATATCTAACAATAATAAACATTAGACATCGTGTGTGTTTTTCTAAATCTTTGAGGCATCTGGGAGAATTGCACAACAAATATACCGTTTCATGTTTGATCTGTATTTTTCCATAATATAAGATTGTATTACACAGATTTTCATGTAGGCTTGAAAGGCACATAAAACAGCTTGTTTTTCATGTCATCATATATTTCGTGTTTTAGACTACAATCATTTGGATTATAACATCAAGTACTTTTCCTCTGTACAACATAAGAGAATAAGTGATAATATTGTTAAGGATTTCTTCAAACTACTTTGGAAACTGTATGTATTCATTATCTTTTCGTTAATGACCAATAATGTTTTCAAACTCAAAAGCTTGGTTAATTAAGAGCTTGGAGGTCCAAACAATTAGTGTAGTTCAGATACGATTTATGCGATGGATAACTTGCAATACTCTTGATAATACGACCAGTCGACCACTAGAGGTATGCGTAAGTGAACATGATTTGATGCAGTCACATAAGATATTGTAGTTAATTTAGAGAGAGAGAGAGAGAGAGAGAGAGAGAGAGAGAGATGAACGGATTTAATCAACATACAAGTTTGCTGAACAGGGTAAACTGTACTTCTAGTACTAAATTTTACTTGAGTGAGACTTCTAGTTTCCAAAGTTTTTTTATTCCAATACTTTGTTCACATCACCCAAAATCTACTTTGTCGAAGGTAATAACACAACAAGGGTGGAAATAGATGTTTATGCTTATTGCCTAAAGTCACATCAAAAAATTTAAAGTTTTTCCCGACAATTTGTATACCTCTCTCTTTCTCTAACTATCCTTCTCTTGTGCTTCTTCTACACGGAGAATTGTTGTTGAGACGATTAGAAAGAAAATTAGTAGAAATAGAAATTTATCTGAAAAAAGTAGTTCGAGAGAAACACCTTGAGACAGTTGAAACAAGACAACGAGAGGTAAGATATACAGAGAAGTTGAGAGAAACCAATCTTGGAAGGGATACTAACCGGAGGACCTAGGTGCTAATGGTTCTTAAGTATGGGTGCATAAAATATTGGAATAGGAATTTGTGATTGACAAAATTGGTACACCAGTGTTCATTTTTACTGCTGCAACGTGAATCCCCAACAAAGTTATATGTATTTTGAGATCAAATTGCTCTCACTTCCATGCATGCAATTGGCACATGACGCAAATAGAACACGAGAAAGAAGAACAAAGCGATGAGCGATCATGTGGGTCCATGCACAAGGGAGGGGATAAGCTATTAGGATAGGTGAGAATTTCTCATTTAGAGTGTCATAAATGGTAAGGATCTAACACTAGTTAAAATGTAAATGTAGATCAAAATACCATAAAGCCACAAAGGTGGCAAGGCTTAGCGCAGAGTCTCACACCACACCAATAGAATGTACCACACAGTACAACAATGTACTCTGCTAGCAAGGTCGCTAGATCCTAAACAATAGGCGTATGTTACAATTGGTGCCACATGGGATATGCACATGGAACATGAATGATATATTATGGCTAGTGTTTCGTTATAAAGGAACCATGGAAACTCCATGGTTATTCTTGGTCGAGAGGGAGAAGTACTAGGATAGGTGATGCACAAATGTATATTTCTCAACGCTATACTTCTACATTATAAAGCATAAACAAGTCTCTACGCGTTTTCAGTGTAAGTTCAAACAAAGGGAGGTATACAAATCAATTCTTCCATTATACACAGCTTAGTGCAATTTCAACAACAATAGACAACATTGCTGATGCTCAAAAACCCCACTTTTCATGAAATTGCCCACTTTGAACATCAATTGATCAAACAAATAAACTAAACTTACAAAAGAATCGAACTTTTCCGCTGCCTCTTTGCCCTCTTCCTCGGAACCCATCGTAATGAAAGCAAAGCCTGTACTTTTCCCATTCTTCTGCTTAATTATCTGCAATGCATAAAAAAACATAAATTATACCCAAAAAAAATCAGATGGATAAAGACATGAGATCCAATCACCTCCACATTCTTCACTGCGCCACGCTCTCCAAAGACCTTCTCCAGATCGCTGGCCGAGAGGCTCCACGGCAAGTTCTTCACGTAGAGCTTTCTTCTCTGCTCTTCTTCCTCTTCGATGATTGGGGTTTCTTCCTTCGCTTCATCAACGGCGATATCTTGCACCGCGGAGCAGGGAGTGAGAGGGTAGAAGCGTTTTGGTGCTAAGTGAAGAGAAGGAAGAAGAGAGGGATAGAGTTGGGGATTGAGGAAAAGAGTAGGGGTAGAATGGGAAATGTGAGATTTTTTGAAGGAGAATAGAAACGCCGGCGTCGCCGCGGTCGCTGCTGCCATTATCGATAACCGATATCTCTGAACTTTTGAAAGAATTTTATGGGATTTTATTTGCTGGAGTACCGAAATTGTCCCGGATATTCTAGGCCCAAAATCTGTGGATCTAGCATGGACTTCCGCTAATTAAAAATGCATAAATTGGGGTCGAGGACTTTCAACACAAATTTGTCAAAAAATTCCGGCCCATTTCAAACTGGTCGGTATTTTCCAAAATTGATGGGAAGGACATATTGTTCAACTACTTTATCAAAAAAACCTTTCTTCCTGGTAACAAAGTTTGACTTTCTCTCTCTCTTCATAATTTCTCTCTTTCTCTCCACTCCGCCGCTCCTTCGTCGCTCCGCTCCGTCTCGTACTCTACTCCGCCAATCCTAGTCGCATCACTTCCCTCCTCCACCGCTCCTCCTCCCTCATGTCCCTCATCCGCCGCTCCTCGTCTTTGCCGTTCCTCCTCCCTCCACCACTGCAAGGGAGTTCTTTCTCCCTCCAATTGTCCTCCCTTCTCTACCTTCTCCGCCACTCCCTCATCCTTTCTGTCTTCTCTCCATCACTCTAGAAACTTACGTGTAATATCTAATCATTTGCATGTAATATCTAAGCATTTTCTTGTAATATATAAGCGGTATCATATAATATCCAGTTTCCTATAATATCTAAACAGTTGCTTGCGATATCTAAGTAGTTTCCTGTAATATCTAAATATTTGTCTATAATATCCAATTGCATATAATATCTAAGCGTTTGTTTATAATATCCAATATCCAGTTGCTTGTAATATTTATGGTAGTTTTCTGTAATATCAGTAGTCAATTTGTCAAATAGGTGGTTAAAGGTACAATTGTAGCATTAGTTATATGGGCTGTTTTAAGTACACTTAGTGGGGTTTTAACAAAGAATTATCCAGGTTTAGCTAATGAGCTATTGACCAGGGGCTTTTCACAAGACCACAAGGCCCAGTGACTTTTTAACATCGAGGAAAATGGCTTTTTTGACAATTTACCCAAGAATTATTAGCATTTTCCACTGAACCACTCTTAACTTGTTTTATTATCGATAACCATGTTAAAACATTTTATACTTCAGTTAACTCCCTACGATATTAATTCTACAGGGAAATTGTTTTCGTACCAGGTTTATACTTGATTTATTTTTGAACTCACAAAGTTGTAAAACCGTGAAAAAACCAAAAGCTATATGATTGAATTTCTTTTAAGCTGGAACCTTAATTTATATATGTATTGACAATAATACCCTTTAAAGATTTTATAAAATATGTGTTTTAGATAAACAAAATTATATTATGAGAAATAATGTTATAATTTGATAAACAATGTTATTGTTTGATGATCAATGTTATAATTTGATAAATAATATTACGGTTGAATAAATAAAGTCACTAAAGTTAAAATGTTATAGCAGGAGAAAAGATGAAAGTAGTATTTTTGAGAGGGGAAATCCCAATTAGAATCTGTAAGGGCTGTATTTCTGAGTAATGTGTTCTTTACCAATTTTGAAATTACCTTTGTTTAAAATTAAGTTGGTTCATGTAGCCTACAAAATATGCTAGGGATAAAGGCTCGGTTGTTTTTTCTTTCCTTTTGAAGGCTAGGGAAAAATCCCAAATTTATGCATATTTATTTAAGATAAAAGGTAATAACAAAAACGAAAACGAATACAAAAGAATAAAATCAAGGCTATCACAAGACAATAGCTCAAGATCGCACTTTTAAAAAAGAAGGTAGTGCATTCTAATTATAAGCAATTGGTCCACTACCAAGATCCATAGCATCAAAAAACTTAGCCATTCCAGTTTCGGGTCCCCACCGCCAAGACCATCTTGTGGTGGTCTTGGGGAGTGGACCCAGCCGTTCGGTCCCCCCCCGGATGTCCCTGGGGTGCGCATGCTCCACCCCACGGCTTCTCGGTTCAAACCGTGAGCCCGCGAGGTGTGCAACAACTTAAAATATCATTTTAGAAAACTGTTTTTATCGGCAGTTTTTGCGCGATAAAAATGACGGATTTTTAACGTCGCTACAAGTTATCCTAATGTTCTAGCTTGGCTCTGATACCATGAAAGTCGACCTTAGCACTACCATGAGGTTCTAAAGGCATCAAGCATGCCAAATTTTAATTTTATTAGGCGCTAAGTTAGACTAACAAGATCTTTACTGGAATATTAGGGTTTGCCTTTGTGATGTGATGAACTAAAGAGAAGAAAAGAGCATACAACCTTTGTAGTTCGAGTCCTTCTCTTCAATAGCTCTGAGTTGAAGTCCGCGCGACTCTACTAGGCTCCTCTTCGAGTTGAACGAACCTCCTTCGTGATCTTCAGACCAAAGACGATCCACCCGAAGTCCATAAGCTCAAGCTAACCCTTCATTAATCTCATTAGTGAAGGCAACACTCCACATCAAATTACTAATCTAATGTGTGATGGTGAAGTAAGGGTTTAATTTGCCCATTAGGGTTTTCACAAGTTCAATGATTCACATTACATGTGAGGGTTTGAACTTGGAAGTGAGGTGACAAAAATTGTAGAAAGCAAGAGGAAGCAAGAGCTCAAGAAATGGCTAAGGCATGAAGAATGAAAAATGATGAGAGTAAACTCAAAATGGCCATCTCTTTCCTCACTTATTCAAGTATAGAATAAAATTGCAATTCTAAATTGCAACCATGCTTGAATAGTGAGTCAAGACTAATATACAAATAATAAAACTCATGCCTTGTCCATTCCACAAATATCTCCACAATTTACACATCATTTTTTTTCTAAAAATAGAAAAACATGTCATGCTTCATATATATATATATATATATATATATATATATATCAAATATACATTAATATATATATATAAAGCAATTTGTAAGCTAATGATATTAGTTAAGATATAATTATATCACATATAATATATATCACATTATTAAATCAACACTTGATCTAATAATCCGGTTATATCACAATAACCGACTAATATCATTAATCTGAATATCACATTATCAAACTAACACTTGATTCGATAATCTGGTTATATCACATATAACCTGACCGATATCAGATAACTGCCAGATTATAATACGGTATCACATACTCATATTTAATCAATCCCATGCACATATCAACATATATGCCCTACTTCGTTTCGCTCGAACCAGGAAACTTCTGTGTGAGACTCTAAAGACTCGTCAATACGCCAGTAGTAGGTGATGATCACATCAATCACCCACAAGCCGTCAGCGGTACTAGCTAGATGTAACGGCTACCCGGGTATTGAGCGATATGAAGATCAACAAGCAAGCTCATCGATACTCTCCATGAAGCCTATCAGTAACACTACCGTACAGTCCGGTCTCTTCGTCTGATATGTTGCATATCATGTCTAGGGGTGGTAAACGTCAGACCCCAGTAACGTGATAATTCATGCCGATGTCTGGCCTATAACGGTTTGAGAAACTACTGATAACTCTTATCAGTAAATCTCAGCAGCGGCCCTGGCCAGGGACTTCCAGTTATAGCCAACCGAGCATAGTGCAACATCAACCCCCAATACCGGGAGAGACGAAACCCCTCATATCGCTCATTGCGTCCATGTGACTTGGGACTGTACCAAAAATCCACCTGTTTGCACGATTCCTTTGAGCCGTGGTAGGCAGGAAATCAAAGCACAGTGGGAGCCACACAAGACGCTATGACGATCTCGGGTCTACAGACTAACTTGTACCAGTGTCACCAGAGGACTGCTATCTGACGATAGGTATACTACCACACAGGAGTCCTCAGCGAGTCCTGTTCGGTGTACCCATTCTCCAATGAGCACATGTGTACAATCTTTGATGTCATACACCAATGGTTGTGGGATCAACCATCGCCCTCTAAGGGACAAGAAACGTACACACTAGTCTACTCTGGAATATCGATGCCCTAGTCTCGATATTCTCTCGACTAGGAACTGATTAAATGATGTACTTTTGGACCACCCTGGCCACACTAGTATGATCTCATCATAGTCCTGGTAGTCAAGTACATATCCTAAGGGCTTTATCAACATGTAAGAGACAAACAGTATAAATACCAGTCTACATGTTAAGATAAAGGTAACCTGATAGCATACTATCATGTCGAGCAAGAAAGTTCTCTATATATATGTCCAAGCATCCACTATAATATATATCACATGTACAATAATGGCCTCTAGGGCATACATATTCCTAATAATTCCTTCCCATAGTTGACCCCTCATGCCTCACCCTGCCTCGCCGGTGTCGTCACTGCACCTCGCCGTCACTGTCCCCATCGCCGGTGACCCCCACTACCTCCAGTTGAGCCACCTCCGGCCACCGCGAACCCCCACTTCAACCTCCTGCAGCCCTTACGCGCTCAACCTCCCTACCGAGTCACAGTCGCCCCCACTACAAACCTCATCGCCTTTGCCTCACCGCTGATGACCCAAGCCCCTCATCGTCCCCACCACTATCATCCCTACACTCGAGCAAACTGCATCCATCAAATCTCATCGTGTGTTGCGTTGCCATGCTTGTGCTATCCGTCCCTCGTAGCCGCTGCCGTGCCATGCCCGCCATCTCTGCTATTGTGATCATCAATTCATCGCCAGGAAAGTTATATACTTACTTTCATGCTATGCTATATTATTATCGATGCGTAAGAATTATATCGGAAAAATATCATTACGATTTAATAATGAGCCGTATTTTAATTTGAGTAATATTGTTTGAGGTATAGACAAGTCTAGAACCCAGAGATAACTCCGTAAAGAAATGGTAGAATCAAATACCGTTTATTAGTTGAAAGAAGCAAGCGTTTCAGTTGCGGATCAAATGTTTATTCTAGGCACTCGATGCGAACCCTAAGCTAAAACTCATCTTTAAATGGAAGAACTTGTGTTCGTTAAACCCTTTTATTGTTCATAGAGCTACTTAAGAAATTTGGTTGCAAATTAATATCATTTCACCCATAAAATGTTACTCCCGAAAATCATTGCGAAATCAGAATCTTCCCAAATATGCTAGACCGTTAAATTCATAATAAACTATTTATACATCGGATCTTAGCATTCCATGGCTCGTATAGAAGCCAATAGATAAACCTAAAGAACCCCATAGTTGATCTCTGAATTTTAATAAGTTATGACAATGAAAACTGAGGCAATTCATGACTGTGGACTGCAATCCAGAGCCATAATCTCTACCTTTATCTGTTTTAGAACGCATATATCTCACTGTTTAAGCGCGCAAGTGTGTGGGACCATATATTGAAGTGTAGATAATTGAATTAGCTTCCTAACGGAACCTGTTCAGTTCATCGTTACTACGTTTAAAGTGAAATTGCAGAATTCTCCCATATATACCAACAGTTTAAAATGTGTTATAAATATCAAACGACGGCTATTATTAATCCGCCTTTTATGTTGGAACCTTAACAGATAACCCTACATAATATTCAACTGTAGCGTCGCCTAACTGTGATCTCAACAGGGAGTAAAATATGTTATGAAATAGACTTTTAGTTCAAAAATTGGACTTCCAGCAGTGAACACTTAAAATGGAATGACCGTAACTCGTAAACCTGAAACCCGATTGATACAAAACCAATTTTGTTGCTTGGATAACCGAGTTTATTGATTATGCTTCCGATATTGTTTGGCCTGATTCTACACGTATGAATAACCGTGATTTTTCCTACCTGAATAATATTGATTGCTTATGATTTATTCTTTAGGGTATTTTATTGCATTTTCATTATATTGTTTGACTGCTTTACCCGTGGTGCTTAGCGACCGCGTGCATTGACACCTTAGTGATTATAACGCATTATCGAGTAATAGTGTTATCAATTGGTTGTGTCAAGTATGCTTATAAAAGTGATTGAACAGTGAAAGTTTGAATAGTGAAAGTGATTGAACAGCGATAGTGATGTGTATTTGTATACAACCAGTTAGATACATGAACATATATTGAAACCTGGGGAAATGGGGAAATTAAGGTAGAATCGAACTCATATTTAGTGAGGTATTTAATATTAGGGGATGATCATTCGATATTAGTGACAGTGATACGTGTAGGTATTTGTGCCTAGCGGCACAGCTGACAGGGTTGTGTTCCGGACACATTTTTGACCATTGTCTTGGGCATACACGAGACCCTTGCTAAACATGAGGATACATTCCACCAATCGATTTCAAATGATATAAAAACTGTCAGTTTAGTGACTTGCATATTAACCTAGAGTATTACCATGATCCATGCATTTCTGCTACCTATTTATTTTATTATATACATTCATGTTAGTGCTTTCCCTCAAGTCAATTATTGTAATCGCATGCATGCGATTGTGATGTTTGAGAGAGGAGCTATACAGATAGAACGGTCTTACTCAAAATGATGGTTTGTCTTTATCATCATGTACATGCATTATGTGATATTACAGATTGCTATTACATGTTGATAGAGACCATAGGATTCTTGCTTGACTACCAGCGTTATGATGGCGATCATACATGTGGGGGCTGGGTAGTACATAAGCACATCCTTAAATGTCCCTAGTCATGGGAGTATCGAGACTAGGCATCGATAATCCGAAGTAGACTGGTGTATACGTTTCTAGACCCCGACGAGGGGCGATGGTTGGTCCCATAGCCATTGGTTTTTCGCACCTAAGATCGTATAAAGGTGCTCACTAAGGGTGAATGCACTGGACGGACTCACCGGGAACATGGTAGTTGGTATTATACATATTGTCAGATTGCAGTTCTCAGGTGACATGAGTACAGGTTAGTCTTTCGACCTGAGATCGTCATTTGTCTCGTGTGAGTTCCCACTGTGCTTTGATTAATACCCTACCACGGCTCAAATGAGTCATGCAAACAGGTTTTAGTTGGGTACAGTCCTGATCCATATGGAGACAGTGAGCGGATCGTCTGGGATTTGTCTCTCCCGGTATTGGGGGTTGATGTCGGTTGGTCATCACCATAAATCCTTGACCAAGGTAGACAAGAATTACTGATTTGGATCAGCAGTTTCTTAGTGGGTGATGAGCTTCACACCGACACGAAATATCGCATTATTAGGTGTCTGACTTTTTCTACCCCTTAGACCCGATATGCGATACTCTTAAACGAAGATACCAGACTATACGGAGATTGTCACAGATAGGCTAAGTAGGGATCCGGATGAGTTTACTCGTCGGCCTTCCTTTTCGACAGGTACCTGGGTAGCCATTACGTACAGATAGTGCCGCTAACGTGCTTGTGGTTATGGATTTATCTAGTAACTCATAACCGGCGTACTGTCGAGTCTTTAGAGTCCCACACAGAGGGTTTTCCTGGTTCAGGCGAAATGGTATAGTAGCCGTATTTTGATACATGCAGATTTCCAATCGAATGATTGTACTAGTTACCCGGATTTTCGATCGGACGGTTGATAATACTAGCCGACTTAGAATTAGGCCGGATTATTAAATCAGGTATTGATTTAATAATTTACGTATATATATTTTGATATGTATATTCTAGTATTATGTTCTTTGTGTTATTCTATCTCTTTGGGTATTCGTTTTTTGATACGAATACGGGTATGTATATACAGTTGAGTGTATTTCGTATTTATACGGAAAATATTTTAGAAGGTGGACATCTTATTTTGGTCTATCCATTTATTAATTTAAATGGAAATGAGGTGTAGAGGTAGTGAGGTGAGAATGGTGAGAATCATGCTTGAATAGTGTTGACAAATGAATTGTTAATTCATTTGTGCAAACTATTCAAGTATGGTTGCTATATGTTTATTGGAAAATATGTTTTACAAAACCATGCTTCATATTTTTCTCTCACTTGTTTTTGGTTTGAAAAAAAATCATTCTCACCATTTTGCCTCATCTATCCTCACTAGCCTTTCTTGAGCTCCTCCTTCTTCTTCTTGATCATCCACCCTAGCATCTCATGTGTTGAGAGTCAAGGGTGGATGAGAGATAGAAATACACTTAGAAAACTCACTATATCTCTAGACACTCTAGATTATCAATCTAGAGTCCCTAGTTGCTCCACTAGATTTTTAGTGTGGAGGTAAAGCCATGGCCCGCATCCCTCGGGTGGATCATCTTCGACAGAGGAAGACCGGCAGTCAAGCTCGATCAAGGAGACCTTAAGGAGCTAAGGAAGAGGGTAGAAGACCGAAAGACATGGATCTTTTGGTAAAACAACTCTATCACAGTAGATAACATCTTTGTAGCTTACTAGTTTCATGTTTGGTTTCGATTCTAGGTAGTTGTTTCTAGCGCCAAGTTTTTTTAAGACCAAAATTTTTCGTTCCGCAACGGCCGTAGTCGACGGCTAGGGCGCTAGGAACCCCAACATAGTATCAGAGCCATCCAAACATTAGAAACTAGTAGTAGACGATGCATTAGTTTTAAAACCGAAAAATTCCGATTTCAAAACCCACTCTCTGTTCTGAAATTTTTTTGGTCTCAAAATTTTTTTTAAACAAGTGCAGCTGGACATGTATGTGACACACAATGAAAAAGAGGGAATTCCATTACAATTTGGCCGGCCAAAACCCAAAAATTCCCAATTCTGCCTTTTTACTATTCACTTCTGGGCCCCGTTTTCATCCAGTGTCTTGGGTTTTGTAAATTGGTGTTTTTGGTCTTGTTTGATTTCCCCAGATTTCACTTAGTGTTGTCTTTGCTTTGGGGGCAACTTGGAGAGTTTCAAAACTTGAAATTTTGCATCGTTTATATCTGTGATGTGGTGTATGTGTTTTTCAAACATCGTCTATTTGCTATATATCATTTAGACGGGGTTGCACATACTTGCTTATACTGCTGTGATATTGTTATCTGTGATGGTTTGTTCAGATTGTCGTGTGGGATGGCCTTTAGTGCAATAGTAGTTGTACAGTTTAGACTCATTTGTATATTCATTATTACGGGGCGAGCGTCCGACTTGTGGACTACCGTTTCCGTCAGTTTGTATATTCTTTTATTGGGGTACGACCAGATAGAGGTCGATGTCACCATTGTATATATATTTTTCTTTTCTGTAATAGGATTACCCCACGGTGGAGTGCTCGAGTAGCCTGGTTCTATAAATCAACGAGTCTGCATCTCATGGCGTTGAGACTGAAGGGGCCTTACTCTAGAATTGGCGGGTTATTCGCCGCACTCGTAGGGGGTATAGGATGACCCGGAGGGGTGCTCAAGTTACTGGATACCGTGAAGTGTTGGGTGGCCCATTCACTTTGTTGATTAGGATTGCCTCACTTCTGGGATTGGCGGGTAACTTGCCGCACTCGTAGGGGTCTTGGTTATACATTGCACAGGCTATCTACACGACTGGGGAACGTCGGGTCTCATTTGCGGCTCAAATGAAACCCGGGGCTCCTAAATTATCTTTTATTCTGTGTTGCTTATTGCTTTTCTGTGATGTTGCTTATATCATACCTGGGACAAATGTTATATATATTTATATATATACTAGTAGATGTTGTATATATTTTGCACCCGCGCTAGTCCAGGCCCCGCTCTGCCGTTAGTTAAGTAACCTGACGGTGCATGACGGGGCCCCATGGCGAATGCGGATGGTATATACGTACATTGTGTTTTTGCTCTTTTCTGATGTGATAGGGATTAATTGATGGGACCGCATTAATTTTAATTAATGCAAGGAAAATAAACCTAAAAGATGTTATCAGAACAAATTTCGAAAAACTATAGTTGTATTCTTTTGCTTTGCATAGTGGTGTTCGTTCAGGAACATCCAGCACCTCATTCTAGGAGGCAACAGCCTATGCACGGGGAGTGACCTCTTGAGCAAAAGTTTATGATACTGAAGATTACTCGGTTTTCTTCAAAACCGCTGGTTTTTAAAAGCGAAGCCTAAACCACTCCTTTTCAAAACTACTCGGTTCCTTCAACGATATCAAGTTCATTATGTTAAAGGGTTTTTCGCAAAAAACACAGCCGTAGCCCTCCGTCATTTTCTACGAGTAGTACTCAGTATTCGTGCTGCGTTTGTTGACCTTGTCAAGACGTAGTGTACGGTAGCTGAGTAGTGCTTGTTTGTAGCATATGATGTGATTAACTAGGACAGTCATATAGCCTTGTTGACCTTGTCAAGGGCTTATGTGGGTGGGTCTAGGGTAATCAAGATAATGACGGGTTGAACTTCACTAGCGACTTATGATTTGTTGACCTTGTCAAGGTTATGGATCGTTAGGGGCAAAAACCACATCAGGAGTTTCAAATATACAGGAAACTTGCTAGCGTTGTATACCTTCTGGAGTGTGGTGACTAGAGTGGTTTCCATCTAGTTTATCATGCAATGATAGTTGGATCCCGATCCCACTGATGAGCAGGATTATTCTTGGGAGATATTTTTCACTTTACAATTAGATGACCTATTAGGTGTCTAGAAAGGTGTTAACGGGATTACGCCTCTGCGGAAACGAGGTTTATTTTAATTAGGTTCGTGTGAGAGCACGGAAAACCTTCTTCAGAGTACTAATACCGACCTGGCTGAACAGTTAGCAAACTTGTAAGGTGTTAATGATCCAGCTAGTTCTCTTTTTAGAGTTTGAAGGAGAATTCAAGGAAACAGTGGGAGCCATTATGATTAGATAAAGTGATTAATCAATCTAAGCTAGGTTAGAGTGCACGCTGAGTATTTCTTTTCTCTCTCTCTCTTTAGCAGCGACCATGACCTGACCTTAAACTAAACCTCATAAACCAAGTTAACCGAACCTTCTTAAACACTTTGGCTTTTGGATTGTCATAATTCATGATAAAATCGCATATATCCCTACCGCTCCTACTTTCCCTTTGCATTTCTCCAGAACACTCCGTATCACTACGAAGATCCATATTGCTTGGTTATGCCATCGTATAGTTACATACGAACTCGAAGAAACTTATTTCGGTTCGAGGATGGTTTCCGGTTCTGGAGAAATTGAATAGGATTATTCGGTTGTCTTTTCTTTTTACCTTCTCTCATATTGCGAGGGCTCCTGGTATTAGGAGACTACACCTATTACGCTTATTAGATAGTCTTCTTCCAAATCATAGGCAGGTGCCGAAAGGTAGGGAAGGAAGAAAACCAATTAGCCTAAGTATGGTGTACAGAAAGTGTAAGCCAATATCATGTACCCCGCGGTTCGCGGGGAAGCAGTATTTTCAAAAACGATAATATTTGACTTCACAACACCGGCTAAACTCCAGGATCTTTACTAAAGCCTTAACTAGCTAATCTATCTAAGAGGTTTAACTACTCGGTGAGATGGTTATACCTCCAAGATACGGTCCTTCGGGTCTTCTAGTGCTCCTCTCTAAGGCTCCTCGGTGATCGGATGATGAAAACTCCATCGTCCTTCTTACGTCAAAGATGATCCACCGCGAGAGAATGTGCTCCAAGCTCCAACCTCTAATCGAGGTAAATAAGATAGATGGTTTTCTAATCCAACTGGCCTAGGAGATGTAGAAAGTCTAATGGATTGTTTAGTCTCACTAAACCCTATGGTTCACAACACATGTGAAGGATTAGGGTTTAGTTTGAGGAAGAAGGAGATGGAGAAACTCAAGAGAGAGTATGAGGGGAGCAACTCAAGAAAATAAAATGGCTAAGTATGAAGCATTGTGTAGAGAATAGCTAATAACTCAACTCAATAATTCAAGCATGCAATATTTCTCAATAAGAAATACTACCCATGCATGAATAGTAAGTCCAAACAAATATAATAATCCAAGGCCATTCTTTACACCATGCTACCAAAGTCTCCTCCATTTCCACCTCATTAATCCATTTAGAAAATGGATAAAACTAAATAATAAGGTGGTTCCTTCTAAAAGCATGCCTTACCAAATTACAAGAATGCCCCTCACCGTATATACATACCCGTATCCGTATTCCAAAAAATACGGATACACTGAGACGATAACAATCCAATACAATAGTAGGATCCAGCTTAAACCAATGCCCGCTAGTATTGTCCGCCCGATCAGCATCTGTGTACAAGTACACGTATGTGATTGAAGCCCTGATGTAAAACCATACAGCGTTTACATCAATTGCCTGAAGCAGGGAAACCTTCTGTGTGGGACTCTAAAGACTCAACAGTACGCTGGCAGTGGGTTTAACCACAAGCACATCAGCGGTAGTAGCTGCACGTAATGTCTACCCTGGTATCTGTCGATAAGAAGGACGGTGATCAAGCTCATCCGAACTCCTACTGAGCCTATCTGTGACAATCTCCGTACAGTCCGGTCTGTTCGTCTGAGATACTCGCATATCCGCCTAGGGGGATGGTAAATGTCAGACCCTTAACAACGTGATAAGTTATGCCGGAGGAGAGCCCAATACACCTAAGAAACTACTAGAGTACCTTACCAGTATTTCTCGACTGCCCTGGCCAGGGACTTTGTGTAATGGCTTTCCGAACACTGCGCAATATCAACCCCAATACCAGGAGAGACGAATCCTATCCGATCGCTACTGTCTCCAAGTGCTTCGGGACTACACCCAACTACTACCTGTTTGCACGACTCCTTTGAACGTGGTAGGGTAGTAATCTAAGTGCAGTGGGAATACACTCAAGACGAAGTAGCGATGGCTAGTCAACGGACTAAGCTGTACTCATGCCACTTGGGAACTGCTACCTGACGATAGGTATAATACTAACCAGCAGTTCCCGACGAGTCCTGTCCAGTGTAACTCATAACCTAATGAGCACCTGCATACCAACTCCAGTACGGTGTACTAATGGCTATGGGACAGACCATATCCTCTGCTGGGATGAGAGGCGTATACACTAGTCTACTCCGGGGTATCGATGCCCTGTCTCGATAATCCAATGACTAAGAACCTGTATAAGGATGTGCTTATAGACTACCCAGACCCCACAAATATGACTGCCATCACAACATTGGTAGTTAAGAAAAGATCCTAAAGGCTCTACCAATATGTATAAGTGATATGCTAAAAGAAACATATGCACATATTGAGGTAGAATCAAACCAGGTAGCATACTACCATATCGAGCAAGAATAATATTATAACTGTGAAATATCCCAAGTATCCAATATGTAATATACAATCCAGTATGATAAAATAATGGCCTCTAGGGCATATATCTCTAACAATCTCCCACTTGCACTAAGGCCATGCATTGTCATATCGCAGACCTATCATCTCGATTAGTCGCTCGAACTGTGTCTGAGGGATGGCCTTTGTGAGTGGATCTGCAGTGTTTCTCTCTGTCTCTACTCTCCGCACCTCAATCTCCCATCGATCAACGATCTCCCTAATCAGGTGGAACCGCCTCAAGATGTGTCTGGACTTCTGATGGGACCTTGGTTCCTTTGCCAAAGCTATAGTGTCGTTGTTGTCATAATACAGCGGTATTGGATCAACAATGGATGGAACCACCTAAAGCTATGTAACGAAGTTCCTGATCCAGACTGCTTCCTTCGCGGCATCACAGGCAGCAATATACTCCGCTTCCATAGTCGAGTCAGCAACGGTGTCCTGCTTGGAGCTCTTCCAAATAACTGCCCCTCCATCGAGGGTAAAGACATGACATGGACTTGGAGTCATCCTTGTCACTCTGGAAGCTGGAGTTGGCGAAGGCCTCGATCTGGAGGTCTTTCCTACCGTACACCAAGAATATCTCCTTAGTCCTTCTCAGGTACTTTAGAATGTTCTTCACATCTATCCAGTGCTTCTCTCCTGGATTTGACTGATACCGGCTTACAACGCTCATGGTGTATGCTACATCTGGTCTGGTACACAACATCGCATACATTATAAAGCCTACCTCTGAAGCATAGGGTATAATAAACATGCGAGACCTTTCCAAATCAGTCTTGGGAGACATCTCTTTGGATAGGGTGATTCCGTGACAAGCCGGTAGATTACAGCGCTTTGAATCTTCCATACTGAATCTCTTCACTATGGTGTCGATATACCTTGACTGTAAAATTCCCAACATCCATTTAGATCTATCACGATGGATCTGGATCCCCAGAATGTAGGAGGCATCACCCAGGTCCTTCATGGAGAACCTCTGTGACAAGAATGCCTTGACTGATTGTAGTATAGGAATGTCATTTTCTATCAAGAGAATGTTATCCACGTACAGGACGAGGAATACCACACTTCTCACTACAATTTTACTATATATGCATAGTTCATCTTGATTTTTGATAAAGTCGAATTCCTTGACCGTCTCATCAAAACAGATGTTCCAACTCCGCGATGCCTGTTTTAGGCCATAAATGGACTTAAGCAACTTGCACACTTTCTCGCTACTCCCATTCTGAATGAAACCCTATGGATGATCCATATAGACGCACTCTTCCAAATTTCTATTCAGAAAAGCGGTCTTTACGTCCATCTTCCAGATCTCATAGTCGTGGAAGGCAGCAATGGCAAGAAGGATCCGAATGGATTTGAGCATAGCCACTGGAGAAAAGATTTCATCATAGTCTAAACCAAGTCTTTGACGAAAACCTTTTGCAGCAAGTCTAGCCTTATAGGTTTCAACCTGTCCATCTACACCAATCTTCTTTCTGAAGATCCATTTGCAGCCTACGGGTTTTACCCCTTCTGAAGCAAAGTCCAAAGTCCATACTTTGTTGGTGTACATGGACCCCATTTCGGTCTGCATTGCATCCAGCCATTTTACCGAGTCTCTGCTCTGAATGACTTGCTGGAAGCTAGTTGGCTCATCATCGTCGATGATGCGATCCTTTCTATCCCCGTCTATGAGAAAACCGTAGTATCTCTCGGACGGACGAGACTGCCTACTAGTTCTGCAGAGTGGCGCGGGAGTGTCCGGTTCTTTTGAAATGTTTGGCTCTACCATGCTTTCAGTAATAGTCTGTGGTTCTGGAATTTCTTTCAGTTCTATTGCGCTCCCACTTATCTCTTTTTCTAAAAAAATTGAGTTTCCAAGAAGTGGGCATGCCGAGAAACAAAGACTTTTTGTTCCTCTGCATAATAGAAAAGATACCCCCTGGAGTTCTTTGGGTATCCCACAAACTTATACAATACTGAGCGTGCCTCGAGCTTGTCCGCATGCTACTTTTTTACAAAAGCCGGACATCCCCATGTCTTAAGGTACTTAAGATAGAGTTTCTTCCCACTCTACATCTGATATGGTGTGGTAGGCACTGACTTAGTAAGAACCTTGTTTAATAGATATGCAGCTGATTCTAGTGCATAGCCCCAGAAGGATCACGGTAACTCAGCACTACTCATCATGGAACGAAGCATATCCAATAGGGTTCCGTTCCTCCTTTCTGATACACCGTTGTGCTGATGTGTGTATGGAGGAGTAAGCTGAGAGAGAATTCCATTCTCTTTTAAGTAGCCCAGGAACTCGGCATTTAAGTATTCACCACCCCGATCAGATCTCAGTGTCTTGATACTTTTGCCGGTTTGTTTTTCCACTTTATTCTTATATCGGAATTTCTCAAAAGTCTCGGATTTATGTTTCATCAAGAATACATGTCCATACCTTGAGAAATCGTCCGTAAAAGTAATGAAATAGGAATAATCACTTCTTGCATGTGTAGACATTGGACCACACACATCACTGTGTATGAGTCCCAAGAGTTCGCTCGCTCTTACTCCGTGTCCAGTGAATGGAGTCTTTTTCATTTTTCCTTTGAGACATGATTGACAAGTTGCATAGGACTGATATTCGAACGGATCCAAATATCCCTCCTTATGTAACTTCTTCAATCGTTTTTCATTAATGTGACCCAGTTTACAATGCCACAAGAAAGCCTGATTTAATTATGGAGACTTTCTTTTAAGTGTGTTCTGGACGTTGAAAACCTAAGCTTGATTCAATACATATATGCCGTTATCTAATGTACCTGACTCAATCAAATTTTGATTTAGGTGGATGTGTACTACATCGCTTACAAATGTAAAATCATATCTTTCCTTAGAAAGTAAAGTTACAGATATGATATTACAAGATAGACTAGGTACATACAAAATGTTACGTAAAATCAATATCTGCCAACTTGTCAATCCTAGGCGATATTCCCCTACGGATTCAGTGTCCACGCTCATTCCGTTAGCAACTCTGAGAGTCATATCAACTACCTTGATAACTCTACGGTTTCTCAAAACCTGTAATGAATTACAGATATGAGATCCTGATCCGGTATCTAGTACCCAGGAAGTAGAATTAATTGACAGACGGTTTTCAATTACAAACACACTCGAAGCCGAAGCCACAACGTGCTTCGAATCCTGGTTTCTGGCATTCCAAGCCCTGCAGTCCTTCTAACAATGTGCTTTCCATTGACTACAAAGACATGCCTCCTTCCCTACTACTAGCCCCGAAACTTTTGCCCTGCCCTTTCCATCTACCTTACTAACACCGCTTATCGGCTTGGTGGAGGCCTTCTTCTTCTCTCCTTTGGCTTTCGCCTTAGATCTAGAAGATAAAGATTCCCCAATAAATAGAGCGGGTGTCTCCCTAGTTTCTTTCAGGGTGCCCTCTAAGCTCCTCAATAAGTTGAGGAGACTTGGAAGTGTAGCTTCCTTCCCATGAATTTTGCAATTCAAGATAAACTGGGCGTAAGTAGATGGTAGGGACTCTAGAATCAATTCGATATACAACTTGTTCTCCAACGTAGTCCCATGGTCCGTGAGCTTTTCAATATAGCTAATCATCGTAAGGACGTGGTCCCCTACAGATGACCCTATAGCCAACCTCACTTGAAGCAATATCTTCGAGGTCTCATATCTTGCGATACGAGATTGCTCTCCATATAAAACTTTGGTATGGAGAAAGATGGAAGCTAAGCCTATCTTTTCGTGCTGCCTCTGGTATTCACCATCCATTGAGGCTAACACGAGGCACTTGGCTCTCGCACAATCCTTTCCCATGTTTGATGGATATCAACATCCGCGACGATGGAATCTGGACCTGGGACGGCGGGGGGTTTTGTAGTAAAGAGGCAGTCCAGCTTGTCATGGGTAAGTGTCATCTGGACATACCTTAGCCAATCAATATAGTTCAGCTCAGTCAATTTATTATCTAATAACCTATGTCCGGTTATTGTGGTCGCTGCAATTAGGAGAGAGAGAAGAAACACTTAGCATGATACTTTTGCAAGTTTAGATTGGTTATTAGTTTCTCTAAACAGGATGGCTCCCACTGTTTCCTCGAATCCTTCCTCAAACCATAAAAGAAGAATTAGTCAGGATTAATCTCACTTTTACAATTCTTGCTTAACCTTTCAGCCAGGATGGTGGCGTTATTTCGAGGGAGGTTTTCCAACGCTTTCGCGAAGTTCCTTAATTACATAACATCTTTTCCCTAGAGGCGTAGCCCCGCTAACACCGTTCTAGACACCTACTTGATTTATAGTATTGATCATTTAGTGAAAAATCTCTCGAAGAGTAGCGCATACTCACAGTAGGATCGGGATCCAAATATCATTGTGAGATAACTTTGAAGGAAGCCTACCAAAACTATCACACTCTAAATGGTATGCAATACTAGCAAGTTTCAGTTTCCTTAGAAACTCCCGATGTGGATTTTTGCCCTACGCTCTTATGACCTTGACGAATGCCAACATATCATTAGTCACATGCTAAGTTCTACCCTTCATTCTCTGGGTTAATTTGAACCCACCCGTACATACTCTTGACGAAAGACAAAATAGTAGTACGACTGTCCCAAACCAACGCATCTATTTATGCTACATATGAATACCCAGCAGCTACCAATCACTATGCCTTGGCGAAGATCAAAATACATAATTTGAATACTACTGAATATTCATATGAAATGATGGAGGGCTACAGATGGTTTTGGCGAAACCGTGAACGTAGTGAACTTGATATAGTTAAAGGAACCATGATAGCTTTTTAAAAGGAGTGGTTTAAGCTCCGCATTTAAAATTGCTTTTTGAAGAAAACCGAGTGGTTTTGAAATTGTTCTAACAATTAAGCTTTGGTTTGTTTTATCTTTGCATTAATCAATGTTAATGCGGTCACATCATTTACAACCTATCATTGCAGCAAAAGAAACGAAAATATAACATACACTTATGTTATCCGCATTCGCCACGGGTCCCTGTCATGCACCATTAGGTTACTTAACTACCAGCAGAGCGGGGGCTGGATTAGCGCGGGTGCAAAACATAAGCAACGCCTACTAGATATAATTAATATATATATATATATATATATATATATATATATATATATATATATATATAGCCATTCGTCTTACGCAATAATAGGCATTCCAGATCACAGATGAATATATTGGATATACTAGAAATTCCGCGTTTCGATTAAATCTGTAACGAAAGACGGATTCCATGGTCGTGATGAATAGCCAAACCCCACCCCAGACCCCTACGGGTGCGGCAAACTACCCTCCAAATTCCCGAAGTGAAGCAAGCCCCCTCAGTAAAATGAGTAGGCCACTTGACACTTCAAAGAACCTGGTAGTTTGTGCACCCCACCATGGGTCTATCCTAGGAGCAGAAAAAAGTAAAAGAAATAATATACAACGGTGACTACAATCTCAACTCGGATGTGCCCCACAAAATAATATTACATCACTTTTATAAATTATATGAATGAAAGAAAAGAAAACACTCTTCTCACATCCCTCGGCTATTTATCAATGACGATCCAATACTCCATATACACAAACCATCAACACAGATCATAGATATGTGCAACCCCCAACTAATCGACGTATAGCAATTAGCGGAGGTTTACGAACACATATATCAAACACAGAAAACCCGATTAGCTAAAGTACTTAGAATTTTGATCGATTAACCAAATTTGAGTCTACCCCATGTACAACACTGCACACAAATAATGTGGGCAGAAACAAAATATTCCCAAATTCACAAATCCACAGAATAGAAGCACAGGGAAAATTTATACCGAGTCGGCCTTGACTCGGCCGCGAAACGGCGGCAGAACGGTCTGTTCTGCCGCGTTTCCGCGGCGTTCTTGGCGATTCAGGAGACCAAATTTCACCAGTGATCTTAGAAAACCCTGCACGTATTTTTAAGGCCTCTGAAAAGATTTTTAGATTAGTTTTAAAATTCGACAGAAATAAGATTTTTCAGACGTGATTTTAGGATTTTTCCACGATCAAATTTCTAAAGAATTTGCTAACTAGCTAGTTAAGGTTTTGTACGCTCTGATACCACTGTAAGCCGATGTCGCGCATCCCGCGGTTCACGAGGAGGCGGAATTTTCAAAAACGATAAATATTTGACTATGCAGCACCAGCTAAACTCCAGGATCTTTACTGAAGCCTTAACTAGCTAATTTATCTAAGAGGTTCAACTACTCGGTGAGATGGTTATGCCTCCAAGATACGGTCATTCGGGTCTTCTAGTGCTCCTCTCCAAGGCTCCTCGGTGATCAGATGACGAAAGCTCCATCGGCCTCCTTACGTCAAAGATGATCTACCGCGAGAGAATGTGCTCCAAGCTCCAACCTCTAATCGAGGTAACTAAGGTAGATGGTTCGCTAATCCAACTAGCTTAGGAGATATAGAAAGTCTAATGGATTATTTAGTTTCACTAAATCTTATGGCTCACAACACATGTAAAAGATTAGGGTTTAGTTTGAGAAAGAAGGAGATGGAGAAACTCAAAAGAGAGTATGAGGAGAGCAACTCAAGAAAATGAGCTCAAGAAAATAAAATGGATAAGTGTGAAACATTGTGTAGAGAATGGCTAATAACTCAACTCAATAATTCAAGTATGTAATATTTCTCAATAAGAAATACCACCCATGCTTGAATAGTAAGTCCAAACAAATATAATAATCCAAGAACATTCTTTACACCATGCTACCGAAGTCTCCTCCATTTCCACCTCATTAATCCATTTATAAAATGGATAAAACTAAATAATGAGGTATCTCCTTCTTGAAGCATGCCTTACCAAATTACAAGAATTCCCCTCACCGTATATACATACCCGTATCCGTATTTCGAAAAATACGGATACACTGAGACGATAACAATCCAATACAATACTAGGATCCGGCTTAAACCAAAGCCCGCCAGTATTGTCCGCCCGATCAGCATCCTTGTACAAGTACACGTATGTGATCAAAGCCCTGCTGTAAAACTATACAAACATTAATTGCCTGAAGTAGGGAAACCCTCTGTGTGGGACTCTAAAGACTTGACAGTACGCTGGCAGTAGGTTTAACCACAAGAACGTCAGTGGTACTAGCCGCACGTAACGGCTACCCAGATATCTATCGATAAGAAAGACGATGAGCAAGCTCACCCGAACTCCTACTGAGCCTATCTGTGACAATCTCCGTACAGTCCGGTCTGTTCGTCTGAGATACTCGCATATCCGCCTAGGGGAATGGTAAATGTCAGACCCCTAACAACGTGATAAGTCGTGTCGGAGGAGAGCTAAATACACCTAAGAAACTACTAGAGTACCTTACCAGTATTTTTCGACTGCCCTGGCCAGGGAATTTGTGTAATGGATTTCCGAACACTGCGCGATATCAAGCCCCAATACCGGGAGAGACGAATCCTATCCGATCGCTACTGTCTCCAAATGCTTCGGGACTACAACCAACTACTACCTGTTTGCACGACTCCTTTGAGCGTGGTAGGGTAGTAATCTAAGTGCAATGGGAACACACTCGAGATGAAGTAGCGATAGCAAGTCAACGGACCAAGCTGTACTCATGCCACCTGGGAACTGCTACCCGACGATAGGTATAATACTAACCAGCAGTTCCCAACGAGTCCTGTCCAGTGTAACGCATAACCTAATGAGCACTTGCATACCAACTCCAGTACGGCGTACTAATGGCTGCGGGACAGACCATATCCCCAGCTGGGATGAGAAGCGTATATACTAGTCTACTCCGGAGTATCGATGTCCCGTCTCGATAATCCAATGACTAGGGATCTGTATAAGAATGTGCTTATAGACTACCCAGCCCCTTCAAGTGTGACTGTCATCACAACGCCGGTATTCAAGCAAATATCCTAAGGGCTCTACCAATATGTATAAGCAATATGCTAAAAGAAACACATGCACATATTGAGGTAGAATCAAACCAGATAGCATACTACCATATCGAGCAAGACTGTTATTATAACTGTGAAATATCCCAAGCATCCAATGTGTAATATACAATCCAGTATGATACAATAATGCCTCTATGACATATATCACTAACAGAAAGTAAGAAGTAAAGACATATAAAGGGGGTTAGTGTGAGGGCAAAGGAAATTGCGACTACTATCATTCACGACGAAGCCGCATATATCCCTGCCACTCCTACTTCCCCTTTGCATTTCTCCAGAACATTCTGTATCACTACGAAGATCCATATTGCTTAGGTATACCATCATACAGTTACATACGAACTCATAGAAACTTGTTTCTGTTCGAGGATGGATTCTGGTTCTGGAAAAAATCAATAAAATTATTCGGTTGTCTTTTCTCTTTACCTTCAGGCTGCGAGAGCTCCTAGTATTAGGAGAGTACACCTATTACGCTTATTGGATAGTATTCTTCCAAATCTTAGGCAGGTATAAAAAATCAGGGAAGAAAAAGAACCAATTAGCCTAAGTATGGTGTACAGAAGGTAAGAAGTAAAGACATATAAAAGGATTGCAGCGAGGGCAAGGAAAATTGCGACTACTGTCATGAATCTGGCTGGTGGAAGAGGCATTACTAGGCATACCCGGCCACCCCTCGAAACATTTTCATGTTTCAGTCTTACCGTGGTGTGTTAATTGAAAACTGTTTTCCCAATTAGATTATTATTTCAGGGTATGTATTTACCAGACTTTATTCTCACATATGTATGGCATTGCAGATGCTGTAAGTCGACGTTAGACACCCCACGATTTGCGGGGAGGCGGAATAGGTAAAACAATCATTTTGTTTAAAAGAAACATCGACTAATTTACAGATCTTTGCCAAGCCTTAACTGACAACATCATAGGAGGGATTAGCTACTATGAAAGAAGATTATACCTAATGAACCAAGTCCTTCTTCTTCTCGATGACCACCTTCTCGTCGGCCTCCTCTTTGTAATAGAAGATCCACCCGAGATCTACTACTCCAAGCTTGACCTCTAACTTGAGGTAACTAGGTTACTCAAAGTGCTAATCAAAGCAACCTAGGAAATATAGAGTGGGATCATGGATCAATAAGTCTTGCTAACCCTTGATCTCAACACATGAGAGGTTATGGTTAGGGTTTGAAGAGAGAGAGCTTGAGGAGAGAGAAGGTAAGAGTTCCCCTCCGAAAGACGGCCGCACAGGACTGCGAAGTCCTGACGCTGAGGTTCGGGGCAGATGCTATATGGTTTTATCCGTCTAACTCTCCGAAGATGCCAAGTTGATTTATGGCACCGTGTATCGGAGGTTTAGACGGATGCGGCCGATGTAGCAGACTTCGTCAGATTCTCCCTCGCTAGAGGGGTTTTTGATTATGGGGACGCTCTTCCCTGCAGGTGCAAACCCCTGCAATTAATTACGCTACCGCATTGCGGTAGCCACTTTCTCCTTCTCCAGAATTTCACTTCGTGTCGTGTGTGTTTGTTTTGTTTGTGATTGCCCGTGGATTGTATACGGAGACCAAGTGATGCCGTCGCCCGTAGGACGTGGATTAGTCCAAATCCGTATTTACTTAGATTTGGGTTTAGTGTTTTAGTTTAAGGATACGTTAGCCATGTTTAGGCTAAGATCGACTTAAACGTTCGTTAAGGATACGTTAGTCTGATTTAAGACTAAGATCAACTTAACGGGATAGTTTGGATCAGACAAGAGAGAGCAATTGGCTCTATTGTTTAGTTTAATGACATTGCGGTCGATAGGGAGTTTAAGGACGTTGCGGTCCATATTCCAGTTTAGGGACATGGTGGTCCATGTTCCAGTTTAGGGACATAGGGGTCCATAAGTAGTTTAAGGACGCTTAAGTCCGTGGGTTTAAGGACCCCACAGTCCGTATTTTAGTTTAAGGACGCTTAAGTCCATGAGTTTAAGGACCCCCCAGTCCGTGTTTTGGTTTAAGGACGCATAAGTCCATGAGTTTAAGGACCCCACAGTCCGTATTGATGTGTGGTTGTCGGGACCCGTCACCTCTCTGACGTCGTTGAAGGATTACAACGATAGGGGTCAGAGGAGTTCGGAGATGTACCCTCGAACCGGATGTAAATTGATTTAAGAGAGAGCAGTTATGCTCAGTCAATTTAATTTGAGGACTTACGGCCATGATTGGGCTAAGTCCAGTTGAAAAATGTTCAACGCTTTTATTTGTTTTTGGCCTATTAGGCCTGTGCTAGGGCTTGGCCCTTTTTTAATAATGCATTGCATTATTCATTTTGTCTGGGCTGTGCCCATTTATAAATGATGCAGAGCACCAATTTTGTTTGGGCTCTGCCCTTTTTATTGCATTGCAATTTAATTTGGCCTACTAGGCCTTTCTGATTTGGGCCTGACCCTTTAGTAAAAGAAATGCATTGCATTTGTCAAGCGCTTTGCGCCAATCAATGAGCGCAAGCGCTTGCGGTGATGACAGGTGTCACGCAAGCGCAGTGCGCTGCGCTTGCACTGCTGACACGTGGCGCGCTGTGGTGAGTTGCGCCAGTTTCAGAGAGCAAAGCTCCATTTCAAAAGCGCATAGCGCAAGTGGTTTAGATGCTGACACGTGGCGCTCTCTGGTGGCTTGCGCCAACCCAAGAGCGCAACAGTGCAGTTTTGCAAGTGCATGGCACTATCAACTTGAGAATCTTTTAGATTCCAGAACCAATGGTTCATAAAAAAGTGCAAAGCACTGTTTGTTTCCTTGATCTAATTTAGATCAAAGAAAACAAGTTTCTCTTGTTTTTCTTATTTCAGGGAACCAGTGGTTCATAAAAAAGTGCAAAGCACTTATTATTATTTATTTTTCTTCTTATTGAAGTTCATTGATCTTGTTCTCAGATCAATGATCTGTTCATAAGAGAATTTTCTCTTTTTTTCTAAAGGTTTTTACCTTTTTTGCTCTTGAGGAATTCTCTCCAATTCTTCAGAGTTCTCAATGATGATCTTGATGCCTTTTGACTTGGGTTCTAAGGGCCTTTATATAGTGCCCATAAATTTGTTAAATTTGTTAAAAAGATCTTTCTCTGAGTGATTTGGGGAATTTTCCCCACCGTTGGATCTTTGATTCAAGAGCTTCTTTTTTACAGAAGGCAATCTTCTTGTTTTAACAAGAACAAAATGATTTCTTTAGAATTTTAATTCTGTTTGGTGCAAATGCCCCAGCGCGTGACACGTGTCAAGCAGCGCAGAGCGCAGCGCAACTAGGCTTGCGCAACTGTGCTGACACGTGTCGCGCAGCGCACAGCGCAGCGCAACTGCGGTGACACGTGTCGCGCAGCGCACGGTGCAGCGCATCTGCGCTTGCACATCTACGCTGACACGTGTCGCACAGCGCAGCGCTTGCGCAACTGAAGCGTTGCTTCCTTTAATTTTGTTTTAAATAGAGCTTTGCTCTGATTGGGCGCGTTGCCTTAGGCGCTGCGCTGGCGTATCAGTTTTTGACACGTGGCGCGTTGCGCGGAGCGCAAAGAATTTGAAGCGTTGCCTCGAATTTTGAATTTTGAAATTCAAACAGAGCTTTGCTCTGATTGGGGGAAACAAATGCCCCCCCACCGTTGCGCTCATGTGGCACGCACGTGAGTGCAGCGGTGGTAAGATCTTGGCCGTTGGATCAACGGATGAGCTGAAGGGGCGCAAGCGCCTTATAAATATGACCTCTGGCCCTTTAGAAATCTTTACCATTTCCAAGATTTTGATTTTCAGAGCTTTGCTCCTGCTTAAGAACTTTAAAGCTTTGCTCTTGTTTCCAGAACTTTAGAGCTTTGCTCTCATTTTCCAAGTTAGAAAACTTTAGGTAAAATTAATTTAAGGTTAAGTTAAATTAATTTAAATCAAATTTAACCAACAGAGCTTTGCTCTCATAGATCTTTTGATCTAACGAAATTCCCTTTGGGGTTTCATAAACAGAGCTTTGCTCTCAAAAAATTTGTTTCAGGGTTTCTTAACCCTTGAACAGAGCTTTGCTCGTATTGACAGAATATAGATCTTTTGATCTTCTGATGATGAAACTCTTAAGAGTTTTTTTATATGGATCTTTAAGATCCCAGAACTTCAATTTTTTTAGGAATTAATTAATAAAATTTTTTTTATTACAGAGCTAGGCTCTTTTTAAAGAATTTTATTCCCCTGAGACCAGAGTTTGACAAGTGTCACTCTGTGACAGAGCTTTGCTCTGAAAGAGGAGATATTCTCCTTGTCTCTAGGGATTTTTTATTATTAATGGGAATATTTTCTTGGGGATTAACTGACAATCTCATTCAATGATGGAGTTGTCTTATTAACTGACGTACTGTTATCCAGATTTTGTGGGTCCCCCTTTGGTCTCCTACCCACTGCACTGCAGTGTGGTGTAATTAATTTTTATTTAATTTTAATTAATTTTTTAAACACCAAGCGTTGGAATTGCAACACTAACGGCTAATTTTGTTCACTTGCAGCGATCATGTCTTTCGATACTTCATTCCCGTTCCTCGCTCGGAGGAAGGGTTCCCTGAAGCGCCCTTGGACCGTGAAGTCTTAGCCATGATCAAGGACCACGACCCAGAATATAAGAGTCTTCACCTTTGGGGGTCATGGTATAATCAGATTATCATGGGTCGAAGGACCTTCACGTGCGCAGTGCCGTCAGAACCTATTACGGCGATCCACTACGCCAGCCCACCCCCGGTGCAGTATGGCGTGGAGATGGTCGATTGGACCTTGAAGGGATTTCTTCATCCCGCCATAGATGCGATTCCTATTCAGCGTCCCATGGTTTTGGATATCCTGGGACGCCGTATCTGTCAAGGCGAGGCGCGACCTTGGGGGCAATCATATAACATAGGTCTGATCCCCCGCCACCCGATCGGCTATCTGCCTTGGGCTCGGTATATCCTGTCGACGAAGAAGTCGCAGTTGATAAGGTTAAGGTTGTACACTGCGGTTTACGTCTCACTCTTCCAGTATCCCACGCTTCCCACCTGGTGGTTCAAGGCTTTCTTGGAGCAGTGGAACATTCCCACTCACACTTTCCTCGCAATGGATCGGGAAGTGTCAATTTCTCTGGAGGAGTTCACAGAGGTCTCCGGTTTGCCGGTTATAGGGGAGCATTATGAGGAGTTGCTTCCGACAGACGAGTACGTCTTCGGTGCTAAGCCGACGGTAAGGGGCCTCACACCGGAGAATACTGTTCAACACCAATTCCCAAGTTTGATCAAAGTGTTGAGCATCTACGAGGCCCTTTTCATCGAGCGTGGGAGTCGCGGAGTTAGTTTTGAGGATTTCATCGCTCGGTTCCTTCACCAAAGTGTCCTTTCGACAGAAGCTGCCAAGTTTGCTACCCTCGAGGACCCTTTCGGTCTAGGTTTGGATAACCTACCGGCGAAGGAAATAGACCAAAAGGGTTTTTTCCTTCCTAATTCTCTGGCTATGTCTTTTGCGGAAGTTGCAACTCCTGGGATGGACGAGGAGGCCTTCTTCTTAGGATTTCTTGGGCTATGGCTGAGTTGGTTTGCGCTCCCAATGCATTCTCGCCATATGCGGCCCTCCGTCTTTTACCCTGCTCACCGGATGACCATCGGGGTAAAAGTGGCCGTTGGGATAGCCGGCTTGGCACACTTCACGGCCTCAGTCGAGCGGCGGATGCTAATAAGCCCGGGGTGCTGCACGTGATCTTCCCGATGCACTACTTCGTATCGTGGCTCGAGCTACATACATATGGTGTTTTCGGCATGCATAAAAGGCCATCGTTCTATGACAGGTGCAGCTTCCCTCGCATCATACAGTTGATTGGAGCATCAATTATGACTCCATCGCCACGGAATGCCAAAGGTTTACTCCTTCGCCCCCACACCGTTGGAGACGGGGTGTCTTTCGTCTACAAGGTGTTAACTATTGGAAAGGCGTATACCACTGCGGTGCGGCCATTGCAAGACACTTTCAAAGATGGAGCCTCAGTTCTGACGGCCCGGGAGACCCTTCACTTATATTCTATTAGACCGGGCTTCCTGGTGTTCAGGAAGAACGGTGCGACGATTTTCATGAGGTACAACCCGCATCGCTTCGCCCAACAACTGAGCTACAATCAAGGGGTACCATTGGAGGCCTTCCTTTCGGAACCTGCTGCGACCGAAGAAGGGATGGAGAGCGCGCTGCATCATTTCATGCGTCTGAACACGGGCTCCCACTTCTTTATCGGTGAACCGGCTTGCGCCCCATGACTCCTCAAGGTATATACAGAATGGTACAGTCATTCGACAGGAGCCGTCATAAAGGAGGAAAGGCGATTGCTGGTCGACCGTAAGGGTGCGCCTCCAGGTAGCGACCGCAACGCTCCTTTGGTGCCAAGGACCCCGGTAGTTCCCCCTCTAAAAGATGCCAGAGCCGGACCATCGCGTGCGCAAAGTCCTCCACACGGATTGCTGCTCCTCGATATCGCGAATGCACCACCAGCGCCCTGTGCTCCAATGGAGACAGTGGTTGTAGCCTCGCCGAAGTCTGGCGTGGGTGCGGACATCAGGACCCGCCGCCCCAAGGTGTCTGCAAAGCGCAAATCGATTCCGGGTGCACCTAGGGTTGGTGGGCAGAAGAAGAAAAAGAAGTCGCTCTTCGCCGCTGACGTCGTGTTCGGTCAGGAACCCCACACTCCCTATGCTGAGGGCCTGAGTGAATATTGGACTAACGAGGGGTTAGTCATACCGCCGGATGACACGGATTTGGAGGCCGCCCTCGAAGCTTCGGAGCGGTTGGCGAGGCGCGACGCGTGGCTGGCTAAGCTTGCGGAATCAGGTAATCACTAGTCGCATTTTCTATTGCATCATATCTTTATTATTGCCTTTGACTAACATTTTTCCTTCTTCTCTTCCAACAGGCATCACCACTGAAGAAGCCATTGCCGCTTCCCTCAAGACCTTCCAAGAGGAGGAACGCCTTAGAGCGTCTTTAGGCCTTAGTAAGTTTAAATTCATCAAGTTTTCATTTTCCTTGTGTTATGGTCGATCTAACCTCTCCCTTTTTATCGCAGGAACCTCAATGCCGTTCCCGCCAAGTGACGCGGATATTCTGCCAGCTGCCGATGTTCCTGCTTCCTCAGGCCTACCGCGGGAGGTCCGTCTTGAAGAGCCGATGAGAGATGCCTTAAAGGATCTGGAGGCATCTCTGAACGAGGACGACGGCGCCTTGATGAAGGAAGCGTCGAAGAGGTGCATCGCGACAGCCCGGGAGGAAAGGAAGCGGTCGAGGCGCGAAGCAAAGGCATGCAGGGATGCCTTGGCCATTGGAGCGGGCCCATGCACCGTCCCTCGTGCCGATACTCCATCAGAAGAGCCCCCGGTCGCCTTGTCTACGGCTCATAGACAGGCGATTCGCGCCAATAGGGAGGCTAACGACAAGTCCACCTCAGGTAATACTTCTTTCAGAATTTTGTTGTAAGAATTATAAAGCTGTCGGTTCTTATATGTTCTACCTTGCAGGGCCAAGTCCAACCGAGGGGGAGGCGGAGACTGCCGAAGCTGAGGGGCTAAGGGAAGAGGCATTGGTCGAGCCCGAGCCGGTAGCGGATGACACAGCTGGGATTGCTGGGCCCGAGATAGTGGCTGACGAACTGGTCGTGTCCACTATGCCTGAGCAAGTGGTTGATGTCGAGCCCGAGGTAGCAGCGGGCGGAGTGCCTGAGACCGATGACCTCGTGGTGACGGTGGACTAGACAACCGTGACTGCTGAGCCTGAGGGAGTAGCGGGTGAAGTAGACATGATTCCTGAGGACGAGCCAACCGCTCTTTCTCAGGAGTCTGGCAATGCTCCGGTCATAGCTCTCCCTGCCTATGGTCCCCCGCCGTCTCTCGGCCTCTCGAGCACGACAACGGCCCCCGTGGAGTCTGGTGATGAGGCCACGGGTGGTGGTCTTATGTCGATGGAGGAGGGAGACGCCTCCGTCTCGGCTGGAGGCCCATCAGGTAAATTTCGGATTACCGTCCCCTCTTTTTTTATCTTGCAATCGCTTCTAACAGGTTTACCCTTGTTTTTTAACACAGGTGCGGCCAGCGCTGATGCTCCACTGCTCGAGGGAGCGCTATCGACTACTGCCTTGGCGGTGGTCACTTCTTAGCCCTCTCTTATACCATCGAAGATGCTGGAAGGTATGGATTTGCAATCTATTAGTTTTGTCTTTGTTTCCCCCAATCAGAGCAAGGCTCTGTTTGAATTTCAAAACTTCAAATTTTGAAGCAACGCTTCAAATCCCGTGTGCTGCGCGCAAAGCGCCACGTGTCAGAAGTTGATGCGTCAGCACAGCGCCCGAGCCAGTGCGTCCAATCAGAGCAAGGCTCTTTTAAAAAAAATATAAAAGTAAGGGAAGCAACGCTTCAGTTGCGCAAGAACTGCGCTGCGCGACACGTGTCTGCGCAGCTGCGCAAGCACAGCTGCGCAAGCGCCGCGCTGCGCGACACGTGTCTGCGCAGCTGCGCAAGCACAGCTGCCCAAACGCTGCGCAAACGCTGCGCTGCACGATGCGTGTCTGCGCAGCTGCGCAAGCACAGCTGCGCAAACACAGCTGTGCAAACGTTGCGCTGCGCGACATGTGTCTGTGCAGTTGCGCAAGCACAGCTGCGCAAGCGCTGCACTGCGAGACACGTGTCACGCGCTGAGGCGTTTGCGCAAAACAGAATGGAGATTTAAAGAAATCTTTTCTGTTCTTGTTAAAACAAGAAGATTTTCTTCTGTAAAGCAGAGGCCTTTGGATCAAAGATCCAACGGTGGGGAAAATTCTCCAAATCACCCAGAGAAAGATCTCCTTAACAAATTTAACTAATTTATGGGCACTATAAAAAGGACCCCAGACCTCAATTCCAGAAAAGGAACATTTTGTGAAAAATTAAACAGAGAGAACTCTGAAGAATTGGAGAGAAATCCTCAAGAACAAAGAAAAAGGTAAAAACCTTTAAGAAAAAAAAAGAAAATTCTCTCATGAACAGATCATTGATCTGAGAATAAGATCAAAGACCTCTAATGAAAAGGAAAATAAACAAAAAAAAAACAGTGCCTTGCACTTCTTTTTGATGAACCATTGGTTCTGAATCTAAAAGATTCTCAAGATAACAGTGCCTTGCACATTTTATGAACCACTGGTTCTTTAAAGAACAAGAAAAAAAACTTGTTTTCTTTGATCTAAAATTGATCCAAAGAATAAAAACAGTGCCCAGCACTTGCCAAAACTGCACTATTGCGCAAGCCACCAGGAAGCGCCACGTGTCAGTAGTGCAACAGCGCAGCGCACTGACGCGGTGCACTGCACTGTTGCACTCGCGCTCACCAGAACGTGACACGTGTTACCTCCACGAGCGCTTGCGCTCATTGATTGTTCAAAGCGTCTGACAGGCCATGTGGGGCACTGTCAGAGTATCTAATACTCTGCATTATTAAGAGAAGGGCCAAGCCCAATTAAAAAAGGCCTAACAGGACAAATTAAATGCAATGCATTATGTTAAATAAGGGAAGAGTCCAAACAGATGCTCTGCATCATTTATAAAGGGACATAGCCCAAATCAAAAAGGCCTAGCAGGCCAGAATAAATGCAGTGCATTATTTAAAAAGGGGCAGAGCCCTAGCACAGGCCTAATAGGCCAAAAGCAAATAAAATGTTGAACATTTTCAACTGGACTTAGCCCAATTTTGGCCGTAAGTCCTCAAATTAAATTGACTGAGCACGGCTGCTCATTAAATCAATTTACGACCGGTTCGAAGGTACATCTCCGAACTTCTCTGACACCCATCGTTGTAATCCTTCAACGACGTCGGAGAGGTGACGGGTCGCGACGACCACACATCAATATGGACTGCGGGGTCCTTAAACTCGTGGACCGAAACGTCCTTAAACTAATATCGGACCGAAACGTCCTTAAACTAATAATGGACCCCTACGTCCCTAAACTGGAACACGGACCACCACGTCCCTAAACTGGCGACGGACCACCACGTCCCTAAACTGGAACATGGACCCCTACGTCCCTAAACTGGAATATGGACCCCTACGTCCCTAAATTGGAACAATAGAGCCCCCAAATGCTCTTTTGTCGGATCCAAACGATCCCGTTAAGTTGATCTTAGTCTCAAATCAGACTAACGTATCCTTAACAAACGTTTAAGTCAATCTTAGCCTAAATACGGCTAACGTATCCTTAAACCAAAACACCAAACCCAAATCTAAGTAAATACGGATTTGGACTAATCCACGTCCTACGGGCGACGGCATTACTCAGTCTCCTTATACAATCCACGGGCAACCACAAACAAAACAAACACCCAGGACACGAAGTGAAATTCTGTAGAAGGAGAAAGTTGTTACCGCGATGCGGTAGCGTAATTAACTGCAGGGGCTTGCGCCTGCAGGGAAGAGCGTCCCCACAATCAAAAACCCCTCACCCTGAGGGGGAATCTGACGAAGTCTGCTACATCGGCCGCATCCGTCTAAACCTCCGATATACGGTGCCATAAATCAACTTGGCATCTTCGGAGAGGTGGACGGATAAAACCATATAGCATCTGCCCCGAATCTCAGGCAAGACGTCCTCACGTCTTGGGCGTCTTTCGGAGGGGACTAGTCTTTCAGCCGCCTAATTTATGTACTAAATTCGTACCGCTGTGTCTTTTCAGGAGTGCTTTTTGATCATCTCTATCAAGTGTTACTCCCACACTTCTCCTTCCCATCTGAATTCGCTTCTTCTTCTAGTGGCGCCGATGAGTATGGTTTCCATTGATATCTTTCTTTTTCATTGATGGAATTACTTCTAACTTTTTTCTCTTCACGACTGCAGTGCTACAAATCGAAGGAGGGGATGAAAGATCGGCCGTGCCACCAACCCTTCCGGCCTTGCCATCTGCCGCAGCTGGTACAACAACCATCGCATTGATAACTTCTCCCTTTTTTTTATCTCTTGAACTGTTATCTGATCATGTCCTGTTTTTTCAGCTGTCGTTCCGGTCTCGGCGCCCTTCGAATCTCGGATCGTAATACCGACGGGCCCTTTCCTGAGACGTCCATCTTCGAAAGGCGTCGCGAATAGTCTGCGCAAGTTGAGCGACTACGTCGAGGAACTTGACGTCGAGACTCTTACATCTGCTGCAGACTTCGCTACGGCGGTTAACCAGATGCTGGTGATACTCGTGAATTTCCATGACGAGAGCATCATCGCATCTTGGGTTAACCATTGCAGGGAGATCGAGGCTCGCCTGCATCAGCTGGAGTCGATGCGTCCCGCCTCTGAGACCTTAGCCGTAAGCAATGAAAGAGCAGCGTGGATCGAGCAAAGTGCTTCTTACGTCCACCACTTGGAACAAGAAGCGACTTTAAGGCTGAGGGAATGCCAAGAGACCTCGAGCGAGACGGCTCGTCTGCGTGCTGAGGTCGAAGCGAATGCTGCTCAAGTGAAGGCTATCTTTGAGGGCCTCCTGGAACGCATCTCTCATGGGCTAAAATTGAAGCGAAAGCTTGATGTCGCCGAGCATGATACCCCAGGCCGCGAAGCTGCTCATCAGGCCGTTAGGGAGCAGCTTGCATCTGTCTTGCAGCAGCGGGCTCAAGTGGAGGCTGATCTGGCGGTGGTGTCCGATCAGGAGAGAATGTGGAAGGAGGCGCGCGAACAATTGCTAGAGTTATGCAAGACGCTTCCTTCCCAGTGATTCCCCTTGTATCTACATACTTGTAAAATTTTTCTTTTTAAATAATATGTATCCATTCTTTATTCTTTTGTACGCTTCACTTTGTACTTGATTACATTCAATAAAGATATACATTTTTTCTTTGCAATGTCTTGTGTTATTTCTTTGCTTTTTCCTTTCTCTTATTATCAGCATGCTGTCTTGATAAATACATTTGACCGATAATGTCACGCCCCGCTTCCCGGTTTACGGCTAAGTGGACGCGACGAGGTCCGCTACATATATACTTTGAAATACATACGCTAAGCGTATCTAAGCAATATAAAAGTAAATTACAAGAGACAAGAGATATAGAAATAACATCAACTTTATTAATAACATTCTTTTGTACAATGCATGGAAAGTAAATACAACTGAAATGAAAAGTGATGCCTAAACAGTGGCATAACAGGAAATGAAAATACTAACTAGAACAAGGTACAATATCTAGAGCTCGGGGTCTTCGTGAAACTGCTTCAAATCTTCACCGGTGGGCTCGATCTCTGCTGGGTCCAAGACATCTGACGACATTTAAAGAAGAAAAAAATAGAATGTCGTCAGCGAACAGGTCGCTCGGTAAGTCCCAAAGATAGGGGAGAAATAGACAAGAGTAGGAGAGAGAGAGTAGCTTTTAATATTGTATTGTATTGTTGTAATGTTGTATTAACATAGTTGTTTGTAGCTTGGTACAGAAGAATGCCAGTGTATACGAGAGGGGTCTCTATATGCTAGAGACCATGGCAAACGGAAAATAGAGTACAAGGCTCCGTTATACAACCCGGAACAACGGCAATTGGATTCATGTTAGGTGTCTTAAGTCTGAGCGTCTCGTGCCACTTTTAACACCTTCCGTACCAATCTACCCCTTAAACCCCGTAGTGTTTTGTTTAGTATTGTAGTATTGTATTGTGTAAGTTGGATGACTGACCAAAACCATGATATCAGTAAACATGTTGTAACTGCATAATCAGGTAAATGGAATACGGAATAATGGATGTATATCCATGGTTTGATTCAGTTAAGTTGTATAGATTATTAACTAGATTCTGGGATTCATGTGTTCATATTGAGTTGGAATAATAAAAAATATAGATTGACTTGAATCATATTGAAGTCAGAAATAATCAGACTCAAACCCGAGTCAGACCAAAAGAAATGTAAGTCGAAGTTCTATATTTGTTAGGGTCCTTATTGTAATTTATAAAACTTGAGGGGGTTTTATGTAAAAATACTTTTGTATAGTTTTCAAGATATACCTCAAGTATTTATTATTCTTCTTTATAGTTATAATGAGTGTAAATTTTATTTGTGTTATTTCTAGTGAGAATATCCTAATTACATAAATAAAGGTATTAATTTGTAATATTGATTTATTTGAAATTCATGGTATTTTAATGTAACTTTTAATCTTGTAATTTTTAGGAAAAGGTGAAAACTTTATCTTATAAAATATAGGTTTTTAAATGTTAAATATACATATGTTTATGCAAAAATAATTTTTAATAATATTTTATTTTCCAAAAAATCTTATTTTTCTTAAATGTCGTATTTTAAACCTTTCGAGACCAAATGCTCCTTGCGGAGGTCTGAATCTTGCACTACTAAGCCCGAGGGTGCACAATAAACCGTACTATCCTTAACGAGTTCCCCAAATGTGGGTTGTAGTGGCGCTTTGCAAAGATTTTATAAATTCTAATCATTTAGAAAACGGTTTTATAAAGATAAGGTATTTATTTGCAAAAGGGTGTAAATTTCCGTATTCTAGATTCTAGGGTTTCCTAAGCCAACTAGCCTATTTCTAAACGGTCTAAATGACACGTCATTAGAAGCCTCAAATCGTCTCTTCACCACCAATTGCGGCCAGGTAAGTGCCAGGTGAGTGGGAGGCTCTCCACTACAAGTAGTGGTCCTAATTAAGTAACCACTCGCCTTAGACACACTTGCCTAGACACCACAAAGTCAGTTTAGATAAACGATCGATGTCCATGACATATCGTATTTTCCTATTAAAAGATTTTGTTTTAAAATTGTATACAACTTAGAACTTTCAGAAAAGGTTTATAAAGAAAAGGGTATTTTAATGTAAAATCTTGTATTATCGTATTTTAAGTTTTGATGATATCAATTAGGGTTGTATTTGCGTGTGTGTGGAGGTAGGTCATTACCTCATGATCTATTTTAAGGTATAGCAATGTTAAAGTGTTAAATATGATAAACTAAACATGGTGGTATTTAAGTGAAAAAAATACGATATATCGCAAAAGTTATCATTTCATGTGTGAAAACTTGTTCAAATTGATTTTTAAGTGATTAGTAGTCAACATGAATATGTTTAAGCATTATGGAATTAATGACAAGTGAGTTTTGATAGAAAACCGAATCGGAAATCGGTTTGTTCCGATTTCCGTCGGGTTTGAAAAATCGTATTTTAATGGAAGGAAGAAAGAAAGGTAGAAAAAGAGGGACTTACGGGTTTGGACAACGCTAGAGAGTGAGAGGAAGGTAGTGTGTTTGTCGGTGCGTCGAAACTTCGTGAATAGGTCCTAGTACAATCGCCGGGATTCGCCGTCGATTTCGGCAGCGCTTCGCCTTTCGCTCGTTTTCTAACGTACCGAGTTCTCTTGAAATTTTTAGAGAGTGGACTTAGGATTGTAGGGTGAGAGGGTAGAGGGTAGGGGGTTTATATAGGGTTAGGCTAGGGCTATGGTTTTAATTAAAAAAAATATACAAAAAAAACATTAAAAATTATTAAATTTTGGAGTAAAAGTAATTTATTAAGGATTTGATAACCGATCAAAGAAAATAAAGTATTCAGGGGGAAAGACCAGGTCAACACGGAGAAATTCCGTGTTGACGACTCGGCCGTCCGGTCGAGTCCGGCCGGCTGAGCCGGCCCGAGTCGGGGTACCGTTCGGTAAGGGGTATCCTGGGGGAATTATGGTATATTTAATTTTTTGTGTACATTATAAATTTTGTGAGTTATGGCATTTTGACCGTTGACTTTTCCAAAAATTAAAACAAAATAAATACAAAAATAATGTGGGGCATGAGATTTGAACTCTGGTGGCTTGATTCAGCAATGCAAGGTGTTACCAATAAGCTACAAGCTCCTTCTTGTAATTATTGTGGAAAATAACTACTTAAAGTGATAACCGCAACATTAAATACCCCAAGTACACTTTAATTTTAAAACAATTTTATGTACACTAAAAATGGAATTATTTAAAAAAAAATAATTACTTATATATATCTTGTGCTCAGATTAAAATACTCCTTTATGGACTTTTAAAAATTTTAACAAAAAATTTGTATAGAAAAGTGTATAGAAAAATTAGGGTTGTTACATTCTACCCTCCTTATAAAAATTTCGTCCTCGAAATTTGTAAAAGGAAGATGTAATAGTGCTAGGAAGTTTGGCGAATAAAAGTGATACGATGGTGAAAAAGGCTTACCGGTGTTACCTTGACCTACAGTCTCGGCTTCTAATGTGAAGGTCTGTCAACGTGGTATATTCCTTCTAGCTAGAGGCACATTCTGCCTTTGAGGCATGTTTCTCTGCCTTCTAGGCATGTCCCTCATTGCTTGTTGGAATTGGCGAGTAGGTTGTGCAGGAGGTGGAGCAGGTAGTGCAGGACGAGTTGCAGAAGCCTGGATGGTTGGCCGCTGCGGGTAGTTGGTGGGTGTGTGAGTTGAGTTGCTGTTGTAAGGACAGTTCCCAATTCCGTGGTTGGATGCGTCACGAATTAGACACAGGCCTTTTGCGCGCCTACAGTCCTTCCACAAGTGTCCCTTTCTATAGCAGTAATGGCAAATTTCTTCACTTCTCCTGGATTCAAACGATGGCCTGGAAGAGGCTCCACCTGCCATTTGGTTGGCAGGGCGTTTGACTCCTGCAGACTGAGGTCTGCCTCTTGCTTTTATCACTGCCTCATAGCTACGGGCAGCTTCTAGAGCATCCTCATGAGTCAAAAATTTTCCCGTGGCTAGAGCAGCCTAAATCTCCGTGTCCAGTCCTTGTTGAAAGCGACGGGCTCTGATTTCGTCCGTCGGTATCAAGTGTGCCGCGAATCGGCTTAACATGGTGAATTCAGCGTCGTATTCATCTACTGATTTGTCCCACATTGAACCCTGTTGTAGATGAATGAACTGCTGCTCCATTGCAAACCTGGCAGTCACAGGGAAGTATTTCGCGTCGAACTTCTCGCGAAAGGTCTTCCATTCAATCGGCTGTACCAGACGGCTTTCTTCCGCCTTCCACCAGTTGCGAGCATTATCCGTGAGCTGTAGATTTGCTACACGGACCCAAGCGATGTCTGGCACTTGGGCTGCTGCCAGATCGTCTTCGATGCTTTGTGCCCATTTTCCGCTTCAAGAGGGCTTCCTTTACTAGAGAACTGCTTGGGGTGCAAAGCCCTGAATTGCTTTACTCCCGGTGCGTCGGTCTCAGGACGGTTCAGAAGTTGTTGTTGTCCCTCGAGAAGGCTGCGAATCGCCTCAAGTAGCACTGTTTGCTCGGTGGTTGGTGCAGGAACAGCTGGTGCGAGAGGTAGTGGTGGAGGTGTGTTGTTGACGTTGGTGCTGGTGTTGTTCGGGGAATCCATAACCCTGAAGAAAATTTGGGTTAGGACAGATTCAAGTACATGAAATGATAAGATTCAAGGAATATGTAATTGCAAAATTCAAAGAACATGAATTGTAAAGAATGTTTTAGTTGCTGGTTCTTGTGTTATATTGCTTAGGTTGTTCACGCAGACCAGAACTGCATGACAGGGATTCATACAGCTCTGACCTGCATGGGCCACCAACAAAACCTGTCTCGCCCCGCTTCCCGGTTTACGGCGAAGTGGACGCGACGAGGTCCGCTACGTATATACTTTGAAGTACATACGCTAAGCGTATCTAAGCAATATAAAAGTAAATTACAAGAGACAAGAGATATAGAAATAACATCAACTTTATTAATAACATTCTTTTGTACAATGCATGGAAAGTAAATACAACTGAAATGAAAAGTGATGCCTAAACAGTGGCATAACAGGAAATGAAAATACTAACTAGAACAAGGTACAATATCTAGAGCTCGGGGTCTTCGTGAAACTGCTTCAAATCTTCACCGGTGGGCTCGATCTCTGTTGGGTCCAAAACACCTGACGACATTCAAAGAAGAAAAAAATAGAATGTCGTCAGCGAACAGGTCGCTCGGTAAGTTCCAAAGATAGGGGAGAAATAGACATGAGTAGGAGAGAGAGAGTAGCTTTTAATATTGTATTGTATTGTTGTAATGTTGTAATGTTGTATTAACGTAGTTGTTTGTAGCTTGGTACAGAAAAATGCCAGTGTATACGAGAGGGGTCTCTATATGCTAGAGACCAGGGCAAACGGAAAATAGAGTACAAGGCTCCGTTATACAACCCGGAACAACGACAATTGGATTTATGTTAGGTGTCTTAAGTCTGACCGTCTCGTGCCACTTTTAACACCTTCCGTACCAATCTACCCCTTAAACCCCGTAGTGTTTTGTTTAGTATTGTAGTATTGTATTGTGTAAGTTGGATGACTGACCAAAACCATTATATCAGTAAACATGTTGTAACTGCATAATCAGGTAAATGGAATACGGAATAATGGATGTATATCCATGGTTTGATTCAGTTAAGTTGTATAGATTATTAACTAGATTCTGAGATTCATGTGTTCATATTGAGTTGGAATAATAAAGAATATAGATTGACTTGAATCATATTGAAGTCAGAAATAATCAGACTCAAACCCGAGTCAGACTAAAAGAAATGTAAGTCGAAGTTCTATATTTGTTAGGTTCCTTATTGTAATTTATAAAACTTGAGGGGGTTTTATGTAAAAATACTTTTGTATAGTTTTCAAGATATATCTCAAGTATTTATTATTCGTCTTTATAGTTATAATGAGTGTAAATTTTATTTGTGTTATTTCTAGTGAGAATATCCTAATTACATAAATAAAGGTATTAATTTGTAATATTGATTTATTTGAAATTCATGGTATTTTAATGTAACTTTTAATCTTGTACTTTTTAGGAAAAGGTGAAAACTTTATCTTATAAAATATAGGTGTTTAAATGTTAAATATACATATGTTTATACAAAAATAATTTTTAATAATATTTTATTTTCCAAAAAATCCCATTTTTTTTAAATGTCGTATTTTAAACCTTTCGAGACCGAATGCTTCTTGCGGAGATCTGAATCTCGCACTACTAAGCCCGAGGGTGCACGATAAACCGTACTATCCATAACGAGTTCCCCAAATGTGGGTTGTAGTGGCGCTTTGCAAAGATTTTATAAATTCTAATCATTTAGAAAACGGTTTTATAAAGATAAGGTATTTATTTGCAAAAGGGTGTAAATTTCCGTATTCTAGATTCTAGGGTTTCCTAAGCCAACCAGCCTATTCCTAAATGGTCTAAACGACACGTCATTAGAAGCCTCAAATCGCCTCTTCACCGCCAATTGCGGCCAGGTAAGTGCCAGGTGTGTGGGAGGCTCTCCACTACAAGTAGTGGTCCTAATTAAGTAACCACTCGTCTTAGACACACTTGCCTAGACACCACAAAGTCAGTTTAGATAAACGATCGATGTCCATGACATATTGTATTTTCCTATTAAAAGATTTTGTTTTAAAATTGTATACAACTTAGAACTTTCAGAAAAGGTTTATAAAGAAAAGGGTATTTTAATGTAAAATCTTGTATTATCGTATTCTAAGTTTTGATGATATCAATTAGGGTTGTATTTGCGTGTGTGTGGAGGTAGGTCATTATCTTGTGATCTATTTTAAGGTATAACAATGTTAAAGGGTTAAATGTGATAAATTAAACGTGGTGGTATTTAAGTGAAAAAAATACGATATATCGCAAAAGTTATCATTTCATGTGTGAAAACTTGTTCAAATTGATTTTTAAGTGATTAGTAGTCAACATGAATATGTTTAAGCATTATGGAATTAGTGACAAGTGAGTTTTGATAGAAAACCGAATCGGAAATCGGTTTGTTCCAATTTCCGCCGGGTTTGAAAAATCGTATTTTAACGGAAGAAAGAAAGGTAGAAAAAGAGGGACTTACGGGTTTGGACAACGCTAGAGAGTGAGAGGAAGGTAGTGTGTTTGTCGGTGCGTCGAAACGTCGTGAATACGTCCTAGTACGATCGCCGGGATTCGCCGTCGATTTCGTCAGCGCTTCGCCTTTCGCTCGTTTTCTAACGTACCGAGTTCTCTTGAAATTTTTAGAGAGTGGACTTAGGATTGTAGGGCGAGATGGTAGAGGGTAGGGGGTTTATATAAGGTTAGGCTAGGGTTATGGTTTTAATTTAAAAAAATATACAAAAAAAAATTTAAAATCATTAAATTTTGGAGTAAAAGTGATTTATTAAGGATTTGATAACCGATCAAAGAAAATAAAGTATTCAGGGGGAAAGACCAGGTCAACACGGAGAAATTCCGTGTTGACGACTCGGCCGTCTGGCTAAGTCCGGCCGGCGGCGCCGGCCCGAGTCGGGGTACCGTTCGGTAGGGGGTATCCTGGGTGAATTATGGTATATTTATTTTTTTGTGTACAATATAAATTTTGTGAGTTATGGCGTTTTGACCGTTGACTTTTCCAAAAATTAAAACAAAATAAATACAAAAATAATGTGGGGCATGAGATTTGAACTCTGGTGGCTTGGTTTAGCAATGCAAGGTGTTACCAATGAGCTACAAGTTCCTTCTTGTAATTATTGTGAAAAATAACTAGTTAAAGTGATAACAGCAACATTAAATACCCCAAGTACACTTTAATTTTAAAACAATTTTATGTACACTAAAAATAGAATTATTTAAAAACAAAATAATTACTTATATATATCTTGTGCTCAGATTAAAATACTCCTTTATGGACTTTTAAAAATTTTAACAAAAATTTTCTATAGAAAAGTGTATAGAAAAATTAGGGTTGTTACAGATAATAGAGTAAGCATCTAGATTTCTCCGAGAGAGAGCGATGGCTTAGGCCGCAGGTTCAGATCGGCCGCCTAAGAATTTTCAACTCTATGAGCCGTGAGGGTCTCATAAAGATTTTTCTCCCTACGGATCGAGAGGATCTCGTATGTGTATTTTCTCCTTAGGAATCGTAAGGATTCCTAAGCGCGTTTTCTCTTATAAGTCGTAAGGATCTTATAAGAGAATTTTTCCCTCTTACGAGTCGAGAGGACCCGTAAGCGGTTGTTTCCCTCCTTGTCGAAATTCGACTTTGGAGAGTGAGACCCGTGAATAGTATGCCAGAGACCGTTTTAGACCGACTTGCAGGGCCTCATTGCTCAGGAAACAAGTTTTTTTTTATCCCTGCTGCCTGAGGCTTCATCTTGCAATTTGAGACAAATCGGGAATTTCCCGCGGAGACATTGATTTCTCTGCGAGCCGACGCGAGTCAGGAGGCTTTCATCAAGGACGCTAGTTTCCCTGAATTGAGGTATTTGCCAAGGACACTTGTTTCCCTGGTGTTGAAACGAATCGAGAATTTCCCGCGGAGACACTGGTTTCTCTGCGAGTCAACGCGAATCAGGATTTTCTTCGTCAAGGACACTTGTTTCCTCGAGTCGAAGGATTTTCCGAAGACACTGGTTTCTTCGGGGTTGAGACGGATCGGGAATTTCCCGCGGAGACACTGGTTTCTCTGCGAGCCGACGCGAATCAGGAGGCTCTTATCAAGGATGCTAGTTTCCCTGAGTTGAGGTAATTGCCAAGGACACTTGTTTCCCTGGTGTTGAAACGAATCGAGAATTTCCCGCGGAGACACTGGTTTCTTTGCGAGTCGACGCGAATCAGGATTTTCTTCGTCAAGGACACTTGTTTCCTCGAGTCGAAGGATTTTCCGAAAATACTGGTTTCTTCGGGGTTGAGACGGATCGGAAATTTCCCGCGGAGACACTGGTTTCTCTGTGAGCCGACGCGAATAAGGAGGCTCTCATCAAGGACACTAGTTTCCCTGAGTTGAGGTATTTGCTAAGGACACTTGTTTCCCTGGTGTTGAAACGAATCGAGAATTTCCCGCGGAGACACTGGTTTCTCTGCGAGTCGACGCGAATAAGGATTTTCTTCGTCAAGGACACTTGTTTCCTCGAGGTGAAGGATTTGCCGAAGATACTGGTTTCTTCGGGGTTGAGACGGATCGGGAATTTCCCGCGGAGACACTGGTTTCTCTGCGAGCCGACGCGAATCAGGAGGCTCTCATCAAGGACGCTAGTTTCCCTGAGTTGAGGTATTTGCCAAGGACACTTGTTTCCCTGGTGTTGAAACGAATCGAGAATTTCCCGCGGAGACACAGGTTTCTCTGCGAGTCGACGCGAATTAGGATTTTCTTCGTCAAGGACACTTGTTTCCTCGAGTCGAAGGATTTACCGAAGACACTTGTTTCTTCGGGGTTGAGACGGATCGGGAATTTCCCGTGGAGACACTAGTTTCTCTGCGAGCCGACGCGAATCAGGAGGCTCTTATCAAGGACGCTAGTTTCCCTAAGTTGAGGTATTTGCCAAGGACACTTGTTTCCCTGGTGTTGAAACGAATCGAGAATTTCCCGCGGAGACACTGGTTTCTCTGCGAGTCAACGCGAATCAAGATTTTCTTCGTCAAGGACACTTGTTTCCTCGAGTCGAAGGATTTGCCGAAGACACTGGTTTTTTCGGGGTTGAGACGGATCGGGAATTTCCCGCGGAGACACTGGTTTCTCTGCGAGCCGACGCGAATCAGGAGGCTCTCATCAAGGACGCTAGTTTCCCTGAGTTGAGGTATTTGCCAAGGACACTTGTTTCCCTGGTGTTGAAACGAATCGAGAATTTCCCGCGGAGACACTGGTTTCTCTACGAGTCGACGCGAATCAGGATTTTCTTCGTCAAGGACACTTGTTTCCTCGAGTCGAAGGATTTGCCAAAGATACTGGTTTCTTCGAGGTTGAGACGGATCGGGAATTTCCCACGGAGACACTGGTTTCTCTGCGAGCCGACGCGAATCAGGATTTTCTTCGTCAAGGACACTTGTTTCCCCGAGTCGAAGGATTTGCCGAAGACACTGGTTTTTTCGGGGTTGAGACGGATCGGGAATTTCTCGCGCAGACACTAGTTTCTCTGCGAGTCGACGCGAATCAGGATTTTCTTCGTCAATGAAACTTGTTTCCCTGAGTCGAAGGATTTTGCCGAAGACACTGATTTCTTCGAGGTTGAGACGGATTGGGAATTTCCCGCGGAGACACTGGTTTCTCTGCGAGCCGACGCGAATCAGGATTTTCTTCGTCAAGGACACTTGTTTCCTCGAGTCGAAGGATTTGCCGAAAACACTGGTTTCTTCGGGGTTAAGACGGATCGGGAATTTCCCGCGGAGACATTGGTTTCTCTGCGAGCCAACGCGAATCATGATTTTCTTCGTCAAGGACACTTGTTTCTCTGAGTCGAAGGATTTTGCCGAAGACACTGATTTCTTCGAGGTTGAGACGGATCGGGAATTTCCCGCGGAGACACTGGTTTCTCTGCGAGCTGACGGGAATCAGGATTTTCTTCGTCAAGGACACTTGTTTCCTCGAGTCGAAGGATTTGCCGAAGACACTGGTTTCTTCGGGGTTGAGACGGATTGGGAATTTCCCGCAGAGACACTGGTTTCTCTGCGAGCCGACGCGAATCAGGATTTTCTTCGTCAAGGACACTTGTTTCCTCGAGTCGAAGGATTTGCCGAAGACACTGGTTTCTTCGGGGTTGAGACGGATCGGGAATTTCCCACGGAGACACTGGTTTCTCTGCGAGCCGACGCAAATCAGGAGGCTCTCATCAAGGATGCTAGTTCCCCTGAGTTGAGGTATTTGCCAAGGACACTTTTTTCCCTGGTGTTGAAACGAATCGAGAATTTCCTGCGGAGACACAGGTTTCTCTGCGAGTTGACGCGAATCAGGATTTTCTTCCTCAAGGACACTTGTTTCCTCGAGTCGAAGGATTTGCCGAAGACACTGGTTTCTTCAGGGTTGAGACGGATCGGGAATTTCCCGCGGAGACACTGGTTTCTCTGCGAGCCGACGCGAATCAGGAGGCTCTCATCAAGGATGATAGTTTCCCCGAGTTGAGGTATTTGCCAAGGACACTTGTTTTCCTGGTGTTGAAACGAATCGAGAATTTCCCGCGGAGACACTGGTTTCTCTGCGAGTCGACACGAATCAGGATTTTCTTCGTCTAGGACACTTGTTTCCTCGAGTCAAAGGATTTGCCGAAGACACTGGTTTCTTCGGGGTTGAGACGGATCGGGAATTTCCTGCGGAGACACTGGTTTCTCTTCGAGCCGACGCGAATCAGGAGGCTCTCATCAAGGATGCTAGTTTCCCTGAGTTGAGGTATTTGCCAAGGACACTTGTTTCCCTGGTGTTGAAACGAATCGAGAATTTCCTGCGGAGACACTGGTTTCTCTGCGAGTCAACGCGAATCAGGATTTTCATCGTCTAGGACACTTGTTTCCTCGAGTCGAAGGATTTGCCGAAGACACTGGTTTCTTCGGGGTTGGGATGAACCGTCGAGATTTGGCTTCGTTTTCTGGCGGAGCCTGTTGGGAAAGTATGGTTCCCTCTTTGTTTGCGCCCTTGGATTGTATACAGGGATCGATGTGATCTCAACTGTTGGGCCAAAGTTTTATCATTTTTTTATTTTATTTCCACGATGCTCTATCATTTCAGCTTTTATATCGCGAAGGTCGCGATTGCCCAATCATTTCGGCTATTTCTCGCGGTGCCCAATCATTTCGGCTATTTATTTTATTTTCACTCGCTGCTTTTTATTGCGAGTTGCCCAATCATTTCGGCTATTTTGTATGCATACATTTTTACTTGCTGCTTTTTATTTCAAGTTGCCATATCATTTCGGCTATTTCGTATGCATGTACGGCCTACCGGCTTTTCACCGTAAACCTGAAATTAGATACCGATTTCGGCATCAGCACCGCTACAACTGGGATATTTCCAGGAGCGAATCATCATTTTCCTCCGTTGATGTTGAACAAAGGTGGCTTAGCGAACAGGGTTACAGTCATGTCGACTAAAGCTTTTAACTTCATGAGCCGTAAGGGTCTCACAAAAGTATTTCTCCCTACAAGCCGTGAAGATCTTGTAGGTGTATTTTCTCCTTAGGAATCGTGAGGATTCCTAAGTGTATGTTCCTCAGTAAGTCGTAAGGATCCTATAAGAGGGTTTTCTCCTTGTAAGTCGAGAGGACTTATAAGGGTTGTTCATCATGCGCACATATCCCCAATCACGGATGAAATTTGGTTAGGGAAATGTTTATTCGCGCCCGTGGATTGTATACAAGGGCCAGCATTGAGCCGCTTGTAGGGCAATATCGAAGGTTGTGGGGGTTGCTTAAGCACATGTTTAGGTCTCTGTAACTTAAGACTTTCAAATCTTATGAGACGCGAGGGTCCCATAAGAGAGTTCTCCTTACGAGTCGTGAGGATCTTGCTAGTGTATTTCCTCCTTAGGAATCGTGGGGATCCCTAAGTGTGTTGCTCCCTTGTGAGTCGTAAGGATCTCACACGGGTGGTTTCTCCTTACAAGGTCGAGAGGACTCTGTAAGTGTCCTTTAACGAGGTTGCGCCCTTTCAGGTTTTCACAAACACTCGCCGGTAGTCCTGCTGTTTTTACTTACGGAGCCCTTTCGGGTTTTCATCCGTGCCCATTTTGCTTATGGACATACTGTTTTTTTTATTCTTTTTATTTTCTCTCTCTTCTTTTACGAGATCGCGCCCTTTCGGGTTTTCACGAACACTCGCCGGCAGCCCTGCTGTTTTTACTCACGGAGCCCTTTCGGGTTTTCATCCGTGCCCATTTTGCTTATGGACATACCGTTTTTCTTATTCTTTTTATTTTCTCTCTTTTTTTACGAGGTTGCGCCCTTTCGGGTTTTCACGAACACTCGCTGGTAGCCCTGCTGTTTTTACTCACGGAGCCCTTTCGGGTTTTCATCCGTGCCCATTTTGCTTATGGACATACCGTTTATTATATATATATATTTTTTATTATTTTGTCAGCCTAAGGATACTGCGGTAGTAGTTTAAAGACGTTTCGGTCCGTCATTAGTTTAAGGACGTTTCGGTCCGTCGTTAGTTTAAGGACGTTTCGGTCCGCCATTAGTTTAAGGACGTTTCGGTCCGTCCAGGAGAAGGCTGGCTACTGCTTATAAAGTTTGGGCTTAGGAAGATAGCGAGCGGACATAGTCGTCGTCATCTATCATTGACCTAGACAGTAACTTACTAAGCGTAGTATTTCTTTAGGAAGCGGCCGTTTATTGGCCTGAAAGACCTTTCACCGTGCATATCCATGAGTAGATAGGCTCCACCCTGGTAGACCTTGTCTATGAAGTACGGGCCTTCATAGTTTGGCTCAAATTTTTCCCGTTTGGCGCGATTGGGGATCATAGGCCTTTTGACCACTAGCACGAGTTCGCCTTGGCGGAATGTCCTTGGCCGGGTTAATCTTTCATATGAGCGTGTCATCTTTGCTTTATAAGCTTCCAGATTTTGTTGCGCTATGAGCCGGGTTTCATCAAGGGCATCAAGCTCCTCAAGCCGAAAGTGAGCGTTTTCTTCATCTGTTAGCTCGTAGTGGACTGCTACTCGTAGAGAGGGTAACTCTATCTCGAGGGGGAGTACTGCTTCTGTACCGAATACCAACACGTACGGCGTTGTGTTCGTGGTCGTCTTGAACGTAGTTCGATATGCCCAAAGAGCTTCTTGCAGTCTCTCATGCCAGTCCTTCTTATTTTGGGACAGCGTTTTCTTCATGATCTTTGTCAAGGTCTTGTTGAAGGCCTCAGCTAGACCGTTAGCTCGCGGATTATAAACCGAGGAATATCTCCAGTCTATATTGTGTTTTTGCGCGAAGCGACTGATCTTGTGACTTCTGTAAGCTGGCCCATTATCGGAGATGATCCGTCGCGGGGTTCCAAACCGATATATGACGTGCGTCTTGAAGAAATAGAGGATATTCTCCGTCTTCACTTCCCTCAGCGGTACTGCTTCTGCCCATTTGGAGAAGTAGTCAGTCGTCGCCAGGATGAAACGATGTCCTCTAGATGATGCTGGTTCGATGGGGCCGACTATGTCAGTTCCCCACATTTCAAATGGCCAGCTAGCCACCGTTGGATGGAGTGGATTTGGATGCTGATGGATGAAGTCCCCATGAATTTGGCATGAGTGGCATTGATTCGCATATTCGAGGCAGTCCTGAATCATCGTGGGCCAGTAGTAGCCCATCCGTTTGATCTTCAGCTTCATCTTCGGGCCCGCTTGGTGAGAACCGCAGAGTCCGTCATGAACTTCCTGAACGACTCTTTTCGCTTCGTCGGGTCCCAGACATCTTAACCACAGAGAATCAAATGACCTCTTATACAGAGTATCATTGACGAAGGCGAAAGACAGAGCTCGTTTCATAAGCTGATGTCTTGAGGACGCATCTTCGGGCGTTCGACGGTATTTGAAGTAGTCTATAAAGACTTCCCTCCAATCCTCGGTATTTTCCCGATCTTTTATTTGCAGGGTTGTCTGCTCAGCCGCTCCCTTTTCTTCGGATGATTCCGGAGATATTTCCGCCGGGGCAAGCACCCGACGGCTTTGTACCACGATTCTGACGTCATCGAGGTTCTCGTCAGCCAGTTCTTTAGCGAGCTTGGCTAGTACATCCGCTTTGCTGTTTTCCGCGCGCGGTATGTTCTCCAAAGTATAGGAGGGAATTTAGGTCAACAGCTGTTGCACCTTTTCGCCGTACTTCACCAACTCTGGCTTGCACGTTTAATAGTCGCCGTTTACTTGACTAACGACCAGCCGGGAGTCTTTATATATGAGGAGGTTTTCAATTCCCATGTCGATGGCGATCTCGAGGCCTGCTATCAAAGCTTCGAATTCGGCTTCATTTTTTGTCTTCGGCTCTGTTAAGGAGAAAGCAAAGCGCATTATTCCTCCTTGTGGAGTTACAAAGATGAGTCCCACCCCCGATTTAATTATAGGGGTACTTTGTTTGCGCTTCTTCACGGAAGATGCTCCATCGAAATAAAGCTCCCATCGGGTATTACCACCGTCAATCGCATCAAACTCATGTTCGTCTGGAAGATCGCAATTCAGGGGAGAATCGGCGGGTATCGGATACTCAGCGAGGAAGTCGGCGATGGCCTGGCCTTTCACTGCCTTGAGAGGTTGATACGTTATCGAGAACTCCATCAAGAGCAGGGCCCATTTAGCGAGTCGTCCCGTCAATATGGCCTTTGACATTAAATATTTAAGGGGGTCCACCTTCGAAATGAGATGGACTTCATGTGCCAACGCATAGTGTCTGAGCTTTGTTATCGCAAAGATCAACGCCAGGCAGTGTTTTTCAATGGGGGAGTAGTTGCTTTCTGCCCCCAGTAGAACTTGACTTAAGTAGTAGAGTGCTCTTTCTTTCCCTTGATCATTCTCTTGCGCCCATAATGCGCCTAAGGAACCTTCGAGAGCGGTTGTATAAAGAATGAGGGGCTTTCCCTTGACCGGAGCAGCCAGCACTGGCGGGTTCTGCAGGTATTGCTTGATCTCGTCTAGCGCGTTTTGGCATTTTTGGTCCCAGACGAATGGGGTTCCCTTCTTCATCAGGTGGCTGTAAGGACGACACTTGCCTGAAAGGTTAGCTATAAATCACCATATATACGCGAGCTTCCCTTGGAGAGACCGCAGCTGTTTGAGAGTCCTTGGCGGAGGCATTTCCATGATCGCCTTGATCTTCGACTGGTCTATCTCAATCCTCGGTGTCGGACGATGAATCCCAGGAATTTTCCCGAGGAAACTCCGAATGCACACTTGAGCGGGTTCATCTTCAAGTTGTATTGTCGAAGGCGTTGAAATACGGTCTTCAGATGCTCGAGATGTTCCTCGTATGATTTGCTTTTAACCATGAGATCGTCGATATAGCATTCGACGATTTCGTGTATAAGGTCATCGAAGATCTTCGTCATGGCCCTCTGGTAGGTGGCACCGGCATTCTTTAAACCGAAGGGCATCACCTTGTAGCAGAATATACCTAAAGGAGTCCTGAAGGCGGTGTGCTTCTAGTCTTCGGGATCCATCTTTATCTGATTATACCCTGATGAGCCGTCCATGAAGGAGAAAACCCCGTGAGTGGATGTATTGTCTATCATCAGTTCAGTGACTGGCACTGGGAAATCGTCCTTCGGGCAGGCTTTATTGAGATCCCGAAAGTTTACGCATATGCGCACTGTCCCATTTTTCTTCATTACCAGGACGATGTTGGCGATCCATTCAGGATATTGAACCTCTTGAATAAATCCAGAGTCGATCAGCTTCTTGACCTCGGTGTTGATGCTCATTTCAAGCTCGATCCGCATTCTTCTTGGTGCCTGCTTGACTGGCTTGACGTCTGGGGATATTGCCAATTTGTGCACAGCAATTTCTGGATCTAGTCCCGGCATTTCGGAATAGTTCCATGCAAAACAATCTTTATGCTGCATAAGCAGGTCTTTTAATGAAGCCACCATCTCTTCAAACAGCAGCTCACTAATGAATGTCGGTCGCGGGTCGTTCGCCGTTCCCAACTCAATTTTCTTGAGGTTATTTGCGGTGGTATGAATTCTATCTTCCAGCTCTTTTGGCGCTGGTGGAAATTCCGAGATTACCTCATCGTTGCTGTTTTTGAAGCACCAGGGAAGGTCATCCATGTTCTTGGGCTCTTCCTCTGCTATTGTTATCATGTGACAAGTACGAATTCGCTTCCAATCCCAATCAGGAACTGGTTCTTCTTTTGTGGGCTTGGGTTCGTGCTTCTGCGGCGGTGCTACCCTCCAGTTGTCAGACAGAGCGAACTTGCCAAGCTGATACTGATCTTCAACCCAATTCTTGAAGGTGAAGCAGTCCTCGAGAGGGTGCCTTATCACTCGGTGATAAGGGCAATAGTCCGGGTGAGAGACTTCTCCTGCTTGTTCGGGGTGTTTAGACTCCGGCAGCGTAAGCATTTGATGTTTTAGAGCGAGGTCGAGTATTTTCTTCGTCTTGTCTCGAAGAAAAGAGTATGCCCGACCCATTTTTCTTATGAGGGACAGATCGTAACCGTTCGATTCCCGCTTGCATGATCTCTTAGTCCCGCTTTGTTGCTGTTGAGCGCCTTTTTCGCGTTTCGACTTGTTTCTGCCTCTGCGTCGAGCCTTTTTTACAACAGGTTGACATGGAGCGTCATCTTCATCCTTCACGGCTCGTTGGAGGAGGCGTTGCGTTTTGTCTTTCTCGTAGATGGCCATTTCGTGGTTATGGTCGTCTCGGACTTTTTGACCCGCTTCCCTTATAAGCTTGTCCATTTGTTCTTCGAACGACGAACTGGGCAATTTTGCATCTGGAACTTTTACTGGTTCAGGATTAGCGTCCTCCCATTGAGCATCCGCTTCTTCATCGAAGTCATACACGACGTAGCAACCGTATAGTAGCTCTCGTTTCTTTGACCGGATGTATCCAAGCCCGATTGTTTCCATTCTCCCATTAGGCAGTTTGCGTTGAGTCCCGGGAACGTTCTAGACTTTGTCGTAGAACTTGGCTTTTCGAACAGTCTGCTTGATGGATATCCCCTGGAGTTTTAGCAGCCTCTTCAAGCCCTCTGTATAATATCTGGGGAGAAGGATGGGCTGAAGCTTGTCAAGCGTAGGGTCCACGCCATGCCAGGTTTCTTTCTCCACTTTGGTTTCTTTAGAGCGGTAGAATGGAATTTCCTTTTCGCCTTCTCGCCTGGGAGGGACATAGAACGTCCGCAGCTCTTCTACACTGTAGATATCAAGCGCATCCAGTTCTTTATGATTTTTAAGTGGCACCATGGCGACTTGTAGACTTTGCCCTTCGTCAGCGGACGTTTGTATTGAAGGTCGAGCAGAGAATACAGCATGGACCTCATCTTCTGAGTTTCTACCAAAGATCAACGTAGGAGCGGATGGTCCTGGCTTGTTGTGTCGAGACGGCCCAGAGTAAACTATCTCTTCTTCTTCTTCGGTATCACTCCCGAAAACAGGAATGGTGGCAGCGGCTTTGTTCTCCAGCTTATGACACCTCTCCGTGTCTTCGAAATCCGGTAAGAAGTATTTAGCATCTTCATATTTGCGGACCTCGTTCACGGAGAACGGGTTCTGTTCTCCCGCCACGGTATATTCGAGACCATCCTTAGCATACTTCATACACTGATGTTGTGTAGAAGGGATGATGTTGTACTCGTGTAACCACGGTCGGCCGAGCAGAGCATTGTAGCATGTCTTGGCATCTATGACGTGGAACTTAATGTCCGTGATGAGTAGCCCAAAGCGTAGCGTCAGTATCACAGACCCAAGAGTTCTTGATGATTGGGAGTCGAACCCGGAGATGGTAATCTTATCCCGAGCAAGGTGCTGGACGCTCATGCAGATTTCTTTCAACACCCGCACATTGAGGAGGTTAACGGAGGATCCATTGTCGATCAGGATTTTGCTTATCTTTATATCGTGACAGTATCCTGAGACATAAAGGGGGCGATTGTGTTCGCACGTCCCAATGAGAAGGTCTTCATCACCAAATGCGACATCGGCCGTGTGCACTTCCTCCAATTCATCCTTCATCTTTTCCTCGGCCAGGAAAGTTTGGAATTGCTCCGGATCCTGTAGTGCCTTGATTAACGAATCTCTCGCCTCCTTTGATAGCAAAAGGGCGTCAAGAATGTTGAGCTGTGAGGGTAGTTTCCTCAAATGCGCTAAGACATTGTAATCCACCTTATTTCTCTTCGGCGGGTCTTTGGCACTTAGCTCCTCCACCACTTGGTCATCTAAGACAATATTTTCAGAGACCTTTTCTTTCCCTTTATCTTTTCTGTTTGAGGGTCCGAGATTCTTTTCAGGCAGCGTCCGATTACGCAGCCGGATATTTTCGCAAACCTTCGGCTCTTCTTCTTTTCCCGAAGTGGACTCTTTAAAGAGAGGGCCAAGCTCCAGCTCTTCATCAGAATCACTCCCAAATGTAAGCACTTGTGACCCGCTGGTGTTAACCATGTGACAATCGCCGGTAGTTCTGTTGAGCTCTTCGGTCGTATTTTTCCGCTCCCGACGAGTTTTGCGCTTCTCCCGCTTAAAATGCTGTTGATGAGCAACATATCCTTGCCACCATCTATTGAAAGCTTTGCACTCTTCAGTGGGGTGCGAAATCTTCCGATGATATAAGCAATAGGAAGGGTGCATTTTCGCTTCACCAGTAATGTTTCCTTCGGAGGATGGTAGCTTCATGCCCATTGATATGGCCTTAGCAAACCTTTTCCTCATCTTGAATTTGCTTTTGTCCGTAGTGGATGTATTTTGTTCCAGCAGAAGTGTCTCAGCTCTTTCACCAAGTCGCTGGCGCTTGGCCCTTTCAAATATAGTCGTTTCGCGTTCCCGATCAGCTTTACTTTTCAACCGAGCTTCGTTGAGGAATGCGTCAATTACTTCTTCTGATGGCCCCAGAATTTTTGGTTCGGGATCTGCCCCCAGCTTTTCAGTGCAAGGAGTCTCTTCATCGTCCGTCAACGAATGGGAGATCATATGGCAGCTTGCCACGTATTCCTTAGACTCATCCGACGAGCTTTCCTCCTCATCTTCCTCTTGAAAGACGTGGTTGAGAAACTCTTGGAGTGTAATGGGAGTCCATGCTTTCTGGTTGTATTCCTCCAGCGCGTCAATTTGTTTTTGCAAGTCTGTGCGCTTGTCGCCAGGCTTCACAGGCTTCTTTGATTTCTTTTTCTTCTTCTTTGAAGATTTCGACGGCTGGTTGTGAATGCTTGGGCCACCTCCATCGATCATTTGAGTTGGACGCAGCTTCAACATTCCTTCAATGATTTGAGGTTCCAACAGGTTCTTCCACCTAATCGATGGGCATGTTTGAAGATCGTTTAGCATCCTCTTTGTCTTGGCTGATAATACAACCTCCCAAGGAGCTTCTTCAACGACAGAGCATGTTGCCCCCGGCGTATTCATCCTCTTAGAGGTGTGGGGCTACGGGGGATTCACCTTCCATTTGTCAGATAACGCGAACTTGCCCTGTTGGTACTGGTCTTCAAGCCAATTTTTGAAGACGTAGCAATCTTCAATTGGATGACCCAGTACTCGATGATAAGGACAGTAGTTGGGCTCATTGACATCATTTGGTTGCGACGGAAGTTTTGGATCCGGCAGATTTATGAGTCGGTTGCGCAACGCCAGCTCGAATAACCTTCTCGTTTTATCTCAGGGAAATGAGTAAGGACGTCCTAGCCTCTCCTCAAGGGCTACGTACGGGCGCATATTATTTTGACGAACAACCGGCTTCGAGTTGCTCGGTTGTTGTTGAGCATTAGCGACAACGATCGCTTTTCCCTTCCCCTTGTCATTTCGGGAGTCCGGCTTGGGAAGAGGGGGTCTATGGCCAATCTGATCCATTTGCGCTAGCTTGTCAATCAAGGCCTGGAAGGTAGTCGGCTTGAAAAATATCATAAATTGCGAGATGGTTGCTTGCGGGTCAAGGGTTCCCACAAACATACCCACCGCGGGAGCTTCTTCAATACGCTGCTCGCACTTCGACCATAAGTTCCGCCACCGTATAGAATATTGAACCCATGTCTCGCCTGGCTTTACCCTGGCGTTAATCAGTGCCGTCATCGGGGTACGTTCACTGGTGCTTGAGAAACGCTGAGTAAACAACAGTTCCATCTCCGCGAAGTTCTTGATAGAGTCGTTCGGGAGCTCAGAGTACCACTCGAACGCTGTATCCGATAAGCTTCCAACAAACTGGCGAAGCAACAGTTTGTCATCACCGCCGGTGTTGCCGCAGAGTGCCCTGAACTGGGCAACATGCTGGTGGGGATTGCCCGTCCCCTTATAGACATGGAACTTGGGAATTGTGTAGCCGGGCGGGTACTTGATTTGATCGTACCAACTCGGATACGGTCGTCCTGTTTTTACGACCTGGCCGGCTACTTCAGTCGCATGATGAACCCGTATTTGTTGGGCTATGTACTCATCCAGGTCAGCCTTGGAGATTGTTTCCTCCTTAGCTGTTGACAGAGCTGGCGGAGGATTCGACGTCTCTCCCCTATCTTCTTCAAAGACGATCGGGGGATCTTCAGCCGGAGGATCTTGTTGGATCATCATCCCCACCATGTCTTGGAACAGGAGGCCCATACGCTTTATGTTGGCTGCTTGTTCAGCAGCCTCTTTATCCTTCTTCTCCAATATTCGACGAAGGAATTCGGCGTCGGTTTCTTCCTCCTGGCGTTCATCCGAGGACGTTTCAGGGTTTTCTTTTGGCCCAGTAAGTGCGGCCATAGCGTTCATCATCTCTTGGAGCTTGTGCTGCTGCTCCTGCGCTTTGGTCACTGATCGTGTGAGCGGTCTATGACCTGTTGATATGCGGCCGTCCTCTTTACCAAACGCCATATAGACGGTATGAACTACCATGCCCCCAGACTTAGGGTGTTTGGGTTCACCACCTTTGATATTCGCCACAGGTGTAGGGACTTTCTCTGGCCTTCTTCTCTTATGGGCCGTTGAAGTTGAGGGTGCCGTTGCTTTGGGCACCCAAGTGGTCGTCAACTTTCATTGCTTGATCGGGGGATTTTCTTCTTGCCGACCTTTCGACTTCTTCTGTTGGCGAGAGAAATTAGGATCAATGACAGATTCTCGGACTCGTCGCCATGTCTTATAGATCCTGGAGGACAGCGATTGAGGAGACTGCTCCGGCTTTTCTGTTTCTACGGCAGTCTCTACCGGCGGAGGAGATTTTTTGAGGACCGCAATCGGCGAGTTCCTGCATACCCTGTTCAACAGCTCAAAGCTGTTCCCGGTTGGAACAACAGCGTTAACTTCCACCGTTGGAGCTGGCGGAGTTATCCCAGAGGGGGAGTTGCCCCGGTCTTCCTTATCCGGTGCCAGTGGTGTTGGCGGGCGCGACGAGTTGACGGTATTGGTTCAGAGACAGAAACCACTTCTTCTTGCCCCCTGTTCAGGTGTGGGGCTGTTGCCGGCGTCAGCCTATTGAAGACTGATGTCTTTTGAGCAGCAGGAGCAGGAGTTGGGACGGTCAGACTTGTAAAGACCGACCTCTTAGTAGGAGAAGCCGCCTTGACGACTTCAGGAATAGGTTTGGTTACTCTTTTTGGAACAACCTTTTCTGGGACCGCAAGCTTCATTGTGGGCCCGCAAGAGTTTTGGCCCAGTCTGGAGAAGACCGATGCAATGGTGTTGGGTGACCCGTTGAGAGGGGCCGCAATAACTGTAAGTCGATCGAAGACCGACTTCTTAGGAGCTCCTTGTACGGGCACATGGGTGCTGAAGCTTGTTGACTGAAACATGGTTCCGAAAAACAGCCCTGTGGTGGCTTGAGTAATCTGCTCCACGGGCATGGTGAACAAAGAGGCCGCTTGGGGCCCGTAGGTTATGCTCCCAGTTGAGGCAGGACGCGAGTTGCAGCTGCAGTTGGAGCACTTCGAACAGGTAGAAGCCATCGATACTTGATTTCTGCGCAAGGCAAAAGACCAAATCTTAGTAACTTAAAATCCGAAGGCAACCATTAACAAGCCGCGATTCGTTCACGAATACGACACACGAAGTGTGGAGTGGCAAGAGAAAAAGGTCCCACCGGACGTGCCAGAATCTGTTCCCCTCCGAAAGACGGCCGCACAGGACTGCGAAGTCCTGACGCTGAGGTTCGGGGCAGATGCTATATGGTTTTATCCGTCTAACTCTTCGAAGATGCCAAGTTGATTTATGGCACCTTGTATCGGAGGTTTAGACGGATGCGGCCGATGTAGCAGACTTCGTCAGATTCCCCCTCGCTAGAGGGGGTTTTGATTGTGGGGACACTCTTCCCTGTAGGCGCAAGCCCCTGCAGTTAATTACGCTACCGCATTGCGGTAGCCACTTTCTCCTTCTCCAGAATTTCACTTTGTGTCGTGTGTGTTTGTTTTGTTTGTGATTGCCCGCGGATTGTATACAGAGACCAAGTGATGCCGTCGCCCGTAGGACGTGGATTAGTCCAAATCCGTATTTACTTAGATGTGGGTTTGGTGTTTTAGTTTAAGGATACGTTAGCCATGTTTAGGCTAAGATCGACTTAAACGTTCGTTAAGGATACGTTAGTCTGATTTGAGACTAAGATCAACTTAACGGGATAGTTTGGATCAGACAAGAGAGAGCAATTGAATCTACTGTTTAGTTTAATGACGTTGCGGTCGATAGGTAGTTTAAGGACGTTGCGGTCCATATTCCAGTTTAGGGACATGGTGGTCCATGTTCCAGTTTAGGGACATAGGGGTCCATAGGTAGTTTAAGGACGCTTAAGTCTGTGGGTTTAAGGACCCCACAGTCCGTATTTTGGTTTAAGGACGCTTAAGTCCATGAGTTTAAGGACCCCACAGTCCGTGTTTTGGTTTAAGGACGCATAAGTCCATGAGTTTAAGGACCCCACAGTCCGTATTGATGTGTGGTTGTCGGGACCCATCACCTCTCTGACGTCGTTGAAGGATTACAACGATAGGGGTCAGAGGAGTTCGGGGATGTACCCTCGAACCGGATGTAAATTGATTTAAGAGAGAGCAGCTATGCTCAGTCAATTTAATTTGAGGACTTACGGCCATGATTGGGCTAAGTCCAGTTGAAAAATGTTCAACGCTTTTATTTGTTTTTGGCCTATTAGGCCTGTGCTAGGGCTTGGCCCTTTTTTAATAATGCATTGCATTATTCATTTTGTCTGGGCTGTGCCCATTTATAAATGATGCAGAGCACCAATTTTGTTTGGGCTCTGCCCTTTTTGTTTGGGCTCTGCCCTTTTTATTGCATTGCAATTTAATTTGGCCTACTAGGCTGTTCCCCTCCGAACGGCGGCTAGGACGTTAGGACGTCCGTGCCCGAGGTTCGGGGCAGATGCTTGATCGCAGGCTTTTGGCGTGTCGGATGTTCAAAGAATTAAAGTGTAACCGCGATCAGGACGGTGTCGCTTTGCAGCTAGCCGGTGAGCACGGGTCGGTCCACAGGGAGATGGTGGTATTTTACCTTCTTGTCTTGGACGAGTCAATAAAGAATTTGTATGAGTTTGATTCTAACCTATGTGTTTATTTGCAAGTATAAAGTTGTTAAGAAAAATACGAGATTGTAAGCTAAAGAAATCCGTACTCAAAACCTTTGAGCCGAGTCTTGACCAATTGAAGTTAGACAATCGGCAACAACGTGGATTAGGGGATTTAAGCGCGGTATTCGTGAAATCCGGCTTATTTACCCTTGTCCTTCCGTTCTTGTCTCTTGCTTTCGCCTCCGGCCAAACCGAACGCAACCGGTCGCGGTTAGGAATCACCGTTACCTTGTCAGGGTACGGTGCCTAACGGAGCGCTTGCGTATGGTTTGGGCGAAGTTCAAATGGAAAATAACGGGAAAAGGAATTGGCAAAGAAACGTTAATTTACAATACCGTATTAATTCTTAACAACAACAATAATTACAACATTTACAAAATGAACAAAAGAGAACAACAGGAAAAGAACAAAGAAAAGAAAAGATACAAGTATTAAAGTGCATGAAAATAAATTGCAAATAATTAAAGACAAGGTAATAAAAAGCAAGTAATAAAAAGCGATAAAAAGAATACGAAACTAGGACTCAAGACAAGCATGTGATCAATAGCCAACCCTTAAACTTGCAAGCTCAATGAAGAGGTTGCAAGATCAAGGGAAGGGTAGAGAACGCATGTGAAATGAAATGCTAGTCCCGTGAGAAAATACGACCCTTGAGATCAATAACTAACCCTTAACCATTCAAGCTCAATAAAGAGGTTGAATGAGGAAGAGAAAGCAAGAATCTCAAGGGGGAGCAAACTAACAAGAAAGATAAAAAACCCTCATCTTCATTAACATCCACTCAAAAGCTCTCACTACAATTTCATGGAGGAAGAATGAAGAAGAAGAAGAAGAAGAAAGAAGAACAAAACTACAAAAAAGAAGAACAAAGAAAGCTCCCTTGGTTTGGCTCAGATCTGCTGTATTTATAGGCAGGAGAATGGAGTTCTAGGGCAACCAGCAGACATAAAATGAAACACCCAAAATACCCCCAAAAGTTGATGCAGAGAGGGCCCCACCTAGCCGCGGATCCGCCGCCTATGCCCCCATATGGCCGCGGATCCGCGCTCCTATAGTGGTGTTAGGGTGTGGTCTTCTGTGTACATCCCTGGTCTTCTGTCCCCTGTTGTCTGGTACACATATTTTCTGATAATTGCTTCCAGAATATCTTCAGATTCCTAGTCCAAGATTGCATTATCTTTTTCACTTTTGACTTCTCTCTCCCTCGAGCTCCGCGCACCCATTGATTCTTGTGCAGCCTCCCTCGTGCTCTGTGCTTGTCCCAGACACGAATGACCACTGTCACATGTCTTGTATCTGGAACCGGTACTCAGCACTGGACGGATATGGATGACCGGAACCCGGCTTTTATCTGTTGTGACAGATGTTCTGTATTTTGACGTAACTGTGGAGATTTTGTCTTGATTTACAATATTTGGACTGGAAACCTGTAATCTGTAAACATGTAACAAACACGGATTAAAAGCACCTACCTATAAACACACGAGCGTAAGAATGGACGGTATAAAATGCAATATTCTGATATGAACAAATACCCCCAAACTTAACCTTTGCTCGTCCCGAGCAAAAACCAATTATTCACAAAAATAAAATGATAACCGCACTTTCGCAGGGAACGCGATTGCACTGAGCGCGTGCAACAAGCCGTTAAACCTCTAGGTGTCCCTAGTAGGAGGAGTGTTGTCTCCTGAGGGTTTTCAGCGGATTACACCCACAAAATCCGTTCAAGTTGGTTTTGTAAAATAACTACGATTCAAACCCTAAAGTTTTTGTTTCAGAAAATAACAATTCTATAATCCTAAGTCTAGACTATCGAACCTTTATTTTTCACACCTCGCTTCTTATTTAACTACAGTTTTTATATGTCTTTACGTGCAGTGCAATTAGTGTCGTTAAGTTCCAGAAGGATCGATTAAAGTCATCATGTCGCACAATAAAGCCCAGATAACAATTTTAAAAGGATCACATAAGTTTTATAAAGAGTTAAGCATTTTTCAAGTTTCGTTTTCCAGTAAGGTTTCACTTCAGAATCTCTATCTTCCCTAACAGGAAACTAAGTCGTATTTTTCACTCCACCTTTTTCTTGTTTTCATTTCATACACACCTCTGTGAACGTGCAATAGTCTTTATCATAGAATAAAACCTTCATATCTCCGTAAAATTTTTTATAAAAGCCTGTCTTTTATCAAGATTATTCTCACACAAAGAACCGTTAGGAATTTTAACTCGGAGAGAACACTTGCTTGACTTTGTTTTTATCTGGACTTTCTAGGCTTCTTAGCGAGCTTTGGGCCAATGCACCCAAACCAGTTGGTTTTAAGGCATTAGGTGTAGAAACACCCCAGCGGACTTAATTACTCAAGTTACCTAGGTCCAAAAACAAAAGACAGTTTTGACGTGAAAATCAGATGATTTAATACGAACGGAGATATAACCGGCAGTTCAAATATTTTTTTGGATAAAAGACGTGTTTAGTGGGTTCGGTGTGTAATCATTCCAATCAAGTTTCAGATGGGTTATTTTTCAGACTTAGTTCCAATTAAGGCATCAATAACATTCCTTCATATTCACTCACTTCATAAACTATTCTTGACATTACTTATTTCAGAACAAACCTATTTGATCCTCAGAAAATCATTTATCTGTTTAAAAGTTTTTTAGACATAAAAGACTTGTCTTCTACTTTCCACAACTTACGACACGTGTAGTGTAATGTAAAGACGTATATCAGCTATAGTTAATTTCAAAGGAGAGTTATTTTTCAGGTTTTCAAAATCTAAACATAAGATTTAGTTATTCCTATTTTTTCAAACAAAAACCGTCGAATGTTGAATCAGAGTTCTTCCACAATCTAACTTGACAAAAAGTTTTTATAATTTTTGGAAATTTTTCGATTTTTGTGGGTTTTTAATAAGGTATGCAAATGCAAAATATACAAATGAATGCGAAGGAAGAGAGCTTACCGAGCACACCCCCAAACTTAAACTTGACAGTGCCCTCACTGTCAGGCTATACCAAGAGGGTCAAAATTGCCGGCGCTCCCTAAAAACAAATTATATACAACAAAGAAAACAAAAAAAATATATACAAAAAAGGTGTCCCCCCCAAACTTAAGTAAAACAGTGTTTCCACTGTTAAGCGTTGAAATTCAGGATTAGGGGGGAAAGAGAACAGTATCCATCTATACAAGGCCTTACACAGGCCAAAAGTTAACACCAACCATTCAAAGATTTTATCTCTATAAAGCAGTGGCTGGTGGAAGAAGGTGAAGAGGTAAGAAATGGAGAATACGCGAGACCGCTTGTGGAGAGAAGTGGAATGCGGTCTCGGTAGATGAGAAGAATGGCGGAAGGGAAAAAGAAGTGGAGTACGAACTTGAGGATGCAAATGGAGTGAATAGATTAGCACAATTTGTGATGAGCGATGTGTGAAAAGTGATTGTGCTAATATATTTACTCGTCGAGAAATTGGGTCGAATCCCTCAAGATTCGTAAGAAACCATGGGTACACCAAACTTGGTAAACCAGACACCGGAAGTGAAAATGATACGGGTTCTTGCAAGGTCGGAACGATGGAAAGGATGGAGGGAATTGGTTGAGGAAGGGTATCGGTTAAGGTTTCGGGAGGGTGTACACAGTCAATGAAAGGAACAGGATGAATTGGAAAATCCGACTCATCAATTAAAACTGGTTCATCCTCAACACTATCCTCAATATTCTCCTCAAAATTTATCTCATCCATGCCTTTATCATCAATATCAAGACGCATATGAAGTTCGGGAAAAACAGTTAAAGACTCGGGATGATGATTTGAAGAGACAAACTCAGCAAAATCTACGGGTTCATCATCCAAAATGTTCCCTGCGTCAATATCCTCAATCAAGTGAAACTCGATTTTCTCAGACACCTCATCAAAAGCATGGATATTAATTGATTCTGGTTCTAAGATGGAGGTGTAGAGGTCAAAAAGATTGGGTATGGTTTCACTCAAAAGGGACCCTTCACAATCGGGTAAATCAAACACTACGAAGTCGCACAACTCATTAAACATTCTATCTTCAACTGATAATTCATTTGGGATACTTGATAGAATTTTAACACAGGAGTTGTGGGATTCAATTTGAGATGGGTAGGTTTGATTTGGAAGGGGGTACATCTCACTCTCTCCACTCAAATTCACAGCCTGTCCTGCCGCCTCGTCATACATTGGAAAATTCGGAGCTAGTTGAAAACTAGCTACCGGGTCACTAGCTTGCATGAGGGCGGCCATGGACGCATTCAAATCCATCATCTGTTGGCTTGACGCTACCCTAAAGTCTTCCAAGGATTGTTCTAGACTAGACATTGGTTGTGAAGGGGTTTCAGTAAAAGATTCAAAGTTGTTTGGATACTGAAAACTCCCAAATGGCGGTTCTGATGCAATGTCTAGGGAAGGTGCAAAAGTAGGGTAGGATTGGTAGGAATTGAATGGCTGGACAGGAGCAGGATCAACATTTGGATAGGAAGGTGAATGGAATTGTTGATCCCAAGAATTTGAAGTGGTGAAAGGAGTGAAAGATCGGCTACGGGATTGTTCAATTCGTTCAGCGATGGACAAAGGACGGCTTGCAGAAGGGGTATCAACATAAGCGGGTGCGGGAGGTTGAAAAGGTTGATACAAAGTGGAATGAGGAGTGCAAGTGTTTGTCCTAGACGCTGCTATGCGATCTTTCAGTGAAACTTTGGGCATGGAGGGATCGTTCGACGTTCGGCCAAAGCAAGAACCGTAAGAAGTGATGTCTGGTTGTGGGTACCAAAGTTCGGCAAGAGTTTTACGAGGTGGGGTACCCATGATATAAAGAGAGAGAAAGAAAGGCAGAGAAAAGGAGGGGAAAAAGAATGTGATATTTATTTATTTTTTTATTATTTTTTTATTAGTTGTTAGCAAAAGAATGAAATATACACAAAAAAGAATATGGACAAAAATAATCACGACACAAAAACACCACACACCTAATCGTTCTAGGGTTCACCTAGGTCAACTAGACCTGCTCAAGAACTTGATTGTTGAAGTGAAACCGTGTCGAGAAACAGACTCAAGATACACTGATCACGAGGCCAGGTAAGTGGAGAGATAAGGGGAGGTTTTCCAACGCTTTCGCGAAGTTCCTTAATTAAATAACCCTTTCTCTTTTGGCGGTTTCGCCGTTAACACTTTCCTAGACACCCCGTAAACAATATACCGTTAAGCAAGCTTCTAAACACAGTCAACTTCTCCTAGTGAGCGCGAAGTCCTTAAGGCTTAAAGTCTAGTTTCTTTTAAATTTTGTGTGGGTAAACGTTATGCGCAAGTTCGTGATTTGTGGGCCACGGAAAAGGTGATGAAATCCTTTACCGTATGTTGTGGGGTTCGCTTGCCCTTAAGTCCGTATTAATTGATGCAATGCGCAATTCAAAAAATTCTATAAAGAATCAAACAATCGTTTTTTTTTATTTTAAGCGCGGCGCTGCAACAAATACGGGTTAGTCAATTTTGGCGTTTGCTAGCGAACTTGCAAAGAATCCTGTAAAGAATAGTATATTGGAAGCGTCGGATTTGAGAAGAAGGTGTTAGTAAAGTACGTACCGTTTAAGTTTTGGGTTAGGAAACCCCCATTGAATCAAATCTGGTAAGCTTGAAAGGTTCGCTTGCGCGGGTCAAACTTCCCGGATCTTTGGCACTGTACTTCGTAAATCACCTTTGCCTTGAATGCACACTTTGCTCCCACAATCGCAGTTTGCAAACTTGCAAAAATCTGCACTCTTGCCCACAAGAATTATCCAAAAAAAAAAAAGATTTTTTTTATATACAAAAAGAATATTAACCCGAATAACAATAAAGAAAATACGCTACCGTCTCCCCGGCAACGGCGCCATTTGATCGCACGCTTTTGGCGTGTCGGATGTTCAAAGAATTAAAGTGTAACCGCGATCAGGACGGTGTCGCTTTGCAGCTAGCCGGTGAGCACGGGTCGGTCCACAGGGAGATGGTGGTATTTTACCTTCTTGTCTTGGATGAGTCAATAAAGAATTTGTATGAGTTTGATTCTAACCTATGTGTTTATTTGCAAGTATACAGTTGTTAAGAAAAATACGAGATTGTAAGCTAAAGAAATCCGTACTCAAAACCTTTGAGCCGAGTCTTGACCAATTGAAGCTAGACAATCGGCAACAACGTGGATTAGGGGATTTAAGCGCGGTATTCGTGAAATCCGGCTTATTTACCCTTGTCCTTCCGTTCTTGTCTCTTGCTTTCGCCTCCGGCCAAACCGAACGCAACCGGTCGCGGTTAGGAATCACCGTTACCTTGTCAGGGTACGGTGCCTAACGGAGCGCTTGCGTATGGTTTGGGCGAAGTTCAAATGGAAAATAACGGGAAAAGGAATTGGCAAAGAAACGTTAATTTACAATACCGTATTAATTCTTAACAACAACAATAATTACAACATTTACAAAATGAACAAAAGAGAACAAAAGGAAAAGAACAAAGAAAAGAAAAGATACAAGTATTAAAGTGCATGAAAATAAATTGCAAATAATTAAAGACAAGGTAATAAAAAGCAAGTAATAAAAAGCGATAAAAAGAATACGAAACTAGGACTCAAGACAAGCATGTGATCAATAGCCAACCCTTAAACTTGCAAGCTCAATGAAGAGGTTGCAAGATCAAGGGAAGGGTAGAGAACGCATGTGAAATGAAATGCTAGTCCCGTGAGAAAATACGACCCTTGAGATCAATAACTAACCCTTAACCATTCAAGCTCAATAAAGAGGTTGAATGAGCAAGAGAAAGCAAGAATCTCAAGGGGGAGCAAACTAACAAGAAAGATAAAAAACCCTCATCTTCATTAACATCCACTCAAAAGCTCTCACTACAATTTCATGGAGGAAGAATGAAGAAGAAGAAGAAAGAAGAACAAAACTACAAAAAAGAAGAACAAAGAAAGCTCCCTTGGTTTGGCTCAGATCTGCTGTATTTATAGGCAGGAGAATGGAGTTCTAGGGCAACCAGCAGACATAAAATGAAACACCCAAAATACCCCCAAAAGTTGATGCAGAGAGGGCCCCACCTAGCAGCGGATCCGCCGCCTATGCCCCCATATGGCCGCGGATCCGCGCTCCTATAGTGGTGTTAGGGTGTGGTCTTCTGTATACATCCCTGGTCTTCTGTCCCCTGTTGTCTGGTACACATATTTTCTGATAATTGCTTCCAGAATATCTTCAGATTCCTAGTCCAAGATTGCATTATCTTTTTCACTTTTGACTTCTCTCTCCCTCGAGCTCCGCGCACCCATTGATTCTTGTGCAGCCTTCCTCGTGCTCTGTGCTTGTCCCAGACACGAATGACCACTGTCACATGGCTTGTATCTGGAACCGGTACTCGGCACTGGACGGATATGGATGACCGGAACCCGGCTTTTATCTGTTGTGACAGATGTTCTGTATTTTGACGTAACTGTGGAGATTTTGTCTTGATTTACAATATTTGGACTGGAAACCTATAATCTGTAAACATGTAACAATCACGGATTAAAAGCACCTACCTATAAACACACGAGCGTAAGAATGGGCGGTATAAAATGCAATATTCTGATATGAACAATGCTATTTGGTTTTATCCATCTACCTCTCCGAAGATGCCAAGTTGATTTATGGCACCGTGGATCGGAGGTTTAGACGGATGCGGCCGATGTAGCAGACTTCGTCAGATTCCCCCTCAGGGTGAGGGGTTTTTTGATTGTGGGGACGCTCTTCCCTGCAGGCGCAAGCCCCTGCAGTTAATGACGCTACCGCATCGCGGTAACAACTTTCTCCTTCTCCAGAATTTCACTTCGTGTCGTGTGTGTTTGTTTTGTTTGTGGTTGCCCGTGGATTGTATACGGAGACTGAGTAATGTCGTCGCCCGTAGGACGTGGATTAGTCCAAATCCGTATTTACTTAGATTTGGGTTTGGTGTTTTAGTTTAAGGATGCATTAGTCGCGTTGCGGCTAAGATCAACTTAAACGTTCGTCAAGGATACGTTAGTCCTGTTTTGGACTAAGATCGACTCGACGTAGTGATTAATTTAATGTATGGCCATCGGGACTCGTCACCTCTCTGACGTCGTTGAAGGATTACAACGACATGTATCATAGGAGCTCGGAGATGTACCCTCGAGCCAGAGTTGATTTGGAGTTTTATTGTTTATTTAAATATCTAAGGACACGTTAACCGTATTTGGGGCTAAGATCAACTTAGACGGGACCGTTTAGATCCGGCAAAAGGGGCTTTCGGGCTCTATTGCGCTAGTTTAAGGACGTGATGGTCCATCGCCAGTTTAGGGACATGGTGGTCCATTATTAGTTTAAGGACATTTCGGTCCGTCGCCAGTTTAAGGACGTAGTGGTCCATCATTAGTTTAAGGACGTTTCGGTCCAATATTAGTTTAAGGACGTCTCGGTCCAATATTAGTTTAGGGACGTTTCGGTCCGCTATTAGTTTAAGGACGTCTCGGTCCGCTGTTAGTTTAGGGACGTTTCGGTCCGATATTAGTTTAGGGACGTTTCGGTCCGTTGCCAGTTTAAGGACGTGGTGGTCCGCATTCCAGTTTATGGACGTGGTGGTCTATGTTCCAGTTTAGGGACGTGGTGGTCCGTTGCTAGTTTAGGGACGTTTCGGTCCGATATTAGTTTAAGGACGTCTCGGTCCACTGTTAGTTTAGGGACGTTTCGGTCCGATATTAGTTTAAGGACGTCTCGGTCCACTGTTAGTTTAGGGACGTTTCGGTCCGATATTAGTTTAGGGACGTTTCGGTCCGTTGCCAGTTTAGGGACGTGGTGGTTCGCATTCCAGTTTATGGACGTGGTGGTCTATGTTCCAGTTTAGGGACGTGGTGGTCCGTTGCTAGTTTAGGGACGTTTCGGTCCAATATTAGTTTAAGGACGTCTCGGTCCACTGTTAGTTTAGGGACGTTTCGGTCCGATATTAGTTTAAGGACGTCTCGGTCCACGAGTTTAAGGACCCCGCAGTCCATATACGTGTGTGGTCGTCGGGACCCGTCACCTCTCTGACGTCGTTGAAGGATTACAACGACAGATGTCAGAGGAGTTCGGAGATGTACCCTCGAACCAGATATAAATTGATCTAGGGAGCAGCCGTACTCAGTCGATTTAATTTAAGGACTTACGGCCAAAATTGGGCTAAGTCCAGTTGAAAATGTTCAACACCCTTATTTATTTATTTTTGGTCTATTAGACCTGTGCTAGGGCTTTGCCCATACTTAAATAATGCATTGCATTACTTCAGGCCATTTATGCCCATTTTGATTGGGATCTGCCCCTTTTTATTATGATACAGATCATTTATTTTGGTCCATTGGACCTTTCAATTGGGCTCTGCTCTTCCAAATAATGCACAGCATTTTATTTATTAGGCTTGTTAAGCCTTTTAATTGGGCCTGGCCCTTCAGGAAGTGAAATGCATTGCATTTGTCAGGCGCTTTGCGCCAATCAATGAGCGCAAGCGCTTATGGTGAGGACACGTGTCATGCTCTGCGCTGTTGCGCTGGCGACACGTGGCGTGCTCTCAGCGAGTTGCGCCAATTCCAGAGAGCAAAGCTCTATCTTAAGGGCGCCTAGCGCAAGTGGTTTTATAGCCGACACGCGGCGCTCTCTTAAGAGCGCAACGGCGCAGTTTGGAAGTGCAAAGTACTAAGAATCTTTTAGATTCAAGAAGGGAAGTGCAAAGCACTATTTAATTTCTTGATCTGAAATAGATCAAAGAAAAATAAATTTTTCTTTATTTGAAGAACCAGAGGTTCATAGAAGTGCAAAGCACTATTTAATTTCTTGATCTGAAATAGATCAAAGAAAAATAAATTTTTCTTTATTTGAAGAACCAGAGGTTCATAAAAGTGCAAAGCACTATTATTAATAATTTTTTTTTATTGTTTTTAAAGAACCAGGGGTTCACAAAAAGTGCAAAGCACTGTTTACTATGTAAAGATCATTGATCTTGTTTTTAGACCAATGATCTATTAGAAGGAATTTCTTCTAATCCATGAAGGTTCTTTACCTTTTTCTTGAAATCTTCTCAGAGTTCTCTCTGTTAAAGTTCTTGAGTTCTCAAGAAAAATGTTGATGCCTTTGAATTGAGGCTTATGGTCCTTTTTATAGTGCTCACAAATTAGTTAAAATTGTTAAAGAGATCATTCTCTGAGTGATTTGGGGAATTTTCCCCACCATTGGATCTTTGATCCAAGGGCTTCTGCTTTGCAGAAGAAAATCTTCTTGTTTTAACAAGAACAGAAAAGATTTCTTAAAATCTTAATTTAGTTTGGCGCAGATGCCCCAGCGCATGACACGTGTCGCGCAGCTGAAGCGTTGCTTCCTTTAAACAGAGCTTTGCTCTGATTGGGTGCGCCTTCTTGGGCGCTGCGCTGACGTGTTAGCGCCAGACACGCGGCGCGTTGCGCCCGAGACTTTAAGCGTTGCTTCAAAATTTGAATTTTGAATTCAAACAGAGCTTTACTCTGATTGGACGAAACAAATGCCCCCCATCGTTGCGCTCACGTGGCGCACACGTGAGTGCAACGGTGGCAACCCCCCTGACCATTGGATCAAGGGGGAATTTCAAGAGGCGCAAGCGCCTTATAAATAGGGCCTCTGGCCCTTAAAAAATTCTCCACCATTTTCTAGGTTTAGATTTTCAGAGCTCTGCTCTTGCTTAAGAATTTCAGAGCTTTGCTCTTGCTTTTAGAACTCTAGAGCTTTGCTCTCATTTCCCAAAGTTTTTAGAAAACTTTAGGTAATATTTAATTTAAAATTAAGTTAAATTAATTTAAGTCAATTTTAACCAACAGAGCTTTGCTCTCATAGATCTTTTGATCTAAAGAAATTCCCTTTGGGGTTTCATCAACAGAGCTTTGCTCTCACAAATCCATAGATCTACAGAGATCTTGTTCATGGGTTCTAACCCATGAACAGAGCTTTGCTCTTGAATCAAATGTAGATCTTTTAGATCTGAAAAAAAAATGAAGAGTTTTTCTATAAGCTTTCATGGATCTTTTTTCAGGATTCCAGAAATTTTAATTTTAAATTTCTTTTCAAAACTTTCTTTTTGATGGAATATTATAGAGCTAAGCTCTTTTTTAAGGAATTTTATTCTTTTGAGACCAGAACTTAACAAGTGTCATTCTGTGGCAGAGCTTTACTCTGAAAGAGGAGATTTTCTCCTTGTCTCTAGTGATTCTTCCCCCCCTTTTTTATTATGGGAATGTTCCCCCCAGGGACCAACTGACAATCTCATCCAATGATGAGTTTGTCTTCTTAATTGACGTATTGTCATTTAGTTTCATGGGTCCCTCTTTGGTCTTCTACTCACTGCACTGTGGTGCGGTGTAATTAATTAATTTTGATTTTAATTTAATTAATGCATTTTCTTCTTTCAATGCCAAACGTTGGGATTACAACACTGACGGCTACATTGCTCTTTTTGCAGCGATCATGTCTGAAGACACTTCATTCCCGTTTGTCCGCTCGGAGGAGGGATTTCCAGAGGCGCCTTTGGACCGTGAGGTCCTGGCCATGATCAAGGCATACGACCCGGAGTATAAGAGTCTCCACTTTTGGGGGTCATGGTACAATCAGATCATTATGGGTCGACGCAGCTTCACATGCGCGGTGCCGTCCGAGCACATCACAGCGATTCATTATGCTACCCCACCCTCGGTGCAGTATGCCGTGGAGTTGACGGACTGGACATCGAAAGGCTTTCTACATCCCGCTATAGATGCGATACCGGTTCAGCGTCCTATGGTTTTGGACATCCTAGGACGTCGTATCTGTCAAGGTGAAGCGCGACCTTGGGGGCAATCATATAACCTTGGTCTGATTCCCCGCCACCCGATTGGCTATCTGCCGTGGGCCCGGTATATCCTGTCGACGAAGAAGTCACAGTTGATAAGATTAGGACTGTACACCGCGGTCTATGTCTCTCTCTTCCAGTATCCCACGCTTCCCACCTGGTGGTTTAAAGCTTTCTTGGAGCAATGGAATATTCCCACCCACACTTTCCTTGCCATGGATCGGGAAGTGTCAATCTCCCTGGAGGAATTTGCGGAGGTATCCGGTTTACCGGTAATGGGGGAACATTATGAGGAGCTACTCCCAACAGACGTGTACATCTTCGGTGCTAAGCCGATGATGAAGGGGGTCACGCCGGATATTGCTGTTCAACACCAGTTCCCAAGCTTGATTAAAGTGTTGAACATATATGAGTCTCTCTTCGTCGAACATAGGAGTCGAGGAGTTAATTTTGAGGATTTCATCGCTCGATTTCTTCACCCGAACGCCCTCTCTGCGGCCACTGCCAAGTTTGCCACCCTCGAGGACCCTTTCGGTTTAGGTTTGGATAACCTGCCGGCGAATGAAATAGGCCAAAAGGATTTCTTTCTTCCTAACTTTCCAACCATGTCTCTTGCAGAAGTAGCGGCCCCTGGGATGGATGAGGAGGCCTTTTTCTTAGGGTTTCTCGGGTTATGGTTGAGTTGGTTCGCTATCCCAATGCACTCTCATCGGATGCGGCCCTCTGTCTTTTATCCAGCACACCGGATGGTCATCGGGGTGAAGGTAGCTGTTGGGATCGCCGGCTTGGCACACTTATACCACGGCCTCAGTCGAGCAGCGGATGCTAGCGAGCCCGGGGTGTTGCATGTGGTCTTCCCGATGCATTACTTCGCATCGTGGCTCGAGTTACACACAGCGGGTGTCTTCGGGATGCATAAAAGGCCCTCGTTCTTTGACAAGTACGGTTTTCCTCGCATTATACAGCTGATCGGTGCATCAATTGTAAACCCCTCACCACGGAACGCTAGGGGCTTGCTCCTTCGCCCTCATACCGTCGAAGCCGGGATGTCCTTTGTCGATAAGGTATTGACCGTTGGAAAGGTGTCTACCACTGTGACGCGGCCATTACAAGATATCTTTAAGGATGGAGCTTCAGTTTTAACGGCTCGGGAGACCCTCCACTTATATTCCATTAGACCGGGTTTTTTAGTTTTTAGGCAGAATGATGTGGCAATTTTTATGAGGTATAACCCACATCGTTTTGCTCAACAACTGGGCTACGATCAAGGGGTCCCCTTGGAAGCCTTCTTGGTGGAACCCGCTGCCACTGAAGAGGGGATGGAGAACGCATTGCACCATTTCATGCGCGTGAATACGAGCTCTCATTTTTTTATCAATGCGCTGGCTTACGCTCCGAGACTCCTCAATGTGTATAAAGACTGGTACAATCATGCAACAGGAGCAGTCATAAAGGAGGAAAGGCGACTGTTGGTCGATCGTAAGGGTGCGCCTCCAGGTACCGATCGCACCGCTCCTTTGGTTCCTAGGACCCCAGTAGTCGCTCCTTTAAAAGATGCCGGGGGCAGACCATCACGTGCGCAAAGTCCTCCACGTGAATTTCCACTTCCTGATATCGCGGATGCACCTCCTGCACCCCGCGCTCAGGTGGAAACAGTGGTTGTACCCTCGCCGGAGTCTGGCGTGGGTGCGGACATCGGGACTCGTCGTCCCAAAGTGGCTGCTAAGAGGAAGTCGATCCCTCGCGGGCCCAGGGTCGGAGGGAAAAAGAAAAAGAAGTCGCTCCTCGCCGCGGACGTTGTGTTCGGCCAGGAACCCCATGCTCCCTACTCCGAGGGTCTGCTCGAATATGGGACTAACGCAGGATTAGTGATGCCACCGCCGGACGATACAGACTTGGAGGCTGCTCTCAAAGCTTCGGCATGGTTGGCGAGGCGTGACGCATGGCTAGCTAGGCTTGCGCAATCAAGTAACTACTAGTCGTCTTTTCTTTATTACAACATACCTTCTTCATTGTTTTGAGCTAACGCTTTTCTCTCTTTTTTTTTAAAAAACAGGCATTACTGATGAAGAAGCCATTGCTGCTTCTCTAAAGACTTTCCAGGAGGAGGAACGTCTCAGAGCATCTGTGGGCCTCAGTAAGTTTAGATTCATCAAGCTTTCATTTTTCCTTGTGTTATGGTCGATCTAACTTTCCCCCTTTAATCACAGGAACCTTGATGCCGTTCCCTCCAAGCGACGCGGATGTTCTACCCGCTGCCGACGTCCCTGCTTCTTCTGGGCCACCGCCGGAGATTCGTCTTGAAGAGCCGATGAGAGATGCCTTAAAGGCTCTGGAGGCATCCCTGAATGAAGATGATGACGCCTTGAAGGAGGCGTCACGGAGGTCCCTTATGACCGCTCTGGAGGAGAGGAAGCGGCTGAGGCGTGAGGTGAAGGCGCGCAGGGCTGCCTTGGCTATGGGAGCGGGCCCCAGTATACTCCCTCGTGCTGATACTCCCTCTGAAGAGGCCCCTGTCGCCCTATCCACTGCCCGCAGAGAGGTGGCACGTGCAGCTTGGAGCGCGAACGGTAAATCCGCCTCAGGTAATGTTTCTCTCGGAGTTTTTGTTATAAGGATCTTAATGTCATTTGTCCTTACATCTCTTATCTTGTAGGGCCAAGTCCGATCGAGGGGGAGGCGGAAACCGTCAATCTCAAAGGGACAGAAGAGGTAGTACCTGCCGAACTCGAGCCGACGGTGGGCAACGTCGTTGTGGCTTTGGAGCCTGGGGTAGAGGTTGAGGGGCCTGCAGCCGAGAAGGTCATGGATGCCGAACTTAAAGTGGTGGCAGATGATATGATCATTATAACTGAGCCCAGAGTGGCGGCGGATGAGGCGCTCGAGGCTGGCGATCTTGTGGTGACGGCGGACGATACAACTGTGACTACTGGACCTGAGATGGTAGTGGGCGAGGTGGCCACGATTCCTGAAGACGAACCAACCGCTCCTTCTCTGGAATCTGGCGATACTCCAGTCATAGCCCTCCCCATCTACGGTCCTCCGCCGTCTCCAGGTCTTGCGAGCACGACAACGGTCCCCATCGAGTCGGGAAATGAGACCACAGGCGGTGGTCTTATGTCGATAGAGGAGGGAGTTGTCTCTGTTTCCGCCGGGAGCTCCTCAGGTACACCCTAAGTTGTTGTTTTTATTTGCTTTACAATCTTTTCTAACAAGTTCATTTTTTCGTAATGTAGGTGCAGCCAGTGTTGATGCCCCACTACTTGAGGGAGCTCCTTCCACGACTGCCTTGGCGATGGTTACCCCTCATCCCTCTCTCACACCGTCAAAGATGTTGGAAGGTATGAGTTTGCAACTTACTAAACTCATTTTTCAAACGTATAATCCATATACTAAATTCACATTATTGTGTCTTTCAGGAGTTCTTTTTGACCATTTGTATCAAGTGTTGGTCCCACACTTCTCCTTCCCATCTGAACTCGCCTCTCCCTCTGGTGGCGCCGGTGAGTACCGTTCCCGATTGATATCTTTGTTTTTCCAGTGGTAGAATTATTTCTAACTCTCTTTTGTCCTGACTGCAGTGTTACAAATCGAAGGGGGAGAAGAAAGATCGGTTGCGCTACCGGCCCTTCCGTCCTTACCACCTGCTTCCACTGGTATAGTAAACTATCTTGTCAATGACTTTCTCCATATCTATCGAATCATCATCTAATCGCATTTTGTCTTTTTCAGCTGTCGTTCCAGTCTCGGTGCCTTTTGAGTCTCATATTACAATACCGGGCGGCCCTTCCCAGCGACGTCCGTCTTCGAAAGGTGCGGCGAATAGTTTGCGCATGTTGAGCGACTACATCGAGGAACTCGACATCGAGGGTCCTGTATCTGCCGAGGACTTCGCCACGACGGTTAACCCGATGTTGGCGATATTTGCCACCTTCCATGACGAGGGCATCATCGCCTCTTGGGTTAACTATTGTCGGGAGATCGAGGCTCGCCTTCATCAGCTGGAGTCAATGCGCCTGTCCCCCGAGACTTTGGCCTTGAGCACTCAACGGGGAGCATGGCTCGAGCAAAGCGCTTCTCATTTCCGCCATCTGGAACAAGAAGTGGCTTTGAGGCTGAAGGAGTGCCAAGATTCTTCAAGCAGAACTGCTCACTTGCGTGCCGAAGTTGAGGCGAACGCCGCTGAGGTAAAGACCGTCTTCGAGGGTCTTCTGGAGCGCATATCGAATGGGCTGATACTAAAGCGGGCACTTGATGTCGCCGAGCATGACACTCCAGGCCGTGAAGATGCTCATCAAGCCGTCAGGGATCAGCTTGCATCCGTCGCACAGCAACGGGCCCAGGTGGAGGCGGAGTTGGCAGTGGTATCCAATCGGGAAAAAGCATGGAAGGAAGTGTACGAACAACTGATAGAGCTACTTAAGGCGCTTCCTTCCCAATAATTTTCCTTGTATCACTTGTACTTGTAAAATATATGCATGTATATATTTTTTATTCTTTAGTACAATGTATTCTGTACCCGATCAATGCTTATGAATAAAAGATACACATTTTTTTGTAATTTCCTGTGTCACTTCTTCGCTTTTTCTTTCTTTTCAGCATGACATCTTTAATACATCTTATTGGCAGATAAATTCATTTCTCCCAGAGATAACGATGGTCTAGACTGCAGGTTCAGGTCTGCCGCCTAGGGCTTTTCAACTCTATGAGCCGTGAGGGTCTCATAGAGGCTTTTCTCCCTACGGATCGAGAGGATCTCATAGGTGGGTTTTCTCCTTAGGAATCGTGAGGATTCCTAAGTGTGATTTTCTCTTATAATTCGTAAGGATCTTATAAGAGAATTTTTCCCTCTTACGAGTCGAGAGGACCCGTAAGTGGTTGTTTCCCTTCTCGTCGAAATTCGACTTCGGAGAGTGAGACCCGTGAATAGTATGCAAGAGACCAGTTTGGATTGACTTGCACGGCCCCATCGCTCAAAAAACAAGCTTTTCAATCCTTGCTGTCTGAGACTTCTTCTTACAAATTGAGACGAATCGGGGATCTGTCTGCAGTTGTAGCGGAACAGTTAATCATGAGTTAAGAAGCTCTCATCACGGAGTGTTTGTATCCATGAGTCAAGGAGTTTGCTAGGGATTATTTGTTTCCCAAGCGCCAAGGAGTATTTGTTTCCTTGGGGTTTGAAACGAGTCGAGGGTTCCCACGGGGGCTCTGGTGGCTCTGCGGGTCGACGCGGATCAGGAAGCTCTCGTCAAGGAGTGTTTGTATCCGTGAGTCGAGGAGTTTGCTGGGATTATTTGTTTCCCAAGCGCCAAGGATTATTTGTTTCCTTGGGGTTTGAAACGAGTCGAGGATTCCTACGGAGGCACTGGTGGCTCTGCGGGTCGACGCGGATCAGGAAGCTCTCGTCAAGGAGTGTTTGTATCCGTGAGTCGAGGAGTTTGCTGGGATTATTTGTTTCCCAAGCGCCAAGGATTATTTGTTTCCTTGGGGTTTGAAACGAGTCGAGGATTCCTACGGAGGCACTGGTGGCTCTGCGGGTCGACGCGGATCAGGAAGCTCTCGTCAAGGAGTGTTTGTATCCGTGAGTCGAGGAGTTTGCTTGGATTATTTGTTTCCCAAGCGCCAAGGATTATTTGTTTCCTTGGGGTTTGAAACGAGTCGAGGATTCCTACGGAGGCACTGGTGGCTCCGCGGGTCGACGCGGATCAGGAAGCTCTCGTCAAGGAGTGTTTGTATCCGTGAGTTGAGGAGTTTGCTGGGATTATTTGTTTCCCAAGCGCCAAGGATTATTTGTTCCCTTGGGGTTTGAAACGAGTCGAGGGTTCCCACGGAGGCTCTGGTAGTTCTGCGGGTCGACGCGGATCAGGAAGCTCTCGTCAAGGAGTGTTTGTATCCGTGAGTCGAGGAGTTTGCTGGGGTTATTTGTTTCCCAAACGCCAAGGATTATTTGTTTCCTTGGGGTTTGAAACGAGTCGAGGGTTCCCACGGGGGCTCTGGTGGCTCTGCGGGTCGACGCGGATCAGGAAGCTCTCGTCAAGGAGTGTTTGTATCCGTGAGTTGAGGAGTTTGCTGGGATTATTTATTTCCCAAGCGCCAAGGAGTATTTGTTTCCTTGGGGTTTGAAACGAGTCGAGGGTTCCTACGGAGGCACTGGTGGCTCTGTGGGTCGACGCGGATCAGAAGGCTCTCGTCAAGGAGTGTTTGTATCCGTGAGTCGAGGAGTTTGCTAGGGATTATTTGTTTCCCAAGCGCCAAGGGGTATTTGTTTCCTTGGGGTTTGAAACGAGTCGAGGGTTCCTACGGAGGCACTGGTGGCTCTGCGGGTCGACGCGGATCAGAAAGCTCTCGTCAAGGAGTGTTTGTATCCGTGAGTCGAGGAGTTTGCTAGGGATTATTTGTTTCCCAAGCGCCAAGGAGTATTTGTTTCCTTGGGGTTTGAAACGAGTCGAGGGTTCCTACGGAGGCATTGGTGGCTCTGCGGGTCGACACGGATCAGAAGGCTCTCGTCAAGGAGTGTTTGTATCCGTGAGTCGAGGAGTTTGCTGGGATTATTTGTTTCCCAAGCGCCAAGGATTATTTGTTTCCTTGGGGTTTGAAACGAGTCGAGGATTCCTACGGAGGCACTGGTGGCTCTGCGGGTCGACGCGGATCAGAAGGCTCTCGTCAAGGAGTGTTTGTATCCGTGAGTCGAGGAGTTTTGCTAGGGATTATGGTTTCTTCGAAGTTGGACTGAACCGTCGATATTTGGCTCCGTCTTCTGGCGAAGCCTGTTGGGAAAGTATGGTTCCTTCTTTGTTTACGCCCTTGGATTGTATACAGGGATCGATGTGATCTTAACTGTAGGGCCAAAGTTTTATCATTTGCTTCTTTTTATTTTATTTTATTTCCGCGATGCTCTATCATTTCAGCTTTTATATCGCGGAGGTCGCGATTGCCCAATCATTTCGGCTATTTTTCGCGGTGCCCAATCATTTCGGCTATTTATTTTATTTTTACTCGTTGCTTTTTATTACGAGTTGCCCAATCATTTCGGCTATTTTGCATGCATACATTTTACTTGCTGCTTTTTATTGCAAGTTGCCCTATCATTTCGGCTATTTCGTATGCATGTGCGGCCTACTGGCTTTTCGCTGTAAACCTGAAATTGGACACCGATTTCGGCATCAGCACCGCTACAACTGGGATATTACCAGGAGCGAATCATCATTTGCCTCTGTCGTTGTCGAACAAAGGAGGCTTAGCGACCAGGGCTAGGGTCCTGTCGGCTAAGGCTTTTAACTTCATGAGCCGTAAGGGTCTCGTGAAGGTATTTCTCCCTACAAGTCGTGGGGATCTTGTAGGTGTATTTTCTCCTTAAGAATCATGAGGATTCCTAAGTGTTTGTTTCCTCTGTAAGTCGTAAGGATCCTACAGGAGGGCTTTTTCCTTGTAAGTCGAGAGGATTTACAAGGGTTGTTTACCATGCAAACATATCCCTAGTTTCAGATGGGACTTAGTTAGGGAAATGTTTATTCACGCCCGTGGATTGTATACAAGGGTCAATATTGAACCACTTGTAGGGCAATATTGGAAGTTTGTGGGGGTTTGCTTAAGCACAGGTTTAGGTCTCTGTGACTTAAGACTTTCAAATCCTATGAGCCGTGAGGGTCCCATAAGAGAGTTCTCCTTACGAGTCGTGAGGATCTCGCAAGTGTATTTTCTCCTTAGGAATCGTGGGGATCCCTAAGTGTGTTGTTCCTTTGTGAGTCGTAAGGATCTCACGCAGGTGGTTTCTCCTTATAAGGTCGAGAGGACTCTATAAGGGTTCTTTGACGAAGTTGCGCCCTTTCGGGTTTTCACAAACATTCGCCGGTAGTCCTGCTGTTTTTACTCACGGAGCCCTTTCGGGTTTTCATCCGTGCCCATTTTGCTTATGGACATACCGTTTTTTTTATTTTATTTTTCTCTCTTTTTTTTACGAGGTCGCGCCCTTTCGGGTTTTCACGAACACTCGCCGGCAGCCCTGCTGTTTTTACTCACGGAGCCCTTTCGGGTTTTCATCCGTGCCCTTTTTGCTTATGGACATACCGTTTATTTTATTTTATTTTTTTTTTATGTTTTTTTTATATATCTCGTCAGCCTAAGGATGCTGCGGTATTAGTTTAAAGACGTTTCGGTCTGCTATTAGTTTAAGGACATTTCAGTCCACTATTAGTTTAAGGACATTTCGGTCCATTATTAGTTTAAGGACATTTCGGTCCATTATTAGTTTAAGGACATTTCGGTCCATTGTCGAGAAGGTTGGCTATTCTTTATGGAGCTTGAGCTTAGGAAGATAGCGAGCGGACATAGTCGTCGTCATCCATCATTGACCTAGGCTGTGGCTCATTAAGCGTAATATTTCTTTAGGAAGCGACCGTTTATCGGCCTGAAAGGCCTTTCACCGTGAATGTCCATGAGTAGATAGGCCCCACCATGGTAGACCTTATCAATGATGTATGGTCCTTCATAGTTTGGCTCGAATTTTCCCCGCTTGGCGCGATTGGGGATCATAGGCCTTTTGACCACTAGCACAAGTTCGCCTTGACGAAATGTCCTCGGTCGGGTCAATCTTTCGTATGAGCACGTCATCTTTGCTTTATAAGCTTCCAGATTTTGCTGTGCTATGAGCCGGGTTTCATCAAGGGCGTCAAGCTCCTCAAACCGGAGGTGAGCATTTTCTTCATCCGTCAGCTCGTAGTGGACTGCCACTCGTAGAGAGGGTAATTCTATCTCGAGAGGGAGTACTGCTTCCGTCCCAAATACCAACACGTATGGCGTTGTGTTTGTGGCCGTTTTAAATGTAGTTCGATACGCCCAAAGAGCTTCTTGCAATCTTTCGTGCCAATCTTTCTTATTTCGTGACACTGTTTTCTTCATGATCTTCGTCAAGGTCTTGTTGAAGGCCTCGGCTAGACCGTTAGCTCGCGGATTATAAACTGAGGAATATCTCCAGTCTATGTTGTGCTGTTGTGCGAAGCGGCTAATTTTATGACTTCGGTAGGCTGGCCCATTATCAGAGATGATCCTTCTCGGGGTTCCAAACCGGTATATGACGTGCGTTTTGAAGAAATGGAGGATGTTCTCCGTCTTCACTTCCCTCAACGGTACCGCCTCTGCCCATTTGGAGAAGTAATCAGTCGTCGCCAAGATGAAACGATGTCCCTTGGACGATGCTGGTTCGATGGGGCCGACTATGTCAGTTCCCCACATTTCGAATGGCCAACTAGCCACTGTTGGATGCAGTGGATTGGGATGCTGATGGATGAAGTCCCCATGAATTTGGCATGAATGACATTGCCTCGCGTATTCCAGGCAGTCCTGCATCATCGTGGGCCAGTAGTAGCCCATCCGTTTTATTTTCAACTTCATCTTAGGGCCTGCTTGGTGGGAACCGCAGAGTCCGTCGTGAACTTCTTGGATGACCCTTCTCGCTTCGTCAGGTCCTAGGCATCTCAGCCACAGAGAATCGAATGTCCTCTTGTATAGAGTATCGTTGACGAAGGCGAAAGACAAAGCTCGTTTCACGAGCTGATGTCTTATGGACGCTTCTTCAGGCATTCGGTGGAACTTGAAGTAATCTATGAAGACTTCTCTCCAATCTTCGGTCTTCTCATGGTCTTTTATTTGTAGGGTCGCCTGCTCAGTTGCTCCCTTTTCTTTGTATGATTCTGGATGTATTTCTGCTGGGGCGAGCACTCGACGGCTTTGTATCACGATTCTAACGTCATCGAGGTTCTCGTCAGCCAATTCTTTAGCAAGTTTGGCCAGTGCGTCCGCTTTGCTGTTTTCCGCACGCGGTATACTTTCCAACGTGTAGGAGGGAATTTGGGTTAGCAGTTGCTGCACTTTTTCACCGTATTTCACCAATTCCGGTTTGCATGTTTGGTAATCGCCGTTCACTTGACTGACGACCAGTTGGGAGTCCCCATATATGAGGAGGCTTTCAATTCCCATATCAATGGCGATCTCGAGGCCTGCTATCAAAGCTTCATATTCAGCTTCATTATTCGTTCTCGGCTCTGTTAAGGAGAAGGCGAAGCGCATTATTCCTCCTTGTGGAGTCACAAAGATGAGTCCTACCCCCGATTTGATCATTGGCGTACTTTGTTTGTGCTTTTTCATGGAAGATGCTCCATCGAAATAAAGCTCCCAACGGGTATCACCACTGTCGATCGCGTCAAACGCATGTCTGTCTGGCAAATCGCAATTTAAAGGAGAATCGGCAGGTATGGGATGCTCAGCAAGGAAGTCGGCGATGGCCTGGCCTTTTACTGCCCTGAGAGGTTGATATGTTATCGAAAATTCCATCAAGAGCAGGGCCCATTTAGCGAGTCGCCCTGTCAATATGGCATTTGACATTAGATATTTGAGAGGGTCCACTTTTGAAATAAGACGGACCTCGTACGCCAACGCATAGTGCCTAAGCTTTGTTATTGCGAAGATCAACGCCAGGCAGTGTTTTTCAATGGGAGAGTAGTTGCTTTCTGCCCCCAGCAGAACTCGACTTAAGTAGTAGAGTGCTCTTTCTTTCCCTTGATCGTTCTCTTGTGCCCATAATGTGCCTAAGGAACCTTCGAGGGCGGTTGTATAAAGAATGAGAGGCTTCCCCTTAACCGGAGCAGCCAACACCGGCGGGTTCTGCAGGTATTGCTTGATCTCATCCAGTGCGCCTTGGCATTTTTGATCCCAAACGAACGGGGTTCCCTTCTTCATCAGGTGACTGTAAGGACGGCACTTTCCTGAAAGGTTGGCTATAAATCGCCGTATGTATGCGAGTTTCCCTTGGAGAGACCGCAGCTGTTTGAGAGTCCTCGGCGGGGGCATTTCCATGATCGCTTTAATCTTTGACGGATCTATTTCAATACCTCGGTGTCGAACAACGAATCCCAGGAATTTGCCCGAGGAAACCCCGAATGCACATTCAAGAGGATTCATCTTCAAGTTGTATTGCCGAAGGCGTTGAAATACGGTTTTCAAATGCTCGAGATGTTCCTCGTATGATTTGCTTTTAACCACGAGATCGTCGATATAGCATTCAACGATTTCGTGTATAAGGTCTTCGAAGATCTTTGTCATAGCCCTCTGATAAGTAGCACCGGCGTTCTTCAAACCGAAGGGCATCACTTTATAACAAAATATACCAAGAGGAGTTCTGAAGGCTGTGTGCTTCTGGTCTTATGGATGCATTTTTATCTGGTTATACCCCGATGAGCCGTCCATGAAGGAGAAAACCTCATGAGTGGATGTATTTTCTATCATCAGTTCAGTGACTGGCACTGGGAAATCATCCTTCGGGCAAGCTTTATTAAGATCCCGGAAGTCTACGCATACGCACACTGTCCCATTTTTCTTCATCACTGGGACAATGTTGGCGATCCATTCAGGGTACTGAACTTCTTGGATGAAACCAGAGTCGATTAACTTTTTGACTTCGGTATTTATGCTCATCTCAAGCTCGAGTCGCATTCTTCTCGGTGCCTGCTTGACTGGCTTGATGTTTGGGGATATTGCTAGTCTATGTACAGCAACTTCTGGATCTAGTCCCGGCATCTCAGAATAGTTCCATGCGAAGCAATCTTTATGCTGTACAAGGACGTCTTTTAACGCAGCCACCCTCTCTTCAGACAGCAGCTCGCTGACGAACGTCGGTCCCGGATCATTCGTTGTCCCCAACTCGATTTTCTTGAGGTTATCTGCAGTAGTATGGATTCCATCCTCCAGTTCTTTCGGAGCTGGGGGAAATTCTGAGATTATCTCATCGCTGCCGTTTTCAAAGCACCAAGGAAGGCTGTTCATGTCCTCGGACTCTTCTTTTAATATTGTTACCACGTGGCAAGTGCGAATTTTCTGCCAATCCCAATGCGGAGTTGGTTCTATCCTTGTGTTTTCGGGTTCGTGCTTTTGCGGCGGCGCTACCCTCCAGTTGTCAGACAACGCGAATTTGCCAAGCTGATATTGGTCCTCAACCCAATTCTTAAAGGTGAAGCAATCTTCAAGCGGATGCCCTACTACTCGATGGTAAGAGCAATAATTTGGGTTGGAGACTTTGCCTGCTTGCTCAGGGTGTTTAGACTCTGGCAGTGTAAGCATTTGATGTTTTAGAGCAAGATCAAGTATTTTCCTTGTCTTGTTCCGAGGAAATGAGTATGCTCAACCCATTTTCTTCATGAGGGCTAGGTAAATAACGCTCGACTCTCGGATGCGTGGCTTCTTAACTCTGCTTTGTGGTTGCCGAGCGCCTTTCTTGCCTTTCGACTTGTTTTTGCTTTCGCGTCGAACTTTTTTTGCAGCAGGTTGACAAGGAGCGGCATTTTCATCCTTCACTGCCTGTTGAAGGAGGCGCTGTGTCTTGGCTTTCTCATAGATTGCCATTTCACGATTGTGATCATCTTGGGCTTTTTGACTTGCATCCCTTATAAGTTTGCTCATTTGGTCTTCAAATGATGGACTGGGCAGTTTTGCATCAGGAACTTTTGCTGGCTCAGGATTAGCGTCCTCCCATTGAGTGTCCGCCTCTTCATCGAAGTCATATATAACATAACAGCTGTTTACTAGCTCCCGTTTCTTTGACCGGATGTACCCAAGCCCTTTTGTTTCTATTCTCCCGTTAGGCAGTTTGCATTGAGTCCCGGGAACGTTCCAGACCTTATCATAGAATTTGGCTTTTCTAACGGTCTGTGTGAAGGATATCCCCTGGCGTTTCAGCAGTTTCTTCAAACCTTCGGTATAATATCTGGGAAGACGGATAGGCTGAAGCCTGTCGAGCGTGGGATCTGCGCCATGCCAAATTTCTTTTTCCACCTTGTTTTCTTCAGAACGGTAGAATAGGATTGCCTTCTCACCTTTTCGTCCGGGAGGGATGTAGAATGTCTGCAATTCTTCTACGCTGTTGGTGTCGAGTGCATCCAGTTCTTTGTAATGTTCAAGCGGCACCATGGTTATCTCCAGACTTCGCACTTCATCAGCGGAAACCCGTATCGAAGGCCGAGCAGGGAATACAGCATGAACTTCATCCTCTGAATCACTACCGAAGATCAATGAAGGAACGGATGGTCCTGGCCTGGTGGATTGGGATGGACCTGATAAATTATATCCTCTTCCTCCTCGGTGTCACTGCCGAAGACAGGGATGGTGGCGTTAGTTTTGTTCTCCGGTTTGTGACACCTTTCCGTGTCTTCGAAACTCGGTAAAAAGTATTTGGCATCTTCATACTTGCGAACTTCGTTTACGGAAAACGGATTCAACTCTCCCTCCACTGTGTACTCGAGGCTATCCCTAGAATACTTCATGCACTGATGTTGTGTAGAAGGGATGATATTGTACTCGTGTAGCCATGGTCGGCCGAGCAGAGCATTGTAGCACGTCTTGGCATCTATAACATGGAATTTGATGTCTGTGACGAGCAACCCGAAGCGTAGCGTCAATATCACAGATCCAAGAGTCTTTGAGGATTGAGAGTCGAAACCGGAGATAGTGATCTTGTCTCGGGCGAGGTGTTGGACACTCATGCAAATCTCCTTTAACACTCGCACATTGAGTAAATTAACAGACGATCCGTTATCGACCAAGATTTTACCTATCTTTATGTCATGGCAGTATCCTGAGACATAAAGGGGGCGATTATGTTCACACGTCCCGAGGAGAAGGTCTTCATCACCAAAAGCAACGTCGGCTGTGTGCACCTCTTCCAATTCATCCTTCATCTTTTGTTCGGCCAGGAAAGCTTGGAATTGGTCCGGATCTTGTAGGGCCTTAATCAAAGAATCCCTCGCCTCTTTTGATAGTAATAGGGCATCAAGAATGCTGAGTTGTGAGGGTAGCTTTCTCAGATGCGCCAAGACATTGTAATCCACTTTATTCCTTTTTGGCGGGTTCTCGGCGTTTAGCTCTTCCAGAACTTGGTCATCTAAGACGATGTCTTCAGAGACCTTTTCTTTCCCTTTATCTTTTCTATTCGAGGGTCCGAGGTTCTTTTCAGGCAGTGTCCGATTCCGCAGCCGGATATTTTCGCAAACCACTGGCTCCTCTTCTTTTCCCGAAGTTGACTCTCTAAAGAGAGGGGCAAGCTCTAGCTCCTCATCAGAGTCGCTCCCAAATGTAGGCACTTGTGACCTGGTAGTGTTAACCATGTGAAAATTGCCGGCAGTTCTTTCAAGCTCTTTGGTCGTGTTTCTTTGCTCCCGACGAATTTTACGCTTTTCCCGTTTAAAGCGTTGTTGATTAGCGACGTATCTTTGCCACCATCTATCGAAAGCCTTGCACTCTTGAGTGGAATGCGAGACCTTCTGATGATATAAGCAATAAGAGGGGTGCATTTCTACCACACCAGTCATTTTTCCTTCAGAGGATGGTAGCTTCATGCCCATTGATATGGCCTTAGCAAACCTCTTTTTTATCTTGAATTGGCTTTTGTCAGCGGTGGAGGCATTTTGCTCCAGCGGGATCATCTCAGCTCTTTCCCCAAGTCGCTGGCGCTTGGCTCTTTCGAATATAGCCGTCTCGCGTTCTCGATCAGTTTTACTTTTCAATCGAGCTTCACTAAGAAACGCGTCAATCATTTCGATTGATAACTCTGGAACCCTTGACTCAGTATTTGCCCCCGGCGTTTTAGTGCCAGAAGTCCCTTCATCGTTCGTGGTCAAATGGGAGATCATATGACAGCTCGCCACATATTCCTCGGATTCATCCGATGAACTTTCCCCCTCATCTTCTTTTTGAAAGACGTGATCAAGAAAATCTTGGAGCGTAATGGGAGTCCGCGCCTTTTGGTTGTATTCATCCAGCGCGTCGATTTGCTTTTGTAAGTCCGTGCGCTTGTCGCCAGGCTTCACGGGCTTCTTAGATTTCTTCTTCTTCTTTTTCGAAGATTTTGACGGCTGGCTATGAAAGCTTGAACTACCATCATTGGTCTTCGGAGTCGGATGTGGCTTCAACATTCCCTCAATAATCTGCGGTTCCAAGGGGTTCTTCCACTTGACCGCTGGACAGGTCTGAAGATCATTTAGCATTCTCCTCGTTTTGGCTGATAATACAACCTCCCAGGGAGCTTCTTCAATGACGGAGCATGTTGCCCCCGGCGTATTCATCCCCTTAGAGGTGTGGGGCTGCGGGGGATTCACCTTCCATTTGTCGGATAGCGCAAATTTGCCCTGGCGGTACTGGTTTTCAAGCCAATTTTTGAAAACGTAACAGTCTTCGATCGGATGTCCTAGCACTCGGTGGTAAGGGCAGTAATTGGGCTCGTTGACGTCGCTTGGTTGCAACGGGCGTTTTGGATCTGGCAGATTTATGAGTCTGTTGCGCAACGCCAGCTCGAATAGCCTCCTCGTTTTATCGCGGGGGAAGGAGTAAGGACGTCCCATCCTGTCCTCAAGGGGTACGTATGGGCGTGTATTGTTTGGACGAGCAACCGGCTTCGAGTCGCTCGGTTGTTGTTGGGCATTAGCGACAATGATCGCTTTTCCCTTTCCTTTATCGTTTCGGGAGTCCGGCTTCGGGAGAGGGGGTTTATGGCCCATCTGGTCCATCTGCGCTAATTTGTCGATCAAAGCCTGGAAGGTAGTCGGCTTGAAGAACATCATAAACTGTGAAATGGTTGCTTGTGGATCAAGGGTTCCAACAAACATTCCCACCGCAGGGGCTTCTTCTTTGCGCTGTTCACACTTAGACCATAGATTACGCCACCGTATAGCGTACTGAACCCATGTCTCGCCGGGTTTTACCCTGGCGTTAATCAGCGCCGTCATCGGGGTACGCTCACTGGCACTTGCAAAACGTTGGGTGAAGAGCAGCTCCATCTCTGCAAAGGTTTTAATAGAGTCGTTGGGGAGCTCAGAATACCATTCGAACGCCGTATCTGATAGGCTTCCAACGAACTGGCGAAGCAAAAGCTTGTCGTCGCCGCCGGTGTTACCGCAAAGCGCCCTGAACTGGGCAACATGTTGATGGGGATTGCCGGTCCCTTTGTAGACATGAAACTTGGGAATTGTGTAACCCGACGGGTATTTGATTTGGTCATACCAGCCTGGATACGGTCGCCCCGTTTTTACGACGTGGCCGGCTGCTTCGGCCGCGTGATGAACCTTTATTTGCTGGGCTATATATTCGTCCAGATCATTTTTAGAGATTGTATCCTCTCTAGCCGTTGATAAAACGGGTTGAGGGTTTGATGTCTCTCCCCTATCATCCCCAAGGACAATCGGGGGTTCTTCAGTTGGGGGATCTGGTTGTATCATCATCCCTATCATGTCCTGGAAGAGGAGGCCCATACGCTGTATATTGGCTGCTTGTTCAGCAGCCTCTTTGTCTCTCTTTTCCAGTACTCGGCGGAGGAACTCGGCGTCGGTCTCTTCCTCTTGGCGTTCATCTAAGGACGTCCCAGGGTTCTCTTTTGGCTCGTGAGTGCAGCCATTGTAGTCATCATCTCCTGGAGTTTTTGTTGCTGCTCCTGGGCTTTCGTCACGGATCGGGTGAGCGGTCGGTGACCCGTAGAAGTACGACTTTCTTCCTTTCCAGAAGCCATATAGACCGTATGAACTGGTATGCCCCCTGACTTGGGGCGTTTAGGTTCACCGCTTTTAAACTTTGTCAGTGTCACGGGAGCTTTCTCTGGCCTTTTCCTTTTGTGGACCACTGAGGTTGAAGGAGCCGTTGTTGCCCCCTGCTGTTTAATGGGGAGGTTTTTGTCCTTTTCCACCTTTACCTTTTTCTGGCGACGAAAGTGGTCTGAGTCAATCACGGAGTCTTGAACCCTCCGCCAAACTTTATAAATTTTTGACGACAGCCGTTGAGAGGGCTGTTCCTGCTTTGTCTCCGGAGCTTTTTCCATAGGCGGAGGAGATCTTTTCAATGTAGCAATTGGAGAGTTCTTTCTCACCTTCTTCAGCAATTGAAAGCTGTTCCCAGTTGGAACAGCAGCATTGACCTCCACCACTGGAGCAGGTGGGGTTAGCCCTGAGGGGGAGTTGCCCCCTGCTTTCCTTACTCGTTGCCAATGGCGACGTCGCGCCCGACGAGCCGTTGGGACTGGCTCGGAAATCGAGATGGTTTCTTGTTGCCCCCTGTTTGAGTATGGGGTAACTGCCGATGTCAGCCTATCGAAGACTGATGCCTTTTGACCAGCTGGGGGAGGAGTGGGAACCGTCAATCTTGTGAAGACCGACTCTCTGATGGGAGAAGCCGCTCTAACGACTTCCAAAGCAGCGGCCGTTGCCCTCTTTGGGACGGCCACTTTATAGTTCTGACCTAGCCTGGTGAAAACGGAGGCTGTCGGTTTAGTAGCGGACGACCCGTTGACAGGGGTCGTGGCAGCAGTGAGCCGGTCGAACACCGACTTCTTGTTCGCTTCCGGTGCGGAGATCGGCATAGAGAAGTTTGTAGGTGGGACCATGGTCCTGAAAAACAGGCCGGTGGTAGCCTGGGTCACCTGGTCTACTGGCAGAGTAAGGAAGGAAGCCGCTTGGGGCCCATATGTCACACCTCCTGGTGAAGTGGAGCGTCCATTGCAGTGGCATTTCGAGCAGTTGGTGCAGTTGAAGGCCATTGAATCTTGAGTTCTGCGCCAGACAAAAGACCAAATCTTAGCAACTTGAAATCCGAAGACAACCATTTAACAAACCGCGATTGGTTCGCGAAGACGACACACGAAGTGTGGAGTGGAAAGAGGAAAAGGTCCCACCGGGCGTGCCAGAATCTGTTCCCCTCCGAACGGCGGCCAGGACGTTAGGACGTCCGTGCCCGAGGTTCGGGGCAGATGCTATTTGGTTTTATCCGTCTACCTCTCCGAAGATGCCAAGTTGATTTATGGCACCGTGGATTGGAGGTTTAGACGGATGCGGCCGATGTAGCAGACTTCGTCAGATTCCCCCTCAGGGTGAGGGGTTTTTTGATTGTGGGGACGCTCTTCCCTGCAGGCGCAAGCCCCTGCAGTTAACGACGCTACCGCATCGCGGTAACAACTTTCTCCTTCTCCAGAATTTCACTTCGTGTCGTGTGTGTTTGTTTTGTTTGTGGTTGCCCGTGGATTGTATACGGAGACTGAGTAATGCCGTCGCCCGTAGGACGTGGATTAGTCCAAATCCGTATTTACTTAGATTTGGGTTTGGTGTTTTAGTTTAAGGATGCATTAGTCGCGTTGCGGCTAAGATCAACTTAAACGTTCGTCAAGGATACGTTAGTCCTGTTTTGGACTAAGATCGACTCGACGTAGTGATTAATTTAATGTATGGCCATCGGGACGCGTCACCTCTCTGACGTCGTTGAAGGATTACAACGACATGTATCAGAGGAGCTCGGAGATGTACCCTCGAGCCAGAGTTGATTTGGAGTTTTATTGTTTATTTAAATATCTAAGGACACGTTAACCGTATTTGGGGCTAAGATCAACTTAGACGGGACCGTTTAGATCCGGCAAAAGGGGCTTTCGGGCTCTATTGCGCTAGTTTAAGGACGTGATGGTCCATCGCCAGTTTAGGGACATGGTGGTCCATTATTAGTTTAAGGACATTTCGGTCCGTCGCCAGTTTAAGGACGTAGTGGTCCATCATTAGTTTAAGGACGTTTCGGTCCAATATTAGTTTAAGGACGTCTCGGTCCAATATTAGTTTAGGGACGTTTCGGTCCGCTATTAGTTTAGGGACGTCTCGGTCCGCTGTTAGTTTAGGGACGTTTCGGTCCGATATTAGTTTAGGGACGTTTCGGTCCGTTGCCAGTTTAGGGACGTGGTGGTCCGCATTCCAGTTTATGGACGTGGTGGTCTATGTTCCAGTTTAGGGACATGGTGGTCCGTTGCTAGTTTAGGGACGTTTCGGTCCGATATTAGTTTAAGGACGTCTCGGTCCACTGTTAGTTTAGGGACGTTTCGGTCCGATATTAGTTTAAGGACGTCTCGGTCCACTGTTAGTTTAGGGACGTTTCGGTCCGATATTAGTTTAGGGACGTTTCGGTCCGTTGCCAGTTTAGGGACGTGGTGGTCCGCATTCCAGTTTATGGACGTGGTGGTCTATGTTCCAGTTTAGGGACGTGGTGGTCCGTTGCTAGTTTAGGGACGTTTCGGTCCAATATTAGTTTAAGGATGTCTCGGTCCACTGTTAGTTTAGGGACGTTTCAGTCCGATATTAGTTTAAGGACGTCTCGGTCCACGAGTTTAAGGACCCCGCAGTCCATATACGTGTGTGGTCGTCGGGACCCGTCACCTCTCTGACGTCGTTGAAGGATTACAACGACAGATGTCAGAGGAGTTCGGAGATGTACCCTCGAACCAGATATAAATTGATCTAGGGAGCAGCCGTACTCAGTCGATTTAATTTAAGGACTTACGGCCAAAATTGGGCTAAGTCCAGTTGAAAATGTTCAACACCCTTATTTATTTATTTTTGGTCTATTAGACCTGTGCTAGGGCTTTGCCCATACTTAAATAATGCATTGCATTACTTCAGGCCATTTATGCCCATTTTGATTGGGATCTGCCCCTTTTTATTATGATACAGATCATTTATTTTGGTCCATTGGACCTTTCAATTGGGCTCTGCTCTTCCAAATAATGCACAGCATTTTATTTATTAGGCTTGTTAAGCCTTTTAATTGGGCCTGGCCCTTCAGGAAGTGAAATGCATTGCATTTGTCAGGCGCTTTGCGCCAATCAATGAGCGCAAGCGCTTATGGTGAGGACACGTGTCATGCTCTGCGCTGTTGCGCTGGCGACACGTGGCGTGCTCTCAGCGAGTTGCGCCAATTCCAGAGAGCAAAGCTCTATCTTAAGGGCGCCTAGCGCAAGTGGTTTTATAGCCGACACGCGGCGCTCTCTTAAGAGCGCAACGGCGCAGTTTGGAAGTGCAAAGCACTAAGAATCTTTTAGATTCAAGAAGGGAAGTGCAAAGCACTATTTAATTTCTTGATCTGAAATAGATCAAAGAAAAATAAATTTTTCTTTATTTGAAGAACCAGAGGTTCATAGAAGTGCAAAGCACTATTTAATTTCTTGATCTGAAATAGATCAAAGAAAAATAAATTTTTCTTTATTTGAAGAACCAGAGGTTCATAAAAGTGCAAAGCACTATTATTAATAATTTTTTTTTTTATTGTTTTTAAAGAACCAGGGGTTCACAAAAAGTGCAAAGCACTGTTTACTATGTAAAGATCATTGATCTTGTTTTTAGACCAATGATCTATTAGAAGGAATTTCTTCTAATCCATGAAAGTTCTTTACCTTTTTCTTGAAATCTTCTCAGAGTTCTCTCTGTTTAAAGTTCTTGAGTTCTCAAGAAAAATGTTGATGCCTTTGAATTGAGGCTTAGGGTCCTTTTTATAGTGCTCACAAATTAGTTAAAATTGTTAAAGAGATCATTCGTGATTTGGGGAATTTTCCCCACCATTGGATCTTTGATCCAAGGGCTTCTGCTTTGCAGAAGAAAATCTTCTTGTTTTAACAAGAACAGAAAAGATTTCTTAAAATCTTAATTTAGTTTGGCGCAGATGCCCCAGCGCGTGACACGTGTCGCGCAGCGCAGAGCGCAGCGCAAGTGCGCTAGCGCATCTGCGCTGACGCGCAGCGCAGAGCGCAGCGCAGCTGAAGCGTTGCTTCCTTTAAACAGAGCTTTGCTCTGATTGGGTGCGCCTTCTTGGGCGCTGCGCTGACGTGTTAGCGCCAGACACGCGGCGCGTTGCGCCCGAGACTTGAAGCGTTGCTTCAAAATTTGAATTTTGAATTCAAACAGAGCTTTGCTCTGATTGGGCGAAACATAGGCCTTTCTGATTTGGGCCTGGCCCTTTAGTAAAAGAAATGCATTGCATTTGTCAGGCGCTTTGCGCCAATCAATGAGCGCAAGCGCTTGCGGTGATGACACGTGTCACGCAAGCGCAGTGCGCTACGCCAGTGCGCTGCGCTTGCGCTGCTGACTCGTGGCGCGCTGCAGTGAGTTGCGCCAGTTTCAGAGAGCAAAGCTCTATTTCAAAAGCGTATAGCGCAAATGGTTTAGATGCTGACACGTGGCGCTTTTCTGGTGGCTTGCGCCAACCCAAGAGCGCAACAGTGCAGTTTTGGAAGTGCAAGGCATTATCAACTTGAGAATCTTTTAGATTCCAGAACCAATGGTTCATAAAAAAGTGCAAAGCACTGTTTGTTTTCTTGATCTAATTTAGATCAAAGAAAACAAGTTTCTCTTGCTTTTCTTATTTCAAGGAACCAGTGGTTCATAAAAAAGTGCAAAGCACTTATTATTATTTATTTTTCTTCTTATTGAAGATCATTGATCTTGTTCTCAGATCAATGATCTGTTCATAAGAGAATTTTCTCTTTTTTTTCTAAAGGTTTTTACCTTTTTATTCTTGAGGAATTCTCTCCAATTCTTCAGAGTTCTCAATGATGATCTTGATTCCTTTTGATTTGGGGTCTAGGGGCCTTTATATAGTGCCCATAAATTTGTTAAATTTGTTAAAGAGATCTTTCTCTCAGTGATTTGGGGAATTTTCCCCACCGTTGGATCTTTGATCCAAGGGCTTCTGTTTTACAGAAGGCAATCTTCTTGTTTTAACAGGAACAGAAAGATTTCTTTTGAATTTTCATTCTGTTTAGCGCAAATGCCCCAGCGTGTGACACGTGTCAAGCAGCGCAGAGCGCAGCGCAACTGCGCTGACACGTGTCGCGCAGCGCATAGTGACACGTGCAGCGCATAGTGCAGCGCGACTGCGCTAGCGCATCTGCGCTAACACGTGCCGCGCAGCGTATTGCTTGCGCAATTGCGCTGACACGTGTCGCGCAGCGCATTTGCGCTTGCACATCTGCGCTGACACGTGTCGCGCAGTGCATCTACGCTTGCACATCAGAGCAGCGCTTGCGCAACTGAAGCGTTGCTTCCTTTAATTTTGTTTTAAATAGAGCCTTGCTCTGATTGGGCGTGCTGCCTTAGGCGCTGCGCTGGCATATCAGTTTTTGACACGTAGCGCGTTGCGCGCAGCACAAAGAATTTGAAGCGTTGCTTCGAATTTTGAATTTTGAAATTCAAACAGAGCTTTGCTCTGATTAGGGGAAACAGCGAATTCTTTTGGAATAATGATATCATTGTGAATATATGAAGCATAACACATTATTAAATGAATAACAAATAATAATGTGTCATCATGCTTCATTAACTCACATAGTGATTCATCTCATGAGTCATTTAAATCATAAATGCATCATTAACTCCATGGATGAATCACACCATGACTCATTAATCCAATAAATGCAAATGCCACCTTAGCCTCCATGTCATCATCCTTCTAGAAGCTTCTCGACAATTTACGAGAACGCCCCTCCTATCCGTGAAAACACGGAAAAACTTTAGACTGTATAAATCCAATAATCCGATACTAGAATCTGGCTTAAACCAAAACCCGCTAGTAAAAACTGTCCGAACATCGTACGTGCATAAATGCACGTGCGTGTCTAAACCCTGTCGTAAAACCATACGACCTCTATATCGTTTCGCCTGAAACAGGGAAACTCTCTGTGTGGGGCTCTAAAGACTCGACTACTACGCTGGCAGTGGGTTTAACCATAGACCGCAAGCGGCACTAGCTGTACGTAACGGTCCCCAGGTAGATGTCGATAAGAAGGCCGATGAGGAAACCCATCCGAACTCCTACTGAGCCTGATGTGACAATCTCCATACAGTCCGGTCTGTTCGTCTAGGACTATCGCATATCGGGGCTAGGGGGCGGCAAGCGTCAGTCCCCTAAAAGCGGTATAAGTCGTGTCGAAGCGAAGCCCATTACACCTTGAGAAACTACTGGAAAACCTACCAGTAAATCTCGCTTGCCATGGCCAGGGACTTTGCGTAATGGCTCTCCAGACACAGCGCGATATCAACTCCCAATACCGGAAGAGACGAATCCTGTCTAACCGCCACTACCTCCAAGTGTTTCGGGACTGCACCCAACTGCTACCTGTTTGCACGACTCCTTTGAGCCGTGGTAGGGTAGCAATTTAAGAACAGTAGGAACACACTCGAGGCAAAGCAACAGTGTCAAGTCTGCGGACTATACTGTACTCATGTCACCTGGGAACTGTTAACTGACGACGGGTATAATACCAACCAATAGTTCCCTGCGAGTCCTGTCCGGTGTACCCGTAACCCAACGAGCACCTGTATACTATCTCCAGTACGACGTACTAATGGCTGTGGGACAGACCATCTCCCCAACTGGGATGAGAAGTGTACACACTAGTCTATTCCGGAGTATCGATGCCCTGTCTCGATAATCCTATGACTAGGGACCTGAAAAAGGATGTGCTTGTAGACTACCCAGCCCCCACTAGTATGACTGCCATCACAACACTGGTAGTCAAGCAAGATCCTAAGGGCTCTATCAATACGTAAACACATATTAAGATAGATATAAACCAAGTAGCATACTACCATGTTTAGCAAGACTGTTAATATAACTGTGAATATCCCAAGCTTCTATTAAGTAATATACAAGCCAGTATGATACAATAATGGCCCCTAGGGCATATACACTAACAATCTCCTACTTGCACTAGGGCCATGTACTGGCATATCGAAGACCGATCATCTCGAATAGCCTCTCGAACTGAATCTGAGGTAAGGCCTTTGTGAATGGATCGGCAGTGTTTTCCTCTGTAGCAACTCTCCGGATCTCGATCTCCCGGCGATCTATGATCTCCCTGATCAGGTGATACCGCCTTAAGATGTGTCTGGACTTCTGATGGGACCTGGGTTCCTTCGCTAAAACTATAGCTCCGTTTTTGTCGCAATACAGCGGTATTGGATCAACAACGGTAGGAACCACCTGAAGTTCTGTTAGGAACTTCTTCATCCAGACCGCTTCTTTTGCGGCATCGCAAGCAACAATATACTCCGCTTCCATCGTCGAGTCAGCAGCGGTGTCCTGCTTGGAACTCTTCCAGCACACTGCCCCTCCATTGAGGGTAAAGACATAACCTGACATGGACTTGGAGTCATCCTTATCACTCTGGAAGCTGGAATCAGCAAAGGCCTCGATCTTGAGGTCTTTTCCACCGTAAACCAAGAACATCTCCTTAGTTCTTATCAGGTACTTGAGAATGTTCTTTACTGCTATCAAGTGCTTCTCCCCTGGGTCTGACTGATACCTGCTTACCACGCTCAGTGCGTAAGATACACCTGGTCTGGTGCACAACATCGCATACATTATAGAGCCTACCGCAGAAGCGTAGGGTATAACTGACATGCGATCCCTTTCCAAATCAGTCTTGGGAGACATCTCTTTGGATAGGGTGATTCCGTGACAAGCCGGTAAATTACCGTGCTTAGAATCTTCCGTACTGAATCTTTTCAGTACAGTGTTGATATACCTGGACTGCGAAAGTCCCAACATCCACTTGGATCTATCACGATAGATCCGGATCCCCAGAATGTAAGAGGCATCACCCAGGTCTTTCATGGAGAACCTGTGTGACAAGAATCCTTTGACAGATTGTAGCATAGGAATGTCATTTCCTATCAAAAGAATGTCATCCACGTACAAGACGAGGAATACGACAGTTCGTGCTACAATTTTACTATATATACATGGTTCATCTGGATTTTTGATAAAGTCATATTCTTTGACCGTTTTATCAAAACAGATGTTCCAACTCCGCGATGCCTGCTTTAGTCCATAAATGGACTTAAGCAACTTGCACACTTTCCCGCTGCTCCCACTCTGATTGAAGCCTTCTGGCTGATCCATATAGACGCACTCTTCTAAATTACCATTTAGAAAAGCCGTCTTAACGTCCATCTGCCAGATCTCATAATCATGAAAGGCGGCAATGGCAAGAAGGACCCGAATGGATTTGAGCATAGCCACTGGAAAAAAAGTTTCGTCATAGTCCAAACCAGGTCTTTGACGAAAACCTTTTGCAACAAGTCTAGCCTTATAGGTTTCCACCTGTCCATCTACACCAATATTTTTCTTGAAGATCCATTTGCATCCTATGGGTTTTACCCCATTTGGAGCAAAGTCCAAAGTCCATACTTTGTTGGTGTACATGGACTCCATCTCGGTCCGCATTGCATCTAGCCATCGCACCGAGTCGCCGCTCTGGATGGCCTGCTGGAAGCTAGTAGGTTCATCATCATCAATGATGCAATCCTCTCTATCCCTATCTATGAGAAAACCGTAGTATCTCTCAGGCGGATGAGACGGCCTATTACTCCTGCAGAGGGGTGCAGGAATGTCCTGTTCTTCTTGAACTACTGGTTCTACCAAACTTTCAGTAGTAGTTTGTGGTTCTGGAATTTCTTCCAGTTCTATTTCGCTCCCACTTGTTTTCTTTTCTATAAACTGCTGTTCTAGAAAATGGGCATGACGAGAAACAAAAACCTTTTGTTCCTCTGAGTAATAGAAGTAATACCCCTTGGAGTTCTTTGGATATCCCACAAACTTACACTGCACTGATCGTGCCTCGAGTTTGTCCGCATGCTGCTTTTTAACAAAAGCTGGACATCCCCATATCTTCATATGCTAAAGATAGGGTTTCTTTCCACTCCACATCTGATATGGCGTGGTAGACACAGTCTTGGTAGGAGCCCTGTTCAAAAGATATGCCGCTGATTCTAGCGCATAACCCCAGAAAGATCGCGGTAACTCAGCATTACTCATCATAGAACGTACCATATCCAATAGGGTTCGATTCCGTCTCTCCGATACACCGTTATGCTGTGGAGTGTATGGAGGAGTAAGCTGAGAGAGAATTCCTTTCTCTTTTAGGTAACTTAGGAACTCGGCACTTAAGTAGTCACCACCTCGATCAGATCTCAGTGTCTTGATACTTTTGCCGATTTGGTTTTCTACTTCATTCTTATACTCTTGGAATTTCTCAAAAGCCTCGGATTTATGTTTCATCAAGAAAATGAATCCGTACCTAGAGTAATCATCCATAAAAGTAATAAAATAAGAAAAACCACCTCTTGCATGTGTAGACATTGGACCACATACATCGCTGTGTATGAGTCCTAAGAGTTTGCTCGCTCTTACTCCATGTCCAGTGAATGAAGTCTTTGTCATCTTTCCTTTGAGACATGATTGACAAGTGGCATAAGTTTGATATTCGAACGAATCCAAATATCCTTCTCTATGTAACTTAGTTAACCTTGTCTCATTGATGTGACCCAGTCTACAATGCCATAAGAAAGCCTTATTTAAATCTGGAGACTTTCTTTTTAGTGTGTTCTGGACATTGAAAATCTGTAATTGGTTTAAGACATATATACCATTATCTAGTGTACCGGCCCAATCAAACCATGATTAAGGTGGATGTTAACAACATCGCTTACAAACGTGAAATCATAACCTTCTTTTGATAACAGCGAAACCGATATGATATTACACGTTAAACTGGGTACACAAAAACAGTTATGCAAAACCAAAATATGTCCACTCGTCAATCCTAGGTGATAATCCCCTACGGACACAGCACCCACGCTAGCTCCGTTAGCAACCTGGAGGGTCATATCACCAACCTTCAGCTCTCTACGGTCTCTCAGTGCCTGCAATGAATTGAATATATGAGATCCTGATCCGGTATCCAATACCCAGGAAGTAGAGTTGATTGACAGACATTTTTCAATTACAAACACACCTGAAGTCGAAGCCACAGCTTGCTTCGGTTCCTGGTTCTTGGCATTCCAAGCTTTGCAATCTTTCTTCCAGTGCCCTTTCCTACGACAGTGGAAGCACTTGTCCTTTGCCACTACTGGAACTGCAACCTTTTTCTTTCCCTTGACTCCCACCTTACTAACACCTCCTCTAGGTTTGGTAGCGGCCTTATTCTTCCTTCCTTTGGCCCTAGCCTTGGACCCGGAAGAAGAAGCACCGCGAACAAACATAGCGGGTGTTTCCCTTGCCTTCAGCAAGGTGCCCTCTGCACTCCTCAACATGTTAAGGAGTTCTGGAAGTTCAACTTCTTTTCTTTGAATGTTGAAATTCAGAATAAACTGGGCGTAGGTGGAAGGAAGGGACTGGAGAATCAAGTCTGTATAGAGCTCGTTCTCCAAAGTCGTCCCGAGGTCTGCGGGCTCTTCTATATAGCCAATCATCTTTAGAACATGTTCTCCTACAGACGATCCGACGGCCAACCTCGACTGAAACAAGTTCTTCGAGGTCTCGTATCTTGCTATATGAGATTGCTCCCCATACAGATCCTTTGTATAGAGAAATATGGATTCAAGATCCATATCCTCGTGCCTCCTCTGATGTTCATTATTCATAGAGGCAAGCACGATGCACTTGGCCTTCGCGCAATCTAACTCCCAGGTCTTGTGGATTTCCTTATCCGCAATACTGGATTTTGGACCAGGGACAGCAGGTGCCTTAGTGGTAAGGACATACCCCAATTTGTCATAAGTCAAAGCCATCTTAACATTCTGCAGCCAATCTTTATAGTTTGGCCCTGTCAATATATTTTTCTCTAATAGTAACTTAAGGCCTGTCATGTTTTAGGTCGCTGCAATGAGAGAGAGAGAGAGGGAACACTTTAGCATGATGCTCTTGCAAGTTTAGAGTGGTTTTTATTTTATCTAAACTGGATGTCTCCCACTGTTTCTCGAATCCCTCCTCAAACCAAAAAGGAAGAACTATCCAGGACTATTCTCACCGTACAATACTTGCTTAACCGTTCAACCAGGCCGGTGTCCGTACTTCGAGGGAGGTTTTCCAACGCTTTCGCGAAGTTCCTTAATTAAATAACCTCTTTTCTCTGGGGGCGTAGCCCCGCTGACACCTTTCTCGGCACCTACTTGGTTTATAGTATTGATCGTTAAGTGACGAATCTCCTGATGAGTAGCGGATACTCACAGCAGGATTGGGATCCAAATATCATCGTATGATAATGCTGAAGGAATCCTACCAACATTCATCAAACTCCAAATGGTATGCATCTCTTTGCAAATTTCAGTTTCTTTAGAAATTTCCGATATAAATTTTTGCCCCATGCTCTTATGACCTTGGCTTTGGTCAAAATGTCATAAGTCACATGTCAAGTTCTACCCATCATTATCTTGTTAATTTCAACCCATCCGTACATACCCCTGACTTTGGTCAAATGATAATACGACTGCCCCAAACTAACTCATCTATCTATGCAACAAATGAATACCCAGCAACTACCAAACACTATGCCTTGACTTTGGCCAAAATACATAGCTTGAATACTACTGAATACCCAAATGAAATGACGGAGGGCTACGGATGGTTTTGGCGAAACTGTGAACGTAGTGAACTTGATATGACCGAAAGAACCTGATAGCTTTTTAAAAGTAGTGGTTAAAGCTCCGCAATTTAAAAAATATCCTCTGTTTTAAAATAACCGAGTGGTTTCTTTTAAACTGTTCCAACGATTCAACTTTGGTTTATTTTCTTTGCATTAATATAATGCGTCCAATCAATTAACCTATCATTGCAGAAAACAACGAAAATACAACGTCCTCTTATGCCATCCGCATCCGCCACTGGGTCCCGTCATCACCCGTTAGGTTACTTAACTAGAGACAGAGCGGGGGCTGGGCTAGCGCGGGTGTAAAACATAAGTGACGTCTAATAGCTATCATATATAGATATTGTACATTTGTCAGACGCAATAATAGGCATTCCAGATCACAGATGAACATATTGGATTTTCTACGAATCCGCATTCCTTTTGAGCCTGCAAAGAAAGACGGATTACACAGTCATGATGAATAGCCAAAACCCCACCCTAAACCCCTACGGGTACGGTAAACTACCTGCCAAGTACCCGAAGTGAAGCGGTCTCCCTCAACAACGTGAGTAGACCACTAAACACTTCAAAGTACCCGGTAGTTTGTGCACCCCACCTTGGGTCTATCCTAGGTGCAAAAATCAGTAAATGAAATAATACAACGGTGGCTACAACTGCAACCTGGATTTTCCCCGCAAAAGAATATTACAACAATTTACAAATTACATTTGAATGAAAGAAACGCTCGTCTCACAACCCCGGCTATCCATTCACGACAATCCAACAAGTCCATAAATACAAACAGTAAAAATATTACAGAAATGTGCAACCCCCTGCCAACCGACATACTAGCAGTTAGGGGAGGTTTACGAACACATTATACAAATAACAGATATAATCTAATTAGCCAAAATCGTAGAATTTCGATCGAGCAAACGCAAATGATTCTACTCCAAAAACTTCTCTGTGCACCTGAGACTTGAGCAGAAACAAAATATCCCAGAAATACCAAAATTAACACAGAAGAGTTACTGGGGAATTTTGGGGTGACTCGGCTTCAACTCGGCCGCGGATCTGAGGCGGATCGCTTGGATCGGCCGCGGTTCTGCGACTGTATGGCCGAGTCAGGAACCCAAATTTCTCCAGTATTCTTATAATTTCCTGCTTGTAATTTTAAGGGTCCCTGAAAAATTTTTAGACCCCGTTTTAAAATCGACAGAAACTGTATGAAAATGATGATTTTTCCGGTTCGTTTCGCGATCGAATTTCTAACGACTTTGCTAACAGGTTAGTTATGATTTAGCGAGGCTTTGATACCACTGTAAGTCAACGTTAGACACCCCACGATTTGCGGGGAGGCAGAATAGGTAAAACAATCATTTTGTTTAAAAGAAATATCGACTAACTTACGGATCTTTGCCAAACCTTAACTAACAACATCATAAGAGGGATTAGCTACTATGAAAGAAGATTATACCTAATGAACCAAGTCCTTCTTCTTCTCGATGACCACCTCCTCGTCGGCCTCCTCTTTGTAATAGAAGATCCACCCGAGAGCTACTACTCCAAGCTTGACCTATAACTTGAGGTAACTAGGTTACTCAAAGTGCTGATCAAAGCAACCTAGGGAATATAGAGTATGATTATGGATCAATAATTCTTGCTAACCCTTGATCTCAACACATGAGAGGTTATGGTTAGGGTTTGAAGAGAGAGAGAGAGCTTGAGGAGAGAGAAGGTGAGAATGAGAATTCTTTTGGAATAATGATATCATTGTGAATATATGAAGCATAACACATTATTAAATGAATAACAAATAATAATGTGTCATCATGCTTCATTAACTCACATAGTGATTCATCTCATGAGTCATCATTAACTCCATGGATGAATCACACCATGACTCATTAATCCAAAAAATGCAAATGCCACCTTAGCCTCCATGTCATCATCCTTCTAGAAGCTTCTCGACAATTTACGAGAACGTCCCTCCTATCCGTGAAAACACGGAAAAACTTTAGACTGTATAAATCCAATAATCCGATACTAGAATCTGTCTTAAATCAAAGCCCGCTAGTAAAAACTGTCCGAACATCGTACGTACATAAATGCACGTGCGTGTCCGAACCCTGTCGTAAAACCATACGACCTCTATATCGTTTCGCCCGAAGTAGGTAAACTCTCTGTGTGGGACTCTAAAGACTCGACTACTACGCTGGCGGTGAGTTTAACCACATACCACAAGCGGCACTAGCTGTACGTAATGGTCCCGAGGTAGATGTCGATAAGAAGGCCGATGAGGAAACCCATCCGAACTCCTACTGAGCCTGATGTGACAATCTCCGTACATTCCGGTCTGTTCGTCTAGGACTATCGCATATCGGGCCTAGGGGGCGGCAAGCGTCAGTCTCCTAAAAGCGGTATAAGTCGTGTCGGAGCGAAGCCCATTACACCTTGAGAAACTACTAGAAAACCTACCAGTAAATCTCGCTTTCCCTAGCCAGAGACTTTGCGTAATGGCTCTCCAGACACTGCGCGATATCAACTCCCAATACCGGGAGAGACGAATCCTGTCTAACCGCCACTGCCTCCAAGTGTTTCGGGATTGCACCCAACTGCTACCTGTTTGCACGACTCCTTTGAGCCGTGGTAGGGTAGTAATCTAAGAACAGTGGGAACACACTCGAGGCAAAGCAGCAATGTCAAGTCTGCGGACTATGTTGTACTCATGTCACCTGGGAACTGTTAACTGACGATGGGTATAATACCAACCAACAGTTCCCTGCGAGTCCTATCCGGTGTACCCGTAACCCAACGAGCACCTGTATACTATCTCCAGTACGACGTACTGATGGCTGTGGGACAGACTATCTCCCCAACTGGGATGAGAAGCGTACACACTAGTCTACTCCGGAGTATCGATGCCCTGTCTCGATAATCCTACGACTAGGGACCTGAAAAAGGATGTGCTTGTAGACTACCCAGCCCCCACTAGTGTAACTGCCATCACAACGCTGGTAGTCAAGAAAGATCCTAAGGGCTCTATCAATACGTACACACATATTAAGATAGATATAAACCAAGTAGCATACTACCATGTTTAGCAAGAATGTTAATATAACTGTGAATATCCCAAGCTTCCATTAAGTAATATACAAGCCAGTATGATACAATAATGGCCCCTAGGGCATATACACTAACAGATGCTGGGTGGGAGTAGAACATTGGGAATTGAGTGATTAGATCCTCAATATCAAAATTCTTTGTAATTGGTGATATTTGAGGAAATCGTCTGGGTTTTGCCTAACGGCAAATATTTGGTTTTGAATATCCGTTGTTGTGCACCAATTTCAAACTGATATATCTGTACGTTTATTTTATAAAGTGAGATATAACTTTTTAAAATTATGTTTATGACGTTTACCTATATCAATTGATGGTTAGGTAAGGTGCATTCAACAATGGTGTAATTCTTCTTAACTATAACATGGTTTTCAACCTATGACGCACAGGGTTTGAGTTATTAAACTCGGAGGATTATACAAAGTATTGTATGTTGTCCGATGTCCATTAGGACAAAGGGGTTGGTACTCGCACTATATTTCGTTTACTTATGACTACTCTGGTTTTAGACACGCATTTCGTTGAAATACAAGGTCCAAATTTTGAGAAGTTATAGGTATAAGAATAAAGTAGAGAACCATACGTTGCAAGTATCAGGATTTTTCGGGGTGATCGAAGGTGTAGATACTTATGCTAAGTATTCCGTTGTAAGTAATATATTTGAGAACTTTTTTCTCTTTCAGGTTACTCATCTGTGAGTTTGCTCCTTGATGAGTAATGCTGCTTGTCCTTCTTCCATTTAGCCGATATGCGCTGGAAACGGTTGAATGTATTTTGAATCTGGTTCCAATTAAATTAGTGCATTTGTTTCTATATTGGATATAGAATGGATTCATATCTTTACGAAGTTAAGGTATATGGAGTAGTCCGGGTTATACTTAAAACCAGAATTTGGATAAACTCAAGGCACGTTTCAATAATGACTGTTTGTGGGTTATCCCGGTTTTTGACGAGGGTTAACATTCTACCATTTGGAGGATCAATAGTTATATTGTTCTTGACTCGCCACCTCTTTAGTAAAATGAATTCTTTTCAGAAAACACAAGTGAGAGTATAGTAGAACTGGAAGTGATTCCAGATATCACAAACGATTACTGAAAATTTAGTAGAACTTAAAAATTCAATTGGATTCGACAATCCATTAGCCACTCCCCAGATATAGTGGGTAACCTCAGCCACCTGAGGGGTATTTCGGTCTCCTAAAAAACAGTGACATGGAGGTTTTTGATGACCCAAGCTTGACACCACTGCTATCCTAGACTATGAGATCTGATATGTGGATGAATATAACGTCATTCTAAATTAGCTTTAAAAGTGCACGTGTATATAACTCTGCCAGATGGTTGTTGTAGTCAGTGGGAGCAGCGGAAGCGTGGTAGGCCAGTGGTTTATGTCTATTTATAGACTAAAGCAAGTATAGCAGAGATAGACCGTCTATTTTTGATATGACAGTCATAGTGTTTGACTTCATCAGAACAATAGATGGACCTGGTAAGAAAGTAGTAGGGAGTCATGTTCTGGTATTTGGATGACGTATTTCTTATAGGAAGTGAAATTCCTATACTACGATCAATTATACTGTGGTTGTCACAAGGTATTTCTCCACATAAGATCTGGATAAAATATCAGGGATTTTGGTCACTAGATCTATGGTTTTAGATCTAGATTTTGGAAGTGTTCCAATTTGGATACTTTGACACTATTTTAAAGTGTTTTAGAATGGACGAATCATGGCGTGGTGGTGTACCCGCAGATGATAGAGCCACCATCTTTAAAGAGATATCTTCTAGACTGATGAGGAGATGATTTGCATGATTGACATATCACTTGCTTAGGAAATTGAGTCAATCATGAAATGTCAAGTACCACACCAGATATTGCTTTTGCACTGGATGCAATAAGCATATATATATTAATCCAATTCTGGAGAAACATTAGGAAGCAGTTATGAACATAAGATAATGTTCTTGGTATATAGTAACGGCATCCTCCTTTCAGGAGACCATTGTCATTTCAGGCTTCCAAGGTGACCTGGACGACAGAGTGGCTGTCAAAGTTAACAGTTTTTCCTGTTTTTGAGGGGCAGTATGTTGGACAGGTGGTCCAAGCGGATACTGAGGAAGGAATGGCGCAGGATAGTAATTAAATTCAGTGAAAAATACGGTCAAAGAAGTTTGTTGGATTTGGAGTTCATTTTTGAACTTGGTTCCATCAGATATCCAGAAAAATTCTAAGACATGTATAGCTCATTTCGGGAGATAGTCTTTCTCCACGAAGTTGAGATATAGAGAGTTAAAGATAGAAATATTGGAGCGGATTCACTCACTGAGGCTATTTCTCGAACGCGATAGTTTCACAAACGTGATTTGTGAGACTGATTAGTAAAGAAGTTTGGTGTTCGGTATCACACGGGCTGTGAGTATGCGACACTATAATAATTAGCCTTAAGTGCAAGTGGGAGATTGTTGGATATAATGCCCTCAAGTCAATTATTGTAATCGTAGGCATACGATTGTGATGATTGAGGGAGGACCTATACGGGTAGAACAGTCTTACTCAAAACGATAGTATGTTGTCTGGTTTGTCTTTATCATCATGTACATGGATTATGTGGCATTATAGATCGCTATTACATGTTGATAGAGCCCATGTGATTCTTGCTTGTGTCACGCCCCGCTTCCCAATAGACGGAAACAGTGACGTGGCGAGGCCCGCGGCGTATTTATTTCGAGAAGGTTATTTTCCGGAATAAATACGCTAAGCGTAAAAGAAGCAATATAAAAATGACAAGAAAATTAACATGAGATTTAAAATTCAACAACTTTATTTACATTCAACTTGATTCATTTACAATACATGATTTCAACTGAAAAAAATACAAGAATGGAAATGCCTAAACAGGTGGCATACATAAACTGAGAAAAAGATAACTGGTCTAGGCCTAGGTCACGATCTGATCGTGCTTCTCCTATAAGATGTCTACCTCCTCAGTCTCCACGATATCTGACGAACATTCCAAGAAAAACAAAGAAGGATGGAATGTCCATCAACAAACTTTCACTCGGTAAGTCCCCAAGAAATGAAGTGAAATATAAAGTGTAATGATAAAGAAAAATGTATATCATGAATAATTGATTAAGAAGTATGTTGTTAATGTAGATGCAATTCTATATATCATGGTAAATAACATGCGTAGAGTATAATATCGCCATGTAGTGTAGGTATAGTGAACATGAAGTGAATGTAAGTGTCTTAACAGGTCTCTACTTGATTATACTAATTTAACGCAAGTTTAAGGGTGAATGTCAACCAATCTCAAGAGTATTCTCGAACCCAACAGGCTGTAATCCATGGGTAAGAAACCACGGGCCCGAATCAAGTGTTAGTAACGGGACTTCAACCTAGTGTTGAAGTATTCCAAACTCAACAGGCTATAATCCAGGAGCAAGGAAACATGGGCCCTCATGATAGATTACTTATGTTAGTAGATATGGATTCATGATCTAGGGGGACTCATGAGATTCCGTTGGATTCACACAAGAACTACCCCAACCCTTTGTATTCTACGTTACAGTTAAGATTACCGGTCTTGCTCCAATCCATGAATACATCAAGTTGCAAGCTTGAATTCATGTCAATATCATGTATTCGTGGCAAGTATTCTTGTATTCATGTCAAGTTGTATTCATGATTCGAGTCAAGTCAGTTTAAATAGAAACCATTGTGTTCTGGTATTCATGTTAAATTCATATCCAATTATAACCAGGGTTTGGTCAAGTCACGACAAGTATTCATGTTTGATATTGAAGGTTTGAATTCGAGTGTTCATGTTCATGTTCAAGTATTCATGTTTGATTTTAGATTCAGGTTTGAATTGGATTCAGGTTTGAATTGGATTCAGACTAAGTCAGACACTTTTAACTAATTTTGATTCTGAATTAGGCTCAGGAGTCATCGGCAACTGCTGCACATGGACGGCAAGATTTATGTCTTTTTCCAAGACAATTATCATTAATAACTCCGTTAAGTTTTCTATCTTAAATAGGAAAGTACTCACTTTCTCCGGCTTCATGGAGCTCAAGAGAATTGATTCCGCTTAAACCTATATTTACTAAAGTCTTTAAATATTGTTTTTATATAACTCGAGGGGGCTTTATGAAAAAATATTATAATATAGTTAAAAATAAACCGCGAGAATTTATTTATATTATTTAGGGTTTTCATGGATATGATTTTAAGGTTTTGAGGTATTTTAGTGATAATTGCATAGCCTGGGAAGTTCATGGTATTTTATTATAAAACTTGTCTTTTATTGGATCTTGATGGTATTTTAGTGAAAATTGTAATTCTTTCATTTAAAAATATGTAAGTTTATTATATTTTGAAAATATATGGATTTTTTAATTTTATATAATTATTAAAAAATTAATTTTATTTAATTAGAAAAATGCGTTTTTCTTAAAAACCGTATTTAAAACCTTTCGAGACCGAATACTCTATGAGGAGGTCTGCATCTCGCTCTATGTAACACCCTAGTTCATTTATACCAGTTCTAGTCAAGTATTTCTTTATTTATGGTAGTTTCTTGATTTACTATGTTTTGGATGCGAATAGTATTTTGACATCTGTATTTTCATCCGACCCGACCCGCTTGCTTGAAACCAGTCTTGATTCGTGTTTATGATTTATTCTGACTTGTTACATGCACTCGTGCACTTCCATATTTACATACTGCATATTGGCATTGATCTGGCATCTGCATTTTTAAATATAGCATTTAAATCACATAAAAAAATTTTAAAATACATCGCATGGCCTGCATGATACCCCTAACCCTGTCGTAGCATCAGCGCATCTTGTTCTCATCCCGTTCAGTGAAACAGACTTGTTTGGATGGCTACGCGCACGTACGTGCATCCGTTCTTGGAGGTATGCATTTTCGTTACCCGGATATCCAATTTTAGTTTTGGTCGACACATATATTTTTCGTATTTTAAAACTAAAATTTTAGACCCGACCCGGACGTGTTTTGGACTAAATTTGTATTTACCAGAAAATCCAATTTTATTTAATATAATATCTTTATTAAATTATATCGACAGTTTAAAATTTATAAAACTAACAAAATCATTTTAAATTAAAATCCTAACATTTTAACAACCAGCTCTCTCTCTTCTCTTTTTTCTCTTTCTTTCACTCTTTCTCTCTCTCCCCCTCGCAGAGTCTCTCTCTCTCCTTTCTCTCTCCTATCGTGCCTCTCTCTCTCCTCTCGGAGGCACTGTACACTCCTCGAGTGTGGTCACCTCCCCGAGCGCTATCGTCACCTCCCTCATATTTTCTCTCCTCTTCTCTTCTTTAAAACCCCGAGCACCCCACGAGGAAACCCATCAAGCTCCCTGCCTCCTCAAACCCTAACCCTAACTCCTCATCACCCTCAACCTCAACCGAGCCTCTATCTTATCCTCCTCGTCATCTCCTTCTTCTTCTTTCTCCTTCCCCGAGCATGCACCAACACCCGAGCCCAAACCCTAACTTAACCCTAGCTCCTCAAACTCCCCTCCACCGCCGACGACCTCCTCTCTTCGACACTATCACCTCCTTCCTATCCCTAGAAACCACCTAGCACCATAACCCCAGTGAGCACAACCCCTTCTCCCTTCTTCTTCCTCTTTTCTTTTTCTTTATTTTTCTTGAATCTTGTTTTTAGTGACCGTCGGAGCTGTGACCGTCGCTGTCGTTCCAGACGACCCAGTGGACGTACCTTGCCTGCGTGATCACCCTCTTGCTTTGCCTGGACCCGTCCCGCATGCCGCGTGTGTATTGCGACGATTTACCGACTTCGGACGTGTCGTGCGTATCCATCGCGTAATCAATCGAGGCAAGTTTATCTTGCTACATGCTATGTTACTCTATTTACATCCATTTGAATAAATATAATACATGTATTTTAAATTATGCATCCCATGTTATAGTTTTATAGTTTTACGACGTCCGTTTGTATCCATATCATTATTTACATATCTAGACGCATGCTAATTCATCTTGCTACATGCTAGGTATAGTATTGTACATCCATATGAGTAAAATGTAATCCTAATCGATGTTTGTGCATCTATACCATTAATTATATATCAATTTGCATGCCATGTCACATTGTTTCATACTATTATTGTATTAGTACTCCATGTTCAATAGTGTGCATCCTACATAATCATGGAACTGTAGTTGTAACCCTTGATAGTTATTTGAGCATCCATGTTCATTTGTGTCTACATACCATTAATTCTGCATACCTAATTGCACCCCATATTACATTAACTCATATTATTAATACATTAGTACCCCATGCTTGATATTGTGCATCCTGCTTAGTCATGGTATAACCCCTAGTGGATATTTGTACACCCATGCTGTTATCATACATCCGCATTCTACCCTGATTCTATACTTGCTACATTTTACTGTTGGGCACCCACTTGATACATGTACACTACCCGACATGACCTGATATATCACTACTTGACATGTTACTCGATTCTGTTTCTAATGCCGACAATCCTGACATGCTGTCCCGATGGACATATCATGTTGTCTGTATAGACAAACCTGTTCCTGCTTGATCCTGTATTGGCATTAGCTTCAGATTTATCAATACCTGACTTGAATACATAACTTGGGGGTATGGGGAAATCAATGAAGAAACCCGACTTGTAACTCGACAGTTCGATGCTTATACTGATCAGTTTTACGGGCTAGGCCAGCCCCGGGATGATACTGCTGACATCATTCATCTGTACATGTTACCTGTTTACTGCCTAGCGGCACGTCTCGGATTCAGCCCGAGAGTCTTGACCGTGGTCCCGGGCATGCACGGGATACTATTGAGTTACATCGATGATTCATTAAATTGATTTCACAGAATTGAGAGTAGTTACCTAGTAGTTTAGTTCAGATTACCCACTGTACGTCACATATGTTTTACTCTTCACTGTTCCACATTCATGTTACTGTTATACCTTTATTACTGTTCATACTCGTGCCTGCATGTTTGTTACCCGTGATTATATTATTGTTGATATTATGACGCACTGACGTCTGGGTTTTGCATGGCCCAGATCCTCTACCTTTGCAGCAGGCCGATCAGGAGTATTTTAGAGAACGGTCGAGCAATGAGGACCTATTAGTATTTTAGTTTAGTTTTCTTTCAGCATTTTCATTCCTGATGTGAGCCCGTATTTGGGACGTACATTCCATATTATTATTGTTTATTAGATCTATTGCTTCCGCATATTATTTCTTGACTCGTTTATTCTGGCTTATGGACATGTACTAGATAGTTTATTTTATTTCTACTGTTCTTGATATCTTCTAGACAGCCGTAATTTGACTGTGGAGAGATGTTTCCTAGCCACAGGTAGCATGGTTGGCTCTGTCATGTGTCGATCTTAGCGCACTCTGGGAAGCGGGGCATGACAGAGTTTGTTTGGTATCAAAGCCATAGGATTTAGGTTAATCGGGTTTGATTCTTTTGTAGTTGGGTATTGGACCCAATACACGAATCAGAAAACCTGTAATTAGGAACATGTCCTGCCACATTGTTATCGTGATTCTTGAATCATATCTTTCTCTTGATCCTTGTCTTGACGATATGCAAACAACTTTGTATCTCGACTTGAACTTTTGGTTACCTATTGTTTATTTCTAGGATTTGGGCGACTTGAGTGGAGTTATGTGATTGTAACTATGTACCGCGGTATGGTTACAATGCGGTACTCTATTTAAGTAACTTGGAGTTCTAGTCTTGATTCATATCTTTGATTTATGGTTATCATTCATCGCAAGTTTTGAATCTTGTTATCATACTAATCCTTTTCGGTGTCTTGGTTGCAGAATCATGGCGGACAGAAATCTGAGAGCGTACCAGAGGCATGTTGATGACGCCGCTTTGCTTGGAGTAATTCGTGGGATGTTGGAGAACTAGAAGCGGCAGACCGAGCTGAACCAGCGGCAAGCCGAAGCTTTTCAGGAAGGTTTGCGGACCGTCCAGCAGTCCGTAAGCAATGTTGCGGCTAAACCAGTAGAACGTGTAGGTACCGTGGCAGATTTCAGGAGACTTGGTCCGTCCGTCTTCACTGGTCTGGAAGAGCTGTTACCAGCGGAGCAGTAGCTGGTTGATACGGAGAATTTGCTTGTTGCGGCACAGATTCAGAGGAAAAGAGAGTGGATGTTGTACGCATCCAATTGGTAGACTATGCCCGTGAATGGTGGCTTGTGGAAGAGACCCGTTTGCCCAAGCCGATCAGTTGGGAAGATTTTTCGAAGAGTTTCTTGGAGAAGTTCTTCCCGCAGACTGCACGGGAAGAAATGGAAGAAAGGTTTATCAGTTTGAAGCAGAACGGCGTACCCGTGGATGTACATGCGGCTGAGTGGACACGGATCAGTAGATTCACTGGACCTTTGGTTGCCAACGATGCTGATAGGGCAAGGAGGTTCATGCGCAGTTTGGACGTGGAAATCCATATTCACATTATATCTCTGGGATTGACCACTTTCTCGCAAGTGCTTAAAGCAGCCAGGGAGCAGAAGAGTTTATCATTGAAGACTGAGGGTACGCAGCAGCGGACAGTTATGGTACGTGTTAGTTATATGTATGCCCTAGAGGCCATTACTGTACATTGGATGTATATTGTAGTGGATGCTGGGACATATATAGGTAGGACTTTCTTGCTCGGCATGATAGTATGCTATCTGGTTGCTCTTTATCTTAACATGTACACTGATTGTCTCTCTGATACATGTTAGTAAAGCACTTAAGATGAGTACTTGACTACCTGGACTATGATGCGGATCATACTAGTGGGGACATGGTAGTCCATAAGTACATCCTTCAAGGTTCCTAGTCGTGGGAATATCGAGACGGGGCATCGATATTCCAGAGTAGACTAGCGTATATCTTCTCGACCCATGTGATGGGCGATAGATGATCCCATATCCATTGGTGTTTGACATCAGAGATGGTATGCGGGTGCTCAGTGGAGACTGGGTACACAGAACGGACTCGCCGAGAACTCCCAGATGGTATTATACCTCACGTCAGATGGCAGTTCTCTGGTGACACTGGTACAGCTTAGTCTGTTGACCCGAGATCGTCATAGAGTCTTGTGTGTCTCCCACTGTGCTTTGATTTCCACCCTACCACGGCTCTACAGAGTCGTGCAAACAGGTGGTTTTTGGGTACAGTCCCGATTCACATGGAGGCAATGAGCGATAGGAGGGGATTCGTTTCTCCCGGTATTGGGGGTTGATGTTGAGCTATGCTCCACTGGCCATAACTGGAAATCCCTGGCCAGGGTTGCAGTGATCTACTGGTAAGTGTTATCAGTAGTTTCATGCTATGTTATGGACCTTATATCGGCATGACTTATCGAGCTACTGGGGTCTGACGTTTACCACCCCTAGGCGAGATATGCGACATATCAGACGAACAGACCGGACTGTACGGTAAGTGTTACTGGTTGGATTCACAGGAGTGTGAGCGGGCTTGCTCGTCGATCTTCTTATCGCTTAATACCCGGGTGGCCGTTACGTTTAGCAGACCGCTTGCGGCTTGTGGGTGTTTGATATGATCATCACCTACTGCCGGCGTATTGACGAGTCTTTAGAGTCCTACACAGAGGTTTCCTGGCTCAAGCGAAACGAAATAGGAGCGCATATGAGATATGTGCGGGACCGAGAATAATGCGTGTATGTGATACCGTATTCTATTCTCACGATGAATGTATCGATTGGTTGTATGCGATATAACCTAGTTATCGAATCAAGGATTGATTTGATGAGTCGATACATTGGATATTAGTCGGTCATATGCGATATGACCGGATCGTTAAATCAAGTGTTGATTTAATGATTTAATGTATAATTATATATTTGATATATTACTTTACATTAACTAGTATTGGTTCACTTAAGATGATTTTCTCACTTGATGTGCACATTGTATATGTGATATATTTTTGTGCACTTGATTGTATCATGTTTGATGATACATGCAAACTTGGGTGTATGTTTGACTTAAACCATGTTTAGTAAATGGTTAGGGTTTCTTCTTTTCTTATTTATTTATTCATTTATTTATTCTTTTAAGCAAGAAATAAAATGGTGGCTATCTTTGGACTTTCTTTGAAGCTTCATGAAGCTTTGAAAAGTTCAACCATTTTGTTTCTTTTGCTTAACCTAACCATTTGCCTAAACCCTAGTTCATTCTCTACATGAGTTAACACTCACCCATGGTTGCAAATATGATAACCATCACTTGATTTAATTTAATTGATAATTCTTTTTCATTCTCTTCTTCTTCTTCTTCATGAAGAAAAAGAAAACCCTTCTTGAAAATTCTTAAGTGATGAAATCAAGTGAGAAACCCAAATCCAAAGTGAACTCACTTCCTATTTCTTCATCCTCTACCACTTGCCATGTAGTATAGGGTGTTTTCTTCATAAGTTTCATGACTTGGTGAAGTTGGAGCTTGATCTTGAGTTGCCTCGACGTAGATCATCTTCGGCATCGAAGTCGACGACCTAGCCCGCCCATTTCTCCGATGAAGCCGACGCTAGAGTCCGGGATCCGATGATCGCAGCGAGAGGACATCGCCACGGAGCTAAGGAAGTGGAGGACCGGATCTACAAAGGTTGTAGTCACTTCCCTTTTAGTTAAAGTTGTTAACTTGTTATAGTATCGCCTTACCTCTAGTAACGATCTTTCTTAGGGTTACTTAGCATATAGGAAAAATTTGAATTGGCCATGTTTGATCACTTGTAGAACCTCATGGGTGTGCCTAGGATCCCTACAGTGGTATCAGAGCCTAGCTAGAGCCTTAGGCGATGGGTAGACGGAGTTAGAAACCCGATCGAATCCGAAACCCTAATCCATATCCACTCTATGTACATTTTTGAAAACTGTGGATTTTTGTGAATTAAAAATATCCAGAAAATTCAGCAGGCATTTTTAAGAATTACTGTGAAGCACGTGAGTGTAACTCGACCACGTGGCCGCGGAACCGCGGCACGAGCATGGCATGCGCGGCGGTTCCGCGGCCATATTGGTGCATCATTTCATTTTATCTGCACAGTAATTCCTATCTTTTGGTGCTGTATTTTATGGGAATTTTTAAATTATACTCAAGAGTTGAGTTTTCTGGGTTGCATTGGGAGTTTACAGATTCGATCGGATTATCTAATTTTGTCTATGTGTTTTTCCGGATAACTTTAGAATATGTTAAAAAGTTCGACCGGATAAAAATACCCACTTTTTCCCCTGCCGGGAAATTTTCAATTGTTGGATTTTTCCGCTGTTTAACGACGTTCTAAGTAGTGCAAGCAACGCGATGGTCCCTCTAGAAGACAACAAACCTTAACTCGATTATGTGACCGTCTTGAACTGCCCTTTGAACCTTAGGGTTTGGGGCAGTACGGCGTGCCACATGTGAGGCGTTGGCTTGACCCTTCTACGGCTGGACCGTTGGTACTGAGGCATGAAGTGAATGTTTTTAAACTTATTTCATGTGTTGAGCTGTTTCGGGAAAACTTGGGTGTTTGATTGTTCGATTGGAAAGTTTAACATTTTCTATTTATCTGGAATGTGATACAATATTTGGAATCCACAAGGATTTATGAGATAACTGATTTGGATGTTATAAACATAGCAGTTTAGTCTCACTTGATCGGTTGCCACGGAATTTTGATGCGATCAAAAGTCCGTCGCAATCACGTATCGAACGCGGATACTCGCCGGGTAAACTTAATAGACAGCCTCACCCCATAGCCCCGACCAAGTGACTGTAGGAGAACCCCGTCGCCAAAAAAGCATCCGTTCGGGTGCTCGCGGCAGCGGTGTTCCGCCTTAGTGCACTTCGTCGACGGTACCGGGGGTGCGGCCGTCCACTAAATTTTGCGACGAGCATTCGTTCTGGATGCCGGGAATCTTGTTGAATTGCCCGACTTTATATTGAAAAGTGTTTTCGATATTGAGACTAAAATGCGGGGTTTATAATAGTTAGGCATGCGATGTCTAAGGGATTCATTTGATTAGGCATGCGATGTCTAAAGAGTTTGCGAATTCCAACTGTTGTAGTTTTACAGTTTCTTTTCTGTGACCGTAAGTGTAATATGTGATATCTCCGGTTTCGTTGCTATATGTCAACGACAATTGGGATGCGCATATTTACTTACATTGATGACATGTGATGTTATGTGTTGCTGGATATGTTATATTGGATCATCGTGTTTGAATAGCCGGGGTTTTTTTATGTGAGATGAGTGTTTTTCATTTTCATTCATGTAAAAACTTGTATGTAATATTCTTTTATTGGGGCATTTCCAGGTTGCGGAAGATGTCACCGTTGATGTATATTATTTACTTTTCCGCATTAGGATAGACCCAAGGTGGGGAGCACAAGTAACCGGGTTCTGGGGTTCAGTGGGAGACCATCTCGAGGAGTCGAGTCCGAGTCTCCTAACCCTAGAATTGGTAGGGTTGCTTGCCGCTCTCGTAGGGGTCTAGGGGGGTGGGATTGGCTATTCATCACGACCGTGGAATCCGAGTTTTATACTGGCTCGTATTAAAAACACGGACGTCCTAGTATATCCAATATTTCATATGATATTTTCTGCTGCGTTATCTGTGATGTGATCATGTGATTTGTTCAGATAGATATAGTATATAGTATATATGATATATTATATAGACGTTGCTTATGTTTTACACCCGTGCTAGCCCTGCCTTGCTCTGCCGTTAGTTACCTAACCTAACGGTGCAGACGGGACATCGAGGCGAATGCGGTTGGCATAAGCATACGTTATATTTATCTGTGATGTTTAGGCGGACTTAAATGATGGGATATTCATTAATGTGATTAATGAAAGAAAATAAACCTAAAAGATGTTGTGGAATCGAATTTCAAAAATAAAACAGGTAGCTACAGTTCTTGCTTTGCATCGCGGTGTTCCTTGTAGAACATCTTGCACCTTATTCGATAAGGAAAGGACCGAGATCCCTTCACCGGGAGTGACTCCTTTAGCAATAACTGGCAGATGCTACACACTCGGTTTGTCTTTTGATTGCTTCTATAGTTTCTGCTTTGCACAGTGATATATATGATATATCCCGCACCTCATTCGACGAGGAAAGGGCCGACGATCCCTTCACCGGGAGTGACCCCTTTAGCAAAACTAGAAAAGCCTAAAAAACACTCCATTTAAAAACCATTTGATTCCGCAACGAGATTAAGTTCAGAGCGTTAAAGGTTTTCATAAAAACCATTCTCAACCCTCCGTCATTTTAGGAAGTAGAGTACTTAGTATTCGTGCTGTGTTTGTTGACCATAGTCAAGGCACAGTGTACGGTAGCTAAGTGATGTCTTCCTACACCGCATATGATGCGATTAGTTAGGACAGTCGCGTGACTTTGTTGACCTTAGTTAAGGGTCATGTGGGTGGGTCTAATTAATCACGAAATGACGGGTAGAACTTGACTAGTGCTTATGATTTGTTGACCATAGTTAAGGTCATAGGTGCTAGGGGTAAAAACCTTTATCGGGAGTTTCAAGTGTTGAAATTTGCAATGAGATTGCATACCTTCTATGTGATAGTTGGATCCCGATACCCACTTCGAGTAATCGTTACCCCTGGGAGAGTTTTGCACTTTGCAATTAGCCGATTAAGTAGGTGTCTAGAAAGGTGTCAATGGGGTTACGCCTCTGGGAAAACGAGGTTTACTTTAATTAGGTCCGTGTGAAAGCACGGGGAACCTCCCTCAAAGTACCGACACTGGCCTGGCTGAAAGATTGGCGAACTTGTAGAGTGTAATTAATCCTGGCTAGTCTTTCCTTTTAGGATTTGAAGGAAGATTTGATAAAAACAGTGGGAGCCATCCTGATTAGATAAAATAAATAACCAATCTAATCTTGCAAGAGCGCACACAGAGTGTTTTCTTCTCTCTCTCTCCAGGTAGCGACCATATCACGCCTTAATCAAGATAATAATATGGATGTATTGACCGAACCCGCTTGTTATACTGAGCTGGGGGAACGTTGGTCCCGCTCCAACTTATAATTGTTATAAGACAGAGCAGGAAATAGGGGAATACCAGAATTCCCATGCCGCCCAAACGAAGAAAGTGCATATGATGCATCTCTTTCGGGTGTGTTCATCACAAAGAACTGTTTCTCAGTATCCTCTGCATCCTGGGTATTTGATACCGGATCAAGCTCCCAGATATGTAATCTGTTACATAGGGCTACATGAAGGCAGAGAACTGAGAACGGGTGATAAGTTTCATGAGACAGAAAACGGGGCAAGTGTTGCAGCCAAGTCTGTTGGTCACTGTCACCCTGTATTACCAGTACATTGATTCTGAATAAATGCTATTAGATACCGAACCTGATATACAAAATCATATCAGTCTCTTTATTAGTAAAGAAGGATATAATTTTGTATTGTTGGATATTGTTTTGAACATTTCCTATTTCAAAAGTTGATCAGTTCAGGCACGTTATCTAAAAGCATTGACGTTCTAAATCAAACTACAGTTCCTCGTATATAGAACACATACAAGAGGAAGAGTTCAGATATGAACGAATCCTTCTTGAGGCATTGTAGACTAGGTCATATCAATACGACCCGACTAGCTTAAGTTACATTCTAGATGCATATTTAAATCAGTTTGAATTTACATCTTGTGAAACTTGCCAGTCATGTCACAAAGATTATATGACCATAGTTCTGTTTATTAGAAACAGAGAAAGAGTTGGCAAACTCTTGGGACTGATACATGATGATATATGTAAGGTCCCCTGTCTACACATGCCAGGACCGATTCTTTGTACTTCACTACATTCTCTGATGATCTCTCAAGATTCAGTCATATGTTCCTGTTGAAACATAAGTCCGAACCTTTTGAGATATTCACAGCATATAAGTTAGAAGTAGAGAACCAAAAACCGGGTATAAGAATTATGTCCTATGATAAGATCAGGGAGGAGAATACTTGTGCATAGAATTCCTGGATTATTCTAAAGGAGAATGAGATTCTCTCTCGGTGTTGCTCCTCTGATTATACCTCAGCACAACAGTGTATCGGGGCGGAGCAATCACACCATATTAGATATGGTGTGCTCTATGATGAGTACTACTGAGTTACCTATTTCCTTTTGGGGTTATGCACTTGAGAAGATGCATACCTATTGAATTAGATTCGAATCAAATCAGTGCCTACCACTCCATATAAGATATGGTATGGGAAGAGCCTATCTCTTAAGTAAGTTAAGATTTGGGATTGTCCGGCCTATGTCAAAAGCAAAATCCGGACAAAATCGAGGCAAGGTCAGTTCTGTAGAACTGGAAATGTTCCAGTTATACAAACTGGTAGCTGATGATTTGACAGAACCAAAGGATTCAATAGTCCCCGACGAACCTCAGCATCTCCGCCGATTTGGTTGGGTTCCTCATCCGCCTGAGAGATACTTAGGTTTCTCGATGACAGTGGGAGCGAGAAATGCATCATGAGATGATGACCCAACTAGTTTCGAGCTGGCCATCAAGAGTGGGACTCTGTAAGAATGGCTGGATGCTTAGCGATCTGAGATGGAATCCTTATACACCAACAAAGTATGGACTTTAGTTATTTTATCTGAAGGGTTAAATCCCCATCAGGAGCAAGTATATCTTGAGAAGATTACTTGGTGTACATGGAAAAGTTGAGACTTTCAAAGCTAGACTTGTTAAAGGTTTTCGTCATCGACCAGGCGTGGATAATGATGAAACCTTTTTCCAGTGGCTATGCTTAAGTCCATCCAGATCCTACTTGCCACGGCTACATACCATGACTACGATATCTGGCGGTTGGGTGCCATGGCTGCTTTTCTAAATGATGTTTTAGAAGAGAACGTCTATAAGTACACAGCCAGAGGGCTTCGTAAATAGTGGGAGCAGCGAAAACGTGTGCAAGATGTTTTATGGAATAAAGCAGGCATTGCGGAGTTGGAACATCTGTTTTGATGTGGTAGTCAAAGAGTTTAACTTCATCAAAATGGTAGATGAACCTTGTATATACAAAAGGTAGTAGAGAGTAAGGTGGTCATCCTCGTATTGTACGTGGACAACATACTCTTGATAAGAAAAGAGTTTCCTATGCTACGCACGGTCAATCTCCGCTTATCACATGGATTCTCCATAGAGGATCAAAGTGATACCTCCTAAATCCTAGGTTTTGGATCTATGAGATAGATCTAATTGGATGTTAGGATACTCACTAGTTGTAGTGAGATGGTATCAGTTGATCCTGGGGAGAATCACTGGAAAGGTTCCAGGGTGATAAGGACGACTGAATGTCAGTCGCAGGCATTGTCTTTACCCTCAGTAAAGGGACGGTATGTTGGAATAGTTCCAAGCTAGTTACTGTAGCAAACTAGACGATAAAGGCTGGATACATCGCTACTTAAGATGCTACCAAAGAGGCAGTCTGGATGTATATTAGTTCATGAGATGAACTTCGTTCCTCCCATTATGTGACAATAGAGTTGTGGCTTATGCCAAGGAACACCCGTCCCATCAGTGATCCAGACATATTCTAAGGCAGTGTCACCTGATCGTGGAGATGGTTGATCTCCAGAGGATCAAGGGTAGGAGAGTAGACTCTGAGGACAACACAGCGGATCCACTCACAAAGGCTTTTTCCCAGAGAGAGACTTTTATGGGTTGGTTGAGTATTAGATACTGCAACCACTGCTACAGATGGACCTAGTGCAAGTGGGAGATTGTTAGTTATATGTATGCCCTAGAGGCCATTACTGTACATTGGATGTATATTGTAGTGGATGCTGGGACATATATAGGTAGGACTTTCTTGCTCGGCATGATAGTATGCTATCTGGTTGCTCTTTATCTTAACATGTACACTGATTGTCTCTCTGATACATGTTAGTAAAGCACTTAAGATGAGTACTTGACTACCTGGACTATGATGCGGATCATACTAGTGGGGACATGGTAGTCCATAAGTACATCCTTCAAGGTTCCTAGTCGTGGGAATATCGAGACGGGGCATCGATATTCCAGAGTAGACTAGCGTATATCTTCTCGACCCATGTGATGGGCGATAGATGATCCCATATCCATTGGTGTTTGACATCAGAGATGGTATGCGGGTGCTCAGTGGAGACTGGGTACACAGAACGGACTCGCCGAGAACTCCCAGATGGTATTATACCTCACGTCAGATGGCAGTTCTCTGGTGACACTGGTACAGCTTAGTCTGTTGACCCGAGATCGTCATAGAGTCTTGTGTGTCTCCCACTGTGCTTTGATTTCCACCCTACCACGGCTCTACAGAGTCGTGCAAACAGGTGGTTTTTGGGTACAGTCCCGATTCACATTGAGGCAATGAGCGATAGGAGGGGATTCGTTTCTCCCGGTATTGGGGGTTGATGTTGAGCTATGCTCCACTGGCCATAACTGGAAATCCCTGGCCAGGGTTGCAGTGATCTACTGGTAAGTGTTATCAGTAGTTTCATGCTATGTTATGGACCTTATATCGGCATGACTTATCGAGCTACTGGGGTCTGACGTTTACCACCCCTAGGCGAGATATGCGACATATCAGACGAACAGACCGGACTGTACGGTAAGTGTTACTGGTTGGATTCACAGGAGTGTGAGCGGGCTTGCTCGTCGATCTTCTTATCGCTTAATACCCGGGTGGCCGTTACGTTTAGCAGACCGCTTGCGGCTTGTGGGTGTTTGATATGATCATCACCTACTGCCGGCGTATTGACGAGTCTTTAGAGTCCTACACAGAGGTTTCCTGGCTCAAGCGAAACGAAATAGGAGCGCATATGAGATATGTGCGGGACCGAGAATAATGCGTGTATGTGATACCGTATTCTATTCTCACGATGAATGTATCGATTGGTTGTATGCGATATAACCTAGTTATCGAATCAAGGATTGATTTGATGAGTCGATACATTGGATATTAGTCGGTCATATGCGATATGACCGGATCGTTAAATCAAGTGTTGATTTAATGATTTAATGTATAATTATATATTTGATATATTACTTTACATTAACTAGTATTGGTTCACTTAAGATGATTTTCTCACTTGATGTGCACATTGTATATGTGATATATTTTTGTGCACTTGATTGTATCATGTTTGATGATACATGCAAACTTGGGTGTATGTTTGACTTAAACCATGTTTAGTAAATGGTTAGGGTTTCTTCTTTTCTTATTTATTTATTCATTTATTTATTCTTTTAAGCAAGAAATAAAATGGTGGCTATCTTTGGACTTTCTTTGAAGCTTCATGAAGCTTTGAAAAGTTCAACCATTTTGTTTCTTTTGCTTAACCTAACCATTTGCCTAAACCCTAGTTCATTCTCTACATGAGTTAACACTCACCCATGGTTGCAAATATGATAACCATCACTTGATTTAATTTAATTGATAATTCTTTTTCATTCTCTTCTTCTTCTTCTTCATGAAGAAAAAGAAAACCCTTCTTGAAAATTCTTAAGTGATGAAATCAAGTGAGAAACCCAAATCCAAAGTGAACTCACTTCCTATTTCTTCATCCTCTACCACTTGCCATGTAGTATAGGGTGTTTTCTTCATAAGTTTCATGACTTGGTGAAGTTGGAGCTTGATCTTGAGTTGCCTCGACGTAGATCATCTTCGGCATCGAAGTCGACGACCTAGCCCGCCCATTTCTCCGATGAAGCCGACGCTAGAGTCCGGGATCCGATGATCGCAGCGAGAGGACATCGCCACGGAGCTAAGGAAGTGGAGGACCGGATCTACAAAGGTTGTAGTCACTTCCCTTTTAGTTAAAGTTGTTAACTTGTTATAGTATCGCCTTACCTCTAGTAACGATCTTGCTTAGGGTTACTTGGCACATAGGAAAAATTTGAATTGGCCATGTTTGATCACTTGTAGAACCTCATGGGTGTGCCTAGGATCCCTACAGTACGGAAGCCGGCTTTTATGCCGAACCGAGCGCCTATATGCAGAGGTATTCCGGTGAACCGACGTGGCATAGCACCGATGAAGAAGCCCGTCGTAGCCAATCAGAGAAAGAGCGTGATTTGTGACTACTGCCATTTACCCGGACATGTGCAGAGGGAGTGTCGACGGATGCGGGGACTTTGTTTGGTTTGTGGATCAGCGGATCATACTATCAATGCTTGTCCGTCGAAACTTCATTTGAAAGATGATGTTCAGAGGCCACCGCAGAGGCAGTTTCAGGGGAAGAAGCAGATAACTCAGGGACCTAATCAAGCTCGAGCCTTTACCCTGACGGCTGAAGAGGCCAAGGCTTCAGAGAAAGTTGTTTCAGGTATCCTACTTGTTCATGATTTTCCCGCATTAGCATTATTCGATTCTGGTGCATCCCATTGTTTTATGTCATCAAAGTTTATTGCTGCACACTCGATTCCTTGCATGCCCCTGTCTAGTTGTTGGGACATACACACTGGGAATGGGAAGATCATAGCTAGTAGAGAATGTAAGGATTGTTCAGTTGTTATTTGTGGACGGGAGTTATTTGCAGATTTCTTGGTGATTGATACCGGCAGTTATGAAGTTGTCTTGGGAATGGATTTTCTCGGCACTTTCCACGCTCACATTGATTGTAGGGCAAAAAAAGTGATTTTCCAGATTCCCAGACATCCGGAGTTTGTTTTTGCTGGAGGAAGCAGTTCTGTCGGGCCAGTCGAGTTTAGGGCTAGGCCGATAAGCAATGTTCTTTCGTCAATGGAAGTTGATAAGAAGGAAGCGCCAGCTGTAGTTCGAGAGTTTATGGACGTATTCGAGGACATCTCGGGTTTACCGCCAAAACGAGATGTGGAGTTCGCGATCGATCTTGTTCCTGGTGCAGCGCCAATCTCAAAGGCGTACTATCCAATGGCACCAGTGGAGTTGGAAGAAGTCAAGAAGTAGGTTACCGAATTACTTGAGAAGAGTTGGATTCGTAGCAGTAATTCACCTTGGGGAGCTCCAATTCTTCTAGTAAAGAAGAAAGATGGCAAAAGGAGGATGTGCATCGATTATCGAGAATTAAACCGGGTGACTATTAAGAACAAGTACCCGATCCCTCGCATTGGCGAATTGTTCGAGCAGCTTAGTGGTGCGAGGGTATTCTCGAAACTGGATTTGCGATCCGGATATCATCAGGTCCGAGTTAAATCAGAGGATATTTGCAAGACTGCATTCCGAACTCTATATGGACATTACGAGTATTTAGTAATGCCATTCGGAGTCACAAATGCACCAGCGATATTTATGGACTTGATGAACCGGATCTTTTCACCGTTCTTGGGCCAGTTTATAGTGGTGTTCATCGATGGTATTCTGGTCTACTCGAGGAGCATTGAAGAGAATGCAGAACACTTGAAGATCGCACTGCAGACATTAAGGCAAGAAAGATTGTATGCAAAGATGAGCAAGTGCGAGTTTTGGCTGGAAGAAGTGAAGTTTTTGGGGCATGTTGTATCCGGAGATGGAATCTCCTTTGACCTTGAGAAGATTGCAAAAGTTTGATATTGGCCGATTCCGAAGAACGTAGCAAAGATCAGAAGTTTTCTTGGACTTGCTGGATATTATAGAAGATTCGTGAAGAATTTTGCTCGTTTGGCTGAGCCTTTAACCAAGCTTACGTGCAAGGAAGTACCGTTCGTATGGACGGATAGATGTGCGTCATCTTTTGAGGCGTTGAAGCAAAAGTTGATAACCGCTCCTATTTTGACCGTACCAGACGGTTCCGGAGGATTGGTGATTCACAACGATGCATCTGGAAAAGGTTTGGGATGTGTTTTGATGCAACATGGGAAGTTTATAGCTTACGCATCGAGACAGTTGAAGATCCATGGGAAGAATTACCCAACTCATGATTTGGATCTTGCAGCTGTGATTTTCGCTTTGAAGATTTGGAGACACTACTTATTAGGCGAAAGGGTCGAAGTATTCACCGATCACAAAAGCCTGAAATACGTGTTCACACAGAAAGAGCTTAATATGAGGCAGCGTAGATGGTTGGAGCTGATGGATGACTATGATCTTGATCTTAAGTACCATCCGGGGAAAGTTAATATTGTGCCGGATGCGCTTAGTCGGTTGCCAGCAATTCGGATGTTGACTGCACAGAAGGAACTCATCGAAGATTTTCGGAGATTCGAGTTGGAGATCGTGCTACCGCATTTTTCGGGACAGTTGATGCAGCTGCAGGTACAGTCATCATTGATCGAGAATATTAAAGCAGCGCAATCACAGGACCCAAAATTGCAGAAGTTTCAAGAACAGGTTGAAGCTGGATTTCGAACGGACTTGTTAATTCATGAAGATGGTTTGTTGCGATATGGTAGCCGTTTGTGAGTGCCAAAAGGAGACATTCGCGAAGAAGTTATGAAGGAGGCGCACAGTTCCGCGTATTCCGTACGTCCAGGAGGCACGAAGATGTACCGCGATCTAAGACAGCATTTCTGGTGGGAAGGCATGAAAAGGGAGATTGCTCGCTTTGTAACGAAGTGCTTGGTGTGTCAGCAAGTTAAAGCTGAACATCAAAGGGTTGCCGGTTTATTTCAACCACTTCCGATTCCTCAATGGAAGTGGGAACATATAACCATAGATTTCGTGACAGCTTTACCGCGGAGTCCAAAGGGCAACAATGCAGTTTGGGTGATTGTTGATCGTTTGACCAAGGCAGCTCATTTCATACCATTTCGAGTTGGTCAATCAACGGAATCATTGGCAGAATGGTACATGCAGGAGATTGTAAGATTGCATGGAGTACCTGTGAGCATCGTGTTCGATCGTGACACCTGATTCTTATCGCACTTCTGGAGGAGTTTACAGAAAAGTTTGGGGACGCGATTGAAGTTTAGCACAGCTTATCATCCCCAGACAGATGGCCAGTCGGAGAGAACGATCCAAACTCTTGAAGATATGTTAAGAGCTTGCATGTTGGACTTCAAGGATTCGTGGGAGGATCATCTACACTTGGTGGAGTTTTCGTACAACAAAAATTTTCAGGCGACTATTCAGATTGCTCCATTCGAAATATTGTATGGTCGCAAGTGTCGTTCACCTGTTTGTTAGGACGATATTGGAGAACGAAGATTGTTGGGACCTGATTTGATCGTGCAAATAGTAGAGAAGATTAATACTATCTGAAATCACTTGAAGGCGGCATAAGATCAGCAGAAGAGTTGGGCCGACATATCGAGAAGATATCTAGAGTTCACTGTTGGTGATCTGGTATTCTTGAAGATATCACCGACTAGAGGAGTGATTCGTTTTGGGAGTCGAGGCAAGCTTAGTCCTCGATTCATGGGGCCTTTCAAGATAATGGAACGTGTTGGAGAAGTGGCTTATCGATTGGCGTTACCACAATCTTTGGCGAATGTTCATGACGTGTTTCATGTATCTCAACTCCGTAAGTATGTTCGAGATAAAACACACGTGCTGGATCATTCGGAGCTGGTTGTAAGAGAGGATTTGACCTTTGAGGAACGGCCGATGTCGATTGTTGATCGAAAAGAAAAGGTCCTTAAGAACAAAATTATCCCTCTCGTACTTGTTTCTTGGGGAAATCGCTCGCATGGAGAATCGACTTGGGAACGAGAAGACGAGATTCGACAGAAGTTTCCAGATCTTTTCCTGTAGTTTCATGTTTGTTTATCTTTTCTTGTTCTTGGAATTTCGAGGATGAAATTCTTTATGTAGTTGGGTATAATGTAACACCCTAGTTCATTTATACCAGTTCTAGTCAAGAATTTCTTTATTTATGGTAGTTTCTTGATTTATTGTGTTTTGGGTGCGAATAGTATTTTGACATCTGTATTTGCATCCGACCCGACCCGCTTGCTTGAAACCAGTTTTGATTCGTGTTTGTGATTTATCCTGACTCGTTACATGGACTCGTGCACTTCCATATTTACATACTGCATATTGCCATTGATTTGACATTTGCATTTTTAAATATAGCATTTAAAGTCACGTAAAATATTTTTAAAATACATTGCATGGCCTGCATGATACCCCTAACCCTGTCGTAGCATCCGCACATCTTGTTCTCGTCCCGTTCAGTGAAACGGACTTGTTTGGATGGCTACGCGCACGTGCGTGCATCCGTTCTTGGGGGTATACATTATCGTTACCCGGATATCCAATTTTAGTTTTGGTCGACACATATATTTTTCGTATTTTAAAACTAAAATTTTAGACCCGACCCGGGCGTGTTTTGGACTAAATTTGTATTTACCAGAAAATCCAATTTTATTTAATATAATATCTTTATTAAATTATATCGACAGTTTAAAATTTATAAAACTAACAAAATCATTTTAAATTAAAATCATAACCTTTTAACAACCTAGCTCTCTCTCTTCTCTCTTTCTCTTTCTTTCACTTTTTCTCTCTCTCCCCCTCGCAGAGTCTCTCTCTCCTCTCGTGCCTCTCTCTCTCTTCTCGGAGGCACTGTACACTCCTCGAGTGTGGTCACCTCCCCAAGCGCTATCGTCACCTCCCTCCTATTTTCTCTCCTCTTCTCTTCTTTAAAACCTCGAGCACCCCACGAAGAAACCCATCAAGCTCCCTGCCTCCTCAAACTCTAACCCTAACTCCTCATCACCCTCAACCTCAACCTCAACCGAGCCTCCATCTTCTCCTCCTCCTCCACGTCATCTCCTTCTTCTTCTTTCTCCTTCCCCGAGCCTGCACCAACACCCGAGCCCAAACCCTAACCTAACGCTAGCTCCTCAAACTCCCTTCCACCGCCGTTGACCTCCTCTCCTCGAGACAATCACCTCCTTTCTGTCCCCAGAAACCACCGAGCACCATAACCCCAGTGAGAAGAACCCCTTCTCCCTTCTTCTTCCTCTTCTTCTTTTCTTTTTCTTTATTTTTCTTGAATCTTGTTTTTAGCGATCGCCGGAACCGTGGTCGTCGCTGCCGTTCCAGACGACCCAGTGGACGTACCTTGCCTGCGTGATCACCCTCCTGCCTTGCTTGGACCCGTCCCGCGTGCCGCGTGTGCGTTGCGACGATTTACCGACGTCAGAATTGCGGTGTGTATCCGTCGCGTGATCAATTGAGGCAAGTTTATCTTGCTACATGCTATGTTACTCTATTTACATCCATTTGAAGAAATATAATACATGTATTTTAAATTATGCGTCCCATGTTATAGTTTTATAGTTTTACGACGTCCGTTTGTATCCATATCATTATTTATATATCTAGACGTATGCTAATTCATCTAGCTACATGCTAGGTATAGTATTGTGCATCCATATGAGTAAAATGTAATCCTAATCGATGTTTGTGCATCCATACCATTAATTATATATCAATTTGCATGCCATGTCACATTGTTTCATACTATTGTTGTATTAGTACTCCATGTTCAATAGTGTGCATCCTACATAACCATGGAACTGTAGTTGTAACTCTTGATAGTTATTTGAGCATCCATGTTCATTTGTGTCTACATACCATTAATTCTGCATACCTAATTGCACCCCATATTACATTAACTCATATTATTAATACATTAGTACCCCATGCTTGATATTGTGCATCCTGCTTAGTCATGGTATAACCCCTAGTGGATATTTGTACACCCATGCTGTTATCATACATCTGCATTCTACCCTGATTCAATACTTGCTACATTTTACTGTTGGACACCCACTTGATACATGTACACTACCCGACATGACCTGATATATCACTACTTGACATGTTACCCGATTCTATTTCTAATGCCGACAATCCTGACATATTGTCCCGATGGACATACCCTGTTGTCTTTATAGAAAAACTTGTTCCTGCTTGATCCTGTGTTGGCATTAGCTTCAGATTTATCAATACCTGACTTGAACACATAACTTGGGGGTATGGGGAAATCAATGATGAAACCTGACTTGTAACTCGACAGTTCGATGCTTATACTGATCAGTTTTACGGGCTAGGCCAGCCCCGGGATGATGCTGCTGACATCATTCGCTGTACATGTTACCTGTTTACTGCCTAGCGGCACGTCTCGGATTCAGCCCGAGAGTCTTGACCGTGGTCCCGGGCATGCACTGGATACTATTAAATTACATCGATGATTCATTAAATTGATTTCACAGAATTGAGAGTAGTTACCCAGTAGTTTAGTTCAGATTACCCACTGCACGTCACATATGCTTTTACCCTCCACATTCGTGTTACTGTTATACCTTTATTGCTGTTCATACTCGTTCCTGCATGTTTGTTACCCCTGATTATATTTTTGTTTATATTATGACGCACTGACGTCTGCGTTTTGCATGGCCCAGATCCTCTAGCTTTGCAGCAGGCCGATCATGAGTATTTCAGAGAACAGACCGAGCAGTGAGGACCTGTTAGTATTTTAGTTTAGTTTTCTTTCAGCATTTTCATTCCTGATGTGAGCCCGTATTTGGGACGTACATTCCAGATTATTATTGTTTATTGGATCTTTTGCTTCCGCATATTATTTCTTGACACGTTTATTCTGGCTTATGGACATGTACTAGATAGTTTATTTTATTTCTATTGTTCTTGATATCTTCTAGACAGCCGTAATTTGACTGTGGAGAGATGTTTCCTAGCCACAGGTAGCATGGTTGGCTCTGTCACGTGTCGATCTTAGCGCACTCTGGGAAGCGGGGCGTGGCACTCTACTAGCCCAAGGATGTGCGATAATCTGCACCATCTAATAGCGGGTCCCTTGAAGAGGGTTGTAGAGGCATATTCGCAAAGGAATTTAAAATTCTGTTTTAAAAGATAACCGTTTTTAAAGTAAGTGGTATTTTAATGTAATATTTTCTTCATAACCAAAATTCACATAAAAGGCATCGTGTTATGGAACAAGAGTATATATGAGAGATATGTCGTTACCTCATGAAGTTTTCCTAAAGTGTGTTTAAGCGATACTAAAAGAGATAATATTTAAAGTTCATGGTATTTTAATGAAAAACTTAAGTTAAAATTATTTTGCATAGAATTCTAGGTTAAAATTTATTCTAAACATTTATATTTAAGATTACAAGTATTGTGTAAAATTTGGATGAACAATATGTAAGAAAAAGGGGAGTTTTTAAAGTTTAGAAAATAAATATCGGTATTAACTCCACTTGCCGATATTCGTTTTAAAATGAATTTTTAAAGAAGAGAAATGAAGATTGGAAGGGAATTACCGTTTGATTATGCTGAGAAGAGAGGGAAGAAGAGTAGGAAAGCTTTGGGGTATCGCGGGAGCGCCGGAATTAGCTTCGATCTTCACCGGAAGTTGCTTGCTTACTAACTCCATTTTACTCCACTTGCACCTAGGAAATTTTGAGAGGGTTTTAGCTAGAATTTTCAGAATGGTGAAGGGCTAGGGCATAGGGTAGTATTTATAATGGAGAATTAAGGTTTGGGAATTAAAATGGTGAATTAAAATGCATTAAAAAGATGATAAATGGTGAAATGAAGGGTCTCTGTTTGATTGCAGGAAAATCAAACAGTGCAGAGGAGTTAGGGGTAGAGGAAGAGTCAAGTGTGCAAAGCCCGGGCCCCATTTGCCTCGGTTCGACCGTCGGTACCAGCCTAATTGGCATTTCCGCTGGCCGATCAGAGGAGTTGGGTCTCAAGATTAATACCATGTGTACTACTCAGTGTTTAAACCCTTTTGCACATGTTTGATTTTTCTGACTTTTTATTTTATGTGTATTGCACGTGTAAACTTTTGGGCTTCCAAAAGTTAAAAAGAAAAATCAGAAAAAATAATTGTGGTTGATGGGAATCGAACACAGGGGCTATGTCACAGCAGTGCAAAGGCTTTACCAGTGAGCTACAAGTTGCTTCTTGCTGTTATTTAGCACAAGTAACTTATAACTCGTATATAGGCTGTAATACTCTCTTCTGTACATTAAAAAGAAAAAATTTGTATAGTGATTTCAGAGTCGTCACAGCTTGACTACCAGCGTTATGATGGCGATCATACATATGGGGGCTGGGTAGTCCATAAGCACATCCTTAAATGTTCCTAGTCGTGGGAGTATCGAGACTGGGCATCGATATTCCGGAGTAAACTGGTGTATACGTTTCTAGACCTTGACAAAGGGCGATGGTTGGTCCCACAACCATTAGTCTTTCGCACCTAAGATCGTATACAAGTGCTCACTGGGGGTGAGTACACTGGACGGACTCGCTGGGAACATGCGAGATGGTATTATACCTATTGTCAGATAGCAGTTCTCAAGTGTCATAAGTACAAGTTAGTCCTTTGACCTGAGATCGTCATTTGTCTCGTGTGAGTTCCCATTGTGCTTTGATTACTATCCTACCATGGATCAAAAGAGTCGTGCAAACAGGTTTTATTTGGGTACAGTCCCGAGCCACATGGAGGCAGTGAGCGGATCATCGGGGATTCGTCTTTCCCGGTATTGGGGGTTTATGTTGCGCTTTGCACGGGTGGTCATCACCAGAAATCCTTGGCCAAGATGGACGAGAATTACTGATTTGGATCAGTAGTTTCTCAGTGGGTGATGGGCTTTACACTGACACGAAATATCACGTTATTAGAAATCTGACTTTTTCCACCCCTAGACCCGATATGCGATACTTTTAGACGAAAAGACCAGATTGTACGGAGATTGTCACAGATAAGCTCAGTAGGGATCCGGATGAGTTTGCTCGTCGGCCTTCCATTTCTACAGGTACCTGGGTAGCCGTTACGTACAGCCAGTGCCGCTGACGTGCTTGCAGTTATGGATTTATCCAGTAACTCACTACCGACGTACTGTCTAGTCCTGGTTCAGGCGAAATGGTGTAGTAGCCGTATTTTGATATGTGCAGGGTTCCGATCGAATGATTGTACTAGTTACCCGGACTTTCGATTGGACGGTTGATAATACTAGCCGGCTTAGGATTGAGCTGGATTATTAACTCAGCTATTGATTTAATAATTTATGTATATATATTTCAATATGTATATTCTAATATTATGTTCTTTGTGTTATTCTATTACTTTGGGTATTCGTATTTTGATACGAATACGGGTATGTATATACAGTTGAGTGTAATCCGTATTTATACGGAAAACATTCAAGAAGATGGACACCTCATTTTGGTTTATCCATTTATTAATTTAAATGGAAATTGGGTGTAAAGGTAGTGAGGTGAGAATGGTGGGAACCATACTTGAATAGTGTTGACAATGAATTATTATTTCATTTGTGCAAACTATTCAAGTATGGTTGCTATATGTTTATTGGAAAATATGTTTTACAAAACCATGCTTCATATTTTTCTCACACTTGTTTTTGGTTTGAAAAAAAAATCACGCTCACCATTTTGCCTCATCTCTCCTCACTAGCCTTTCTTGAGCTTCTCCTTCTTCTTCTTGATCTTCCACCCTAGCATCTCATGTGTTGAGAGTCAAGGATGGATGAGAGATATAAATACACTTAGAACAACTCACTACATATCTATTCATTCTAATTAGAAACCTAGAGTCCCTAATTGCTCCACTGGATTTTTAGTGTGGAGCTAGAGCCATGAACCACATCACTCGGGTGAATCATCTTCGACGGAGAAAGACCGGCGGTCAAGCTCGATCAAGGAGACCTCAAGGAGCTAAGGAAGAGGGTAGAAGACCGAAGAACACAGATCTTTTGGTAAAACAACTCTATCACAGTAGATAACATCTTTGTAGCTTACTAGTTTCATATTTGGTTTCGATTCTAGGTAGTTGTTTCTAGCACCAAGTTTTTTTTAAAACCAAAATTTTTCGTTCCGCAACGGCCGCGGTCGATTGCCAGGACGCTAGGAACCCCAACAGCTGACATGGTTATGTTCTGGACACATTTTTTACCATTGTTTTGGGCATACAAGAGACCCTTGCTAAAGATGAGGATACATTCCACCAATCGATTTCAAATGATATAAAAACTGTCAGTTTAGTGACTTGCATATTAACCTAGAGTATTGCCATGATCCATGCTCATTTCTGCTACCTATTTATGTTATTTTATACATTTATGTTAGTGCTTTATACCCGTTGTTTCATGCTTCACTGTTCTCTGTCACCTGTTTAGTATTATTATATTATAATATTATGTCGCTCTGACAACATGAGTATGCATGCTCAGAGAAAGAATTGGACTTGCCTTATTTCGAAAAGATCGCGGAGATCCTGACCAGTGAACCTGCTATATTATTCTTTAGAGATCACTGGTTAGTTGTCTCTTTTGTTTGTATCTGTTGCGCTCAGTTTCTTTTATATCTGATAGTTTTTGTGACTAATATATCATCGTCTGAGTTAGATTACCACTACCATTTACTGCTAGAAACCGAAATGTGACTGCGGCAGGATTATTCCTTAACCATAGGAGCATTACTGGCCTAGTCACCCTCGTATTCTCCGTACTTTGGGAAGCGGGATGTGACAATGTTTCAATTGTTTGTGGTAAAATAGAATGAGATAAAAATCCATTTTTCATTTCGAATAAGGATAGAAAGCTTGGCGTTAAGAGAAATATTAATATCATATGCCAATTGCTATCCAAAAGAGATCTTCCTTCGATCCAAGAATCTAGAAAAAGATTAGTTGAAGTCCCATCATTAATCCGATATTCAACTCTATCTTTAAATAGATCTTTTGTATGAAGAATACTTCTCATTATAGAAAATCTCCACAACGATGAAGTAATCCAAAAGGTTTGAAAAATGTATATTCTCGAAGGTGCCACAAAAACCGAGTGAATCCATGAAAGCCCAAAGTCTCTATTTATGGAAAAGTTTCCAACAAAGCTTTAACCAAGTCTTTGTTTAAAAATAAGTCACTTCTTAAAATTGGACCCAGAAACAATTTTCCTTGATTCTGATTATAAATTTTCGATTATGCGCTTTCATAATAAAACATTCTTCAAAACCCTAATCTCATGATAAGGTTCAAAAAAATCGTCAAAATCAGAAGAAAAAAATGTTAAAGATAAGAATAAAATTATATAAAATATAAAAGAAAATAAACCCATGAAACAATTTAGAAACATAGAAAAATTAACACTAAATATAAGAGCATGATAATTGCGACGATTAGGGGTATTGAAGTAAAAAACAAAGCATGCAATTGACAGTTATCTCTAAAGGAGAATAAATGGCTGGGGTTTTATGAAAATTTAAGAAAGTTCAGGATAGTTATAGATAATATAACAAGTTAAAGGCAGTCCTGGAAAATGGTAAAAGTCTAACATATTTCGGTGAAATCTATCCTGAAACAAAAAATTAAAATAATATAATTTTTATTCATTCTATTACTTTCATTTATATATACAGGCTTTTTAAAGGAAAAGATGATGAGGGTGCTTTATATATTATATTATGATAGTCGGAGATCCTTGGCCACCAGAAGATACAAACCCTGAATGCTACTATTTTTATGACGTCATCAACTCAAGAATTATCAAACTCTGCCCTCGGATAAAGATTGGGTAAATCAAATAAAAATTGAATGATGTGTGATTTTGGCATATGATAGTCACATGGATTGATTGGGCATTGAATATTAACACTATCGGGGTCAGAAGGGCGAAGCGTATTTTTTTTCCTTTTTCTTTTGTATGTTGTTAAAAGGGTTTTCTTGCTGGTCAGAAAAAACGTGAGGGAAGTTTATGCATTAATTTTAGCCATGATCTCATGCATCATCACCATCAAAAACAAATCTAGCATAAGAGATAAAGTAGCAAGGAATCCTAATCGAGTAAGGAAAAAATTCAAAGACAATTTTAGCATAATAAATATAAATCAAACCAATTAATTATGATCTATCCAAATATGGAAATATAGATAAATCATAATTGAATGAAAAAAAATCGCGATTTGCCTTCGAGCTGCTCATTCTCGGGCCGGTCGCGCTCATACGTGATGTACGCATTAAGATGCGGTAGATCACAATTGAGACCTAAAAATTCTATAATTTTGTTCTTTCTAAACATACCAGACGACATTTGGAATCACAATACGAATGAGTGCTCCGATTGGTTTCTTACATGAGATCTTCGTTTGAATAAAATCTATAATGTCACGTAGATTAAATGGTGGACTGTAAGGTTTGCAACGCGCTAATGATACTCGGACCATCCAATTAGAGGATTCACACTAAAAAAAGAAAGCTTATGACTTTCAGATTGAGCTTTGCATAGTTAGCATTGTCCTTTTTCACCTGTACCTCTTGTTTAAAGTAGATCAAGGGCTTTCAATTTTCCAAGAATGAAATGCTATAGACAAAAAGAGTTTTTCGGAATGGCCTTATAAAACAAAATAAATTTCGCTCAAGAATATATTAAGGAAGGTTGTGGTAGATGTGATGCTTTCGCCGATTTTATGGTGAATGTGTCCAAATGAGATAGTTTCCAAAATAAGATATCGTTGGTGATAGATTGAATCAACCTCCATACGTCAATTGGTTGTGGTAAAGTAGAATGCGATAAAATCCATTTTCCATTTCGAATAAGGATCGAAAGCTTGGCGTTAAGAAGAATATTAATATCATATGCAAATTGCTCTCCAAAAATATCCAAAAGAGATCTTCTTTCGATCCAAGGATCTAGAAAAAGATTAGTTGAAATCCCATCATTAATCCGATATTCAATTCTATCTTTAAATAGATCTCTTGTATGAAGAATACTTCTCATAATCGGAGATCTCCACGATGATGAAGTGATCCAAAAAGTTTGAAAAATGTATCTTCTCGAAGGTGCCACAAAAACTGAGGGGGTCCATGAAGCCCAAAGTCTCTATTTATGGAAAAGTTTCCAACAAAGCTTTAACTATGTCTTTGTTTAAAAATAACTCACTTCTTAAAATTGGACCCAGAAATAATTTTCCCTGATTCTGATTATAAATTTTCGATTATCCACTTTCATAATAAAACATCCTTCAAATCCCTAATCTCATTATAAGGTTCAAAAATTCTTAAAAATCAGAAAAATTAGTAAAAGGATAAGAATAAGATTATATAATATATAAAAGAAAATAAATCCATGAAACAATTTAGAAACATAGAAATATTAACACTAAATATAAGAGCATGATAATTGTGACTATCAGGGGTATTGAAGTAAAAAACAAAGCATGTAATTGACCGTTATCTCTAACGGAGAATAAATGGCCGGGGTATTCTGAAAATGTAGGAAAGTGCAGGATAGTCGGGGGCGGAGCCAGGATTTTAGCTTTGCTGGGACGAGCTAAATTACAAAAAATGTCCATAGAATTATGCAAGTTATATAAACTATCATGGTTGAAAGATGCAAGTTATGTAACAACCATGATTAGAAACTAGAATCTTTTATTTGAAAAAATGAGTTTGTTTATGTAAATTGTTAAAATATCTATGAGTTATGTAATGATTATTTTCGAATTTTTAGATTAGAACAAATAAACAAACATACATATCCCACAAAAAAAAGTATATGCTAATCATGCAACCCTTGGTATAAAATCATGCCTAATAGTAGTAGATAGATTGAAAGAAAATAATTTATTTGTAAGGAGACAATGGATAATATATTGTATACATTATATGAAAGAAGAATGTGACATTTTGTTGGGCTTTTGAATGCAATACACGACCGAGAAAACATGTGATCCATCAGGTGCGGTTTGGATTTAAATTTTATTTTGTACTCTTGGATATGCATCTATACAATTAGATATGTTTGCAAATAGGATTTGTTTTATAAGATTTTGAAAGTATTTATCTTTTTTTGTCTGTATTATTAATTATAATTAAATCTGATTTTGATTGATTTGTTATGGAGAGAAGCATTAATATTATAACAAGATTTAGATTTAAAAAGAATTGTTAATTACTAAATCTTAGAAAGTAAAAGATTTTTACAAAATCTTAATAACTAATAAAAGATCAGATATATAAAAGATAAGAGATTGATATATTATTTAGTTAGGATTTTTGTATAGTTAATGCATAAATGGTTATGAAATTAGTTATAACATCCCAGAATTAACGGAGAATTGGCAGGAGACGCAGAAATTTTTGGGAGTGAGAGGGGACAACCCGTCCCCTGCCTCCGACCAAGAGGATGGTTATAGATAATATAACAAGTTAAAGGCAGTCCTGGAAAACAGTAAAAGTCTAACATATTTCGGTGAAATATATCCTAAAGCAAAAAATTAAAATAATATAATTTTTATTCATTCTATTACTTTCATTTATATATACAGGCTTTTTAAAGGAAAAGATGATGAGGGGGCTTTATATTATTTCATGACAGTCGGAGATCCTTGGCCACCAAAAGACAAGCCCTGAATGCTACTATTTTTATGACTGTCATCAACTAACGAATCATCAAACTGGGTCCTAAGATAAAGATTGGGTAAATCAATAAAAATTGAATGATGTGTGTTTTTGGCATATGATAGTCACGCATGGATTGATTGGGCATTGAATATTATAACACTATCGAAGTCAGAAGGTTGAAGTGCATTTTTTTTTTCCTTTCTCTTTTGTATGTTGTTAAAAGGGTTTTCTTGCAAGTCGGAAAAATGTGAGGAAAGTTTATGCATTTTAGCCATGATTTCATGCATCATGACCATCAATTACCTAATTAAGTAGTAACAGTCGGTGATATTCGGAAATAATTATGATGTCAAGCATAATAAATCAAAACGGAGCTTCTTCTTATTTATCTAGCATAGTCTCCTCTCCTATCAATTTCAGTCACATGAAAGTGACAATATACAATTTTTTTTTGGGGGTGGGTGGGTGTGGGGGGGGGGGGGGGCGAGGGGGGAGGGGGCAGTAGGTACTTTGGCTTTTCTACAACTCAAAGCACAAGATATGGCTTCTAAATGCCCCCTCATTTCTAGTATCTACATTATTTAGTTTTTGCTAATCAAAAAGGGAAGAAAATAAACACGCACAGTGAAAATTAGGCAACTTAAATTATGTCCTACCACCATTTGGGGAGGAAGAAAGGGAAAAAATAACAATTAAAAAGAACAAGAGTACCTACATTACAAGAAAAACAAGATTTTGTGACCACAAATTCGGCCTCAAAATAAGGCGTTTGTGATCGAAATAATTGTTTGTGACCGATTTGGGACTGAAAATTCGGTCTCAAAATATAAGGTTGCAAACAGATTTTGTGACATAAATATGGTCACAAAATATTTTGAGACTTAAAATCGGTCACAAATTCGGCCACAAATCTTGTAAATCCAGTCAGCATTGACCAGATTTTGTGATCGATTTGCAAATACCCTTGGATTGGTTCAATGTCATTAAGCAAATGACCAACTTGTATCAACATTAGCCTATTAGAAGGTAGCCTTATCCTTGGTATAATTTTAGTTGAAGAATAGTGAAATGAAACCGATTGTTAATTTATTATTCTACGACATCTACCGTTACCGTATTGTTCAAACAAACATGATGCCGGACAGAGAAATGGAGGCTTCTTACAAGTTATAGTTATGATGGTGTATGAGAAAATTACCCTCTAGACGGAAATCTTTAGAAGACGATGTAAATGTATCACAGCTATTGCATTCTTGTACAGGACCATGCATCGCTGGGTACATTTAGGTTGCAAATGATTCGGAAGCGCATTGTTGTGAGAGGTACAAACTACAAAAACCTGGATGTCATATCGATGGTAGTAGGACCGCAATGATTGAGAAGGTTGCTTCTTTATCATATCTTAAAGAAGCTTTTTTGTTTCAAACAAGAGAGATTTTTATTATACTATACATTTCTTTGTTTCAAACAAGAGAGATTTTTATTATACTATACATTTCAATCACTACTACAAATAAGGGTTGCCCCTACGAATTTATCCGTAGTGGCAAACCACTGCCCCTACGGATACAGCCGTAGAGACAAAAAAATACCCTGTAGGTACAAACGCCGTAGGTGCAAGTCGAAGCCTTGAGTTTGCCCTTACGGACAAATATTTGCCCCTATGGAGTTCTGTGTAGGTCCCTTTTAACCTACGGAATAGGCCGTAAGAACAAAAAATTTATTTTATTTACGGTTTTTTAAAATAGATTACGTGTACCTACGGATTAATCCGTAGGGCCAAGTAATAGCCCCTACGGAAACATGCGTAGGTACATATCCGTTGGGGCAAAATATCAGGATTCCTGATATTTTGCCCCTACGGATAACTGGGTAGGGGCAAGCTCAACCCCCCTGATACTGAGATCACAGAGGAAAATATCAGTTATCCTGATATTTTGCCCCTACGGTTTAATCCGTAGGGGCAACGTTTGTACCTACGGATTAATCCGTAGGTACATATTATCAGTTTTTTTTTTAAAAAGGGCAGACTATTTTTTTCTGCACCTGTGCACAATAATATATACATCGATTAAATATAAAAGTAATCATCACACAACATATATCCCAGTATTCATAATCACATCTCATCGTATAATATACAAAAGAAACCAAAAAACAGAATATGATATAAATATAAACACCGTATGACCACCAATATCAATATCGTCCAAAATGTAGTACAATATGTATCATATAAATAAATACATGTTTCAAAAAATAAGAATCAAAAAGCTACCCTAGCTCGGTCCAACTCCACTTCTGATAAACGCTAGAATCTGGCGCGCCTGCTCCTCGGTCAATAAATCATGCAATTTGGAGCGTGCGGGAGTCTGAGCAGGCTGTGGAGCTGGCGATGTGGTCTGCGCAGCCGCCGTCGAGGTAGTGGCTTGCGGAGCCGCGGCTGCGGGAGTCTGAGCAGGTGGTGGAGCTATAGGAGCTGTCTGCGGAACCGCAGCCGATGTAGTGGCTTGCGGAGCCGCAGCCGAAGGAGATGCATGTGGAGGCTCGGCCGATGTACCCTGTCGCGTCTGGACCTAACGTGTGTAATAAGCGTGTAAGAACTGTGTATTATTCGAATTCGTATCATTATCAAGTTATTTCGAAGCCCCATTTGGATATCTAGTTTGGAAAACCGTAGTTTATTTTAATTTGATATGTATGTATGATTAATCAAAGCTAAGTCTACAACCAAATAAGCTCAGGCTACGTACTAATATTAGATATGTTGATATCTATAATATAACATGATATTTTACTATTAAGTAGTATACATACCAGCATCTCCTTCAACTCCTGAACGGTGGCCTTCAAGCTCTCCAGTTCCTGCTGGACACGTCGCTCACTGGAGACGGAGGAAGTAACCGCCGGGGTGGAGTCCAACCTCATATGGGCCCTGCTAGGGCCCAGTCCCCGGCCTCTCTCCCAACTTCAGTGGTGCCCTCCATGTGCGGTGTCCAGAACTGGGATCAGCAGCCTCGGATCGCTCTGTCCGGTAAAATCGATCCCCGATGCCTCGGATCGCTCTGTCCGGTAAAATTGTCTCGGCCTGCTCAACCACCCGCTCCTACACCCACATTAAGCAGTAAAGTATAAGTATAAAATTTAAATTTAAACCTTCCAAAACTAAAATTTCAAATAGGGGTTGAATAAATATTAACACTTACGCAATACTTCTGGGTAGCGACGTCGGGATATCGAAGCTCGCCCGTGGCGGGATCTGTCGAGGTGCCGTGGACGGCAAGATATGCGGACAGCACGCTCGGTGTACCATCTTGCGCCAGGGTCTGAGCTATCTGCAATATTAGAAAATAACTCTTAATATTAGATATATTAGAAAATAACTCTTAATATTGCATTATATCACAAAGACCGGTCTATTGTAATTTACCGATAACTCCATGGCTCGAGTAATATTCCTCGAGCCACCTGTATAAGTGGGGCGACCCCTCTTCGCCGACTTCCTATTCTCTATATTTTGAGCGGTCTATTTCTACACAACGCATTCACATTTAGTTTTCTAATTTAGTTTTCTAATTAAGTAACGCAGCTCTCCGGGCGGCAGAACCGCTCTGCCTCTGCCTCTGCCGGTGCCGCGGCTGGAGCTCCTGCCGCCCCTCGCTGCTCCCTTCATCGTCATCAAATCTAGATAAACGGTTCGTGGACGCATTAGACAATCATTAAAAGTATTGACTATATATGTATAGATCGTAAAATGTGAAGTGATAATATAACATTACTGATAACCTTTTTCGTTTCGTGGGCGCATTATACATATCTACTTGGATTTCATCGTCGATGCCATTTCTAACCCACGTAACTTCATGATCGGACGAAGACAACCCGTCCTTCGAAACAGACGGTCGTAGCACTCTAAACCTTCTCTCCTCTTCATCATCATCGCTGTCCTCGAATTCTGAGACATCATAGACATCTCTGGGTTTCCATCGGCATACAACACTCCATCCAGGATGCTTCAAACACTGTGAGTAGTATACTTGGAACGCTTGGTTCAGAAAGATAAACGGATCTTTCTGACCGTAAAATCGAAGTGTGTTCACACTGGTCAATCCATATTCATCTTTCCAAGTCCCAAGATTGCTTCTCCACTTATCCGTATCGGTTCGCGTATCGTACCAAGTACACTGGAATATATAAAAGGGTTCTCATCGTCCGGGATAGTGGATGCCGAGTATACAATTTAAGTACCCATAATAAATCACACCGTCCGATCCTACCGTTGCAATCCCACTATTCTGAGTGGTTCTAGATGTTTCTATGTCCTTAACTTCGAATTTGTATCCAAGGACACCAAATCCTTTGTAATATGCAACCTCCATACTAGGAAATTGAGCTAAACATCTTGAATCACTCTTAAATGATGCAGACAAGTTCGGATCGTGGATCTAACAAAATAAATTTTACGAAAAATACATAACGATACAAGTTTAGATTAAAACTGATAGCAATAAAATGTTATTCGAATAACTTACATGATCTGTGACCCAATCACAAAAATTATCCTGATGATATTTTTCTAATCGTTTTTCGTTCCAATCAGGATGCCCCTCACGTACCTCGTTAAAATGAATTCTGTTTTCGACAAATAATAGTGATATTAATATTATATCATTTCATACACACACAAACACAAATATAACAATTAATCCAAAAAAACTTACTCTCTAATTTGTTCAAGACATGCGCAATTAAGTAAGATAAACCGGTATATCTTGTTGATAAACATAGTGTCTACCCTCTTATACTCGGCTTTACCGTATGGCCCGTCTTGAATTCTTCGAGGCCGGTTAAGTCTTGTCTCAATGTTCTCGTCCAGATAGCGGGAACAAAATGTGGTTGCTTCATCAAGAAGATAACCTTGCATGATAGAACCCTCTGGTCGATTTTTATTGCGTATATACTTTTTAAGAGTGTAGAGGTACCTAATGAAAATATGTTGAATAAATAAATACGGGCATACACGACAACAATAAATTTATAAATTACGCGAAACAAAAAATTACACGTACCTCTCGACGGGATACATCCATCGATATTGTACCGGTCCGGCTAAATTAGCCTCAGTCGCAAGATGGACCGTCAAGTGTATTATGATATCGAAGAATGACAGTGGGAAAATACGCTCAAACTTGCAAAGTATCAACGCAATAGAATTTTCTAGTTTATCCAGCGTCACAACCTCCAGTGTTTTAGCACACAACTCTCTGAAAAAACAACATAGGTCGTTGATTACTAGACCAACCGATTCGGGGAGAGAAGTCCTGAGGGGCTAATGGAAGAAGGTGCTCCACGATAACATGGTGATCATGACTTTTCAGCCCATCGATCTTGCCTTTCACAATTTTTATTTTCTTGCTGAATGATCCTGAGAAACCTGTGGGTACTTTCAAATCATGCAACACCTGCAGGAATCTTTTCTTCTCCGGTTGTGACATATGATAAGCGTTATTGGGAAGTACAAACTTGCCCGTTTTACCCGCTACCGGTCTAGGGTGCAATTCACTTCTTATTCCCCACTCCTGTAGATCCATCCGAGCATTCAGGTTGTCTTTCGATTTCCCGTCTTTACAAAGAAGCAAGTTGAGTATGTGCTCTGATACTCCCTTCTCTATATGCATGACGTCCAGACAATGATGCACTAAATTTGTTGACCAGTACGGAAGCTCGAAGAAAATGCTTAACTTGTTCCAAAATGGCGGTTTGACCTGTTTTGTCGGATTCATCCCGAAGGTCACATTATTGTAACCATCCCATTGAGCAGTCACGTCCTCTCCGAACAATGGGGATGGAGGTCCAAGAAGCTCCTGATGACCATCAAAGTGAACCGTGTCTAACCTATAGGGATGGTCTGGAGGCAGGAAACGTCGATGGCCGTAATAACAAACATTCCTGCTAAAATTCAAGAATTTCGATGTTGTGTGTTCATGGCAATGAGGACATGCTTTGTGACCATGTACGGACCAACCTGATAGCATTCCATACGCAGGAAAGTCATTAATTGTCCACATTAAAGTCGCACGCAATATGAGGGTTGTATTTGTGTTTGCATCGTATGTCTCTACACCATCAATGAACAAAGATTTCAACTCCTCGATCAGAGGTCGGAGATAGACGTCGATATTGTTTCCCGGTGAGTTTGGTCCGTCGAAAAGAAGAGGCATCATAAAGTATGATTGGTCCATAGCCAACCAAGGCGACAGATTATAAATTATCATTACAACGGGTCATGTGCTATGACTTCCAGCCATATAGTTGAATGGGAAGAAGCCATCACTAGCCAGTCCGAGCCGGACATTGTGAGGATCGCTACTGAATATTGCGTGCCTCCTATCGAAATCCTTCCATGCCGGTGAATCTCTTGAATGACTCATTTTTCCATCTTCACTTGGAGGAGCACGGTGATGCCAAATCATTACCTCGGCTGTTTTCTTACACCTGAATAGTCTCTGTAGCCTCTGTGTTATGGGAAAGTATCGTGCTATTTTGACAGGTATATCAGGCTTCTTATCAGAATCTTTCAGCTTATACCTGGCCTCTCCGCATGTTGGACATTCTTTCAAATCTGAATTCTCTTTCCGGTACAACACGCAATTTTTAGGACATGCTTGAATCTTCTCGCACTTTAGACCCAAATCAGACATTATCTTCTGGACTCCGTACCAGCTGTCGGGCACGTTATTTCCCGGGGGCATAGAATCTTTCAAGAACGAAAGAAATATTGTGAATGACTTGTTGCTCCATCCATTTAGGCACTTAATCTGGAAAAGTTGGACGAACCATGAGAGGGTGGAATACTTCGCATTCTCATAAATTGGTTTTCTAGCATCATTCATGAAATTTTCATATTTATCAGCACGCGGTCCTTGACCGGAAGGAATGTCATTTTCAGTACGAAAAGATTCACCTAGGGCAGCCTCTACCATATCCTCCATTTCTTCTGATGGAAATAAATTACCGTCTTCTCCTTCTGCCACATTACCGAATCCTCCTTCTTCTCCTGCCGCATTATCGTGTTCTCCTTCTTCTTCTGCCGCATTACTGCATTCTTCTCCTTCCCCGTGATATTTCCAAATTGTATAAAGTCTAGTAAACCCATATTTTACAATATGAAGCTCTGCCAATTCTACCTTCTGTTGGTACTTATTGCCACATCTATCGCACGGACAGAGAATCTTCTCTATTATGATCTTATTATGTGCGCGTGCAAATTCAATGAAAGCAGCAACTGCTGCGACAAACTTAGGTTGCATACGTTGTTGCCAAGAATAAATTATCGAACGTATGTTAACCGATAGACGGGGACTAAGTGGCGCTTTTAGTTTCATATATGAGTATCGATGAGAATATGAAGGTTTCATATTATCATCGAGTATCATATATTGGTTTTAACTTGAACATCTTGAATCACTCTCTAATTATGCGTTTGTTGTGTATTCTTGTTGTATGTGTGTGTTCCGGCTATCGGGGGTAAGGCTTCTATCCCATTAAGAATGTATAGAGCGAACACCCATTCTCTTGTGCTTTCAACCATTTCGAGTAAATTTCGGCAGCACCTCCCCGCTGTTCTCCGAGTACACTGTAATAGAATAGATAATCATTTCAAAACTGTGAAACAACGTTGAAATGAACATCTAATATATCTTTGTACACGGAGAACCAGCGGAAAGGTGCCGACGAAATATCTCGAAACGGATGAAAACACAAGTAAATGAAGGTGTTTGCTTTATACATTCCTAACTTGTCCACACGGGACAAATCTATCGGTTACCATACGATTGAATCTTCTCGTCACATAGACTATACGATGGTTGTTAGTATCGAGCTATACCGTCCGATATTTAACAACCTTCGTATAGTTCTATGTTACGACGAACATCGCACGTATGTTAACCGATAGACGGAGACTAAGTGGCGCTTTTAGTTTCATATATGAGTATCGA